>CM065589.1:548079371-548679371 GCA_033119425.1 Bufotes viridis | reverse complement strand
TATATGGTTAAGGGGAGGTAGTTATAAATGTCTATTCTGTACAAGGGATGGACAGGTCCTGTGGGATCCATGCCTGGTTCATTTTTATGAACGTCACCTTGTCCACGTTGGCTGTGGACAGGCGGCTGCGTTTGTCAGTAATGACGCCATCTGCCGTGCTGAATACACGTTCAGACAAAACGCTGGCCGCCAGGAAGGCCAGCACCTCCAAGGCATAAAAGGCTAGCTCTGGCCACGTGGACAATTTGGAGACCCAGAAGTTGAATGGGGCCGAACCATCAGTCAGTAAGTCGAGGGGTGTGTACACGTACCGTTCAACCATGTTAGTGAAATG
The DNA here is from genome assembly GCA_033119425.1 of Bufotes viridis. NCBI lineage: Eukaryota > Metazoa > Chordata > Amphibia > Anura > Bufonidae > Bufotes > Bufotes viridis. The sequence goes on along the minus strand of CM065589.1, from coordinate 548,679,037 downwards.
CTGCCTCCTGCTAACACGTTCCGTATCAGGTGGTGGTGCAGTTAGCTGTGGCGTGGTGCCAAAACTTTTCCACATTTCTGCCATGCTAACCCTGCCCTCAAAGGAGCTGGCCGTGACACAGCTGCATTGGCGACCTCTGGCTCCTCCCATGCCTTCGCCTTGGGCTTCCACCTGTTCCCCTGTGACATTTGGGAATGTTCTCAGTAGCGCATCTACCAACGTGCGCTTGTACTGGCACATCTTCCTATTACGCTCCAGTGCAGGAATTAAGGTGGGCACATTGTCTCTGTACCGGGGATCCAGCAGGGTGGCAACCCAGTAGTCCGCACACATTAAAATGTGGGAAACTCTGCTGTCGTTGCGCAGGCACTGCAGCATGTAGTCGCTCATGTGTGCCAGGCTCCCCAGAGGTAAGGACAAGCTGTCCTCTGTGGGAGGCGTATCGTCATTGTCCTCCGTTTCCCCCAGCCACGCATCAGTGATGGGCCCGAGCTGGGTTGGGTGCCATCCCGCTGTGAACCTGCTTCATCCTCATCCTCCTCCACCTCCTGGTCATCCTAATCGTCCTCCAGTAGTGGGCCCTGGCTGGCCACATTTGTACCTGGCCTCTGCTGTTGCAAAAAAAACTCCCTCTGAGCCACGTCTAAGAGGCTGGCCTGAAAGTGCTAAAAATGACCCCTCTTCCCCTCTGTGACGAGATTTCTCCCATTATCGCACACCACCAGGCCGGGCTTGAGGCCCACCGGCAGCAACCACGGGTCGGTCGTTGTTCAATACCCTGTCACAACTCTTACGCGGTGTGGGGCCTGTTCCCCAAACATATGAGTTTCAGAATGGCCTGCTGACGTTTACCCCGGGCTGTGCTGAAGTTCGCGGTGAAGGTGTGTGGCTGACTGGATGAGCAGGTGGAAGAAGAGGAGGAGGAAGCTGAGTAGGAGGAGGAGGCTACAGGAGGCAAAGAATGATGCCCTGCGATCCTTGGCGGCGAAGGACGTGTGCCAAAGAACTCTCCGCCTGGGGTCCAGCCGCCACTACATTTACCCAGTGTGCAGTTAGGGAGATATAGCATCCCTGGCCATGCCTACTGGTCCACGTATATGTGGATAGGTGGACCACAGATGGCGTTGCGCAGTGCACACTTGATTTTATCAGATACTGGGTTGTGCAGGGAAGAACGGATGGGAACAACATACTGTGGGACAGCCATCGCCTTCAGCTGTTTGAAGCTGTCTGTTTCCACCAGCCTGAATGACAGCATTTCAAAGGCCAGTAGTTTAGAAATGCTGGCATTCAGGCACAGGGCTCGAGGGTGGGTAGGTGGGAATTTACACTTTCTCTCCAAGGTTTGTGAGATGGAGAGCTGAACGCTGCCGTGTGACATGATGGAGATGCTTGGTGACGGAGGTGGTGGTGTTGTTGGCACATCCTCTTTTTGGTGGGCGGCAGGTGGCAACATTCCTCCTGAGGCGGAGGAAGAGGCTGAGGCAACAGCAGAAGAGGGAGCAGGGGGAGCCTGGAGTTCCTTGTTTTTAAGATGTTTACTCCACTGCAGTTCATGCTTTGCACGTAGATGCCGGGTCATGCAGGTTGTGCTAAGGTTCAGAACGTTAATGCCTCACTTCAGGCTCTGATGGCACAGCGTGCAAACCACTCGGGTCTTGTCGTCAGCACATTGCTTAAAGAAGTGCCATGCCAGGCAACTCCTTGAATCTGCCTTTGGGGTACTTGGTTCCTGGTGGCGGTGGCCAGTAGCAGGCGAACTCTTTTGGCGGCGGATGTTCTGTTTTTGCCCCCTGCTCCCTCTTTTGCTACGCTGTTGGCTTGGTCTCACCACTGCTTCTTCCTCTAAACTATGAAAGTCAGTGGCAAGACCTTCATTCCATGTGGGGTCTAGGACCTCATCGTCCCCTGCATCGTCTTCCACACAGTCTTCCTCCCTGACCTCCTGTTCGGTCTGCACACTGCAAAAAGACGCAGCTGTGTTTCGTCATCATCAGCAGAGATGTGCGGACTCTGATGAGGTGGTATTCCCATGTCCTCATCATCAGGAAACATTAGTGATTGTGCGTCAGTGCATTCTATGTCTTATACCACTGGGGAAGGGCTAGGTGGATTCCCTTGGGAAACCCTGCCAGCAAAGTCTTCAAACAGCATTAGAGACTGCTGCATAACTTGAGGCTCAGACAGTTTCCCTGATATGCATGGGGGGATATGACAGACAGGCTTGGTTTTCAGGCGCTACCTATGCGCTTTCTGCAGCAAAACGGCTGGGAGATAATATTGTGAACGTGCTGGATCCACTGTCGGCCACCCAATTCACTAGCGTCTGTACTTGTTCAGGCCTTACCATCCTTAGAAAGGCATAGGGCCAAACCAAATATCGCTTTAAATTCTGGCGGGTACTGGAACCTGAGGTAGTTGGTTCACTTGGACGTGTGGCTGTGGCAGATGTGGCCACGTCCTCTCCCAGCACCAGAGCGACCACTAACAACACCACGACCATGTCCGCATCCCTTACTAGATGTTTTCCTCATTGTTACCGTTCAACACAATAAGAAAAAAATTATTTGGCCCAATGTATTGAATTTAAATTCAGGCCTTTTTTTACAGGCACCTAACACTATCTGGCTATCTATTTATGTACCTTATTACACTAATCCAGGCACAGCAGTAACCACAGATTTTAGGGGAATATCAATTGTAAGCCTAGTATTTAGGCCCTGGATGAAAGGTATCCTTTTACGGACAGATTTACACTTGGAGATGCACAGTAGCATGTGAAAAAATATATAGGATTATGCTTTCAGCACTTGTATTTTAACACTTTGTGTAATATACCCTTTAATGGAAAGAAATACACTTGGAGATGCACGCTGAGTGTAATATACCCTTTTACGGACAGATTTACACTTGGCCTGAAACAGCTGGAACACTAGATTTATGGTATTTCTATTTTTGCAACTGAATTTCACCCCAGAAAAAAATATAACCTTTGCCGGACACTATTAAACTTGGCCAGCCACTGCTGGGACACCAGATTTAGGGGATTGCTATTTTAGATATTGTATTTCACCCCAGAACAAAATATATCCTTTGCCGGACACTATTAAACTTGGCCAGCCACAGCTGGAACACCAGATTTAGGGGATTGCTATTTTGGCAATTGAATTTCACCCCAGAAAAAAATCTATCCTTTGCCGGACACTATTAAACTTGGCCAGCCACAGCTGAAACCACTGATTTACGGTATTGCTATTTTAGCAATTGAATTTTACCCCAGAACAAAATATATCCTTTGCCAGACACTATTAAACTTGGCCAGCCACTGCTGGAACACCAGATTTACAGTTTTGCTATTTTGGCAATTGAATTTCACCCAAGAACAAAATATATCCTTTGCCGGACATTATTAAACTTGGCCAGCCACAGCTGAAACCACTGATTAATGTTATTGCTATTTTGGCAATTGAATTTCACCCCAGAAAATTATCTATCCTTTGCCGGACAATATTAAACTTGGCCAGCCACTGCTGGGACACCAGATTTAGGGGATTGCTTTTTTGGCAATTGAAGTTCACCTCATAAAATTATCTATCCAATGCCGGACACTATTAAACTTGGCCAGCCACTGCTGGGACACCAGATTTACGGTATTGTTATTTTGGCAATTGAATTTCACCCCAGAACAAAATATATCCTCTGCCGGACACTATTAAACTTGGCCAGCCACAGCTGAAACCACTGATTTATGGTATTGCTATTTTGGCAATTGAATTTCACCCCAGAAAATTATCTATCCTTTGCCAGACACTATTAAACTTGGCCAGCCACTGCTGGGACACCAGCTTTAGGGGATTGCTATTTTGGCAATTGAATATCACCACAGAAAAAAATCTATCCTTTGCCAGACAGCAGACAGTATTACACTTGGCTAGCCAAAGCTGGAACACCAGATTTAGGGGATAGCTATTTTGGCAATTTAATTTAACCCCTCAATAAAATATAGAAATTTCTATCCTGATTTTCTAGGGGTGACAATAAGCACAGCCAAGCCCCCGATGTAGGATATAGCAAAAAAAAAAAAAAACTAGTATTGATGGATTGATGGACTTGGTGGCAGCTTGTGCTGGTGCACCACAATACACAAAATGGCTGCCGATCACCCTAGAAAAAAGTGACAGAAAAACGCTCTGTGCAGCCTAAAAACTAGTGAGCAAGTAACTAGCAGAAATTAAATGATTCACAGCTGTAGATCGATCACTTCATTAGGTGTTTTTGCTGAGTTTTCCCTGCCTAATCTCCCCTCACAGCAGCTGCGTCCTATCTCTACACTAATCACAGCAGAGTGAAGTGCGGCGCTATATGACTACAGCTTAAATAGAGGCTGGTTCACAAGCTGCACTTGGCCAATCATAGCCATACCATTAGTAAGCATGGCTGTGATGGCTTCTTAGGGCAAGAAGTAAAACTCTAGCTGATTGGCTGCTATGCAGCCCTTCAGAAAGTGGGAAGAAATCGCCGAAAACAACGAACCAGAACTTTTTTGAAAATTTCAGGTCCGGGTCCCGAACACCCCAAAATTCGGTATGAACCCGAACTGTATAGTTCGGGTTCGCTCATCCCTATTCAGAACCCTTTAGTAATGCAAAAAAAAAAATATTGCTCCCCTGCAGTAGCTGTGTCCAAGTGTCTCCTTAGTGGGACAAAATTAAGAAATGGAGGCTGTGCCAATGAAGTTGTGAAAAAAAAATGTTCTTTTAATGCATGTTGTGGCAGTCCAAACACATGCTTTTTAATCCCTTCTGTTAGCTGTTGAATCACTGTGTGTCAGTATTACAGGTCAATGCTAGTGGCAGGTCTAATTTATTGTTGTGGACTTATCTGTAAAGTACCCCAAGATTCAATTAGTGGCCTCATGACAGAGTGGGAACTGTGGGAGCAGCAGCAGTAGCAGTAACTGTGACAAAAGTGGCACCATGCCAGAGTGGGGACAGTGGCAGAAGCAGTAATCACCCCATGAAAGAGTGGGGATGGTTGCAATGACAGTGACAGTTGCGGTCCCATGACAGAGTGGGGATGGCGGCAGCAGTAGAAGCAGAGGCAGTAGTGGCCCCAAGACAGAGTGGGGCTGGTGGTGGCAGTAGCAACAGTAGTGGCCTCTTAGTGGGGAAAGTGTCAGAAACAGTGACTAGTGATAAGAGAAGTTTTGTAAAATTTGATTCAGTCTGTTCGCCAAACTTTGACAAGAAAATTGATTTGTTACGAATTCATTAATAATGAATCGCTATAAATCAGGTATATTCATACGTAACCCGTAGACCACTCCACAAATGGCGGGTGCTGGCTGTATCAAACAGCAGACACCCGGCTGCAATAAAGGAGAATGGCGATTAGGGTGAATAGGACAAGGGATCAAAAGATCCCAGATTCTAGCCTCTTAAGGGGGTTAAAAGTTGTCACTGTAAAAATAAATAAATAACAATATTTTTCAATTTTACATATAACAATATATAAACAAAAATAAATAAGTATTGCCTTGTTTCGAAAATGTCTGAACTATTAAAATATTAATAAAAATTTAATGTGCACTGATCGCTGTAATGGAAAAAAAAAACATGATTTGCCATTTTTTTAACCCCCCCTCCAAATTTTTTTTTTTAATAACAGTGATCAAAAAGTCATACATACCACAAAGATTGCACCAATAAAATCTAAGTTTACAAACTGAAATAAGTTATAGCTCAGTACATGGCAATGGAAGAAAGTTTTGATTTTTTTTTAGGTATTTATTTAAAAAAAAAAAAGATTTTAAAAAATTAAGCCACAGAATAAGGACATTATGATATTTTCAGTGCACAAAACGTGATGTCAAAACCCTGAAAACCTTGGCGGAATTGTATTTTTTATTTTTTCAATTTGACCCCACAAAGAGGTATTTTTTCCCAATTTCCAATAACAGACATGGTAAATTGAATGGTGCCCTTAAATAGTCCAACTTATTCCCCAAAAATAAGCCCTCATATGACTAGATGTTTTGAAAATAATACAAACAATGAAGAACTTTCAAAAACAGACTGATAATAAATATGAAAATGTACACATTAAAATTGTATATTGCACTGTTCTGTCAAATGGAAAACTACTAAAAGAACAGAAATTATTTTTAACACTGTAGACATGAATCCCTTTTAAAAAAAAAAAATGATTTTCATATTTCAATTGTAAAATCGAAAACTATACAAGTATATACTATGAACCGGATGGTATTTCGCTTTAAAAATGTATTATAGTTAACACCAGATGGGCTGAACATGGTGGATGGATCAATCATGGCCACAGAATTATTGCCAAAAGGAACAGGAGCCTGAAAAGTAGTAGCTGCTATATAATACAGTATGGTGGTCAAACAGGGGCTCTTTTATGTTGTTTGGCTGGTTAGGTGCGTGGCAGAATATACCAATTAATGCTGTTGTGGCCTGCAATCTCCTGAAAATGCCCCTTTGTATGAGAATTATATAAAGGGGCCACATGGGGCCAATAGTTGACCACTACATACATGTTAACCTAATTATTAAAGTTATACTTACTTTTAACCCTTGCATCCTGAAACTACATAGGAAGAGTACCTTGTTGTGTAGCACGTGACTGGCAGTTGGATCCATCAAACTGTGAAAAGAGGAGAGAAAAACACACATTTATCCATGCAGTTCGGCCTGTTTCCTACAAGTTAATCCAGAGGAAGGCAAAAAACCCCTGTGAGGCAGAAGCCAATTTTCCCCACTTAAGGGGAAAAAATTCCTTCTCGACTCCAATCAGGCAATCAGAATAACTCCCTGTATCAACGACCCCTCTCTAGTAGCTACAACCTGTAATATTATTACACTCCAGAAATACATCCAGTCCCCTTTGAATTCCTTTATTGTACTCACCATCACCAATCTCACTGCTCTTACAATGAAGAATCCTTTTCTATGTATGTGTACAAACCTTCTTTCCTCCAGACACAGAGGATGTCCCCTCGTCACAGTCACAGTCCTGGGGATAAATAGATGATGGGAGAGATCTCTGTACTGACCCCTGATATATTTATACATAGATATTAGATCTCCCCTCAGTCGTCTTTTTTCTAAAGTGAATAACCCTAATTTTGATAACCTTTCCAGATACTGTAGTTGCCCCATTCCAGTTATTACTTTAGTTGGCCTTCTCTGAACCCTATCCAGCTCTGCTATGTCTGCCTTGTTCACAGGAGCCCAGAACTGTACACAGTACTCCATGTGTGGTCGGACTAGTGATTTGTAAAGTGATAGGACTATGTTCTCATCACAAGCATCTATGCCCCTTTTGATGCAACCCATTATCTTATTGGCCTTGGCAGTAGCTGCCTGGCACTGATTTTTACAGCTTAGTTTGCTGTTTATTCAAATTCCTAGATTCTTTTCATGTCAGTGTTACCGAGTGTTTTACCATTTAGTATGTACAGCTGACTTGCATTATTCCTTCCCATGTGCATAACTTTACATTTGTCAGTGTTAAACCTCATCTGCCATTTCTCTGCCCAAGCCTCCAATCTATCCAGATCCCTCTGTAGCAGAAAACTGTCCTCTTCAGTGTTAATTACTTTACGCAGTTTAGTGTAATCTGCAAAAATTAATATTTTACTGTGCAAGCCTTCTACAAGATCATTAATAAATATGTTGAGGAGAATAGGGCCCAATACTGACCCCTGAGGTACTCTACTTGTGACAGTTACTCAATCTGAGTGTGTACCGTTAATAACAACCCTTTGTTTCCTATTACTCAGCCAGTTACTTACCCACATACAGACATTTTCTCCCAGTCTAAACATTCTCATTTTACATACTAACCTTTTTATGAGGTACAGTGTCAAATGCTTTGGAGAAGTCCAGATATAAGACATCCATTGATTCGCCGCTGTCAAGTCTAGAACTTACCTCCTCATAGAAACTGATTAAATTCGTTTGGCATGACCAATCCCTACTCTATTTAAAATATGATACAGGCTAATATTAGTTTCTTTAATTTTTACATGGTGTTAGTGTATGGTGTATTTACTACTTTCCTATGTTATTCAGTGTGCAGCAAACCAGCATAGTTTCCATACCTTTCTATGTAATATTCCTGACTTTCCCATTTCTTACGTTTCTTTGTTATATACCCTACCTTAAATTCACAGAAAATAATGCACTATAATAATAGATGCAAGCATAACACATAGACTAAGCCCTCCATCTATTGATAAAATCTGAGACACTTTGTCAATACATTTTGATCAAAACACATCTAAGCCCACCTACCAAGTGACAAGGTGGTCTCAGTTCAGGCAGGTCCTATGCTTAATCTGCCTATGCCGTTATGCATTTGACAACAGAGCTGTCAAAAATTAAAGGTGGAATATGATCGGTTGTTATGGGCAACTAAGCCAGTTCTACTTTCCACCAGTCTAATAATTGGCCCCATAAGAGTTCTGAATTGATTAATATGTATGTATTATTACTATATATCCTTTAGGAGGGATAAAGGAATCCTATTTTCTTCTATGTGATGTATCTCCCATTTCTTCACCCTTTGAAATCTATCTTGCCTGTATTCTTCTTTCTCTATTGCTTTAGGAAGAGAAAACATTTTCAATACACTCGAACATTTTACAATTTCAATGTTATTTTGGTTTATTTGCTTTATCTCACAAATAGTATAAAGGGCAAGAAAATATGTTACTATGGCAACTTAGTTTTGAAAAGGGGTGTATAATTAACCTTTTTTGTCTAGCCCTTCTTTCCTGTTAACCTTCCACTAAAACTATTATTCAGCAATGTCAACGTTTACTGTGCTATTCATTTGCTACAGCAGTGTTTTAATATCCCTTGAACACTACAACATTAATTTTGTTTCACAGGAAGTGACAACTTTTGTAGGGTTTTTGCTATTATTGTTAGAGATGAGCAAAGTTTCTCAAAAACTTTGCCTATTCACCAAATTTTATCGTTATTAACTATTTGCTCACAAAGCATGTTAAATCAGGTCTATAACGACCTGAAGTTAAACTGCAGGGACAGAATATCTCGATATACATTAGCACACATTGCACCAGCATGCATAGCTAAGCCTTTTTGGTAGCTAAACAGTTACTGTGTGTCGGAATAGCAGGCAGGTCACACATATGGCCATGTACATAATTGTGCAGGCCACCAACAGCCCTAGCTAATCCCTTCTTTTAAACCAAATGAAGAGTTAATAGCAGCCTTCATTACTGTAAAAAAAAATAATAATATGTGCACCCCTGCAGTAGCTGTGTCCAAATGATTCTTTGGTGGAACAAAATAAAGACATAGAAGCAGCAGCAAGCAAATAGTGAAGAAAAAAAAAAAATAAACTTTTAATCCATGTTGTGGCAGTGCAAACAAATGCTTTTGAATCTCTCTGTTAGCTACAGAATGACTGTGTGTCACTGTTAGGCTCAGTTCACATGTCAGTTATTTAGTCTTATAATTTGCTGTCAGCCAAAAGCAGGTGCGGATATAACCCACAGAGCAGGTGTAGATCTATTCATGATACCTAATATGAGAGTTGGCTACTGAATTTGTCTCACAAAAATTCATAGAAATAACTAACCAAATCCCTTCTGATCCGTCAGCCAAAAAACAAACAAAAAAGAAACTTTATTTTGAGCATCCTCCTTCGTAGATCAGTAATTGAACAGTATTTGTAAGGCAAAAACAGGAGTGGGTCCAAAAATGTGATGGAAATATTTGCATGTCTTCTGTGTTTTGGATCCACCGCAGCTTTTGGCTTCCAAATAATGGTTAAATCCTGATGCAAAATGCTAACTGTGTGATAAAGGTATTATTCTCAATTTGCATGTGTTTTGTCCATTTGCATGTAGGACTTTATTGACCTCTATCACATGGTCAGGATTTGGTAGTTTTGTTCAGTGTAAGTATTAGTAAGGCAAACCAGGAGTGGGTCCCAAACAGAGATAAAAAATGATGGAGATATTTGCATTTCTTCTGGGTTTTGGAACCAGTCCTGATTTTGGTTTCCAAATATTTATCAAATCCTGGTGCAAAATAATGACCGATGATAGGGGCCTTATGGACACTCAAAAAACAGGAGCCATGTTTTCTTTGTCAGAAGAACAGAAAAATAAGTTATGATGCCAAACACGGACACTAGTGGCACCTCAACAGACTGGTGATGGTAGCAACAGTATAAAGAGTCACAATAGTGGCCACAGAACAGAGTCGTGGGGGTGAAAACAGCATGAAGAGTCACAATAGTGGCCACAGAACAGAGTCTTGGGGGTGAAAACAGCATGAAGAGTTATGGAGATGGAGGCAGGGAGTCCTTTGCGCAGATAGCCAGATTCATGCTGAGTTTCTTGCTTAGTGTCAGTCGCATTATCCCCATTTGGCAGAGGTATGACTACTGGCTCTTCATAATGTTAGACCCGCGCAAACGGTCTCAAATAAGGGTCTTTTTTGTACCTTCTTATAGGAATAAAAAACTCAACTACTATTGAGACATCCGTTGTATTCAGTTGCCGATCCAAGAAGTCCGCACGTGCTCACAGGGCTCAGCCTGATGCACATGCGCGGACTTCTTGGATCTGCTTCTTCAAGCAAAGTGCGCATGCGCCCTGTGTGCATGCGCCAGATCTTACAGCAGGAGGAGGGGGAGGGAGGGAGAGGGAGAAGCGGCACAGAAGAGTAGGAGGCGGCGCTGGGCACGAACAGTGATGGGTGCGGCCGGGCACTCTGCATCCCTGGACCTCCCCTTGGGCACCTAATTTCTTTGATTGACAGGTTAGTAAAACCTGTTTTTTGCTACTATAAACTGTATGATATAAACCCCCTGAAGAACTCAGCAATGGGGGGAAACACGTTGGGGTATTGTTAATATGATGTAGCCATCTGGATAGAGAGACCCAGGGTCAGCAGGACTAGGAATAGGGACGGAGTGACCCCACCATCAGGGGTTATCTCCAGGCACAGGTTAGCGTAGGGGTATAAATAGGGTGAAAAGTAGGGCCTGGTCTGATATCTCTATTTGGCCAGTGTAGTTTACTAGCCCTTTCCCCACACTGTATATATTATCCTGCTTTCTTATGGAGTACCAACCAAGTGTGTGTATATCCTGGGCATAATTGAGTGTATATTTAATCCATTGTTTTTGTCCTTAATTGACTACATACTTGCATTTTTATCAGCCTTAGAGCATTGTCTTCATTGTTGGGGACTCTATTCCCCTTTTAAAAGATCATTAATAAAATTAATGGATTTAAGGCATCCAATTCTTGGTTAGTAATTGAGCTTGGATTGCAACAGAACACCGTCATTATAGTTTCTACATTTCTATGATAAGCTTATTACTGCTGACGCCCTCCCTACTCTTTCACGAGGCCAATACTTGAATCTTGGGCCACTGCATGGTTCAGTCCACGCCGATAAATTAGACCTAACCCTAAACATTGACCTGTAAGGCTGAGTTCACGCTTCAGTTATGTGGTCAGTTATTTCCATCAGTTTTTGTGAGCCAAATTCAGGAGCCAAGCCTACTTTCAGAGTAGGTATCATTATCTAAAGATGTAGCTGAGCTAAAATTGACTCTGATAACAAAATGGCGCAGTGTTATCTTGGTTATCTTATGACGAAAGCCATTGAAGTCCATTGAAAAGTCAGTCATTTTTTTCTTGCCATTCTTTACTTAATACGTTTACCATCAAGTTTAGCTCAGCTGCATCTGTACACCTGTTCTGTGGGTTTGACCTGCACCTGCTTTTGGCTGACAATAAATGGGGAGAATAACTGACCAAATAAGTGTGAAATTAGCCTAATAGTGACGCACAGTCATTCTACAGCTAACAGAAGGGATTCAAAAGCATGTGTTTGCACTCCCACAACATGGATTAAAATAACCTTTTTTTTCTCCACTATTTTGTTGGTGTTGCCTTTAGGTTGTTATTTTGTTCTACTAAAGAGTAATTTTGCTACAGCTCCTAAAGGAGCACATAACTTTACTGAAGGTTGCTGTATGCTTTTCTTTTGGTTTTAACAGAAGGAATTAGCTAGGAATGTTGGTGGCCTGTACAATAATGCGCACGTCCATATATGTGATCTTCCTGTCATTCTGACGCACAGTAAGAATTAGATTTGCATGATGGTGCAATGCACACTGATGAACTACAAGATACACTCTCCCTGCAGTTTAACTGCAGGTCGGAATAGGTCTGATTTAACACACTTCGTGACGAATTACATTGTAACGAGACAAATTTTTTTGTGAAATTCGGCGAAGCAGTCAAATCAAATTTTTTAAAGCTTTGCTCATCTCTAATTATTAATATTAGTGTTGCGCGAATTAAAGCTAAACGAACTGATACGAATTTCAGAAAAAATTTGATTCACTGTAAAACTGAATTTCCTTGTGGATTGTGGTAACGAATCTATTTTTCCTGATATGGAGGCAAAAAAACCTACCCAAAAACATACTCACCCTATCCATTTGCTTGCAGAGAGGTCATCACAGCCATCTTGATTGAAGATACCACGCAAATTCTCACATGGGGTGACGTGTAAATTAAGCCAGCGCAATGGTTGTGGGCGGTGTCGTCATCAGTGATAACATCACCATGCCTGGCCAGTGTGATGACGTCATTATGTCACCGCGCGTGATTAAACCCTAATACCCCACAATTATAGAATCAGATGCCGTGATCAGCAATGAATGTGGCATCTGAGGGGTTCAATGACAGGGTGCTGTGCGATCGCCATTCCCCATCATTGTGTCCGCTACATACAAAGGAAAGTGTTTCGTGACAAAGCAATTCAAGAATCAAATTTCTTTGTGAAATTCAGCAAAGCAGTCAAATAGAATTTTTCAAAACTTCGCTCATCACTAATTATTATTATTAATTTTACTGATTTTTTAAATTGTATTCATGTATGAAAACACAGCACACATTAACTGCATCTTGAAAATTAAATTTATTTATAGAACATTTACTCGACATAAAAAATAAAAAAAAAGACTGGGTGAAAAAAGATGCAAACACTTGTAGGTTACTGAATGGAAAATTCAGCCTATTTAAGTCGAAAGTCCAAATCCTAAGCTAATGTAGACACTTTCTTGTAGCTGGTGCATTACCTGTAAAGCTTCAGAATAAAAAAGACCATGCATTCATCTGGTTAATGCAGTCTTCTGGTTTCCTGTAGCAACCTATTATTTCCACTTCCCTTAAATCACTTACTATTATCTATCCTTGTTTAAAGGAGTACTCTCAGTATAGTTAGGAAGGGAACACGACCAATTCAGTAGAATTAAAGAGATATACTGTCATTTATATGTTCTAGCAGCAAATGTACTTTTTCTTAACTTTATTGGAGAATACAGCTAAACAAAGTGTACAACCAATACAACATGTAACAACAGATACTGCTTACATAATAAAGTTGCAATTACAAAGAAAAGAATTATAACAATACAACGATGAGAAGAGAACAAAACAAAACATTATTTTGAATCGAATCACGAGTTTCCCACTTGGCTGTTATATTGAGAGGGCTGCAGACAATACAGTACTGGGTTCGTTAAGAACTTTGCAAATTTCATCCCACTGACAAACCCGAAGCAGAATGGAGGAGTTGGAAATCCAAAGGGACAACACAACAGCTCAACCAATTCCAGCAAGAAATATCAACCACATGGTAAGCAGTAGTGTTGGGCACGAATATTCGAATCGGTAATCTTAATCGCAAATATCACCACTTCGAGAATTTGCGAAGATTTGGAATATAGTGCTATATATTTGTATTTGCGAATATTCTAGATTTTTGTTTCATCTCAACCCATGATCCCTCCCTGCTTCTTGCTTGTGGGCCAATGAGAAGGCAGCAATGTCTTTTTCTGAGCTTAGCAACATCCCTTGCAACCAATAGGAAAGTTGCCTTCCCCATACTATATAAGAACCAGCCATTTTCTGCAGTTTTTTGCAGTTCATAGAGTGACAGCAGTGTCATTGCTGTGCTTTGTGCTTTGTTGTGTCACTACATTAGATAGTTAGTTAGTTAGCTTATATATATAATACAGATAGATAGTGGGAAATAGTCAGTGTAGGTTAGATCGTGATATAGTGTAGCTGAAAGGTTCCAGTGCAGGGATGTTACAACAATACTTAGTGCACCAATCAGTAATATGTAGTCAGACCTGCTAATATGTGAAAATGCACGTATTGCGCCAAAATATGCGTATCATTAATTGCCGATTTGTGAATATATACAGGCGTGGGTCACTTTGGCTACATTTATCAAGGTGCTAGAAGTTTCCTGAGTTATGTGACTAGTAGCCAATAACCCCGCCTACCTTTTCCCTTCAGCTTCACCAACAGGCACAGGATTGAACAGTGCCGGCGCTTGCGCTCTACCAGTTTTACTGAGGGCATCAGCTGCAACTGCTTCGCTGGGCATGTGGCGAGCCCAGTGATGTTTTTGGCGCATGCCCAGTGAAATAGTTGAGGCTGATGCCCTCAGTTAAACTGGAAGAGCGGAGGCGCCAGCACTGTTCAGTTCTGTGCCTGTTGGTGAAGCTGAAGGGAAAAGGTAGGCGGTGTTATCGGTAACTAGTGACATAGCCTGGATGAGGGGGTGGGTGCATGACGATAAAGCTGGGGGCGTAGTGTATGAGAGGAGAGAGAGGAGGACTTAGGCTCTGTAGGAGAGGGGGGGGCGTTCCTGGGCACCTTTTGAATGATGCCCCTCTGGGCACCTCTGACACTTTATTGTGGAGCTTGTAAACTTTAATAGTGATGAGCGGAAATTGAATAATTTTCGCATACTCCACCACGACAAGCATCCTCGTCACCATGGCAATGCCAGGTGGTTAGAATATACCATCGGATCTGAGTTTTCACAATCTCACTGAGATATTGAAAACTCAGATCTGATAGGGACAGGGACGCTTGTCGAGGAGGACTATTTAGAAGTAACGCAAGCATGGAGATTGACAAAAAAAAAAAAAGAATATTCTAAAAAATGTAACAAATATTTTTGTTATAGTACTATGTGTTTGTTTTTTAGAATATTTGTCAATGACGAATATTCTAAAAAACAAATATATAGCACTAAATCGAATATAATGCTAGATTTTGGCTTTTAGAATATTCACAAATATTAGCGATTATAACGAATATTCTACAAAAAAATTGTTAATGTTTTAGCATTAGGAAAACCTGAAAATGTATAAAGTGCGACATCTTGCTGAAGTGATCAACAACCACCAGAATCAAATCATAGTTTTCCCTGAGGAATTAGGCAAATCTGTGATAAAGTTCATGGACAAATCAGTCCACGGTCGGGACGGGATAGACAAGGGAAGTAGAGATCCTAAAGTATGTGTCACTTTGGCACTCGCCTAAGTCTCACTGTCTGACACATAGTCCTCAATACATTTATGCAATCCTGGCCACCAGAATCTCCGGGAAATTCGCTCAACAGTGGATCTGCTCCCAGGGTGTCCTGTAAGAACAGTACTATCATGTTCCTGGTACACCTTGTGCTGTAGTTCCGAAGGAACAAACAATTTCCCTGGAGGACAAGAGTGAGGGGCATCTCCCTGGGCCTCCAACACCTCTGCCTCAAGTTCAGGATAAAGGGCAGATACAACCACTCCGTCAGCTAATATAGGGCCAGGATTCTCAAATCAAACAAATCCGGGATCAAAGGAAGGGGATAAGGATCACGGACAGTAATGCGATTAAGATCACGGAAGTCTAAACATGGCCTAAGAGTTCCGTCCTTTTTCCTAACAAAGAAGAACCCTGCATCCACTGGGGATTTGGATGATCTAATATGACCTTTGGCCAAACTCCCAGTGATATATTCTCGCATGGTGGCTCTTTTGGGTTTAATTATACGACTAAGACTTGGTCAACTTAGCTCCAGGAACAAGGTTGATGGGGCAATCATACTCCCGATGTGGAGGCAACCCACACCTCCACTTTTATAGAATACATCAGAAAAATCCGAAATAAACGAAGGTACAACTTTATTAGTTATACCAGAAAGCAACGTGCTAAAATAATTGTCTTGCAAAAATCACTCCAATCAAGAATCTGTCTTGCATGCCAATCAATGGTAGCATTATGTTTGGATAACCATGGTAAACCTAGCAGCAGAGGAGCAGGCAGAACCTCCAGCACAAAACATGAAATGGATTCTAGATGAGAATCTCTCACCTTTAGGTTAATGTCCTGCACTATTTGTGACAAATACTTTTGTGAGAGTGGAGGAGAATCAATTGCAAACACCAAAATATTTTTGTCTAATGCGCTTGTTGTCAAACCATGCATACGGACGAATTGGCCATCTACTAGGTTAACCTCTGCCCCACAGTCAATAAATACTTCAATTCCCACGATTTTGTGGTCTAGTGCAACCTTGGCAGGCAGGAGAAATCGGGTACTACCGGTAAATGACAAAAGTATATTCTCAGATTCTCCACCCACACCACCAAAAGTTGGAAGAGGTCTAGACGCATTAGTTATTTTTTTTGCTTTTCACCTTGACTTTTAACAAAAGGACATATGTTAACAAAATGTCCCCTATGACCACAGAAAAGGCAAAATATTTTCTTAACCCTAATGTGTTTACTACCAGGTCCAGGAGTGACTTCCCCCAACTGCATTGGCTCATCATCAGACATGAGCTGAAGTGCCTCCCTATCCAAAATGTCGAAAGAGACCGCCTCCCCATATGCGTCCCGAAAGAGAGAAACCATAGACCTCTCCCTCAGGCATTGATCAATACATACAGCCAGAGACATGGCTGCCTCCAATGACTCTGGATATTCGTGAAATGCCAATGCATCCTTTAGGTTCTCGGATAACCCTTGACAGAATTAACTACGGATGGCTGGGTCATTCTACTCAGTATCAGTTGCTCATCTCCTAAATTTAAAGCAATAGGACACAGCAGAAAGTTCTCCCTGCCTTAAACCACGCAACTTAGTCTCGGCCAGATACCTGATCTGGGTCATCATTGATAAGTCCCAGAGCTCTGAAAAATTAATCTACCGACCGGAGGGATTGTGATCTGGTCGACAAAGAACAAGCCTGAGCATCACCTTTCAGTAATGAATTAATATTCCCACTCTTTGACTCTTGCCCCCAGAAGAGTTAGGACGTAGTCTAAAATATAGTTTGCACGACTCCCTGAACCGAACAAAGTTGTCACTTCCTCCACCTATCCGGGAGAGCGACCCCAGTTTCCAGGCAGGCCTGGTTCGCCCTGCTGGAAGCCGCTGCCTGTGGTCTCTGAAACTGTGAGACGGCCTTGCGGAGGTCAGCAATTTCCAAAGACAGTCCCTGCAAATGATTGACGAATGCAGAAACAGTATCCATCGCTGCACTGACACAAACAAAATGACGGTTTAAGGCGGTTGATAATGTCACAAGTATAGGGGAGGGGAAAACACCTGAACACACACAGAAGGAAATAGACGGTAGTCTAAGCCTCAACGCCAAGGGAGAGGGATGGTGACCTTCTAGGAATCCCTAGACCTCTCCCTGACTCCTGCCAGTATGAGTAGACCCTGAAGGTGGAAATACTCATACACCAGAACCTAAGCCCTGGAGACCCTGGAAAGCCCTAGGAGTGGTGGCAGGGAATGAGATTACTGGTTCCTTCCCAGATGAAGGAACCAGTGTGTCCCTGAGACCTAGAAAGCAACAAACACTAGCGAACAACAAAATGGAAAACAAAATGCACTTAGCTTAAAGCAGAATGGAGAAGCAGCAGATCCAAAGGAACAAAACACAAGCTCTACCAACGCTAGCAGGAAATATCAACCGCATGGTAAGCAGTGTGAGTCAGAACAAAATAGCCTCAGTAATGACCACAAGCTGCACCTGGCAAGAGGTGGGGTCATTACCAAACAACAACACTGCAAGGAGAAAACAGAGAGACTGTCAGATACCCTCACGTGCCGCCAGTCTCTCCAATCTTCTCACTTGTGTCATGAGAGGGACCGTGACAAATATCTTTGAGTAACAACATAAACTACTAGTCCAAAATCAATGTCGGTGCATCTGCAGGCACTTCCAATTTATCTATTTTTTGTTCTCATTTTGGTAAAATAGCTTATTAGTGTGTCTTACAGCACAAAGGATAGCAGTCTAGGAGTTCATATTAATCTTAATCTGTGTGATAACGTGAGATACTAATCAGAAATACATGTCAGTGCATCTGGAAGCACTTCCAATTTATCTATTTTTGGTTCACATTTTGTGAAATAGCATATTAGTGTGTATTACAATACAAAGGGTAGCGGACTAGTGGTTAATATTTATCCCAGTCTGAGTGATGATGTGAAATGGTAGGCCAAAATCTGTGTCATTGCATCTGCAGGCACTTCAAATTTATTTATTTTTGGTTTAAGTTTTGGGAAATAAAATTAATAATTTTTTTTCTTGCAAAACAAAAGGTAGTAGACTAATGTTTCATATTTTTCCAGTTTAAGTAATAACATGAAATAGTATGATGAAATCTGTGTTGTTTCATTTCCAGACATTTTATGACCAAGAACAAATAGTAATTACAATACAAGATATAAAAATACAATTGAGCACAACATATTAGGCATGGAAAACTTTCGATTTATACTGTCCTCCCCGTTTACATTGTGTAATAGCTTCCTAGACACTGACTGATTATGTGTTCCTAATGGTTGACTTACTAGAATATAACGAAGATTGAGAATATAGTGCTATATTCGTGATAAACGTTATCTTCGGCAATTCTAGCAATATAACCATTAGGAACTCAGCTCTAAATTTAATTCACAATGCGAATATAAATTTGCGTAACATTCGCAATATATCGAATAATGACGAATATTCGATTTCGACGAATATATGACGAATATTCAATTGAATATTCGCTAAATATCGCAAAATCGAATATGGCATCTCCCGCTCATCACTATATCACAAGTCACTGACCCGACCCCCTGGACTTCCCATTGTGGCGGGGATCGGGTCAGTGACTTAGCCTTTGTCCAAATACCGCGATTGGTTGTTGAAACCCTTACTGAAAAAATTGTCTACTCATCTCGGCGACACCAATGACTTCCTCCTTGCATTGTAAGGTTTTCAGTTGTAGGAAGGTTGAAGTCTGGTCTCGCTCGACGTAGAGAGTTTATATACCCGTATACCCCATAAGATGGATATTGAAGCAGTTTTGGACGTTTTGGGGAATACTGACAAGAGTAACATTTATTGCCATTTTATTGAGGAGGCTTTGCATTTTGTACTCACCAATTTTACATTTAAGTTTTCACAGCAATGGTTTAAGCAGCTACATGGAATGGTGATGGCGATGCCTGTATCGTGCACTTTTGCAAATATTTGCCTTAACAGGTTTGAAGATAAGTTTGTCTTTTCTGTCACCAATCCTTACCTCATGAACATGCAGTTGTTTGTATGCTACGTGGATGATATCTTTATGGTGTGGTCTGGAACTCAGGACCAGTGTGAGGAGTTTGTGTCCTTCCTCAATTGCACTAACGACATGAACATGAGATTCACCCTAAATTTTGGGGGAGAGTCTCTGGAATTTCTCGATGTTCTTGTCAGTATTAGCAATGGTAACATAGTCACTAAAGGTTTTCAAAAACCCACTGCAACCATTCCATTCTACGCCATCATAGCTTTTATCCACTTAGCGTCAATGAGTCTTTTCGCTATGGGCAATTCATTATACTCAGAAGAATTAATAATACTGAGCATTTCATGAGGCAATCTGGGGAGTTAAGAGAGATTGATCAGGAAAGGTTACCCAGTGAGGGATCTAGAAAAAGCTATGTGTAGAGCTCAGTTACACACTCAGGAGAAACTTCTCCAGAAAGGTAGAAGGAAGGGGCATAGTACCAGTGGAGAAGGCAGGTTCACGTTCACATTCAAGTTCAGTCCGATAGCTGACTTAATTAGTCAGGTAATTTGTAACAATTGGGATATACTCAGGAACGAACCCAGTTTAAAAGGTTTCATAGGAAAAAGACCTTTGGTAGCCTTTAGGAGATGTCATATACTTAAGGATGCATTGGTTAGTAGTCGCTTGGTTGAAAATAAGTAGTGATGAGCAGGAGTTGCCATATTGAATTTTGCGATATTTTGTCATATATACGCTCAAAATCGAATATTCGTCATTATTCTATATATTGCGAATGTTATGCAAATTTATATTATATTATAATGGTTGTAACTTGTATTGCTAGAATTGACGAAGATAACAAATATCATGAATATAGCACTAGATTCTCAATCTTCGTTATATTCTAGCAACAACCATTAGGAACTCAGCTCTAAGTTTCATTCGCGAAGCGAACAAACAATTGTATTGCGAATTGATCTTAGAGCTAAGTTCCTAATGGTTGTATTGCTAGAATATAACTAAGATGACGAATATCACGAATTCCCGAATATAGCACTATATTCTCAATCTTTGTTATTTTCTAGCAACAACCATTAGGAACTCAGCTCTAAGTTTCATTCGTAAAGCGAACATATAATTGCATTGCGACTTGATCTTAGAGCTAAGTTCCTAATGGTTGTATTGCTAGAATATAACGAAGATGACGAATATCACAAATTCATGAATATAGCACTATATTCTCTATCTTCGTTATATTTTAGCAACAACCATTAGGAACTCAGCTCTAAGTTTCATTCACGAAGCGAACATATAATCGCATTGCGAATTAAACTTAGAGCTGGGTTCCTAATGGTTGGCTTGCTAGAATATAACGAAGATTGAGAATATAGTGCTATATTCATGAATTCATGGTATTCGTATTATATTCTAGCAATACAACCATTAGGAACCATTAGGAAGTTGAATTCGCAATGCGAGTAATTCATTTTATATTAATCGCATTGCGATTACAACTTAGTCAAATTTGTGAGATTGTGATTCTCACATCCGACAGTACATTTTAGCATGGAGGTCTTCCCATGCACACGGGAAGTCGGCAGAAGCGGCAACGGGCATTGACTGGAGTGGGCAGGGAGCCAGGAATCCTCCGGACAGGTAAGAACAGCTTTTGGGAAGTGGGAAGACAAGTTAGACAACCAGCGAGCAACAAGGATTAACAAAAAAAAAACAATATTCAAAATAGCGAATATATAGCGCTATATTCGCAATATTTGCGAATTTGTGAAGTGCCGATATTCGCAAAAAAATTTGCTATTCGAATATTCACGCTCAACACTATAAGACCTATGTTTGTGAGGTTTAGGGAGCATCTGAACTCGGTGAGAATGGAAAAAGGATGCTCCCACCTCATTGACTATATACGTAGAGTGCATGCGGGAAATATTGGATACTTGAGTTTTGCGGGCATTGAGGTTGTTCCTCCCATTATACAGGGAGATGATAGACATCGTCTTTTGCATCAAAAAGAAGTTAGGTAGATAATTCGTTCAGATGTGGTAGGAGCATTGGGACTTAATAAGAGGAACAATCTCAGTGTGTTTATTTAATAGCCAATTCATGCTGTGTGTTGATGTGAAATATTCATTGTATCTGTTTTAGGCCTCATGCACATGACCGTTGTTTGTTTCCGCGTCCGTTCCGTTTTTTTCACGGATAGGATGCTTCCCTATTCATTTCAATGGGTCCATCAAAAAATACGGATGGTCAACCGTTTTTGTTCCACATCCGTGGTCCGTGTTTACATTCCGTCCAAAAACAGAGCATGTCCTATTTTTTCCACGTTTGCGGACAAGGGTAGGCATTATTACAATGGATCTGCCATAAAAACGGATCAGTCAAAAAAAACTGTCCGTCATCCGTTTTTTTGGGCAGATGTAAAATTTGCGAACAGAATGGACGTGGAAACAAACAACGGTCGTGTGCATGAGGCCTTAATGGAATCGTTAGCGTTGTTTGTTGCTATGTTAATTGCACGTCATGACGCTTAAAAGGGGGCCACCATGTCAGTAGCCATAAGAAGCGCAGCTACGCGAAATGGACGTCGCCACTTAGCACTCTGGGAGATGCGAGTCCGCCCCAGCTGTGTTTTTATCTTCATTTATATCAATAAATAAAGAAGATTGATTATTCCAGTGGTGAGTGCTCCCTGTTTATTCTACATCCACAATCAATTGTTGAAGCTATATATTTTCCAAGGCAGTGCACAACGTACAATGTAGTAAACGGGGTATCGGAAGATGGAGTTTTGGTGGAGGAAGTACCGAGCGGTGCAGCTGGTGGCTTTTCTGTTTCTATGTGCTTTATACAGGATCCATTGTGTTTTTCATTTTTCGGACAGATCAGGGTAGCTGGAGGGTGATGAGGAAGACCAGGCAGATGACCTCTTCACATTGTGGCAGTATGAAGTTAAGATGGAGGCAGGGAGTCCCTCCGAGTCCCATGCACAAATACCCAGATGCATGCTGAGTTGCTTGCATAGTGACAGCTAACTTGTCACCATTCGGCAGAGGGGTGACTATTGGCTCTCCACCATGTTAGACCCCTGCTACTGGTCAAAAATAGGGTATTTTTTTCCACCTGCTGAGAGGGGGATAAATGAAACTACTATTGAGACATCCTATGTATTCAGTTAGGGGCCGCCTATGTGCACCATCACCTATCCTCATGATGGGGGGGGGGGGGCTTTGTGCTGTGGCTCCGCTGCCATGACTGCTGGGGGGCAGGAGCAGTACCAACTCCATAAGCAGCAACTTACGTCTGGAGTCTCTATTGAGCACTTTTCTTAACCCGCCTACTGAAGAAGACACCCTGCAAAAGTAGCAGGTGGTGGTATACTTGAACTGCACCCTGCCGTCCCAGATCCAAGAACCCTTGGACTACTGGGCAGCTAAACTTGATTTTTGGCCACAACTGGCTGAGTTTGCCCTGTACAAGCTTTCCTGCCTGGCTAGTAGTGTGGCATTAGAGTGGGTGTTAAGTACGGAGGGGGGGCATAATTATCTTTCCACATAAAATGTTGAGAGACTAACACTTGTTAGTCTCTCAACATGACGAATTAGGCCTAGATCAAACAGAATTTCCACATTCCAGTGCCTAATGGATCAGACTACAGTAAATATTTCTGGGTGCCACACCAAAACATTGTGAAAAAAGACCAGTTTCTTCTGCCCACCTGCTTCAGCCACTATTCTGATGCTGCCACCCCCCTGATGCCACACACCTGCTTCCTCTGCTGCCATTTTCTCCTACTGCCACCCACTATCTTGTGCTGTTACTGCCACTGTTGTTGACCACCACCTCCCCACTGTGTTGATTCCTCATGCGGTTACCACCCTCACCACTCTGTAACTGAGCCACTGTGTTGACTTCTCATTCTGTTGCCACCTCACCACTCTGTGACAGGGCCACTATGTTGACTTCTTATGCAGTTGCCACCCTCCCCACTCTGTGACTGGGCCTCTATGCTGACTTCTCATGAGGTTTCCACCCGACCACTCTGTGATGTGGCTACTATGTTGACTCCTCATGCTGTTGCCACCTCCCCACTCTGTGACAGGGCCACTAGTGTCCCTGTTTGGCCTTGTTGACATCACCATTTATTTTACCCTTCTTCTGATCTGTCTGAAGGACGGAAGAATGAAAAACACGGCAGTCTCTGAGCATCTGTAAGGCCTCTATCACATGGTCTCTATTTTGCCTCAGGATATACTCATGATTTTGAAGCCAAAAACAAGAGTGGGTACAAAACACATAAGACATGCAAATATCTCCACATGTTATCTCTGTTTTGGATCCACTCCTGTTTTATTTTTATTTTTTTGTCTTAGCAATACTGATGGATTACTGACCAAATGCTGACTGTGTGAAGGCAGATGCTCAAAAGACAGTATACATTTTTTTAGTGGGTTGTTCTTGTGATGGATCAGAAGAAGGGAAACACAAACTTATTGCTGACACTTTTTATGGGGCCACTACTTGTATCAGTATCGGTATCAATATTCGGTAAAGCGTCTGAATTTTTGAAAACTTTGCTCATCTCTGGTTCTCAATCACTAATAAATAAATTTTTTCAAACTAAAATCAAAAATTATATAAATTAAATATATGAGATGACTTGAAACAGAGTTCCCACTAGTATAATATGCTATGCTAGATTAATGGTAGAACACGAGTTGTTGCAGTTTTCGCTTATAGCATCCCTCCCAAAAAAAAAAAAAGGGTTGCTGTAGCTGCAGTTCGGATAGGTGGCACAGGAACCACAGCTCTTCACTCCTTCCTGATGTGATATAAATAAAATCCAGCTCACAGATAACAGGGCACCAAACTCCAGCACGGATCCAGGGTGAGTTCGCACCCAGGATAATCCAAGCAGAAAAAAAGGACTGGATCCATCGAGTAAAAATTGAGATGAGCGAATCGAAGTTGACAAGGTGGAATTCGACCCGAAATTCAGGAAAAATTCAATTCGCAACGAAGCTGAATCTCCTCACGCTTCATGGTAACAAATAACATTTTTTCCTAAAATGGCTGCTGCACGTGTGAATACATGGAGCCAGGAACTCTGGGAAGGCGGGATCACCCATAATGCCATGCATGCAGCCAATCAGCAGCCAGCCAGCCCTGTGATGTTACAGCCCTATAAATAGCCTCAGCCATCTTGGATTCTGCCATTATCCAGTGTACCTAGTGCATGGAGAGATGTCAGCAGGAGCTAGGGACAGTGCTAGAACAAAACTTAATTGTGGTAAAAAAACATTTACAAGTTCAAGGAAAAATTATTCAAGGTGTAGGAAAAGGGTAGTACTAGTGAGGAATAATTCCACAACATTTATGTTGAACTGGGTTCAGTAGGGGAGGTTACAGCCTGGGTAATAGGAACAATCCTATTACACCTTGCTGCACTGACTGGGGACCCAAATTGCCATTATACAGCTCTGTAATTCCAGCAAACCGTTATTGTTATTGGGGTGCAAGTGCTGTTTGAAACAGCCATTAAAAGGGTTTATTGCAAGGAAATATTTCTATGTCTTGTTTGCTCTTGTGCGGTGCAGTTATATGTTCTAAAGACTTTTGTGTTGTGTATAAGTGGAAAAAAATAAGGGCCTATTTGCCGTTCAGCGGTGCAGTTATATGTAAAGCCTTTTTTGGCGTGTATTAGTGGAAAAAATATATATATTTGCCGTTCAGCGGATGTGTTCTAAAGCCCTTTTTGGGGTGTATTACTGGGGAAAAAGAAAAAGGGCTTATTAGCCGTTGTGTGTTGAAGTGAGAAAATTACAGCTCTTTTTGGTGTGTATTAGTGTATTAGCAACCAGCAGAGTTTGCCCTGGAAAAGCTGTACTGCCCGGCCAGTAGTTGTGGCATCAGAGCGGGCGTTTAGTGCGGCGGGGGCCATAATTACCCCAAGAAGAACTCTCCTGTCCACCCAAAATGTGGGAGACTGACCTTTGTCAAGATGAATGAGGCATGGATCAACCAGGATTTCCACCCACCAATGCCTGATGCATCAGACTAGATCATCCACGGTGCCACATCAACACTTTGATAAAAGAGGCCGGTTTCTTCTGGCTATGTGCCTCCGCTCCTTCTTTCACCCACCATCTTTAGCTGGTACTCATATTGCCACCCACCTCCAGACTGTGTCACCGAGTCACTGTGTGGTCTCCTGATGCTGGTGTCACCTCCTAACTATGTCACCTTGCCACTATGTGGTCTTATGATGCTGCTGCTACCTCCCCACTCTGTCACCAGGACATTCTGTAGTCTCCTGATGCTGCTGTCAACTCCACACTATGTCACCTTGCCACTTTGTGGTATCCTGATGCTGCTGCCACCTCCACACTATGTCACCTTGCCACTCTGTGGTCTCCAGATGCTTCTGCCGCCTCCACACTATGTTACCTTGCCACTCCGTGGTCTCCTGATTCTGCTGCCACCTCCACTCTATGTCATCTTGCCACTCTGTGGTCTCCTGATTCTGCCGCCACCTCCACACTATGTCACCTTGCCACTCTGTTGGCTCCTGATGCTACTGCCACCTCCACACTATGTCACCTTGCCACCCTGTGGTCTCCTGATGCTGCTGCTACTTACACACTATGTCACCTTGCACCTCTGTGGCCTCCTGATGCTGCTGCTACCACGTCCACACTCTGTCATTGTGCCACTGTGTGGCCTCCTGATGATGCTGCTGCCACCTCCACACTCTGTCATTGTGCCACTCTGTGGCCTCCTGATGCTGCCGCCACCTCCACACTCTGTCATTGTGGCACAATGTGGCCTTCTGATGCTGCCGCCACCTCCACACTGTCATTGTGCCACTCCATGGTCTCCTCATTCACGTGTCATCTCTTTTTTGGATCCACTACTGTTTTTTCTGGCATTGCTGATGGATGGAAGAGCAAATTAATCAGTGAGGTCAACACAAACTTACTGCTGACACCCTCTCCACTCTGTCACGGGGCTCTACTTGTATAAGCATTTAATAGAACAGGTTCTGTAGACATCTATGTGGAATCAGCTGACGATGGTGTAAAAGGAGTGAACTGTAAAGCTGAGTTCATACTTGAATTATTTGGTCAGTTTTGGCCCCGTGACTGCCCAATTAATTGAAGTGTGCAGTGATTCTAAGAGCAACGCCTGTCATCTGCATGTCATACTGACTCACAGTATTTTTTCACTCCCAAAGCAGACTCCCTATGCGTGTTGCCGCAAAGCACAGTGTTCTACACCACTATAAAGGCTCTCTGAAGCCAGAAAATATTGACGCGACTAAATTAAGATTAAACAAATATTTTTTCAAAAAATTTGGCGAACTGGCCGAATCGAATTTTTGAAAAATTCGCTCATCTCTAGTAAAAATCACAAAACGTCTTTATTCCATGTCAAACATTTAAAAAACCTCATAGACAGTATGGTCTTTTGACTAAAACATGTCTGACTGCTGCATTTTTTTTTAGCATCTGATATGGAATAAAGAAAATTTGTGATTTTTACTTGCTGGATCCAGTCCCATTTTTCTGCTTGCCTCATTCCTTCCTTCCTGGATCTCAGCTTCCCTGCTTGTCCCTATTCTACAAACACAATTCTTCTATTTTTGTAATCCTAGCTATTCCCTTTGCTCTCCCTGTCAATAGAATAGAAGCTTGATTGATTGATTTTTGACTGTCCCTGATAGATTTTTCACTCTTCCTGACTCTCTAAGATCGTTTTCTTGGCACACACTGTAAGACCCAACCACCCTCTTTGACAGCCCAGCACAGAATTGTGTTCTGCTTCTTCTGTTAGGGTTCAGCATTGATTGGCTTATCCAGGCTGTCTGTCATTTTTTTTAAAACAACAGAACAACACTCATTAAATAAAAACTGCACCAGAACGAAACTCATTACATAAATACAGCACCAGAACCAAGCATAGTACAATATGAAACTATAGCTCCCAATAAGTCATGAAAATGTGTATAGGTATGTAGGAAGATGTTTCAAGTCCTCTATGTACTGTGCCCCTATGCTGTGTGTCATTATGCCCTGTAGCCTCATGCTCTGTGTCCCCAGGTGCTGTTTCATTATGCTAGGTACACCCACGCTCTGTGTTCCCACATTCTGTGCCCCTATATACAGCACACACATTGTATAATATTCACCTTTGTTCGATCCCATGAAGTTATTCAGCAATTAGTAATGCAGTCCTGGTCTTTTCCACCTGACATTCAGGTAACAACAAAGTGCCAAATGGCAGGGAACTAATGGTTTATTTGGGCAGGGCACCTATGAGTTGGATGCTCCATTATAGTTGCATTCTGTGGACACAGATGCGATTTAGTGCAGGGGATCCCATAAACCAGGTGAATCGACCTAATTACCCAGGTGCCCAGGAGGAGGGATTGTCTGGTGCGTCCTTCAGGAGTAGAGGACGATGCTCCCGAAGGCTGACAATGGCTCTGGACATACAGATGATGGGGGACATTTATTAGTGCATAATTTTGGCGGATCCAGCAACAGTTTAACCACATCAGCCCCTCTAGCTTAAACACCCTTAATGACCAGGCCACTTTTTACAATTCTGCACTAAGCTAATTTCACCGTTTATTGCTCCGTCATACATTTTACCACCCAAATGAATTTTACCTCCTTTTCTTCTCACTAATAGAGCTTTCATTTGGTGGTATTTCATTGCTGCTGACATTTTAACTTTGTTTGCTATTAATCAAAAATGACAGAAATTTTTGCAAAAAAATGACATTTTCACTTTCTGTTATTTATGTAATTTTTAAAAAAAACGACATTTCTATATAAATTTTTCTCTAAATTTATTGTTCTACATGTCTTTGATAAAAAAAAAATCCAATAAGAGTATATTTATTGGTTTGGGTAAAAGTTATAGTGTTTACAAACTATGGTGCAAAAAAGTGAATTTCCGCATTTTGAAGCAGCTCTGACTTTCTGAGCACCTGTCATGTTTCTTCAGGTGCTAGAATGCCAGGATAGTATAAATACCCCCCCAAATGACACCATTTTAGAAAGAAGACACCCCAAAGTATTCGCGGAGGGGCATGGTGAGTTCATCTATGATTTCATTTTTCTTCACAAGTTAGCGGAAAATGACACTTTCTGAGGAAAAAAAAACTTCTGGCAAAATAAAATAAAAAATCTCCCACAGACTCACTATGCCCCTCAGTGAATACCTTGGGGTGTCTACATTCCAAAATGGGGTCATTTGTGGGGTATGTTTACTGTTCTGGCATTTTGGACGGGGCTAAATTGTGAGCAGCCATGTAAAAGCTAAAGGTACTCATTGGAATTTGGGCCCCTTTGCGCACTCAGGCTGCAAAAAAGTGTCACTCATGTGGTATCACCGTACTCAGTAGAAGTAGGGCAATGTGTTTTGGGGTGTATTTTTACATATACCCATGCTGGGTGAGAGAAATATCTCTGTAAACTGACAACTTTGTATAAAACAATTTAAAAAGTTGTCTTTTACAGCGATATTTCTCACACAAAGTATGGGTATATATACAAATACACCCCAAAACTCATTGCCCTACCTCTCCTGAGTATGGCGATACCACATGTGTGACACTTTTTTGCAGCCAAGATGCGCAAAGGGGCCCTAAATCCGATAAGTACCTTTAGGATTTCACAGGGCATTTTTACGCATTTGGATTCTCACGCTTTAGGACCCCTAAAATGCCAGGGCAGTATAAATACCCCACATGTGACCCCATTTTGGAAAGAAGACACCCCAAGGTATTCCGTGAGGGGCATGTCGAGTTCACAGAAAAAAAAATAATTGGCACAAGTTAGCGGAAATTGATATATATTTTTTTTTATTTTTATTTTTTACAAAGTCTCATATTCCAACTTGTGACAAAAAATAAAACTTTACATGAACTCACCATACCCTCACGGAATACCTTGCGGTGTCTTTTTTCTAAAATGGGGTCACATATGAGGTGCTTGTACTGCCCTGGCATTTGAGGGTCTCCGCAATCATTACAAGTATGGCCAGCATTAGGAGTTTCTGCTATTCTCCTTATATTGAGCATACGGGTAATGAGATTTTTTTTTTCCGTTCAGCCTCTGGGCTGAAAAAAATAAATAAAATGAACGGCACAGTTTTTTTCATTCGCATCGATCAATGTGGATGAAAAAATCTCTGCCAAAATCAGTGACTGCGGTGCAGTGGGCTGGGCGCTAACTACCTAACAAGTAGCTAACTAACTGGCGGTGATAAGGGACCCTTATGCCCCATTCACACGTCCGCAATTCTGTTTGCGGACAGGACTTACGGACCAATTCATTTCTATGGGGACAGACTTTGTCCCGCTCGGATCCGGAATTGCGGATCCGCACTTCCGGGTCTGCACTTCCGTTCCGCAAAAATATAGAACATGTCCTATTCTTGTCCGCAATTGCGGACAAGAAAAGGCATTTTCTATATAGTTCTGGCAATGTGCGGATCTGCAAAATGCGGAAAGCACCTTGCCGGTGTCCGTGTTTTGCTGGATCCGCGGATCCGTGGATCCGCAAAACACATATGGACATGTGAATGGAGCCTTACAGGGGGGTGATCAGTGACAGGGGGTGATCAGGGAGTCTATATGGGGTGATCATGGGTTAACAAGGGGTTAATAAGTGACGGGGGGGGTGTAGTGTGGTGCTTGGTGCTACTTTACATAGCTACCTGGTCCTCTGGTGGTCGATCCCAGCAAATGGGACCACCAGAGGACCAGGTAGCAGGTATATCAGACGCTGTTAACAAAACAGCGTCTGATATACCTTTTTGATTTAATTTATTTAACTTCTACAGCCTGCCAGCGATTGATCATCGCTCGCAGGCTGTAGTATAACTTCCGAGCTGCAAAGTGCTGTGAACGCACGTGCACAGCAAATCTCGCCTCTCGCCCGCGCGTCAACGAGGAGTAACTGGGCCGCTGAGATCACGTGATCTTTCGTGCGGCGGTCCAGAGAAGGTTAAAATGTAAGTCAGCTTCCTTGATGTCTTATATTTAGACCATTTTATATGCCTAAACAATGCAAAAAAAAAGATGAATGAGATGGGCCTGTCCCCACCCATGCCACACCCTTTTTTAGACCTGGCATGAGCAGGAAAGAAGTCGCATATTCTGGTGCAAGTGGCTTATATCTGCTCGTAAATGGCCCGCTATGTTTCCAGTGAAAGCAGAAAATCTAGGAAGCTACAACTACCTATGTCTGCAAAAGTAGGCTAGTGCCTGCTAATATGGGAGATTAATCTAGACAAAAATAAAATAGAAATAGAAAATCAAAATAAAATGAAAATGCAAATACCTTTTTGACATTTCTTTTGCCACCCATGTGTGAAAATGTCATGACAAAATTATGAATAAAGTGAAATCACTTAATGTGCAATTTAATTTTACACTCAAGCAGAAAACCAAAAGATGAACTTCACATAACCTATATGCAATTACAATTTGTATAGAGATAAATAGCAATTATGATTATAACAAGAATGCATATCTATAAAATGATAAGCAAGTTTACTTTATCATGGTAGACCTTAGTTTACCAAAACAATTTATAGGGGTTGTGTAATGTCAGGATATTGATGACCTATCCGTCTAGATTACTGTATATTACCGGTGCAGTGTAACTGCTCATCCCATTTAAGTCATGGATGCCCAAGGCTTATTTGTGAGAATTGGAAGCATAGGCTAGCTCTTGTGGTCTAATTCCATCAGAGAACTAATGGATTGCATAGCCACAGTCCGGTCAATGTGCTCATGCTAACCTGTTTGTACCCCTGAAAGAGACTACATTAGGCACCCAAGCATCAGAATTGCACCACAGAGCACTGGAAGAAGGTGCCTAGTCTGGTGAATTACTTTTTCTGTTACAATATGCGGATGGCCAGGTGTGTGCATTTCTTAGCTGGATTGCAACCTCTCTGTGGAGAAGTGGCAACAGGAAACACAATGAGAAGAAGGAAAGCTCATGGAGGTAGTATGATGTTATGGGTAATGTTCTGCTGGAATATTCTGGTGTCCTGGCATTCATGTGGATGTTTTATTTGACATGTATAAACAAATAATACAGCTCACCTCATAAGGGCACAGAGTGAAGGGCAGCACAAGATGAAGATTAAGAAGAAAAACAAGCATTCAATACAGTTTAATAAAACCTCAAGCTTTCTTAAATGTCCCATAAAATCCATGACAAATTTAAACACACTCCTTACGCATTTAATTTGAAATATGGTCCTTATTTATAATGCCGTTGACATGCACTACTATCTAAACTTTGTTGCAGGCCAAGTGCAAAGCTCCATGGCATTAGTATTATCTAACAGTGGCATTTAAAGGGAACCTGTCATCAACTTAATGCTGCACATACTAATGGTAGAATAAAGTAGAGACAGGTGAGTTCATTTCAGCGGTCTGTCATTTATAAGTTAAAAATAAGTGGTTGCCAAGAACCAACATCACAATCATTACAGACTGGGCCTGGGAAAGAGGGACGGCCACCTGAGAAGAGTCATGGTTATTCATGAATTCCTGCTCTCCATGCTCACCTGATGATGACTGACAGTCTAATACCTAGTTTTCTCCCTTTGATCTCTGGGAGAGAACTGCTAATCATCAGCAGATCGGTGAGAGTGCAGGAGATTATGAATAACCATGACTCTTCTCAAGTAGATTTGACTCTTTTCAAGACCTGTGCTGCAATAATTATGATGCTGGTTCTTAGCAACCACTTACTTTTAGCTCATAAGTGACACACTGCTTAAATCACCATTTCTGTCACTAATTTATGCTGTCCTCAGTGAGGTTAGCATAAAGTTGATGACAAGTTCCCTTTAAGCACTTTAATGTGCCCTGCCACATTACAAAATTGTTTAGGAATGGTTTAAATAACATAAAAAGAGTTCAAAGCATTTGTTTGGCATCCCCAAATTTAAATCATAATGAGCATCTATGGGATGTTCAGATGCCTCCCCAATATTAGGCCGGTAGTTTTAATGTTGTGGTCAATGAATGTATAATAATAGCTAAACTCAAGTATGATTAAGTCCCTCATAATTGCAAATACAGCTTCAATATAGACAGCATTATTTTTTAAGATGACACCTAGTGAGAGGGATGTATTTAAAATGTAACAAAATATGTTTATATTGTTCCCAGTTTTAAGAGCACATATCCCACGTCAAGGTTAGGGATAAGCGAACCCAAATTGCAAAGTTTAGTTTCATACCGAAAATCACAGGTTTGGGCACCCATATCCAAACAGACTTTGCCGCGGAAGTTTGTGTTTGGGTTCGGTGTTCCAATGCAGAATAAAGCTTGTTGAAAGGCTGCCGTGAAGCCAATCAACAAGCTTTTAAGCTGTGGACACTTGAAAGCCATCACAGTCATGCCTAGTATTGGCATGGCTGTGATTGGCTGGCACAACACATGACCCGGCCTGTATGAATGCTGGATCACATGTGGTGTCGCCATTATGTTCTAACTAGTGTAGGAACATGATGCAGCTGCAGTGAGGGACAGTGTTAGGGTTTTAATCTGGATGTTAATTCTGTGGGTGACCTATAGCCATTTTTTGGGGCGAAATACACCTCCTTTGAATCTGTGACACAGAAATAGAATAGTTAATCTGCCTGTTAATTCTGTCGGTGACATAAACCCATTTTTTGGGAAAAGATACACTTCCTTTGCATTAGTGACACAGAAATACAATAATTTGTCTGTCTGTTAATTCTGTGTGTAACTTAAACATATTTTTTGGGGTGAGATAAATCTCTTTGTCTGTAAATTTTGTGGGTGACCTCAAAGAATGAGGAGAGCTTCAATTAAGGGACGTGGCCATGGTGCTGCTGGTGTTGATTGAGCTCCTGGGAGATGACTTGGTCAATCTGTGCCAGCTTTGTGTCTAAATAAAAAACACCTTCTGTTGCACGCAGGCGACAGGATGTTCTGCATCAATTTGTAGGCCTCAATCCCACTGTACAAATGGTGAGGCCTGAATAAGTAGAGGTGGTAGTAGATTAAATGGTTTAGAGTACCTCCAGTTCCTTCACATTGTCTTCCACAATGTCCCCTGCTGAAAGAGTTTGCACCGGCGGCTCATGGGCATCTGTCTTTCACCTCACCCCCTTGCACATTAGCCAAGAAGTCTGAGCCCCAAGTCATGCAGCAGTTATTTATGCTTTTTGATGCCTCTGCTGGGGGTTCTGTGGACCATCCACCTAGCCCTGCTACAGAAGTGGAAGAGATTAAGTGCCCTGATGCGCAACCACTTATGTTTGAGCATGAGGATGTGGGATGACCACTGCAGCACATCTCTGATGACGAAACACAGGTGTCAGTGCACTGTTGCAGTTATTTCTGGTGAAAGCGTAGAGTATTTCAGTACTACAAGAAAAATATATACGCACTTCACTCTTGAATTTTTTCCGGTCAAAGCGTATAGTGGCCTATTTCACTCCAACAAGAAATATATATTCTCAGGTCACTTCTGCAGTTATTTCTGGTAAAAGCGTATAGGGGCGTATTTCAGTACTACAAACAAAATATATACGGACTTCACTCTTTAATTGTTTTCTGGTTAAAGCATATGGTGGCCTATTTCAGTCAAACAAGAAATACATATTCTTTGGTCACTTCTGATCATTTCTGGTGAAGGCATAAAAGGGTGTATTTCATAAAAAAATAAAAATATACACACTGCACGGTTGCCGTTATTTCTGGTGAAAGCGTATAGGGGCGTATTTCAGTGCAACAAGAAAAATATATACGCAGTGCCCTGATGCAGTTATTTCTGGTGAAAGCATATAGGGTCGTAGTTCAGTGCTACAAGAAAAATATATACCTACTTCACTCTTTAATTTTTTTGTGGTCAAAGCGTATAGTGGCCCTTTTTCAGTCCAACAAGAAATATATATTCTCAGGTCACTTCTGCAGTTATTTCTGTCAAAAGCGTATAGAAGCATATTTTAGTAAAAAAATAAAAATATATATTCACTGCACTGTTGCAGTTATTTCTGGTGAAAGCGTATAGAGGCATATTTTAGTAAAAAAATAAAAATATATATTCACTGCACTGTTGCAGTCATTTCTGGTGAAAGCGTATAGGGGTGTATTTCAGTACTGCAAGAAAAATATATACACAATTCACTCTTTAATTGTTTTCTGGTTAAAAACACACCAGAAATTGTTTTCTGGTTATATACGCACTGCACTGTTGAAGTTATTTCTGGGGAAAGCGTATAGGGGTATATTTCAGTACAAGAAAAATATATACTCACTTCAGTTCACTCTTTAATTATTTTCTGGTTAAAGCGTATATTGGCCTATTTCATTCCAATAAGAACCATATATTCTCTGGTCACTTCTGGTCACTTCTGGTCTTTTCTGGTGAAAGCATATAGGGGCATATTTCAGTAAAAAAAGAAAACGGTATGCTCACTGCACTGTTGCAGTTATTTCTGCTAAAAACGTATAAGGGCGTATTACAGTAAAAAAATAAAAATATATACTCACTTCACTGTAGCAGTTATTTCTGTTGAAAGTGTATAGGGGCGTAGTACAGTAAAAAAAGAAAAATATATATACGCACTACACTGTTGCAGTATTTTCTAGTGAAAGCGTATATGCGCGTATTTAGTACTTCAAGAAATATATATACGCACTTCACTCTTTAATTTTTTTCTGGTCAAAGCATATAGTGGCCAATTTCAGTGCAACAAGAAATATATATTCTCAGTTCACTGCTGCAGTTATTTCTGTTGAATGCGTATAGGGGAGTATTTCAGTAGTTCAAGAAATATATAATTCAGTGCTCTCATTAAGAGAAACAAAATAAAAGTATTGCAGGTTTGATACCCTTTAATGGCTAACAAAAAAATAAGTAATGATGTTACGTAGCAAACTTTCGAGACATCACCGGTCCCTTCATCAGGGGTACTACAAGAATATATGAAGAAACAGCAATATATATACAATAAGAACAGAGACATGGGTGAATGAATGGCATTTGAAAGACAACAGAGCAGCATATCAAAGATCTTGAGAATGAGTCCTTAATTATCTTACAGATAATGGGTGTGAAAGTTTTATGGTCTCTAAATTGATGTTATCTCAGAGACCTGGTGCCCCGACTATGTCTATAGATGACTCTTTAGGTGTTGTAGTGTGTCCAGGGCTGCCATCAGAAATTTTGGGGCCCCTTACACAGCTCAGGGCCTGGGCCCCCCACCCCCACTCCAGTGGCGGATCCAGAGCCTAGTCTCAGGAAGGGCAATAGGAGATCACAGAGCCCCTGTGTCCTGCGGCGCATGATCCCGCGAGACCCACCAGAGGTCACAGGTCTCACGGGATAGTATGCCAAAGTGACTGAACTCATGCCCGCTCAGCCTGCGAGTACAGGATCAGATCAGCGACACAAATCAGGGGCGAACTGAGAACCCTCAGGGCCCCCAGGCAAAATTAATCAAGGGCCCCCTTCCAGGCCCCACCCATATCCCACCTCCATCCCCCAGGTCACACCACGATCATTACGCCCCTGATCCCATTACTACAGAAATACAGCGCCCCATACCTCTTACATCCAGTGACGTCTTCTTTGATGTAGATGTTCTATGTCCTCGCCTTCTCATTTCAGACCTTCAGACCAGACCACCATTTTGTCGCCATTTTCCGTCTCTGCAGTTTGACAATAAATCATTCTACTACCCCCAATACTGTGCCCCTGTGGTCCCCAATACTATACTGCAGATAATACCCCTGATAATACTAGTACCACACAGAGCCCCCCATATAAAATGCCCCTTCTTTATGGCCTCAGTAGAAGGCCCCATAGTGCCCCATAATAATTTGCCAGTAACAAGTGCCCCCCAAAGATGCACCCAATCATGTGCCAGTAACAAGTGCCAACCCCCCATGTGCCAGTAACAAGTGCCAACCCCCCCCATGTGCCAGTATCAAGTGCCTCCCCCCATGTGCCAGTATCAAGTGCCCCCCCATGTGCCAGTATCAAGTGACAATGCACCCCCCATGTGCCAGTATCAAGTGCCTCCCCCCACGTGCCAATATCAAGTGCCAACCCCCATGTGCCAGTATCAAGTGCTAATACACCCCCCATGTGCCAGCATCAAGTGCCTCCTGCTCCCCCCATAGGGTAATTTAAACCAGGAGCCAATAGCCTTTAGCTATGCCATTGGCGCAAGACTAGAACATGAACACAGGAGCAGGACTGGATCATGAACACAGGAGCAGTATAAAGTGCCTCCTGCTGCCCCCAATCCCCCATGTGCGACTGTATTTAAAATAAAAAAAACTAAAAACAACACTTATACTTACCTCCACTCCAGACTGTGATGCAGGCCTCTGATATGCAGCCTTTTAGAGGAAGAGGGGAGAGAGACGCCTCTCCCTCCTTTGCCCTGCCGCAGCTCAGCCATCTGTATCGCTTTCCTGAGAACGGCCATACAGATGACTATGGAGATGAACGCTTCCACAATAAAAGCGTTCATATCCCTGTGACCTGCCGCCACCCCCCTCCCAGCAGAGTCAGCGCAAGGCCACAAAAAAAAAGGCTCAGGACTGGCCGGGCCCCCCACAGGGTCCGGGCCCCTTACTGGGGTACTGGCTGTACCCCCCTGATGGCGGCCCTGAGTGTGTCATAAATACTGGGAACAAATTCAGCCCAGTATTCAAAGTGTCAAGAAGTGTTATAAATTTGTATTCCCAAATTCTTCTAGCTCTTTGGGATTTGAAGTTACCTTTTAATATGAGAACTTTCATGTGTTCTTCATTGTGTCCTGGGCTACAGAAATGCTTAGCCACAGGAAAGTGTAGCTTCTTCTCTTTAATTGTGTGGCGGTGGGACCTCATCCTTGCATTAAGTTTCTGTCCTGTTTCTCCAACATAGAGGCCTCCAACAGGACATTTAGTGCAGAGAATCAGATGAATAACATTATATGTAGAACATGTGAATGTCCCCAAGATCTTATAGTCCTGCAGTGTGTTGGGGATCCGGATCTTATCTTTTGTCATTATATGGGCACAGGTTTTGCATCTTTTTATATTAAAGGGATGGGTTCCTTTTCCTGTGCTACATGGCCTTGAACTTGATCTAATCAGAATATTCCTTAGATTTGGAGGTTGTCAGTAAGCTAGTAAGGGGGGTTCTGGGAAGATTGTTTTTAGTCGATCATCCTTATATAGGACAATTTTTTGGCAGTTTTGGTCAGTACCTCTAGTTGTGGGTTGTAGGTCACAACCAAAGGTATGCACAGGTTCTGTTTCTTTTCATTGTATTGGAGAAGTTGACTTCTGAGGATCTTAGTGGCTCTTATGATCTGATCTTCAATTGAAGCAGAATGATAGCCCTGGTGTAAAAATGTCATTTTTAGATATTGTAAATGCTCATCCCTGTCTGATGGGCTGGAACAGATTTGATTATATCTAATGGCTTGACTATAAATCATGGACTTTTTAATATGTTTGGGGTGGAAGCAGTCCCATTTGAAGTATTTAGGCCGATCAATAGGTTTTCGATACAGTTTTTTTTCCTGGTGAAAGCATATAGGGGCGTATTTCATTACTGCAATAAATATATATATACGCAGTTCACTCTTTAATTTCTTTCTGGTCAAAGTGTATAGGGGCATAATTCAGTCGAACAAGAAATATATATTCTCAGTTCACTGCTGCAGTTATTTCTGGTAAAAGCAAACAGGGGTGTATTTTAGTTAATCAAGAAATATATATACACACTTCAATCTTTAATTTTTTTCTGGTCAAAGCATATAGTGGACTAATTTAGTCCAACAAGAAATATATATTCTCACTTCACTGATGCAGTTATTTATGGTAAAAGAGTATAGGGGAGTATTTCATTACTTTAAGAAATATATATACGCACGTAGATTTTTAAGCTTTTTCTAGTCAAAGCGTAAATGGGGCATATTTCAGTACTACTACAAATATATATACGCACTTCACTCTTTGAGTTTTTTCCTTCAGAGCATATAGAGTCATATTTTAGTACAACATGAAAAATATATTCTCAGTGCATTTCCGCAGTTAATTGTCGTGAAAGCGTTTAGTGGCCTATTTCAGTACAAAAAGAAAAATATATTTGTCGCTTTTAGAGGTGTTTTAATTTCCGTTTAATTTGTTTAGTTCAGCTACAAGTATGACAGGCAGAGAAGTGCCAGGCTATGCACAGAGGAGTGGCTGAGTTCCCAGACTCATCTAGTGGTCTTGTCCTGACCAGCAAGCCAGCGGTTTTTAATTAGTTAACTCGGTCATCCACGTCATCCCAAGAGACATTAGAAACTCCCAGCCAACGGTTGGTGGGTTTGACAGACACAAACCTTAGTTGGCATGGCTCGGGAGCAGGCCCTCTGCCCTCACTTGTGCTCAACCTGCCTCTGGCCTTTTCTGTTCCCTCACCGCGAGATGTACTACATACAATGTGCTCATTTTCACTTTTCAGCGATGAAGAGCTACTAGAGGACAGTCAGCAGCTACTGCTCAGCCAAGATGTGGAAGATACATCTGCTGCTTCTTCTGCTAGGCGGGCAAGTAGTGATGAGTAGAGTGGGACGGTAGCTTGTTTTCCGAGTGGTCAGGCTCCTGACCCAGAGGCCTCTGAGAAGGGCATCAGTGATGTGCAGTCACTACTCGATGATGAAGAAGCCGATCGCACTTGGGTGCCGGGTGAAGAAGGAGCTTCATCAGGAGAAGAGGGTGTCAGCTTACTCGTCAGGTAAGGTGGCAAGCCGAGTGAGAACAGCAGTACAGAGGGGGAGGGATCCACAGCACCGCAACAGGCTGGAAGAGGCAGTGGCATGGCAAAAGGGAGAAGACGGGCCACACTAAACAGGCCTGCAACTGTTCCCTGGGGCGCCACCTTGCGGCAATCTCCCTTGACAAGTGGTAGGTGTTCCACAGTCTGGCGCTTTTTGATGAAAGTGCAGATAAAAGAATTGTCATTTGCAACCTGTGTATGTACCAAAATGAGCAAGGGCATGAACACTAGCAACCTCACCACCACCAGCATGATCCGCCACATGGCATCAAAGCACCCTAATAGGTGGGCCGAATGCCTGGGTCCACAATCAGTGTCTGCGGGTCACACCACTGCCTCCTCTTCCCAAGTGTTACGTGCTGACCAATCCCCTGTCCAAGATGCAGGCTCGGATGCCTCCCACCCTGCACCAGGACTTTCGCAAGCACCAACAGCTAGCACATCCACTTCTGTGTCCCAGCGTAGCTTACAGATGTCCATATCCCAGTCCTTAAAACGACAACACAAATACCCAGCCACCCACCTACAGGGCATAGCACTAAATGCGCACCTTTCCAAATTGCTGGCCCTTGATATGTTGCCATTTAGGCTCGTGGACACTTAGGCTTTCCGCAGCCTGATTGCAGCGGCCGTCCCTCGTTACTCAGTCCCCAGCCACCACTATATTACCCGATGTGCTGTCCCCTCCTTACACCAGCATGTGTCCCGTAACATCACCTGTCCTCTGACCAACTAAGCTATTGGGAAGGTTCACTTAATGACTGACACATGGGCAAGTGGTTGTTGCCAGGGACGCTACATTTCCCTGACGGCACACTGGGTGAACGTTGTGGAGGCCGGGGGTGATTCATACCCTAGGATGGCACAGGTGCTACCAATGCCAAGGATTGCGGGCGCTATTTCAATCAGGATTTCTGCCACTTCATACATTAGTGGCTGCAACACACCCCCCTTCTCCTCCTCCATCTCCTCCTCCACTTTCACCTCGGA
Source organism: Bufotes viridis (assembly GCA_033119425.1). Taxonomy (NCBI): domain Eukaryota; kingdom Metazoa; phylum Chordata; class Amphibia; order Anura; family Bufonidae; genus Bufotes; species Bufotes viridis. The sequence continues at coordinate 548,638,752 of CM065589.1, read as the reverse complement.
ATTCTCATCTTGCAGCACAAGTCAGCCATCAGTCAGTAGCAGGAAGCAGTGTAGCACTGCAGTGGGGAAGCGGCAACAGGCAGCGCTGAAACTTATTTGCTTAGATGACAAACAGCACACCGCTGCAGAGCTGTGGCAGGGTATAAGGGACCAGACTGAGCTTTGGCTCTCGCCACTCAACCTACAACCAGGCATGGTTGTTAGAGATGGACGGACATCGTCCGGGACTTTTCACAAACGCTCGTTCGCGATCAAATGTTCATGAACAGCGCGTTCGCGTCGGACCCCATTCACTTTAATGGCAGGTGAACCTAAAAAACCTTTAGGTCATTTTTGCAGCAATCAAATATTTACTAGAAGTGGGTGATTAATGGCAAAACTTCCCACAAAAAATATGTATTTTAATCAGGGGCCCTTTTTATGCATCCTAAAGGTAAACTCTCAAAAATGTGCCCTGCTGAAGTCTAGAAAATGCTATTGTAGGCCACAAGAGTATGGGCCCCAAACATTAGACATTCACCTGACAGAAAAGAACAAGTGATTATGTGGCTGGAGGTATATTAGCCAGTCAGTGGATAACAATTTTACTGTAGGCCAGTGGAGTACAGGCCCCAAACATTAGGCATTCACCGGACAGAAAAGAACAAGTTATGTTGTGGCTGGAGGTATATAATATATATAAGGTATATAACATTTGGTGGAAGCAGGTAAATCAATACCCTTAATCAGTATTTTGTGGAAGCAGGTATCTCGCAGGTCTCAATCAATATTTGGTGGAAGCAGGTATATCAATCCCCTTAATCAGTATTTTGTGGAAGCTGGAATATCGCAGGCATCAATCAGTATTTGATGAAAGCAGGTCTATCAAACCCCTCAATCAATATTTAGTGGAAGCAGACATATCAATCCACTTAATCAGTATTTTGTGGAAGCAGGTATATCACACCCCTCAATTTTTTTTTTTGCCACAACAGTTATATCACACCACCCTGTTTATTTGGGGCAACAGGTTACATGTATAGTATATCGTAGCTGTCAATCAGTATTTTGCAGTGGCGTAACTAGAAATGACTGGGCCCCACAGCAAATTTTTGAATGGGGCCCCCTCCCCCAGTAATTTTTTCACAACCCCTTCCTTTCATGCTGCCCCTTTACTATGGCTAGTAAATATCGCTCTCTCAGACTCAGGCCCGGCAAGCTGTTCCATCACGTTTTCTACACTGTCTATACCGCCACTATATCTAGTCCACTGCTTCCCTATAGTTATGCTCTGGTATTTTGTGAAAGCAGGTGTATCGCAGGCCTCAATCAATATTTGGTGCAAGCAGGTATATCAATCTCCTTATTGGGGCAACAGGTTACATGTATAGTATATCGTAGCTGTCAATCAGTATTTTGCAGTGGCGTAACTAGAAATGACTGGGCCCCACAGCAAATTTTTGAATGGGGCCCCCTTCCCCAGTAATTTTTTCACAACCCCTTCCTTTCATGCTGCCCCCTTTACTATGGCTAGTAAATATCGCTCTCTCAGACCAGGCCCGGCAGCTGTTCCATCCGTTTTCTACACTGTCTATACCGCCACTATACCGCTTCCCCTGCTTCCCCTATAGTTATGCCCCTGGTATTTTGTGAAAGCAGGTGTATCGCAGGCCTCAATCAATATTTGGTGGAAGCAGGTATATCAATCTCCTTAATCAGTATTTTGTGGAAGCAGGAGTAATACAGGCCTCAATCAGTATTTGATGGAAGCAAGTATATCAATCCCCTTAACCAGTTGCCGACCACCCATAGGATATAAACGTACTATGGGCGGTTGTTTATCTCTAAATAGACGTTTTAGAACATCCATTTAGACATCTGCACACTAATTGTGCAGCTACCGAGCGGGGGGCCCGCTGTCAGTGACAGCAGAGCAACCCACAGAGAAGGCAGGGACAGTTATGGTGTCCCTGCCCTCTAGATCGCTGCAAATACAGCGCTCACAGAGCACTGTGTATACACAGCAGGAAGCGCAATGCGTTTCTTGTCCCGACCCGGTGATCATGTGACCGCCAGGCAGAGAGAGTGCAGGAGATGTCGGGTCTTCCACAGACCTCGATTAGCCCTGCACTGAGGCTGGTCAGCGATGTATTATGTATTATGTACATCCTCTATGGGGGGCTACTATGTCAGCCCCAGTTACAGAAGAAATTAATAGCGAAAAAAAAAATTAAGTTACATGTCCCCCAGAGGTCTTTGGTCGTAGGTCTTCCTACGGCTCTATAAATATATTACATGATTTACCCCATCCAATAAACACCAATAAACACCAAAAAAAAAAACTGTGTCAAAAAAAGCCTTTTTTGTCACCTTACATCACAAAAAATACAACACAAAGTGATCAAAAAGGCGTATGTTCCACAAAATGGTACCAATAAAACTGTCACCTCATCCCGCAAAAAATGAGCCCCTACATAAGAAAATCGCTAAAAATATTTAAAAAAAACTGTAGCTCTTAGAACATGGAGACATTAAAACAACATTTTTTTGTTTGAAATATGCTCCTATTGTGTTAAAGTGAAAAAAAAAAAAAAATATATATATATATATATATATATATATATATATATATACACATTAGTTATTGCCGTGTCTGTAACAATCAGCTCTATAAAAATATCACATGATCTAACCCCTCAGGTGAACACCGTAAAAAAATAAAAATAAAAACTGTGGCAAAAGAAAAAATGTACCACCTTATTTCACAAAAATTGCAACACCAAGCGAAAAAAAGATGTATGCCCCCAAAATAAAAACTGTGCTAAAACAATTCATTTTTTGGTCACCATGCCCATAAAGTGCAATGAATGATCAAAAAACCATATGTACCCAAAAAAGGTTCCAATAAAAACGACAACTCTTCCTGCAAAAAACAATACCCTGCAGAAGACGATTGGCAGAAAAATAAAAAAAATATGGCATTTAGAAAATGGAGACACAAAACATAATTTTTTTTTCAAAAATGCTTTATTATGTAAAACTGAAACAAACAAAAAAAGTTGACAAATATGATATCTTTGCATCCGTAACAACCTGCTCTATAAAAATAGCACATAATCTACCCTGTCAGATGAATGTTGTAAAAATATGAAATAAAAACAAAAACAGTCATTTTTTTGTTACCTTGCCTCACAAAAAACGTAATATAGAGCAATTAAAAATCATATGTACCCCAAAATAGTACCAATAAAACTGGCCCCTTATCCCCTAGTTTACAATATGCAGTCACTTTTTGGAAGTTTCTACTGTAAGGGTGCATCAGGGGGGCTTACAATGGAACATGGCATCTAAAAACCAGTTCAGCAGAATTTGCTTTCCAAAAACCATACGGCGCTCATTTACTTCTGCGCCCTGCCGTGTGCCTTTGGATCAGTTTATGACCACATGTGGGGTGTTTCTGTAAACAAAAGAATCAGTGTAATAAATATTGAGTTTTGTTTGACTGTTAACCCTCTATGTGTTAAAGAAAAAAATTGTTTAAAATGGAAAATCTGCCAAAAAAGTTACATTTAGAAATTTAATCTGGATTTTCCTTTAATTCTTGTTGAACACATAAAGGGTTAACAAAGTTTGTATAATCAGTTTTGAGTAACTTAAGGGGTTTAGTTTCTAAAATGGGGTCATTTATGGGGGGTTTCCACTATGTAAGCCCCACAAAGTGACTTCAGACCTCAACTGGTCCTTGAAAAGTGGGTTTTGGAAATTGCTTCTAAAATTCTAAGCCTTATAACTTCCTAATAAAATTAAATGACATTTACAAAATGATGCCAACATAATGTAGACCTATGGGGAATGTTAAATAATAAATATTTTATGAGGTATCACTGTTTTAAAAGCAGAGAAATTTAAATTTTGAAAATTGGTGAAATATATTGACTCAAATTTACCACTGTCATGAAGTACAATGTGTCACGAGAAAACAATCTCAGAATGGCTTGGATAAATAAAAGTGTTCCAAAGTTATTACCACATAAAATGACACGTGAGATTTGCAAAATTAGGCCTGTTCAGGAAGGGGGCAAATAGCCCGGTCTGAAAGTGGTTAATCAGTATTTTATGGAAGCAGGTATATCACACCCCTCAATTATTTTTTTTGCCACAACAGTTATATCACACCACCCTGTTTATTTGGGGCAACAGGTTATAGTTATATAATCAGTAATTTGTGGAAGCAGGTGTATCGCAGGCCTTAATCAATATTTGGTGGAAGCGGGTATATCAATCTCCTTAATCAGTATTTTGTAGAAGTAAGTATATCGCAGGAATCAATCAGTATTTGGTGGAAGCAGGTATGTCAAACCACTTAATCAGCATTTTGTGGAAGCTGGTATATCGCAGTTTTCAATCAGTATTTGGTGAAAGCAGGTCTATCAAACCCCTTAATCAGTATTTTGTGGAGGCAAGTGTATCGCATGCCTCAATCAGTATTTGGTGGAAGCAGGTATATTAAACCCCTTAATCAGTATTTTGTGAAGGCAGGTGTATCACAGGCCTCAATCAGTATTTGGTGGAAGAAAGTATATCAATCTCTTCAATCAGTATTTAGTGGAAGCAGGTGTATTGCAGGCCTCAATCAGTATTTGGTGGAAGCAGGTATATCAATCCCCATAGTCAGTATTTTGTGGAAGCAGCTATATTACACCCCTCAATTATTGTTTTTGCCACAACAGTTATATCACACCACAATGTTTATTTAGGAAACAGGTTAAAGGTATATCGCAGCTGTCAATCAGTATTTTGTGGAAGCAGGTATATCGCACCCCTCAATCTTTTTTTTTGGGGGGGCAACAGGTATATCACACCCGTTGCAAATAGTTGTAACAATATCGCTTGTCCCTCTATATACCTGCGGTATCGCAGCAGAACCGCACACAACTGCTGCACAATACAAATGCACTATATACTTTCTATGTTAAGTATATCACACACCTCAATCACTTTTTGGGGGGGTAACATGTATATCACACCAGTTGAAATTAGTTATTGCAATAGCGTTTATCCATCTATATACCTGCGGTATCGCAGCAGAACCGCACACAACTGCTGCACAATACAAATGCACTATGTTAGAAAGTATATTATAAGTATATCACACCCCTCAGTATTTCACAGCTATCGATAACACACCTATACCAGTCCTTATTAGGACTTTTGTGGCCCTATTAGCTAGCGTTTGGTGTCCGTAACAGTCTGTCCCTGCTCCACAAAGCAACCTCTCCCTACACTGGAAAAACACAGAATGTAAAATGGCTGCCAGATCGGGTTCTGTTATAGGGTGAGTGTGTGTCCATGTGCTGAAAGGTCTCAATTGGCTGTCTTGTCCCACCTGATGGATGTGTTATGGGTCAAAGTTTGGCGCAATGCAAAAGCATATGGCGCATGCAAATATCGCCATATGTTTGCATATTTGGTGAATCGCAAACGTGCAAAGTTCACCGCAAAACGACCATCGGGCAAACTGCAAGGCCATCTCTAATGGTTGTGTCTGATAATGGCTTTAACTTGGTGGCGGCTTTGGAGCTCGGCAAGCTCACACACATACCATGCCTAGCCCAGGTGTTAAACTTAGTTGTTCAGCGGTTTCTCAAAACCTACCTCAATTTGCCTGAGCTACTGTTGAAGGTGCGCTGAGTGTATGCCCATTTATTTAAGTCTTTAACAGCTGATGTCGGTCTGGCAACTCTGGCGCACCGCTTGCGAGTGCCAGCTCACCAACTGTTACGCGACGTGAGCATGCACTGGAACTCCATGTTCCACATGTTGGCCAGGCTTTGTGAGCAGCAAAGGGCAGTAGTGGAATACCAGCTGCAACATGGTTGTCACCATTCCAGTCAGCTACCGCTCTTCAAAAGCGGTTAGTGAGCATAGATGTCTGACCTTTGTGAGGATTTACGCAACTTTGAGGAATCAACACAGATGGTCGCAATTATCAGCGTAACCATCCCACTTCTGTGTCTACTGAAACGCTTGCTGCGCACAATGAAGGCGGACGCTTTGCATGTGGAAGAGGTGGAAATGGGGGAAGACAGTACACAGGGTGATAGCCAGACAACCCTCATTTTGTCTTCTCAGCGCAAAATTGGATGATGATGAGAGACGCTACAAAGGGTAGTACCCATAGCAGCTTTATTCCATCTGTTCAGCGTGGATGGGCAGAAGAGGAGGAAGAGGATGAGGAGATTAAGATTCATCCTCCTGATCAGGACAGCGAAGTCTTGTCTGTGGGGACTCTGGAACACATGGCTGACTTTATGTTATGCTGCCTTTCCCGTGACCCACACATTATACACATTTTGGCCAACAACGATTACTGGTTTTTTACCCTTCTCGACCGCCGCTACAAAGAGCACTTCTCATCTCTCATTCCTATGGTGGAGAGGATTAGCAAAATGGTGCAATACCAGAAGGTCCTTGTGGAAAAATTGGTAGTTCCTTGGTCAACCGAGGAGGGGAGACGAGGGGAAAACACAGCAGTTCCAACAGAGGCAGGGCAACATTCTCCAAGGCCTGGGACAGTTTCATGACACCTCGCCTGCACCCTCACTCTGATACATGGCCTACTGTCCCAAGGAGGGGAAAATTTTGGAAAGTGGCAAAGGAGTACGTAGCAGACCGTGTCTGGGTCCTCAATGATCCCTCGGTACTTTACAACTTTTGGGTGTCCAAGCTGGACACGTGGCATGAACCGGTGCTCTACGCCTCGGAGGTACTGGCTTGCCCTGCCGGCAACATTTTGTCAGAGCGCGTATTTAGTGCTGCTGGGCGCATATTAACTGATAAGCGCAACCGCCTGTTAATTGAAAATGCTGACCGGTTGACTCTTATAAAAATGAACAAGGCCTGGATTGCCCCTGACTTCTGTACTTCACCAGAGGAAAGTGGCTGATCATAAAGGCACTTTAAATGTGGCTGTTATGGTGTATTGAGTACACTGTATACCCATGCACCACTTCCATCACATAAAAAAGTATATGTTTCAATCTTCCTTTTCTCGTCTTCCTCCTCCTCCATTATATCAACATGCTTATTAGGCTGCCCACGCTCCTAATATTTTAGAGGGTCACCTCAGCAGCAGGCCCTCAAATATATTTTTTGGATGGTCAGCTCAGCAGCAGGCCCTCGCCCATAATTTTTTCTATGATCAGATCAGCAGCAGGCACTCACCTCTAATGTCTTAGACAGTCAGCTGAGCAGCAGACCCTCAACCATAATTTTTTCGATGGTCAGCTCAGCAGCAGGCCCACAACCAAATTTTTTTTGAAGGTCAGTTGAGCAGTAGGCACTTGCTCCTAATGTTTTAGAGAAACAGCTCAGCAGCAGACCCTCACGTCTAATGTTCTAGATGGTCAGCTCAGCAGCAGGGTCTCGCTCCTAATGTTTTAGATGATCAGATGAGCAGCAGGCACTCACCTCTAATGTTTTAGAGAGTCAGCTCAGCAGCAGACCCTCACCACTAATGTTTAAGATGGTCAGCTCAGCAGCACACCCTCACTCCTAATGTTTTAGAGAGTCAGCTCAGCAGCAGGCCCTCGTCCCCAATTGTTTTAGATGGTCAACTCAGCAGCAGACCCTCACCGCTAATGTTTTAGAGAGTCAGCTCAGCAGCAGACCCTCCCCCCTAATGTTTTAAATGATCAGCTCAACAGCAGACCCTCACCCCTAATGTTTTAGATGGTCAGCTCAGCAGCAAGCCCTCATGTCTAATGTTTTAGATGGTCAGCTCAGCAGCAGACCCTCACCCCTAATGTTTTAGAGAGTTAGCTCAGCAGCAGACCCTCACCGCTAATGTTTTAGAGAGTCAGCTCAGCAGCAGACCCTCACCCCTAATGTTTTAAATGATCAGCTCAACAGCAGACCCTCACCCCTAATGTTTTAGATGGTCAGCTCAGCAGCAGGCCCTCACGCCTAATGTTTTAGATGGTCAGCTCAGCAGCAGGCCCTCACGTCTAATGTTTTAGATGGTCAGCTCAGCAGCAGACCCTCACCCCTAATGTTTTAGAGAGTTAGCTCAGCAGCAGACCCTCACCGCTAATGTTTTAGAGAGTCAGCTCAGCAGCAGACCCTCACCCTAATGTTTTAAATGATCAGCTCAACAGCAGCCCCTCACCCTTAATGTTTTAGATGGTCAGCTCAGCAGCAGGCCCTCACACCTAATGTTTTAGATGGTCAGCTCAGCAGCAGACCCTCACCCCTAATGTTTTAGAGAGGTAGCTCAGCAGCAGACCCTCACCCCTAATGTTTTAAATGGTCAGCTCAGCAGCAGACCCTCACCCCTAATATTTTTGAGAGTCAGCTCAGCAGCAGACCCTCTCCCCTAATGTTTTAAATTGTCAGCTTAGCAGCAGACCCTCACCCCTAATGTTTTAAATGGTCAGATCAGCAGCAGACCCTACCCCTAATGTTTTAGATGGTCAGCTCAGCAGCAGACCCTCACCCCTAATGTTTTAGAGAGTCAGATCAGCAGTAGACCCTCACCCCTAATGTTTTAGATGGTGAACTCAGCAGCAGACCCTCACCCCTATTGTTTTAGATGGTGATCTCAGCAGCAGACCCTCACTGCTAATGTTTTAGATGGTTATCTCAGCAGCAGACCCTAACCCCTAATGTTTTAAATGGTCAGATCAGCAGCAGGCCCTTGCCCCTAATGTTTGAGATGGTCAGATCAGCAGCAGGCACACAGCCCTAATATTTTAAAGAGTCAGCTCAAGAGCAGACCCTCACCCTTAATGTTTTAGATGGTCTGATCAGCAGCAGGCCCTCGGCCCTAATGTTTTGGAGAGTCACCAGCAGGCCCTTTCTCCTAATGTTTTTGAGGGTCACCAGCAGGCCATGAATCATACATTTTCAAGGGTGTGTATGATGCCCTCCTATGTGTAATAAAGGGTATATTGGAGTGCCGGCTCCTTGTAATATTTGGCAGCCCTTTCACTTAGTGCATAGGCTTTATGAGTTTAGGAGTCCCACTACCTGAACAAATTGTACCACAATGTGAATGAGGCCCTCCTTTATATGATATACAGGTTGTATCGGAGTGCCTCTTGCTTGTAATTTTTGGCAGCACTTGCTCTTTAACCCCTTAACCCCTTAAGGAGACGGCCCGATTTCACCTTAAGGACCAGGCCATTTTTTGAAAATCTGACCAGTGTCACTTTATGTGGTGATAATTTTAAAACACTTTTACTTATGCAGGCCATTCTGAGATTTTTTTTTCATCACATATTGTACTAAAATGGAGTCGAAAAATTTCATTTTTATTTATAAAAAAAATACCAACTTTACAACAAATTTGGAAAAAGTTTGAATTTCTCTACTTCTATAATACACAGTAATATTACCAAAAAAGTTATTGATTTACATTCCCTATATGTCTACTTCATGTATTGATCATTTTGGGAATGCCATTTCATTTTTTGGGGACGTTACAAGGCTTAGAAGTTTAGAAGCAAATCTTGGAAATTTTCTGAAATTTTCAAAAACCCATTTTTTTAGGTACCAGTTCAGGTTTGAAGTCACTTTGTGAGGCTTACTTAATAGAAACCACCCAATGAAATGACCCCATTTTAGAAACTACACCCTTCAAGGTATTCAAAACTGATTTTACAAATGTTGTCAACCCTTTAGGTGCTCCACAAGAGCTATTGGAAAATGGAGATGAAATTTCAGATTTTAAATTATTTGTCAAATTTTCCATTTTAACCCAGAAACACCCAATATGTTCTCATATACTACTGTATGGCCACACGGCGGAGCGTAGAGGGAAAGGAGCGCAGTGTGGTTTTTGGAATGCAGATTTTATGGACCGATTTATTTACACCGTGTCCTATTTCAAGCCCCCCTGATGCACCCCTACAGTAGAAACTCCCTAAAAGTGACCCCATCTAAGAAACTACACCCCTAAAGGTATTCAAAACTGATCTTACAAGCTATGTTAACCCTTTAGGTGCTCCACAAGAGTTATTGGCAAATGGAGATGAAATTTCAGAATGTCATTTTGTTGCCAAATTTTCCATTTTAACTTATTTTTTCCACTAACAAAGCAAGGGTTACCAGCCAAACAAGACTATATCTTTATTTCCCTACTCTGCCGTTTACAGAAACACCCAATATATACAGCCACACAGCGGGGTGTAGAGGCAAAGGAGCGCCATGTGGTTTTTGGAAGGCAAATTTTATGGGCCAGTTAATTTACACCGTGTCCTGTTTCAAGCCCCCCCTGATGCCCCCCTGGAGTAGAAACTCCCTAAAAGTGACCCCATTTTGGAAACTACCGGATTAGGTGGCAGTTTTGTTGGGACTATTTTTGGAGTACATATGATTTTTGGTTGCTCTATATTACATTTTTGTGAGGTAAGGTTACTAAAAATTTAAATTCTAAAATGTCATCTCCATTTGCCATTAATTGTTAAGGAACACCTAAAGGGTTAATAAAGTTAGTAAAATCAGTTTAAAATACCTTGAGGGGTGTAGTTTTTTAGATGGGGTCACTTTTAAGGAGTTTCTACTCTAGGGGTGCATCAGGGGGCTTCAAAAGTGACATGGTGTCAATAAAAAAGGCCATCAAAATCGGCCTTCCAGAAACCATGTTTGTCCTTTCCTTTTGCGCCCTGCCTTTTAGTGATACAGCAGTTTATAACCACAAATGTGGCATTTCTGTAAACTGCAGTATCCGGGTAATAAATATTAAGTTTTGTTTGGCTGTTAACCCTTGCTCTTTTACCGGTAAAGATGGATTGAAATGGAAAAGGGCCAAAAATGACTGCTTTGGCACTGTTTTTAAAAAAAAATTCGGACCGTGTTAATATGGGGGGTTATGTCATGGGGTATTTTTATAGACGAGATTATTTCAGATGCGGCGGTACCTAATAAATCTACTTTTTTACAATTCCTTAGGTTTAAGACTATATTATCCTCTTTGATACAAAATTTTTTTTGTATCTCTAAAGTCTAAGAGTCATTTTTTTAAAGTTTTTTAGCCGATTGTATTAGGTAGGGGCTAATTTTTTGCTGGATGAGGGGACGGTTTTAATGGCACTATTTTGGGGGGCATGTGACTTTTTGATTGCTTGCTATACATTTTATTATGTAAGGTGATAAAAAAATCTTTTTTTTTTTCGTGTTAATCTAAGGGGTTATGGGTCATGGGGTATTTTTACCTAATTTGACTACTTTTTTAATTATTTTAGATTTATAAACTATCATTTTTGAAAAATAAAATTTGGGTTGTCTCAAGTCTGAGAACCATAGTTTTTATCCGATTGTCTGTGGCTACATGGAAAAGGGGATAATAAATTTAGTACTCCATGGAAGTGTGGTACTCCCTGAAACAACCAAAAACGCAGAGGCCCGGATGATCGGGGCACGTGTCACACTGAGTGGTGGTGTCCTTTCGTATCCCTCTCCTGTGACACACTCTGCATCTTTTTTGGGTTCTTCCCTTCCTTCCAGTATGGGGGACCACACCTGGAAAGTGTTGCCCAGGGACGATCCGGGCGCCTCCAATTCCTGAGGTATTCCGGCCTGCTCTTTCCCGCTCAGAAAAGATCAGGTCCTTGAGGACTGCCTCATAGAATTGAAGGAATCTCCCTGTGTTGCCATCGCTCCGTAACAGTATAAAAGAGTTGTACAAGGCAACCTGTACCAAGTAGACCGCAACTTTTTTGTTTCATGTCCGGGTTTTGCGCATGGCATTATTTGGCTTGAGGACTTGATCAGAGAGATCATCCCCTCCCATATACCGGTTGTAGTCGACAATACAATCAGGCTTGAGGACCGTTGCTGTGGTACCTCGCACAGGGACAGGGGAGATGCCGATACCGTGAATTGTGGTCAGTACAAGGACATCCCTCTTGTCCTTATATCTGACCAGCAACTGGTTTTCACTGGTAAGGGCACGGCTCTCACACCTGGGGATAGGTACCTGGAGGCGGATGGTAGGGAGGTCGCGCTGACTTTTCCACATGGTCCCACAAGCGGACGTGAATCTGGCGGCAAGGGACTTGAACAAGGGAATGCTAGTATAAAAGTTATCCACATACAGGTGGTAACCATTATCTAGCAGTGGGTACATAAGGTCCCAAACAAGTTTCTCGCTAACACCCAGAGTGGGGGGACATTCTGGGGTTTCAATACGGGAATCTCGTCCCTCGTACACACAAAACTTGTAAGTGTACCCTGAGGTTTGTACAGCTTCACGCCATACCTCGCCCTCTTTAAAGGGAACATACTGGCAGAAAATGAGTCTCCCCTTGAAAGCAAGGAGAGACTCAACAACCGCGACCTCCCTTCCAGGTACATAGGCCTCCACAAATTTGGCCCCAAAGTGATCGATGACCGGCCTGATTTCTTACAGGCGGTCATAGGCAGGATCATAGGTGGGACGTGTCATGGCCATACTGTAGAATGGGTCTGGTAGAGGACGTCCCCACTCCAGTACAGCCTGGAACTGGGTTTCTTGACTAGGCCCAAGTGCAGCATGAGGCCCCAAAACGTCCTCATCTCGGCTGCACTGACCGGCGTCCAGCCACCGGGCCTAGCCAATAAAGAAAAAAAGGTGGGGGTTCAGTCCTCACAACCCTATATGCAGGTGCACATTGCTATGGTGAAATACAGATACAAACGCAAAAACAAGAATGCAATGGCACTCTGCAACCAGCACTCTGGCCAAAGCGTAATAAGCCACTCACCATGTCAAGGTCGCCTCCATGAGTGGTCCCTAACACTAGTTCCTACCTGTTATGGGCCATGACAGCCACATAAAATCCAGGGAGCGCAGGTGCAGCATGCATGCCAAGTACACTCTGCTTGTAACCCCGTCTGGTGCCATAACAGCTTCAATCAGATCCAGGGATGCAAGTACCAACTTGCATGCTGAGCCCACTATATACATCTCCGGGAGCCAAATGGCTACTGGTAGGCGCTATAAAAGCAGACTCAGTTTTATACTGACTTTAAAACCAGCCTCCAGGGCAGACTAACTAGTCAGGTGTGCACGACTGCATGGAGATCGCCACGCCTCCAATATATACTACAAAGAAAAACAGGTGGGGGGTTCAGTCCGCACAACCCTATATGAAGGTGCACATTGCTATGGCAAAATACACATACAAACGCAAAAACAAAAATGCAATGGCACTCTGCAACCAGAACTCTGCCCTGAAACAACACTGAGCAGAATGTCGGTGCTCGTCCACAGGAATCCAGGAGCCCCGGACCTCGCCCTGAACCTTGGCACAGCAAGTCCCAGGAATGAAGAGAAAACGGTCCAGCTTCACCGGAGAACTTTGAGGCTTTATTGAATCCTGCAGATAAAGACCAACGCATTGGGCACTGCGAGAAACTCGACCGGCTTCGGATCACTATAGGTGTGATCTCAGTCATGATGTGCATCAGTGAGAGGTGAAGTCGAGACTAAATAGCAACCACCAGAAACAGGCGATCGCAAGCAAGTACAGGACACGGTCCTAGGATGACATGCTCCACAGGTAAAGTGCATAGCCGTTACGACATGCCAAAAGAGCTATAGGAAAATGGAGATGAAATTTCAGATTTCAAATTATTTGTCAAGTTTGCCATTTTAACCCAGAAACACCCAATATGTTCTCATATACTACTGTATGGCCACACGAAGGAGCCGTAGAGGGTATCAGGGAGCGCGTGCGGCTTTCGAATCCAGATGGTATGGACCGATTTGTTTTACACCGTGTCCTATTTCAAGCCCCCTGAAGCACCCCTACGAGTGAGCAACTCCCTAAAGTGACCCATCTAAGAGACTACACCGCCTGCATGGTCTGTCAACTCCTGATCTACACGCTATGTTAACCCTTGACGTGCTGCCACAAGTAGTTACTGGCAAGTGGAGACCGCAGTTTTCAGAATGTCATGACTTGCGGCCAAGTTTTCCATTTTAACTTATTTTTTTCCACTAGCAAAGCAAGGGTACACCAGCCAAACGAGACGACATCTTTATTTCCGACTCTGCCGTTTACAGAAACAGCCCAATGATGTGCAGCCCCACGTAGCTGTAATGACACAGAAGAGCATGTTGAGGCAATATACCACATCATGCGGTGTTGCACCCGATGCATTGCTGAACAGTATGAGTGGTATGAATGTTTATGCTGGATGCTGAATGAGGCATTAGTGTATCATTTTGGCCAAAGCATAATAAGCCGCTCACCACGCCAAGGTCGCCTCCATGAGTGGTCCCTAGTACTAGTTCCTACCTGTTATGGGCCATGACAGCCACATAAGCACTCCAGGAGCGCAGGTGCAGCATGCCGCATGCCAGGTACACTCTGCTTGTGAGTCTGCCTGTTACAACAGTTTATAACCACAAATGTGGCATTTCTGTAAACTGCAGTGATCCGCAATACATATAAGTTTTGTTTGGCTGTTAACCCTTGCTCTTTTACCGGTAAAGATGGATTGAATGGAAAAGGGCCAAAAAAATGCACTCGCTTTGAGCACTGTTTTTAAAAAAAATTCGACCGTAGTCAACATGGGGGTTATGTCAAGGGGTATTTTTATAGATCTAGTAGATTATTTCAGATGCGGCGGCACCTAATAAATCTACTTTTTTACAACTCCTTAGGTTTAAGACTATATTATCCTCTTTGATACAAAAATTTTTTGTATCTCTAAAGTCTAAGAGTCATTTTTTAAAGTTTTTTAGCCGATTGTATTATAGGTAGCGGCTAATTTTTTTGCTGGATGAGGGGACGGTTTACTAGTGGCACTATTTTGTGGGGCATGTGACTCTTTGATTGCTTGCTATACATTTTATTATGTAAGGCAGATAAAAATCTTTTTTTTTTTTTCGTGTTAATCTAAGGGGCTATGGGTCGCGAGTATTTTTACCTAATTTGACTACTTTTTCTTTTAATTATTTTAGATTTATAAACTATCATTTTTGAAAAATAAAATTTGGGTTGTCTCAAGTCTGAGAACCATAGTTTTTATCCGATTGTCTGTGGCTACATGGAAAAGGGGATAATAAATTTAGTACCCATGGAAGTGTGGTACTCCTGAAACAACCAAAAACGCAGAGGCCCGGATGATCGGGGCACGTGTCACACTGGTGGTGGTGTCCTTTCGTATCCCTCTCCTGTGACACACTCTGCATCTTTTGGGTTCTTCCCTTCCTTCCAGTATGGGGGACCACACCTGGAAAGTGTTGCCCAGGGACGATCCGGGCGCCCAATTCCTGAAGTATTCCGGCCTGCTCTTTCCCGCTCAGAAAAGATCAGGTCCTTGAGGACTGCCTCATAGAATTGAAGGAATCTCCCTGTGTTGCCATCGCTCCGTAACAGTATAAAAGAGTTGTACAAGGCAACCTGTACCAAGTAGACCGCAACTTTTTTGTTTCATGTCCGGGTTTTGCGCATGGCATTATTTGGCTTGAGGACTTGATCAGAGAGATCATCCCCTCTCATATACCGGTTGTAGTCGACAATACAATCAGGCTTGAGGACCGTTGCTGTGGTACCTCGCACAGGGACAGGGGAGATGCCGGTACCGTGAATTGCGGTCAGTACAAGGACATCCCTCTTGTCCTTATATCTGATTTCTTCATGATGCAGACGGATAGGAGTACTCCCCTGTATAACTTTGATGTCAGCCAGTGGCAGCTCATGCGTGACACCTGCCAGTTGCTCAGGCCCTTAGGTAAATTTATTTGGTGAGCCAGGAAACTAGTACGAGCCCCAGAGCTACTCGTACTAGGGTGGGCCACAGGGTCCCTGACATGGCTGTCCCCTTTCTCCGCCTAGCGGCATCTCCGCCGCCTTGGGGGCTCATCATTGCTAGGTGATGAGGAGGACGCGGATGACAAAAGGAACAAGGGGTCATCCTCGTCCTTACTGGGACTCTCAGATTCGGAGGAAGTTGGGCATATGCCTCCTCAGCCGAGAACGTCCGGCGGGCCATAGAGGAGTGTGTGTGGGTGCATGTGTATGTGTGAAAAACTTTATTTAGTGTGCGTGTGTGGGGGGGCACAGGTGTTACCGTTTTTCCCCTAAAGCTAAAGCTAAAAAAAAAAAGAGCCAAAAATGTATAATGTATAAATAATGTATAAATGTATAAAGGGTTAAAAAAAACATTCAAATAAAGCGTTGGGGTGGAAAATGCGCTAACAGTGGCCGGTTGCTAAAGAGTGCCGGCCACTAACAGCGTACGCAAAAAAAAAAAAAAAAACGCTTGCGCCCAAAAAAAGGTGCAGGGTGGGGGGGGGTGGCAAGGGGGCAAGCTGCAGCACCCCACCGATAACCATCCTGTACCGGGTTGTCGGGTCACCAGAGACCCTGAATAACTCGTAAACGCAGCAAACCGCAGGCATTGGGACAGAGTGCCTGCCGAATGATTTCGGCAGGCACTCTGTTCTGATCACCCCGCACTGCGCGGCGGTGATCGGAAATACTCATGACGTACTGGTATGTCATGAGTCCTTAAGTACAAGGCGACCATGACATACCGGTATGTCATGAGTTCTTAAGAGGTTAAATACCAGAAAATATACAGGAAATAATGTTTCCTAACAATTTTTCCTCTAGAATCGATTTTACCTCCGGTTTTGTGCGTATTATTGTCAGTCTGTAAAATTGGTGTACTACTCAGACAACATCGTTCCCAGCAGTGACCTGGGAGTCCAAGAAGCATCCAGACATCCTCCCCATGCTGTTCCCAAACCATTTCATTGGTGTTTACATCAATTTCTGACCTTTTCATGTTAACCAGACACCCTCCCCTCTTCAAAGCAGAGGGTGCCTGATTAATGCTTGGGTTCTCCCATTGAATTCCACTAGGCTCGACACTTTGGTGCTCTATCAACACTACCAGGAAACTTTGCATGCACTTCAGCCAATGGTACACTGCAAAGCACAACCTTCTTGATCGGCAAAACGTCATCCCCCAACATACCATGATATGCGACGTTTCACCCGTTGGAGTTCCACCCTCCATATGTTTCATTATACGAACAGAAAAAGGCCAACAATGATTTCTTCATGATGCAGACGGATAGGAGTACTCCCCTGTATAACTTTGATGTCAGCCAGTGGCAGCTCATGCGTGACACCTGCCAGTTGCTCAGGCCCTTTGAGGACACAACGTTATTTGTTACTCGCCAGGACTATGTTATGAACAATGTCATTCCACTGCTTCATGTCCTGGAAAAGATGGTGGCAACAATGGCTGGTCAGGGGACAGAAGACATGGCGCCTCGATCTCATGGCCACATGAGCCATGTGGGGGCTGAACTGGAAGAGGAGGAGCAAGGGGAGGAGGACATTGGAGCACAGGCAATGTATAGCCAAATGGGTGGTTTTTCTACTCAGCTGACAGGACAGGAGGAGCAGGAGCAGCCAGAGGAGCTACAGGGCAATGAGGAAGATGAGACAGAGGACCTGAACACACCTTGGCAGTATGCAGTGGAGATAGAGACTGGGAGTCGCTCCGAGCCACTTGCGCAAATGGAACAATGCATGCTTACTTGCTTGCATAGTGACAGCCGAATTATCACCATTCGGCAGAGGGATGACTTCTGGCTCTCCACCTTGTTGGACCCTCACTACCGGACCAGAATGAGGGCCTTTTTACACCCACCGAGGGGAGGATAAACTGAACTACTACAGAGAAATCCTATGTAGTCAGTTGGCCACTGCCTATCTGCGCCATCATCCATCATCTTGCAGGTCTGACCAGGGAGACCCTCTGCACTTATGTTCCAATGCCAAGGCTACTGGGGATTGGTGGGGTGGCAGGAGCAGAACCAGCTATATCAGCAGCAGCCTGAGTCTACACCCGCCTAGTGAAGAACCTACTTACCAGCAGCAGCAGGTAGACCTGGAGCAGGACCTGAACCAGCAGGTGGTGGCATACTTGGACCGCCCCCTGCCACCCCACATTGAAGATCTGTTGGACTACTGGGTAGCCAAACTGGATTTGTGGTCGACATTAGCAGAGTTTACCCTGGAAAAGCTGTCCTGCCCGGCCATTAGTGTGGCATCAGAGCGGGTGTTTGGTGCAGCTGGGGCCATAGTTACCCCAAGGAGAACTCGCCTGTCCACCCAAAATGTGGAGAGACTGACCGTTGTCAGGATGAATCAGGCGTGGATCAGCCAGGATTTCCAACCACCAATTCTTGATGCATCAGACTAGATCATCCATGGTGCAACACCGACTCTTTGATTCAAGAGACCTGTTTCTTCTGACTACCTTCCTCAGCAACTACTTTGCTTTGCTGCAACCCGCCTGATGCCACACATCTGATGCCAAGTGCTCCTTATATTACTCACCTTCGTCAGCGGGTACTGGTATTGCCACCCACCGCCCCACTCTGTTAACGGGTTACATTATGGTCTGCTGCTGCCATCTCCAAACTATGTCACATTGCCACTCTGTGGTATCCTCCTGATGCTGCTGCTGCTGCTACTGCCATCTCCACATTAAGTCACCTAGCCACTCTGTGGTCTCCTCATGCTGCTGTCATTTTCACACTATGTCACCTTGCCACTCTTTGGTCTCCTCATTATGCTGCCATCTCCACACTATATCACCTTGCCACTCTGTGGTCTCCTGCTGCAATATCCACACTATGTCACCTTGCCACTCTGTGGTATCCTGCTGCAGCTGCTGCTATCTCCACATTATGTCATCTTGCCACTCTGTGGACTCCTCATGCTGCTGCCATTTCCACACTATGTCACCTTGCCACTCTGTGATATCCTCCTGATGCTGATGCTGCTGCTACTGCTACTGCTATCTCCACATTATGTCAACTTGCCACTCTGTGGTCTCCTCATGCTGCTGCCACCTCCAGACTCTGCCATTGTGCTGCTCTGTGGTCTCCTAATACTGATTCCACCTCCAGACCCTGTCATTGGGCCACTCTGTGAACTTCTCATGATGTCCCCACTCTCCCCACTTCATGACTGGTCCACTATTTTGGCTTTCAGCCATCATCATTTATTTGATACTTCTTCTGATCTGCCAGACGAAAGCGAAAATGAGACGCACAACATATCCTGTCTTTGTAGCACCTTTAAGGCCTGTATGGTCCCATCAGAATTGGCTTATGATTTGATAGCCTAAAGCAGGAGTGGGTAGTAAACACAGAAGACAAGCAAATATGCCATTCACGTGTCATCTCTGTTTCAGATCCACTCTTGCTTTTTTTTGCCTTTAGCAACACTGATGGATTATTGAGAAAATGCTGACCGAGTGAAGGCCATGGACAGAATTCGTTTTTTCTGGGTAACTGTTCTGACAGATCAGAGAATGGGGAATATTAATCAGTGACTTCATCATAAACTTACTGCTGACACCCTCTCCATTCTGTTGGGGGGCTCTACTTGTATAAGCGTTTAATAGAACAGGTTCTGTAGACACCTATGTGGAATCAGCTGACAAGGGTTTAAAAGGAATGCACTTCTTCTTGATGATAACATCTACCTGTAAGGCTGGTTGATACTTGAGTTATTTGGTCAGTTTTGGCCTGCCCAAATAAGTGAAGTATGCAATGATTCTAAGAGCGACCCCTGTCATCTGCATGTCATAGTGACTCACAGTATTATTTCACTACCATAGCAGACTCCCTATGCGTGTTACTGCAAGGCGCAGTGTTTTACACCCCTATAAAGGCTCTCTGCAGCCCGGAAATAGCTGTTTTCTAAAGGGATTAGCCGCAAATAAATTCGGATCGAAGATAAAAAAAAAAAAATTAAAAAATTTGCTTATCTCTAGTGATGACAAGTTATGTGAACAGTAAAGTAGGCAGTGGTTGAGAACGTGAGTTGACATCACCATCACGTGACCAGATTAGGAGAGAACGGCACTGAAGAGGAGAAGTGGCCGGGAAAAAGCTGTGGTGAGGTCTGCTACATCAGGAAAGGTAAGTGAAGGGAGAGGCAGAGCAATGCTGGGAGTAGTGGTTATATAACTGGGACTGTATGTTAGGGCTGAAGGGAGGGATGTTATTTATATGGTACTGAATGTTGAGGGGGTGATGTTATTTACATGAGGCTGCATGTTGGAGGTGGCTGTGGCAGGGTGATGTTATTTACATGGGACTGGGTGTTGCAAGTGGCTGGGGAGGGGATGATGTTATTTACATGGAACTGTATGTTGCTGGCGGCTGTGGGACGGAGTGATGTTATTTACATGGGACTGTATGTTGAAGGCGACTGTGGGAGGGGATGATGTTATTTACACGGGACTGTATGTTAAAGGCAGATGTGGGAGGGAGTGATATTTACATGGGAATGTTTGTTGATGGCGGATGTGAGAGGGACTGATGTTATTTACATGGGACTATACAGGGTGGGCCATTTATATGGATACACCTTAATAAAATGGGAATGGTTGGTGATATTAACTTCCTGTTTGTGGCACATTAGTATACTGTATGTGAGGGGAAAACTTTTCAAGATGGGTGGTGACCATGACGGCCATTTTGAAGTTGGCCATTTTGAATCCAACTTTTGTTTTTTCAATAGGAAGAGGATCATGTGACACATCACAACTAATTGGGAATTTTACAAGAAAAACAATAGTGTGCTTGGTTTTAACGTAACTTTATTCTTTCATGAGTTATTTACAAGTTTCTGACCACTTATAAAATGTGTTCAATGTGCTGCCCATTGTGTTGGATTGTCAATGCAACCGTCTTCTCCCACTCTTCACACACTGATAGCAACACCGCAGGAGAAATGCTAGCACAGGCTTCCAGTATCCGTAGTTTCAGGTGCTGCACATCTCGTATCTTCACAGCATAGACAATTGCCTTCAGATGACCCCAAAGATAAAAGTCTAAGGGGGTCAGATCGGGAGACCTTGGGGGCCATTCAACTAGCTCACGACGACCAATCCACTTTCCAGAAAACTGTTACTTAGGAATGCTCGGACCTGACACCCATAATCTGGTGGTGCACCATCTTGCTGGAAAAACTCAGGGAACATGCCAGCTTCAGTGCATAAAGAGGGAAACACATCATCATGTAGCAATTTTGCATATCCAGTGGCCTTGAGGTTTCCATTGATAAAGAATGGCCCCACTATCTTTGTGCCTCATATACCACACCATACCATCAATTTTTTTGTTCCAACAGTCTTGGAGGGATCAATCCAATGTGGGTTAGTGTCAGACCAATAGCGGTGGTTTTGTTTGTTAACTTCACCATTCTCATAAAAGTTTGCCTCATCACTGAACAAAATATTCTGCGTAAACTGAGGGTCCTGTTACAATTTTTGTTTTGCCCATTCTGCAAATTCAGTGCGCCGATCTGGGTCATCCTCGTTGAGATGCTGCAGTAGCTGGAGTTTGTAAGGTTGCCATTTGTGAGTAGCTAATATCCCCGAAGGGATGTTCGACTAATGCCACTCTCCAGTGACATGCGGGGAGTGCTACGCTGTGGGCTCTTGAATGAAGCTAGGACAGCCACTGATATTTCTTCATTAGTGACAGATTTCATGCGTCCACATTTTGGCAAATCCAACACTAAACCAGTTTCACAAAACTTAGCAAGCAGTTTGCTAACTGTAGCATGGGAGATGGGTGGTCTTGTAGGGTGTCTTGCATTGAAATCTGCTGCAATGACCCGGTTACTGCGTTCTCCAGACATCAACACAATTTCTATCCGCTCCTCACGTGTTAACCTCGGCAACATGTCAATGGCTGTAAACAAAGAGAAACTTGTAAATAACTCAAGAAAGAATAAAGTTACGTTAAAACCAAGCACACCATTGTTTTTCTTGTGAAATTCCCAATAAGTTTGGGACAACTTCAAAATGGCCGCCATGGTCACCACCCATCTTGAAAAGTTTTCCCCCTACATATACTAATGTGCCACAAACAGGAAGTTAATATAACCAACCATTCCCATTTTATTAAGGTGTATCTATATAAATGGCCCACCCTGTATATTTGAGGAGCTGAAGGGAGTAAAGTGATGTTATTTACATGGGATTTTAGCACCCCACAATATTCTGTATAGCACCCCACAGTATACAGCAATCCACAGTATTCATTATAGCACCTCACAACATATAGAAAACTACAGATTCGGTATAGCACCCCACAGTGTATAGTACTCCCTAATATGCAGTAGCCGACAGTATGCAATGCATAGTATAACAGCCCACAGTATGCAGTAGCCTACAGTATAATAGCGTAACATCGGTATATTACTGGTCACATGGCAATGATGTAATCAGAGATCCTTTCTTCCAAGAGAATTACAGCACTGTCTTCTTGTAATGGGTGCTTTGAAAGGTCATGGGCCCCATGCCACGCTGGGCCTCTGGGCAGCTGAATCGGCTACACAGGTGGTATGTCTGTCCCTACATATATTATTGGTGCATTCAGTACAATTGCTAACTGGATTGATTATGATTACACTAAATGTTTAACAAATTAATGTAGTGCTAATAGTGGGGGAAAAATAGGGAGAAAATTGTAACTGTTATATATATTTTTTTCATTAGCTAGTCTATTAGAGCTAGGCATGTATACCTGAGTTAATCTGCCAATGATTGCCAAAAGATCTGTAATTACCTTACAAAAACAGCTTTCATTAATGTCCTATGTTCCTTTCCCACTGGTCCCTTAAAAAGGCCATTGCTATGTATTGTCTGTCTTCCCTTTAGTATAAAAAGAAGAAAAAGGGGCATTGCATGCCTGCATTGGATTTTAGAGTGAGGAGGCATGTTTCTCAGTAGTCCAATCTGATTGGCTGGCAGGGAGCTGCTGGCTACACAAATGTGTATGGGAAGCGAGGGAAGGCAGTTTTGGCCTCGGAGAACTGGCAGAGGAGCCATCTTGAGAAACTCCTCAAATTGTAGAGGTTAAAACAGCCATAACTAATGGAAAAGCTCAAGAAAAACAGTGGTATGTGAAGAAACTAAAGATTGCTTTATGCAAAATGCTTCAGCAGCAGTAACATAGGCTAAAACTGATTTTTTGAGGAAAACATTAGTGATGAGCGGCAGAGGCAATATTCGAATTCATGATATTTCGCGAATATTTGGGCGAATATTCGCCATATATTCGAAAATTCGCAAATTCGTAATCTCCAGACAATATTTTCTTGTTTGCGAAAATTCGCATAAAAAATGCGCATAAATTAGCATAAAAAATTGCATAAATTAGCATAAAAAATCGCATAAACTGGCATTTAAAAGATACCTTTTAAATACCAGCTTATGCGAATTTTTATGCTAATTTATGCTATTTATGACTTATGCAATTTTTATGCGTATTTTCGCAAACAAGAAAATAATGACATTATTTTCTTGCATGCGAAAATTTTCATATAAAAAATTCGCATAAAGCGAATATTCGCAATTGCGAATATATTTTGCGATATTCTAAATATTCGCAAATTCTCGAAGTGCTGATATTCGCGATTAAAATTTGCAATTCGAAAATTCGTGATCAACACTAGAAAACATGACAGCTACATTGAAACAAAGCATATTTTAAGGTGGAAGGTTATCTTAGTTTCACTCTAATGCTTTTATGAAAATATTTGAGGAAAATGGGAAAATAGTAGAGATATAAAAAGATATTGGGAAAACAGAGTAGCCAAAATATAGGACACTTTGTCTTATGCAACGGTACACTAAAATAATATGAAAGGTTAGTAGGGGAAGTTAACACGTTTTGACAATATAAATGGCTAATTAGACAGAAATGTAATGAAAATGTATGTTCTCTGTAAGGTCAGCAAGTTTTGTGAGATTATTTAAATTAACACTAGAAACAAGTGTCAGGTTTCACGTGCATATCAGTTATTAACAGGGCCACCATCAGGGGGGTACAGCCCACACTCCAGTAGGGGCCCAGACCCTAGGGGGGCCTGGCCATTCCTGAAACTTTTTTTTTTTTTTATTGTGGCAGCCGTCTCTGGGGCCCAGTGCTCCTCCCCCTCATCCTTCTGCAGCCCGTCCCTTATCTCCCGGGGCCCCGGGCCCCAGCTATCTTGTTCTGAGAACAAGATAGCTGGAGTCTCGGCAGATCCATGGGTAGAATGTAGTTGCTAGAAGGAGGTCTGTGACATCACTGGTCACATACTCCTTAATAGTCACATGGACAAACCCCGACAGCAGCAGCAGCTTGTGGAGGAAGGAGGGGCTGTGTGCCTGCAGGCTGCTCAGTGATGGAGGATGTGCTGCAGTCCTGGAGTCCACAGAGCTTCATGGGGAGCAGGTGAGGGGCAGCTCATGTATGAGGGGGCAGGTGGAGCACTCAGGAGCAGTGGGGTTTAAGTGGAGTGGAATCAGGTGCAATTAAGGGGGTTTATAGCACAGATCCTGGTGTATGTGTGTCTGTCCCTGTCCCTGCGTCTGTGTGTCTGTCCCTGTCCTTGCATCTGTGTGTCTGTCCCTGCGTCTGTGTGTCTGTCCCTGTCCCTGCGTCTGTGTGTCTGTCCCTGTCCCTGCGTCTGTGTGTCTGTCCCTGTCCCTGCGTCTGTGTGTCTGTCCCTGTCCCTGCGTCTGTGTGTCTGTCTGTCTGACGTGCAAACTAGCTAATTTACTCACCTCAGTGGCGCTGACATAATTGAAGAGAAGCGCTGTAATCTATATTATGTAATAAATTAACTAGGAGGCGGCACAGGGCTCCGGAGTGTGGCGCGATTCTGAAGAAAAAAAGAACTTTGCTTTATTATACCACTATTAATTCTGAGTGTTAGGGGTCACTTATGGGGGATCAGTGTGGATGGCACTTAGGGGGATCTGTGGATGACATATATATAGCATAAGATGCCATATATGTGACATCCACAGATCCCCACCCCCAAAACAGTGTCATCCACAGATCCCCCCCGAAACAGTGTCATCCACAGATCCCCCACCCCAAAACAGTGTCATCCACAGATCCCCCCCCAAAACAGTGTCATCCACAGATCCCCCAAAACAGTGTCATCCACAGATCCCCCCAAAACAGTGTCATCCACAGATCCCCCCAAAAAAAAAACAGTGTCATCCACAGATCCCCCAAAACAGTGCCATCCACAGATCCCCCAAAAAAACAGTGTCATCCACAGATCCCCCCAAAACAGTGCCATCTACAGATCCCCCCCAAAAACAGTGCCATCTACAGATCCCCCCAAAATAGTGCCATCTACAGATCCCCCTAAACAGTGCCATCTACAGGCCACCATTAGTTCAAATCCCACCAAATGCTCACCTTATGGTTAAAAATATATTTTTTCTTATTTTTCTCCTCAAAAACCTAGGTGCGTCTTTTTATGCTTTTCTATCTTGAAATAAACTAAACCTTTAATGTTATGAAATTAAAATTTAATTTATATTAATTCACGCCCCATCCATCTACTCTTGGCCCAGCCCCTGGGTCCAAAGCCTTTATTTAATTGACCAGTTTTCTGTTGTTCACAAAAAATAAATATTTTCAATATGTTCCTGTTATGGCACTTCTAATATACATTTAAGCTTTTCCATCACGTCGCCCCTCCCCTTCATTACATTCTCAGAAACAAGCAGTGCATGGATGTCAATAAAATTATGTCCCCCACCCCACCCACCTCACACACCCCACACACACCCTGGAAAAATTTCTGCGGACGCCCATGCACAGAGACTGGATTTAAGGAAAGGGTACCTCCAGCCGGTGTTGGGGAGCGAGCTGGCCGGAATCAGCGACACAAGTACAGGGGGTGGGGGGTCAATAATGGAGGGCTGTCTGGGGGCAAAATTAACTTGTGTGGGGGCAAATTACTTAGTGGGAGGTCAGTGTGGCGGGCAAACTACATGGAGGGCCATGTGGGGCAAAATTACTTAGTGTGGGGGCAAATTACATAATGCAGAGCTGTCTGGGGGTAAAATTAACTTGTGGGGGAGGGGCAAATTACTCAGTGGGGGTCAGTGTGGTGGGCAAACTACATAATGGAGGGGCATGTGGGGGCAAAATTATTTAGTGTGGGGGCAACTTGCATAATGCAGGGCTGTCTGGGGCAAAATTAACTTGTGGGGGGGGGGAATTAGTCAGTAGGGAATCAGTGTGGCGGGCAAACTACATAATGGAGGACCGTGTGGGGCAAATTACATAATGCAGGGCTGTCTGGGTCAAAATTAACTTGTGTGGGGGCAAATTACTCAGTGGGGCGCAGTGTGGGGGTGAACTACATAGTGGAGGGCCGTGTGGGAGACGTCCTTGGATGTAAGAGGTATGGGCGCGAAATATGGGTGGGGCTGTGTGTGGGTGTGGCTTGAAGGTGGACGGGGACACAGGGGCCCCATGATCTCCTATTTCTGGGGGAAGTGCCCCTCCAAAGACCAGGCTCTGGATCCGCCACTGGGGCAGTGTCGGGGGGCCCAGGCCTTGAGCTGTGTAAGGGGCCCCAAAATTTCTGATGGCAGCCCTGGTTATTAATGCAATTGGTGTGTATAAATAACCCACATGAGTCAGGAAAAAGATGGGAAATATGCTTGGTTCATAGAATAAGTTGTTCTGGATGAATATTTATGAAGACTATACATTTTGTACTTTTTATTGTACATAACATACTTCATAATAAAAGATCAAGTCTTGGGAATATAGCAGGGGCTGATATAACAGATATCTTTAAAGAGGTTGACTCACTTCAGCAAATGCCATTTATCATGTAGAGAAAGTTAATACCAGGCAGTTACTAATGTACTGTGATTGTCCATATTGCCTCCTTTGCTGGCTTGATTTATTTTTCCATCACATCTTATGCTGCTCATATCCAGTGATTAAGGCCAACCTACAATCCAGCAGCAATGTTCTTGCATGCACACTATAGTGTAAGGGTACTTTGTTTGTCTGTTTTTCCTATGTTTACAGCTCTGTCCTTCACCACAATAACGTCCCCTGATGAGTCCCTGTGTCAGGATGAAACGTGGCACTTAGGGAGCCCAGTGAGGGGGAGCATAGAGATTAGACCCCAAACAGGGAAAAAGTTCCATATGGTGTCTCCCCTTTCGGGCCGGGTGCTCTGTGTCTGTTAGGCAGGTGCGAGAATAGCCCACTCATCATGTGATAGGTAGGGTATTAGAAGTAGGGCTATCCAGGAGTGATACTGCACACTGCCACTGACTAGAGATGTCCCGAACTGTTCGACTGCGAACATTCGCGTTCGCTTCTGCCAGCGAACAAAATGCTATGTTCGATTCGCCCTGCATTCTTACATTCAGCTTACCTTCATACCAAAGCCAGGCATAGTAAATTCAATCCAAAGCTACAATGTTAAAGCAGGGAGAGTATTACCTAATGTTCTCTGTCCACCCCAACCCTCAAACAAAAAAAAAAGTCCTTTCTGAAAATGATATATCATTAATAATCATTTTCTTTTACATTTAACTTAAACCACTCAATTCATGCCAAAAGCCAGGTATGTGCAGGCTGACTATCTATCCATCCATAAGACAGGGTGTCAGCATACCTTACAATGACAATCATGAGCTTTCAAACATAAGTTCTCAATCCAAAAGGAGAGAAATTGCTTAGCATTGGTTGGCTATCTAGAGGGGCCTGAACCCTAGACCATTATCATTAGGGCGACAAAAATTGTAATTTTATATGCCAGCCTAACTCCTCTCTCACTGCCTAAGAGAGCTGCATAAACATTTCCCAACATTTAAATCTCATTTGCATACACATGACCAAGAAATGCTAATGAGCAATATAGCAGTATCTGCCTTGTTTGTAAACTGAAACACGATTTGCATAGCTTTCCCATAGTCCCATGTTATGCAAATGAGTTTATATGACAAAACAGAATAGAAAGATTATAAAGTTAGTCTTTAAAAAATTGCAAAATAAAAAAAAAACTGTGCAGCCTTCCTAATCATTGAGATGAGAGCTAGGTGGCATATAAAAAAAAAAAAAAAAAAAAAAAAAAAAAAATGTTGTCACCCTAATGATAATCATCTATGTGCACAGGTCCCCCTAGATACCGAACACTAAACAGACAATTTCCCTTCTGGGAAATTTTCCTTCTGGGAAAACTGGTTAATACCCAGGCTGCCTTGCTAAGGTATGCTGATGATCTGTCTGTCTGATGGGTTGTTGGTCCTGCATATACCTGGTGCTTGGCGGCCATAGGGGAGAACTGTTCTGTGTCGTCCATTAAATGTTTTATGTAATGATACAAATAATAATAAGATTTTATGATAGGCAGGCTAGTGTAAATGTCTGTAAGTTTGTCTTTGTCTGTTTTATAAAATACAAAGTGACATTAGTTTTTTTAGTCAGCTACCTTACTGTATGTTTGATTGAGTATTACACCTTAAAGGGACAGGCTGTTTTACCCTATAGAAATATATATATATATATAGTCCTATATTAGGATCCTTGATCTCAGAAAAACTATGCTATTATCATCAAACACTGTCTTTGCATAATGTCTATAAGGGTCCATTCACACGTCCGTTTTTTGCGGATCCTATTTTCCAAGAATTCTTTCCGTTTGTCATCCGTTTTTTGCGGATCCGCAAAAAAAAACGGATAGAAGAATACATTTTCCTATTCCAATGAAGTTTTATCCGCAATTTTCGGATTAGAATAGGACATGTTTTATTTTTTGACGGACACTATGTACTGAGAAAATTATGCGGACAGCACACTTTGTGCTGTCCGCATATTTTATAGACCCATTGAAAATCAATGGGTCCGAATTCTGTCCGCAACTATTCCGAAAAATCGGGATCAGATGCGGAACTAAACAACGGACGTGTGAATGGACCCTAAAACGTTTTTATTCATAATTGTTGTCCTTTATAAAACAGACAAAGACAAAATTATTATGTTTGCTTGTCAAAGCCAACATATTGTTATTCGATTATTTCAGCTTATTATTGTTAGTATTATTATTATTATTCTCCGCCCCCGTTTTTCTAAACGCTACTCCTACAGTTTTTGTGCTACAGACCCCAAACTTTCCACACTTTTTCGGCCTATAGCGAAGTACGTTGCTTGTGCTTTATTAAGCGATCCCACCCTCGGGGCCCCTGGGGCAGGCCCCCGAACACCCACTTTTTCCTTTTTACTTTGACAGGGAAAATTTTCAAATCGCTCCCACTCACACAATTTTGAAGCTACGCTCCCCAAACTTGGATCACATATTGTTGGTGTCAACCCGAATAAATGGGTAAATTTGAGGGGACACCCCAAAGTGGGCGGAGCTACCAACAGCCAATGAAAATTTAGCAAATTTCTATACGCTACTCCTCCCACAGTTTTAGGATTACCAAACTTTGCACACTTGTTCGGCACATACCCGAATAGGTTGCTTGTGCTTTTTAACCGATCCCACCCTCCGGGCCCCTGGGGCGGGCCCTCAAGATCCCATTTTTCCCATAGACTTTCATTGGAAAAATGTAAACTTTTGTCACTCAAACAGCTTTAGAGTTAAAGTCACCAAACTTGGGTCACTTAGTCATGGGGTCAACCTGAAAATTTATGTCACATTTTGGGGACATTAAAAAGTGGGCGGAGCTACAACCAATCAGATTTTCCCTATTGACTTCAATAGGAAAACTTTAAAAGCTACCATTCTCACAGCATTTAAACGAGAATACCCAAACTTGGCACCGTGGGTCATTGGGTGACTGGGGTCAAAAATTTTATAAGTGGGCGGAGTCTAAATCGGCCAATCAAATTTCAGCAATTGGTTTAAATGGGAAAATTTTAAACTGCCGCTGCTCGTAGACGGTTATTGGCACAGTCTTCAAACTTGGCACAGTTGGTCATTGGAGGACTGGGATTAGAATTCTGAAAAGTGGGCGGGGCCAAAATCAACCAATCAGATTTCTTTGAGTGTGAAAAATGTGAAAATTTGAAAAATTTTAACTTCCAAAAATGCTGCAATTCTCAAATTTTTGATGTCAGGGGCTTCAAATTGCAGAAATCAGGTGGCAAGTTACGTCAAATTCAAAATTAGAAAAAGTGGGCGGAGCTACAAACAACCAATCAGATTTTCCCTATTGACTTCAATGGGAAAACTTTAAAAAGCTACCATTCTCACAGCATTTAAACGAGAATACCCAAACTTGGCACCGTGGGTCATTGGGTGACTGGGGTCAAAAATTTTATAAGTGGGCGGAGTCTAAATCGGCCAATCAAATTTCAGCAATTGGTTTAAATGGGAAAATTTTAAACTGCCGCTGCTCGTAGACGGTTATTGGCACAGTCTTCAAACTTGGCACAGTTGGTCATTGGAGGACTGGGATTAGAATTCTGAAAAGTGGGCGGGGCCAAAATCAACCAATCAGATTTCTTTGAGTGTGAAAAATGTGAAAATTTGAAAAATTTTAACTTCCAAAAATGCTGCAATTCTCAAATTTTTTATGTCAGGGGCTTCAAATTTCAGAAATCAGGTGGTAGGTTATGTCCAATTCAAAATTCGGAAAAAGTGGGCGGGGCAAACTACAACCAATCAGATTTTCCCTATTGACTTCAATGGGAAAACTTTAAAAAGCTGCCATTTTCACAGTATTTAAATGAGAATACCCAAACTTGGCACCGTGGGTCATTGGGGTCAAAATTGTTAAAAGTGGGCGGAGTCTATATCAGCCAATCAAATTTTAGCAATTGGTTTAAATGGGAAAATGTAAAACTGCCGCAGCTCCTAGCCTGTTATTGGCACAGACTTCAAGCTTGGCACAATTGGTCACTTGAGGACTGGCATTAAAATTCAAGAAAGTAGGTGGAGCCACAAACAGCCAATCATATTCCAAGCCAACATCCTGTGGTTTCTTCAGAAACAGCACTTTCTAGTTATTATTGTTGTTTGTATTATTACATAAAACATCCAATTACCAACACAGAACAGTTCTCCCCTATGGCCACCGAGCACCAGGTATATGCTGGACCAACAATCCATCAGACAGACAGGTCATCAGCATACCTTAGCAAGGCAGCCTGGGTTTTAACCAGTTTTTCCAAAAGGAAAATTGTCTATTTAGGGTTAGGTATCTAGGGGGACCTGTGCGCATAGATGATCATCATTAGGGTGACAACATTTTTTTATTTTTTTTTAATATGCCACCTAGCTCTCATCTCAATGATTAGGAAGGCTGCATAGTTTTTTTTTATTTTGCAATTGTTTAAAGACTAATTTTATAATCTTTCTATTCTGTTTTGTCATATAAACTCATTTGCATAACATGGGACAGCTATGCAAATTGTGTTTCAGTTTACAAACAAGGCAGATACTGCTATATTGCTCATTAGCATTTCTTGGCCATGTGTATGCAAATGAGTTTTAACATACAGTAAGGTAGCTGACTAAAAAAACTGATCTTTGTATTTTATAAAACAGACAAAGACAGACTTACAGACATTTACCCTAGCCTGCCTATCATAAAATCTTATTATTATTTGTATTATTACATAAAACATTCAATGGACAACACAGAACAGTTCTCCCCTATGGCCGCCAAACACCAGGTATATGCAGGGCCAACAATCCATCAGACAGACAGATCATCAGCATACCTTAGCAAGGCAGCCTGGGGTATTAACCAGTTTTCCCAGAAGGGAAATTGTCTGTTTAGTGTTCGGTATCTAGAGGGACCTGTGCACATAGATGATTATCATTAGGGTGACAACATTTTTTTTTTTTTTTTTTTATATGCCACCTAGCTCTCATCTCAATGATTAGGAAGGCTGCACAGTTTTTTTTTTATTTTGCAATTTTTTAAAGACTAACTTTTTAATCTTTCTATTCTGTTTTGTCATATAAACTCATTTGCATAACATGGGACTATGGGAAAGCTATGCAAATCGTGTTTCAGTTTACAAACAAGGCAGATACTGCTATATTGCTCATTAGCATTTCTTGGTCATGTGTATGCAAATGAGATTTAAATGTTGGGAAATGTTTATGCAGCTCTCTTAGGCAGTGAGAGAGGAGTTAGGCTGGCATATAAAATTACAATTTTTGTCGCCCTAATGATAATGGTCTAGGGTCCAGGCCCCTCTAGATAGCCAACCAATGCTAAGCAATTTCTCTCCTTTTGGATTGAGAACTTATGTTTGTTTGTCTAAATTGCTCAAACCTGTCATTGTAAGGTATGCTGACACCCTGTCTTATGGATAGATAGTCAGCCTGCACATACCTGGCTTTTGACATGGTGTAGAGTGATTTTTTTTATTTTACAAGAAATTAAAATATGTTAAATAACTATATTAGCATTTAAAAGTAGGTTAGAAAATAAAATGTTAGGGTAGATTTAGATGTCATATTCGGGAACATTAGAGTAAGTTCGTTGTTCGCTATGTTCGCGACATCTCTACCACTGACATTATAAGCATCGGTCACTCTTGTCCTTTGACCTGGAAGTAATTGGACATGCTTGGCACACACCTGAGACCAATATGTCAAGAAGTGGTAAGACCTACCCTTTATTATCTTCACTTTTCAGGTTCTCAGGGGGACTATGCCAATAACTCTGTGTATTGTGAATTCCATGGGTTCCTGGCTATTTGGCCCTGTCTGTGATCCTTTATCCTGATCTTGTATATAAACAGTGTTCTGCATTTTATGCCTGGATGTCACAGTCTCTAACGTGACAGTTGTCAGAAGATCTAAGAGACTGGCTGCATGTGATGTGATCTGACAGCCTCTTTGGTTTCACTTGTTTCAGTGTTGCTAGTAGTGACCACACCTCATCTCAGGTGTAGCTTTGTGGTCATTCAACTCCTCTATTTAGTCTGGCTTCACCCATCATGCTATGCGGTTAATAGCTTCAATTTGGTATTGGAAGTGCTGGTGTGTGGTCCATTTACTTTCTTTATTTTGTTGTTTCTCCTCTGTCTTTTGTTACTAGGCCTCAGGGAGACGCCGTTTTTGTAATATTGGAATGAGCAGGTTGTCTCAAGCCCTGACACTATTCCAGGGCAATTGAGGGTTACCAGGGTCTTAGGTTCCAGTGTATGAACATTCCTACCTTCAAGGTCTGTTCATACGAATTGGATTCAGGTCTAGGATTAGGGTTTCTATAGGTGGTGTCTGTTTCCCTTTCCCTAGCTTTGAGGCCTAGTTCCTTTTCCCTTCCCGCCTGTTGTCGGTGTGGAATTTCCTTCCCACATCACTAACGTGACATTATCAATCGCCGAAAGCCGTCATTTTTTTGTGTGTGTCAGTGAGGCTATGGATCCTATCGTTGCACTGGCTAGACAATTGCAGGGTCTGTCTTTGGAGGTAGCCGACCTCTGCATGCAGATCAGGGATCACAGGCTGCTGGTGCCATTAGTAGTTACCAGTAGTGTTGGGAGCGAATATTAAAATTGCGAATTTTAATTGTGAATATCGCAACATCGAGAATTTGTGAGTATTTAGAATATAGTAATATATATATTAGTATTTTCGAATATTCTACTTTCTTTTTTCATGAGTAACCTCCCGTTTTGCTTGTGGCCCAATGAGAAGGCTGCAATGTCTTTGTATCAGCTTAGCAACATCCCTGGAAACCAATAGGAAAGTTGCCTACCCTTAACTATATAAGAACCTCCCCACAGCCATTTTCTACAGTTTATTACAGTTCTGAGAGAGGCAGCAGTGTTATTGTTGTGCTCTGTCATTTTCATTTGTCACATTACAATAGATAGTTAGTTAGTTTATAATTTTAATAAAGATAGTTAGTGGGAGATAGTCAGTGTAGCTTAGATAGTGATATAGTGTAGCTAGGTTCTGCTGTCCATACATAGTGCTTTGATGTCACAACAATACTTAGTGCACTAATCACTAATATGTAGTCAAACCTGTTAAAATGTGAAGTTGCATGTATTGCGCCAAAATATTCTCATCTTTATTGCCGATTTGCGCAATCGCGAATATATTTGAGCACTCTATATTGTAATGTTCTGCCGTGCCAACCATTTTCTCCAGTCTCATTAAATGTTGAACGGTTTGAAAAATGTACCTATAGTGACCCATGCCTGTATTGCACGCGCATTACGCGAATATTACATTGCCGATTTCCGCAATTGAGAAAATAATAGCGAATTTGAGAATATATGATAAATATTCAACCAAATATTCGTGAAATATTGCAAATTTGAATATTGCCCTGCCGCTCATCACTAGTTACCGGGCCTGTTCTGAACCTAAGGTTGCCCTTCCGGAAAGATTTTCGGGGGGAAGCGATAATTTCATTCAGTTCAGAGAGTCGATTGTAAAGTAAGAGTACATTGTACTTTAAATTACGTCCGCTCTCATCTGGGGATGAGAGTCAAGGAGTGGGTATTATCATTTTGTTGCTTAAAGGGGACGCTCAGTCTTGGGCTTTTTCTTTCACAGTCCCTCTGGTTGGTAGATTCATTTTTCAGAGCTCTAGGTCTTATCTACGATGATCTGGATCGGTTCTACCTGGCCGAGACTAAATTACATGGTTTATGGCAGGGAGAGCAGAGATATTTTGCTCTGAATTTAGGAGATGGGCTATGGATACGGAATAGAATGATCCAGCTCTCCGTAGCAAATTCTGTCAGGGATTATCCAAGAGGCTAAAGGATGTGTTGGCCTTTCATGAAAATCATGAGTCATTGGAAGCAGCTATGTCCCTTGCAGAACATATTGATAGACGCCGGAGAGAGAGATCTAAGGTCCCTCACTCTCAGGATAAACCATCATATAACGTGGTGGCTTCCTCTGACACTTTGAAAGGAGAGACTCCTGAGTTTATGCCTGGTGATGAACCTATGCAGTTTGGTAGTGAAATTATAATGTGAGTCCAAATGACATGCAGATAACAGGCTTCACTCTTAGAATTACTGCACACTTCATTTATTTGGGCAGTCACGGGGCCAAAACTGACCAAATAACTCAAGTATGAACTCTGCAGGTCGATGTTAGCGCCAAGAAGATAGTCTTAAGGTGGAACAGCAAGAGGAGACCACAGAGTGGCCAAATGACAGTGTGGAGGTAGTGGCAGCATTAGGAGGCCACAGAGCAGCACAATGACAGAGTCTGGAGGTGGTGGCAGCAGCAGTAGCAGCATCAGGAAAAGGCCACCGAGTGGCACCACAATGACAGAGTCTGGAGTTGGCAGCAGTATGAGGAGGCCACGAGTGGCACAATGACAGAGTCTAGAGGTGGCAGAAGCAGCAGTAGCAGCATCATCAGGAGAAGGCTACCGAGTGGCAAGGGGACATAGTGTGGAGATGGCAGCTGTCATGCCTTTTCCTAAGTATATAAACATTTATACATTATTATTGTTATAACGTGTATTCATGGCCTATAAGAAGCCATGTTGAACTTATATTCACCCTCTTGTATGAATCTTCATTGCTCTACCTGAGGCTTGCATTACTAAGTGGCTGCTTTTATAAGTGGAGTTTAAAGAAACCGGAGTTTAAGAAAAGGAGCAAGAAACAAAGATTAATTAGATCTTCCTTGTATATATGACTTGATTCTAGCTAGTCATCCTACTACTGTAAGGGGACCAAAGTAAGTAAGAATTGTATCACTGCTCTATATTGTATTTTTTTCCCTCTTTTCCTGCGTAATCCCCATTTAGTATGACTTCCATTATTGACAGCGCCATCCAGTGCACATCTTGTCTGATGTATGCAGTCCTGGAACAGCCGTTCGAGGGTGTATGTGTTTGTTCAAAATGTTTGGAACCCGCTTGGAATCGCACATCGAGTCTCTAAACAGGCAAATTGCAACACTGAGCAGGCACTCTATGGAGCAGATAAGGGGGAGAGTGACAGTGAGGGGGCTGAGAAAAGTGAGGTAGTTAAATGGGTAACAGTAAGAAAGCGGGGTAGAGGGAAGAGTGCCAGGGAGGCTATCCCTCATCTGACACACCCCAACAAGTTTGCACGGTTGGCAGATGAGGGGGATGTCAGTTCAGGGACAGAACTGCTGCAGCTGGACACTTCCTCTGGCAGGGGACCAGAAGAGCAGGGCAGGCCAGACAGGTGTTGGTAGTGCAAGACTCCTTTATTAGGGGAACAGATAGGGCGATCTGTCACAAATATCGTGATCGCCGAACAGTGTGCTGTCTTCCCGGCGCTAGAGTTCGACACATTGCGCATCGGGTTGACAGATTACTGGGAGGGGTTGGAGAAGATCCAGCGGTCATGGTCCATATCGGAACCAATGGCAAAGTTACAGGAAGGTGGAGAGTCCTTAAAAATGATTTCAGGGATTTAGGTCAAAAGCTTAGGGCAAGGACCTCAAAAGTAGTATTGTCTGAAATACTGCCTGTACCACGAGCCACACAAGAAAGGCAGCAGGAGATTAGGGAGGTTAACAAGTAGCTCAATAACTGGTGTAGGAAGGAGGGGTTCGGGTTCCTGGAGAACTGGGTCGACTTCTCTGTCGGCCACAGGCTCTATCGTAGGGACGGGCTGCACCTCAATGGGGAAGGGGCAACTATGTTGGGGAGAAAGATGGCTAGAAGGTTGGAGGAGTGTTTAAACTGGGGACTGGGGGGGGGTAATTACATTATAGGAGGGGAATATAGCGCAGATAGAGACCAGGGGCGAGCTAGTGTGACTGGGGAAGGAATGGAAGGGGGCACTAGAACAATTCAGAATAAAAGGTATAAAAATGGGTAAAAAATACACATAAACCTATCAAATATATGTATACTAATGCCAGAAGCCTGACTAACAAGACTGGTGAACTGGAATTAGTAATGTGTGAGAAGGACTATGACATAGTGGGAATAACTGAGACATGGCTGGATGATAGCTATGACTGGGCAGTTAATATAAAGGGTTACAATCTGTTTAGAAAGGATCTTAAAAACCGGAGAGGGGGAGGGGTCTGCCTTTATGTGAAGTCATGTCTAAGGCCGAGAATACATCTGTGAGGGAAATGAACATGTGGAGTCACTGTGGGTAGAAATACGCGGAGCAAAAAACAGTAATAAATTACTAATAGGAGTTTATTATAAACCACCTAATATACCAGAGTCCACAGAAAATCTACTGCTAAACGAGATAGATGAGGCGGCAAATCATAATGAAGTCGTCATTATGGGGGACTTCAACTACCCAGATATAGACTGGGAAACTGAAAGCTGTACATCCCATAAAGGAAACAGGTTCTTGCCAATAGCCAAAGACAATAACCTCTACCAACTGGTTCAGGACCCCACTAGAGGGACGGCCATACTGGACTAAATAGTATTAACCAATAGACCTGACTGAACAACAGATGTGCAGGTTGGGGGACACCTAGGAAATAGTGACTAGAAAGTAATAACCTTCCAATTATTCTTCAAATGAGAGTTTCTAAAGGGAGGAACAAAGATGCCAAACTTCAAAAAAGCAAAATTTAGCCAACTAAGCGAGGTCATAAGCCTAACTAACTGGGACAAAGTCCTCAAAAATAAAAATTCAACGACAAAATGGGAGATTTTTGAAAGCATTGTAACTAATCTAATTGTGAGAGGTACATACCTTATAGGAATAAAAGGCTAAGAAACAATAAGAAACCAATGTGGATAAATAGAACTGTAAAGAAAGCAATAAATGACTAACATAAAGCATATACACTAAATCAGGAGTGGAGCCAGGAAGCACTGATAAACTATAATGAAAAAAAATAGAATATGTAACAAACTAATAAAAATTGCCAAAATAGAGACCGAGAGATTAATTGCCAAAGAGAGTAAAACTAACCCTCAAATGTTCTTCAATTATATAAATGGTAAAAAATATAAATCTGAAGGAGTCGGCCCTCTACATAGCAATAAGGGGGGTGTTGCAGAGAGCAACGAGGATAAAGCAAAATTATTAAATATTTTTTTCTCCACTATATTCACTGAGGAAAATAAACTGTCAGATGAAATGCAGAATGTAAAAGTAAATTCCCCATTAAAAGTGCCCTGTCTGACCCAGGAAGAAGTACAACAGCAACTTAAAAAGATTAAAATAGACAAATCGCCAGGACCGAAAGGCATACACCCCCGTATCCTGAGGGAATTAAGTGATTTCATAGCCAGACCTTTATTTCTGATATTTACGGACTCTATACTGACAGTGAATTTTCCATAGGATTGGTGCATAGCAAATGTGGTGCCAATATTCAAAAAGGGTCCAAAAACAGAGCCTGGAAATTATAGGCCAGTAAGTTTAACATCTGTTGTTGGTAAACTGTTTAAAGGGTTTCTAAGATATGCTATCTTGGAGTATCTCAATGAATATAAGCAAATAATGCCATATCAGCATGGCTTCATGAGGGATCGGTCATGCCAAACAAATTTAATCAGTTTCTATGAGGAGGAAAGTTCTAGACTTGACAGCGGCAAATCAATGGATGTCGTATATCTGGACTTCTCCAAGGCATTTGACACTGTACCTAATAAAAGGTTGGTATATAAAATGAGGATGCTCGGACTGGGAGAAAATGTCTGTAAGTGGGTAAGTAACTGGCTGAGTGACAGAAAACAGAGGGTGGTTATTAATGGTACACACTCAGATTGGGTCACTGTCACTAGTGGGGTACGCCAGGGGTCAGTATTGGGCCCTATTTTCTTCAATATATTTATTAATCATCTTGGGCAGAGAAATGGCAGATGAGGTTTAACACTGACAAATGTAAAGTTATGCACATGGGAAGGAATAATGAAAGTCACCCGTACATACTAAATGGTAAAGCACTCGGTAACACTGACATGGAAAAGGAATTTAGGAATTTTACCACTTCAGCCCCCTTAATGACCAGACCACTTTTTACAATTCTGCACTACACTACTGTCACGACTGTGACTGATCCAGATAGGTCTGGGATGAGAAGGTCGCAGCGACTTGCTACTCGCGATAGCTTGTGAGTTTGCTTCATGGTTCAGGGTATGTCATCCGGGTTTTGCCTTGTGAACCTTTTTGTCCTGACTGGGAGTTTGTAGGCATTCTTCTCAGGTGAGTGCTGTCTGCCACTCCCAGCTACTATATTAGTTTCAGTTTCCCTTGCAGTCATTGCCAGATATAGTCCTTACTTCCAGTGCTATTCTGTCCTTTGAAGGAGATCGTTTGACGGTATTGCTGTGGAGCTCTTGTCTGGCGTGGACTGTCGTTGTTGGGATCATCTTCTCTGCTCGTGACTGGATAAGTCTATCTCTGCTGGAGATTGTTTGTTTGTTTGTTACTGTCTTCCCCTGTTGTTCTCCTAGACATGAGTGATGGTGACTAGTGCTCCCATCTGCCTTTCCCCAGTCTAGTCTTCTGAGGGTCACTCAGGGTTTAGGCATCCTGCTCGCCGCACGGGTTCACACCCCGTCTAGGGTATCAGGGCAGACAGATGCCAGCGTAGGGTTTGTCAGGGGTGGCCGTTCTATTTCCCATCCGTAGATAAGGGTCCCCCTTCCCCTCCGTCTGGTGCGACACGACTGCTGCTGGGATAGCGGTCGTGACAACTACTTTCACGGTTTATTGCTCGGTCATACAACTTACCATCCAAATGAATTTTACCTCCTTTTCTTCTCAATAATAGAGCTTTCATTTGGTGGTATTTCATTGTTGGTGACATTTTTACTTTTTTGATATTAATAAAAAATTAACGAAATTTTTGCAAAAAAACGACATTTTTCGCTTTCTGTTGTAAAATTTTTCAAATAACACTACATTTCTATATAAATTTTTCTCAAAATTTATTGTTCTACATGTCTTTGATAACAGGATGCAAAAAGTGTATATTTATTGGTTTGGGTAAAAGTTATAGTGTTTACAAACTATGGTGCAAAAAAGTGAATTTCAGCACTTTGACTTTCTGAGCACCTGTCATGTTTCCTAAGGTACTACAATGCCCAGACAGTAGAAACACCCCACAAATGACCCCATTTCAGAAAGTAGACACCCTAAGGTATTCGCTGATGTGCATAGTGAGTTCATGGAAGTTTTTTTTTTTGTCACAAGTTAGCGGAAATGGATTTAAAAAAATAAAAAATTCATTTTCTGCTAACTTGTGACAAAAAATAAAAACTTCCATGAACTCACTATGCCCCTTAGTGAATACCTTGGGGTGTCTACTTTCTAAAATGGGGTCACTTGTGGGGTGTTTGTACTGCCCTGGCATTTGAGGGTCACCGCAATTATTACATGCATGGCGGAGTTGCATTAGGAGTTTCTGCTATTCTCCTTATATTGAGCATACGGGTAATGAGATTTTTTTTTTCCGTTCAGCTTCTGGGCTGAAAGAAAAAATAAACGGCACAGATTTCTTCATTCACATTGATCAATGTGGATGAAAAAATCTCTGCCAAACAATGTGCAAAAAATAAAATAAAAAAGATGGGACAGGACATAGGAGTGCTTGTAAAGCTGCGATCGCTAAGGGACCTGAATTACACATCTGCAATTCTGTTCCGCAAAATTTTGAGGAACGGAATTATGGATCCATTCAATTCTATGGGGACAGACTTTGTCCCGCTTGGATCAGCGGATCCTCAAAAAAATAGAACATGTCCTATTCTTGTCCGCAATTGCAGACAAGAAAAGGCATTTTCTATATAGTTCTGGCAATGTGCGGATCCGCAAAAAAGCACATTGCCGGTGTCCGTGTTTTGCAGATCCGCGGATCCGCAAAACACATACGGACGTCTGAATGGAGCCTTACAGGGAGGCGATCAATGACAGGGGAATGACAGGGGGGTAATCAGGGAGTTAATATTGGGTGATCAGGGGTTAATCAGTGAAGGGGGGGTAGTGTAGTGTTTGGTGCAACTTACATAGATGCCTGCTCCTCTGGTGGTCCCAAGCAAAATGGACCAGAGGAGCAGGCAGAAAGCCACAAAGTTTAATATTGCATTTTTATGCAAATAATTTTTTTTTTACATTTTGATCGCTTTTCTTTTTAAATGTACAGCCTGCCAGCAAACGATCAGCACTGGCAGGCTGTACAATAACTTCTTCCCTGCCTCCTGCAGTAAACGCGCGCGTCCACGAGCGTTTTCTCTCCAAATCTCGTGTCTCGCGAAATGATGCACTGGCAAACTAAGCTGTAAAAACCAGCATCAGGCAGCTACAGCCAAGGCCAATAAGATATTGGGTTGCCTCAAAAAGGGCATAGATGCCCGTGATGAGAACATATTTCTACCACTTTACAAATCTCTAGTCAGACCACACATGAAGTACTGTGTACAGTTCTGGGCTCTTGTGAACAAGGCAGATATACTGTAGCAGAGCTGGAGAGTGTTCAGAGGAGGTCAACTAAAGTAATAACTGGAATGGGGCAACTACAGTACCCTGAGGGTTATCAAAATTAGGGTTATTCACCTTAGAAAAAAGACGACTGAGGGGAGATCTAATATCTTTGTATAAGTATATTAGGGGTCAATACAGAGATCTCTCCCATCATCTATTTATCCCCAAGACTGTGACTGGGACGATGGAACATCCTCTGCGCCTGGAGGAAAGAAGGTTTGTACACAAACATAGAAATTGATTCTTTACGGTAAGAGCAGTGAGACTATGGAACTCTCTGCCTGAGGAGGTGGTGATGGTGAGTACAATAAAGGAATTCAAGAGGGGACTGGATGTATTTCTGGAGTGTAATAATATTACAGGTTATAGCTACTAGAGAGGGGTCATTGATCCAGGGAGTTATTCTGATTGCCTGACTGGAGTCAGAAAGGAATTTTTTCCCCTTAAGTGGGGAAAATTGGCTCCTGCCTCACAGGGTTTTTTGCCTTCCTCTGGATTAACTTGTAGGAGACAGACCGAACTGGATGGACAAATGTTTTTTTCGGTCTTATATACTATGTTACTATGTAGAGTGGAATATGGGTTCAAGAAAAAGTTCTTCCTGGCAGATGCCTGGCTATCTAGGGGAGTAATTTTACCTCATCACTAGGCTATGAGCTGAGATAAGGTTCTTCCTGGGACACGTCTAGCATCTCTTTATAATGAGCTTTATTAATAAGACAAAGATATAATGTCTGTTTGTTCATATAGTGGATCGTATTTAATTTTGACACAAGTTAATCGATATATCACATATGGGTTGTTTTATGCTTCACATGTTGGTTTTATTTTGCTACATGTTATAATCATATACTAATGTATATATATCCTCTGTGTGTATCACCAGAAGGGTGTATTCATGAGGTATGTGGGAAAGCATGCTCAGTTGGATTTCTGTCAATGAGAAGTTGCTCAGAAAAGTTGTGTTATTTTCAAAAGATAAGGCACCTGTGAAATCCAAAAATCCACACATTTGTTGTCTACGTTTTAGCTTTATGATGTGAGAACAGTTATACTAGTTTCTGAGAATCTAGGTTTTCAATTGCTTCAAGTGTTAGGGGGTAGGCCTCCCTTTTTGATGTATATCCCAGGTGGTGGATGTTTACCACTTAACATGAAGTCACATTATATAAATTTAACTCTTAAAAGTTTCACATTTATAGATTACACAACATTGCCACCGAGGTATCGGCAGGTAACATTACACTGTTCACCACAAAGCATTTTGGGTGATGTATGATCATAGTACCATTACCATATGTGGACACCCTTTGGTTTGGTTGGAAGACTGTTATCTAAAATGGTGTATTCTTTTGACAAGTCTATGAATATTAATCATAAACGGGATGAGAGAGGGGATTCCAAAAAAAAAAAAAAAAAAAGTTCTACAAACAAAGGACTAAAACAGAACGTGGGAAAGTTTTGGATTCTATGCTGGATCACGGAGAAACCCTCTGGAGAGCTGACCGTCCCTCCGGAACCCTACTTTTGACCCTTGGTAACGTATATCTGGTTTATTGCTTGCGGTATTGATAAGTTACTTAGCCCTGTATATAGTCAAAGATCCCCATTTGTGGATCCGTAGTGTAAAAA
Organism: Bufotes viridis; assembly: GCA_033119425.1. NCBI lineage: Eukaryota > Metazoa > Chordata > Amphibia > Anura > Bufonidae > Bufotes > Bufotes viridis. Next base: position 548,595,947 of record CM065589.1, on the reverse strand, counting down.
CTCCTGGTCAATTTTGACCATTCTCTTAGCAAAGATGCATATTGCTAAAATGAGGATCAGACATTGATTCCTAGTCCCTTGGGAAATTTGATATGCCCTAGCCTGATCCCGAGCTGGTAAATTTATAGTGCCGCCATATGCCTCAATTTGTTAAAGGTGATAGGAAGGTTGATACCCTACTTTTCTTTCATTTGGATTGTTGCATATTATTCGTGTTGATTTGTCATTGGAAAGTATTGGTATTATATTTCATTGTCTATCATTGTGCAGGTTGTATTATCGTTTTTGTATTTAGCACTTATGTATAATAAGCTCACATATATTTTTGCATAGACTGTGGTACCTTGTTTTCCTTACTAGTTGCAGAAAATAAATAAGGTTCTCGCCAACGAGCTGAGAGGTTATTATGTCGCCCTCTCCTCAGTAGGATCAATAACTTTGATATTTTTTCCTTTGATCCTTTCTTTTGTTTTGTTTTTTGTATATAAAGCATTTTGTGCTTTATATCTGCAGCAAATATTGAGGTACCGCCGAGATCGAGTTAACTTTTTAATTATTTGTGCAAATAATGAAAGTTTCCACATTTCCTTGGCTAGCCAGATTGTTATTATTATCTGTGCATTGGTTATTGATCAGGAAAACGAGTGCTGCAGACAGTGACATGGGCAGTGGCCATGCTACAGCAGATAGTGCATCTAGCCCGGAGCAGTTGATCCATTATACATTGTTGAATATGTACATTCACAGCTTAAATTGAGATATAATATGTGTATGTGGGTTAGTGAGATGCAGCAAAAAGCCAAGGAAGAATGTAAAGATGTATGGATGCCACATGGCAAGGTCAGAAAATACCTGACTTATTTTGATACAGTACAAGATGATATCAAGAGAGACCAACACTAGAGATGAGCGAACACCTGGAAGTTCTGGTTCGGGAAGTTCGGCCGAACTTCGCGAAAATGTTCGGGTTCGGGATCCGAACTCGACCCGAACTTTATCCCGAACCCGAGCCCCATTGAAGTCAATAGGGACCCAAACTTTTAGGCACTAAAAAGGCTGTAAAATAGTCCAGGAAAGGGCTAGAGGGCTGCCAAAGGCAGCAGAATGTAGGTAAATCCCCTGCAAACAAATGTGGATAGGGAAATGAATTAAAATAAAATAAATAAAAATTAACCAATATCAATTGGAGAGAGGTCCCACAGCAAGGAATCATGCCTCATATCACCCACCACTGGAGAAGGCCACTTTCAGTTATTTTGGCCCAGCACCCAGACAGAGGCGAGAGGTCCCACAGCAAGGAATCATGCGTCATATCACCCACGACTGGAAGAGGCCACTTTCAGTTATTTTGGCCCAGCACCCAGACAGAGGAGAGAGCTCCCACAGCAAGGAATCATGCATCATATCACCCACCATATCGCACACCACCAGGCCGGGCTTGAGGCCCACCGGCAGAAACCACTCTTCGCTCTGTTGTTCAATACCCCGCCACAACTCCTGCGCGGTGTGGGGCCTGTCCCCCAAACATATGAGTTTCAGAATGGCCTGCTGACGTTTACCCCGGGCTGTGCTGAAGTTGGTGGTGAAGGTGTGTGGCTGACTGGATGAGCTGGTGGAAGCAGAGGAGGAGGAAGCCGAGTAGGAGGAGGAGGCTACAGGAGGCAAAGAATGATTCTGTGCGATCCTTGGCGGCGGAAGGACGTGTGCCAAGGAACTCTCCGCCTGGGGCCCAGCCGCCACTACATTTACTCAGTGTGCAGTTAGGGAGATATATCGTCCCTGGCCGTGCTTACTGGTCCACGTATCTGTGGTTAGGTGGACCTTGCCACAGATGGTGTTGCGCAGTGCACATTTGATTTTATTGGATACTTGGTTGTGCAGGGAAGGCACGGCTGTCTTGGAGAAGTAGTGGCGGCTGGGAACAACATACTGTGGGACAGCCATGGATATCAGCTGTTTGAAGCTGTCTATGTCCACAAGCCTGAATGACAGCATTTCAAAGGCCAGTAGTTTAGAAATGCTGGCATTCAGGCCCAGGGCTCGAGGGTGGCTAGGTGGGAATTTACGCTTTCTCTCCAAGGTTTGTGAGATGGAGAGCTGAACGCTGCCGTGTGACATGGTGGAGATGCTTGGTGACGCAGGTGGTGGTGTCGGTGGCACATCCTCTGTTTGGTGGGCGGCAGGTGCCAACGTTCCTCCCGAGGTGGAGGAACAGGCCGAGGCAGCAGCAGAAGAGGGAGTAGGGGGAGCCTGAGTGAGTTCCTTGTTTTTAAGGTGTTTACTCCTCTGCAGTTCATGCTTTGCATGTAGATGCCTGGTCATGCAGGTTGTGCTAAGGTTCAGAAAGTTAATGCCTCGCTTCAGGATCTGATGGCACAGCGTGCAAACCATTTGGGTCTTGTCGTCAGCACATTGTTTAAAGAAGTGCCATGCCAGGGAACCCCTTGAAGCTGCCTTTGGGGTGCTCGGTCCCTGGTGGCGGTGGCCAGTAGCAGGCGAACTCTCTTGGCGGCGGCTGGTCTGCTTTTGCCCCCTGCTCCCTCTTTTGCTACGCTGTTGGCTCGGTCTCACCACTGCCTCTTCCTCTGAACTATGAAAGTCTGTGGCACGACCTTCATTCCATGTGGGGTCTAGGACCTCATCGTCCCCTGCATCGTCTTCCACACAGTCTTCCTCCCTGACCCCCTGTTCGGTCTGCACACTGCAGAAAGAAGCAGCAGTTGGCACCTGTGTTTCGTCATCATCAGAGACGTGCGGACTCCGATGAGGTGGTATTCCCATGTCCTCATCATCAGTAAACATCAGTGGTTGTGCATCAGTGCATTCTATGTCTTCCACCACTGGGGAAGGGCTAGGTGGATTCCCTTGGGAAACCCTGCCAGCAGAGTCTTCAAACAGCATAAGAGACTGCTGCATAACTTGAGGCTCAGACAGTTTCCCTGATATGCATGGGGGTGATGTGACAGACTGATGGGCTTGGTTTTCAGGCGCCACCTGTGCGCTTTCTGCAGAAGACTGGGTGGGAGATAATGTTGTGAACGTGCTGGATCCACTGTCGGCCACCCAATTGACTAGCGCCTGTACCTGCTCAGGCCTTACCATCCTTAGAACGGCATTGGGCCCCACCAAATATCGCTGTAAATTCTGGCGGGTACTGGAAACTGAGGTACTTGGTTCACTAGGACGTGTGGCTGTGGCAGAATGGCCACGTTCTCTCCCAGCACCAGAGGGTAAACTTTCCCATACTGTCCCTTACTAGATGTTTTCCTCATTGTTACCGTTCCCCAAGCACCACAATAAGAAAAAAAATTTGGCCCAATGTATTGATTTCAAATGTAGGCCTTTTTTTACAGGCACCTAACACTATCTGCCTATTTATTTATGCAGCGTATTACACTAATCCAGGCACAGCAGTAACCAATAATTTAGGGGAATATCTCTTTTAGGGCTAGTATTTTGGCCCTGGATGAAAGGTATCCTTTTATGGACAGATTTACACTTGGCCTGCAACAGCTCGAACACCAGATTCAGGGTATTGCTATTTTGAAAATTGAATTTCACCCCAGAACAAAATATATAATTTGCAGGACACTATGAAACTTGGCCAGCCACAGCTGAAACCACTGATTTATGATATTGCTATTTTGCCAATTGAATTTCATCGCAGAACAAAATATACCCTTTTAAGGACAGATTAACACTTGGCCTGCAACAGCTGGGACACCAGATTCAGGGTATTGCTATTTTGGCAATTGAATTTCACCCCAGAACAAAATATACCCTTTTACGGACAGATTATCATTTGGCCTGCAACAGCTGGGACACCAGATTAAGGGAATTGCTATTTTGGCAATTGAATTTCACCCCAGAACAAAATATACCTTCTTACAGACAGATTATCAATTGGCCTGCAACAGCTGGGACACCAGATTAAGGGAATTGCTATTTTGGCAATTGAATTTCACCCCAGAACAAAATATACCTTCTTACAGACAGATTATCAATTGGCCTGCAACAGCTGGGACACCAGATTAATGGTATTGCTATTTTGGCAATTGAATTTCACCCCAGAAAAAAATGTATGTTTTGGCGGACACTATTATACTTTGCCAGCCACAGCTGAAACCACTGATTTATGGTATTGCTATTTTGGCAATTGAATTTCACCCCAGAACAAAATATACCCTTTTACGTACAGATTAACACTTGGCCTGCAACAGCTGGGACACCAGATTCAGGGTATTACTATTTTGGCAATTGAATTTCACCCCAGAACAAAATATACCCTTTTACAGACAGATTATCACTTGGCCTGCAACAGCTGAGACACCATATTAAGGGTATTGCTATTTTGGCAATTGAATTTAACCCCAGAACAAAATATATGGTTTGGCGGACACTATTATACTTTGCCAGCCACAGCTGAAACCACTGATTTATGGTATTGCTATTTTGGCAATTGAATTTCATCCCAGAACAAAATATACCCTTTTACGGACATATTAACACTTGGCCTGCCACAGCTGGGACACCAGATTCAAGGTATTGCTATTTTGGCAATTGAATTTCCCCCCAGAACAATATATACCCTTTTACGGACAGATTATCACTTGGTCTGCAACAGCTGGGACACCAGATTAAGGGTTTTGCTATTTTGGCAATTGAATTTCACCCCAGAACCAAATATATGTTTTGGCGGACACTAATATACTTTGAAAGCCACAGCTGAAACCACTGATTTATGGTATTGCTATTTTGGCAATTGAATTTCACCTCAGAACAAAATATACCCTTTTACTGACAGATTAACACTTGGCCTGCCACAGCTTGGACACCAGATTCAGGGTATTGCTATTTTGGCAATTAAATTTCACCCCAGAACAAAATATACCCTTTTACTGACAGATTAAGACTTGGTTGCAACAGCTGGGACACCAGATTCAGGGTATTGCTATTTTGGCAATTAAATTTCACCCCAGAACAAAATATATAATTTGAAGGACACTATGAAACTTGGCCAGCCACAGCTGAAACCACTGATTTATGGTATTGCTATTTTGGCAATTTAATTTCACCCCAGAACAAAATATACCCTTTTACAGACAGATTTAAACTAGGCCTGCAACAGCTGGAACACCAGATTCAGGGTATTGCTATTTTGGCAATTGAATTTCACCCGAGAACAAAATATACCCTTTTACGGACAGATTAACACATGGCCTGCAACAGCTGGGACACCAGATTCAGGGTATTGCTATTTTGGCATTTGAATTTCACCCCAGAACAAAATATACCCTTTTACGGACAGATTAACACTTGGCCTGCAACAGCTGGGACACCAGATTAAGGGTATTTCTATTTTGGCAATTGAATTTTACCCAAGAACAAAATATATGTTTTGGCGGACACTATGAAACTTGGCCAGCCACAGCTGAAACCACTGATTTATGGTATTGCTATTTTGGCAATTGAATTTCACCCCAGAACAAAATATATGTTTTTGCGGACACTATGAAACTTGGCCAGCCACAGCTGAAACCACTGAATTATGGTATTGCTATTTTGACAATTGAATTTCACCCCAGAACAAAATATATAATTTGCAGGACACAATGAAACTTGGCCAGCCACAGCTGAAACTACTGATTTAAGGTATTGCTATTTTGGCAATTGAATTTCACCACAGAATATAATCTATCCTTTGCCAGACAGCAGACAGTATTATACTTGGCTAGCCAAAGCTGGAACACCAGATTTAGGGGATTGGTATTTGGGCAATTGTATTTAACCCCTTAATAAAATATAGAAATTGCTATCCTGAGTTTCTAGGGGTGACAATTAGCACAGCCAAGCCTCTGATGTAGGATATAGCAAAAAAAAAAAACTAGTATTGATGGATTGATGGACTTGGTGGCAGCTTGTTCTGGTGCACCACAAGTCACAAAATGGCCGCCGATCACCCCAGAAAATAAGTGACAGAAAAACCCTCTGTGCAGCCTAAAAACCAGTGAGCAAGTAACTAGCAGAAGTTCAATCATTCACAGCTGTAGATCGATCACTTCATTAGGTGCTTTTGCTGACTTTTTCCTGCCTAATCTCGCCCTCAAAGCAGCTGCGTCCTCTCCCTACACTAATCAGAGCAGTGTGACGTGCGGCACTACGTGACCCCAGCTTAAATAGAGGCTGGGTCACATGCTGCACTTGGCCAATTACAGCCATGCCATTAGTAGGCATGGCTGTGATGGGCTCTTAGGGCAAGAAGTAAAACGCTAGCTGATTGGCTGCTGTGCAGCCCTTCAGAAAGCGGGAAGTAATCATCCGAACAACAAACCCGAACCCGAACATTTTTGAAAATGTTCGGGTTCGGGTCCATTTCCCGAACACCCCAAAATTCGGTACAAACCCGAACTATGCTCGAACTGTTCCCTCAACACTAACCAACACCTCTCATGAATGTTGCCATCTGTTATGTTTGCATTATTAGAGTCTAATACTCTCTCAGAGAGTAGACATGCTTATATAATGAAAACGCAGATCAATGCATCCCAGTTAGAGGAAAAATTAAATCTGCAGAGGCAGCAATCGAGGACTTAAAGTACAACCTTGATCACAGCCATGCTGCCTATCAGATGGCAAAAAGTGACATAGAGGATCTGCACCTCCGTTATTCCACACTGCTGGAGACAGACAAACCAAGCCATACTGTAGTCAATGCTGGAAATGATCAGTCTGATACTGAGGGAACTCCAGACCCTCCGTTTCTTATGCCCCAGCATAAAGATATGTCATCTCATGCTCTTAAAGCAGACTCCATCCAAGGCCCCAAGCCACCTGCAAGTGGGGGCATGATGAAACAGGAAACATTAACCCATTTAAGTAGGGCACTCCAGACTGTAACAGCATTACTAGGCGCCAGCAACATGGAAGCCCCTAGAAGTGTCTCTCCACATATTCCCCTGAAGAGAGACATTAGGGTTAAATCACCTGTGCCAAGTGTGTCCGATGGAAGCGATCGCAGTGTATGTGATACAGTGATGTGGAGAGGCATGTGACTTATTCCCTGCCGAGCAGGTATGAGTCTGCCCCCAAGGGGGACAGAGGTCCCAGGCGACCATTTTTTACTAAGGTGGTCTCTAGAGAGAAAAATCCTCAGTGTTCAGAAAAGGGTCAGAGCTCCTCAAGTATCATAAAATGTCTAAATGCCACTGTGCCTAAATTTTCTAAAAAGGGTTCATCGCAAATTGAAAATCACTTGGAACTGTATAAATCCCCTATGGATTCTTTAAAGTTGTACTCTGATGCTGACAGGATCAGATTCCTATCATGGGCATTTGAAGATAAATATCGCCATTACTTCATTTCCTTTAGGGACAGAGGTATTCATAGCTGGCAAAATGTCGCTCATGAGGTTAAACTGGAATTTGGGCCATACCGAACCATTATTGCTGCAAAACGTGACATTTATAATCTCATATGTAGGCCCAATCAAAGACCACGGTAATTCCTCTCCATCCTTAAAAATGCCTATGGGTTAGCATATAGGTCCCCAAATTAGGAATCTGAAGAGTTTAAACAGCTGTTCTATGATGCTATGCCAACCCAGATCAAACTTAGCCCAGCTAGAGATTTTGATCTTGAAGCTCCCTTGGACAGGCTGGTCATGGCTGCCACCTCACTATATAATATTAGTGAATGTCATGCTGCAGGTGAGAGAAGATACAAAAAGTCCCCAGAACAAAGTGTGGCAAAGGTTAAGGTAAACCCCAAATTAGGATTTGAAATGCAGTCACGCAAGTTTCCTCAGTCTACAGGACCTGTTCCCCAAACCCAGCGACAACAGGTAGGACCCAAACAGTCAAGGCCCCATAATCCCAAAGGGTCAGAGGGGGATACGCTGGTACTGAAAGGTCTAACTACCGTCCATATTACAATAGGAGTCTCCAAGGATACAGGAGCTGGAATAACAGGCACAGACAACAGAGGGAATGTAAGTCTGAACCCTCTACTCCCCCCAGGAGTAGATCACCCGCCAATAATAAGGGCACAACACAAGACCAAAACAGACGCAGACCAAATAGTCGGCTTGATCAGTTGGCAGATCAAGTGGCCAAGCTAAGTGATGCTGTAAGTAAGTTGTCCCAAGGTTCCACAGGAAAACAACCTGAGCCTTTTTTGGGGGCAGCTCCAGGTCCCAGCTCAGCCGCATAAAGGGCAGGGTCCGAGCCAGGGCCAATGCAAGGTAACTAAGATAGTTGAGGGAGAATCTAATGTGATTACTAACCCCATTTTTGCCTTGCAGCACTCCTGACCCTAAAATTATGGCCAAGGAGAAAATGTCTAACATGTTTTTTATTTTGCAGTCTAATCAAGTTGATTCCTGCATAAATATCTCTTCTCCTATAAGTGATCCCATTGTTTCAGCGTCAATCTGTGAGCCTTCTGTAAACTGCGATATAGTCCAGTTTTCCCCAAAGGTGGGGGCTGCTTCTACTACTCCTGCTCCATGCAGCAGGAATGTGAAGATATCTTCAGAGGTCACGACACTGCAGAGAAGTCAAATCCTAGGAAATAGTCAAATGTGTGAACATCCTAACTTCTTATGTGATTTAATTCAGATTTGAGGCCGATATTTTGTTGATTCCTCTTTCTGAGATGAATTTATCGAGCTGATTAGGGGTTCACATGACAAAGGATCATTAACAGTTATATTGTTATATAGTTATTTCCCACAGGTTATGAATCTGATCATATTCACTGTGGAGAATCCACACAAGCCCCTTCAGCATGCTTTTGCATTTGTCCAGGATCGGGTGAAGGAAAGGAAATATTTACCTTCCTGGAAAGAACCATACGTTGTCACTGACAAATTATCACCTGTGGTCTACAAGATCAAAATTCCAAAGAGGATGAGTTTGTAGAAAAATGGGTGCATATTAATCAATTACGTGTTTGTCATCCTAGCTCACGACTTCGCGAAATAGAAGGAGTTGGATGAAAAGAGATGAAGAGATATCAGGGTTCCAGCTAAAGAAGGAAACCCAGGATCGGTATTGTATAAACAAATAAGTGTACTAACCAATCCTCATGTGTGTTTTCTCTGTAACTAACTATCTCTTAACTCATTTCTGAATGAGAACTTGTTCTGTTCAAAAAAAGAACCAATGTCAGTTGAGGTACATGGTAAGATAAACTCTTTTTCTTGCAGAATAAAGAGTGAAAGATGTGTATATTTATATTTGTCATACAATGTTTTGTAGGCAAGATGACATCGAGAGTTATCGCTATTGTCTACGCCATTCTGATCCTGGGGAAGGAGTTTCAAGCTGAGCCGATTGCTGTGCCAGGCCCTTCATCCGGGATTATGCTGCAGGATTCTGCAGGGTTCATCTTGACGAATAAGAGGGTCCTGTCCCAGAAGATCTACGTCAGTCTGGATCCACGCACCCTCGTTAAAAGACAGTTCAACGTATCCGAAATCCTGACGCCGGAGATTCAGTCATGGTATCAAGCACACGTCGGTTATTCCCAAGAACGGATTACACAGATCCTGGAACAGGCGAGAAAGGGAGGGAACAGTTTTCTACAAATCAAAGGCCAAAGCCGCCATCATCTTTGGCGTCAAAGGTGCTGTCATTGCCACCGGTGTAACAGTCTCCAATTCCATCTCTATTAAGACATTGGAACTTGACATTGGTTCACTGAAAAAGAACTTGCTAAGTATCCATGCAGAGATGGAAAATCAAAAGAAACATATTGTTGGACTTATATTCCGTTGTGGAGGATACTGTCATTACCACGAACTTAGATTCGGAATTATTGACCCATTCAATAAACCTTCATAAAAGTAGTTAACGATTATTTTATAAAACTATAATGTTAAATCAAATTTATTGCGTTTTGTTTGATTGGAAACAAAGGGTACAGATAGTGTTGCCCATATTAATAATTATTTTTCATTACTGTAATCTTTCAAGGGTTTCAAGTTCAACTGGTTTATGTGCTAGATCTGGTAAGGTTTTTGGTAAGGCTGTAAAACACACCCGGAAAGGGCTAGAGGGCTGCAAAAGGCAGCAAAATGTAGGTAAATCCCCTGCAAACAAATGTAGATAGGGAGATGATGAGTTAACATAAAATAAATAAAAATTAAACAATATTAATTGGAGTGAGGTCCCATAGCACAGAATCAGGCTTCAAGTCACCCACCAATGGAGAAGGTCACTTACTATTATTTCTGACCCCAGCACCCAGACAAAGGAGAGAGGTCCCACAGCAGAGAATCAGGCATCATATCAACCACCACAGGAGTAGGCCACCATTTAGTTACTTTGACCCCTTCACCCAGACAGAAGAGAGAGGCCACACAGCACATATTCAGGCATCATATCAACCACCGCAAGAGAAGGACACTTTTAGATACTTTGACCCCTGCACCCAGGAAGAGGAGAGAGGTTCCACAGCAGAGAATCAGGCATAATATCAACCACCACAGGAGAAGCCACCATAAAGTTACTTTGACCCCTTCACCCAAACAGAGGAGAGAGGCCCCACAGCACATATTCAGGCATCATATCAACCACCACAGGAGTAGGCCACCATTTAGTTACTTTGACCCCTTCACCCAGACAGAGGAGAGAGGCCACACAGCACATATTCAGGCATCATATCAACCACCGCAAGAGAAGGACACTTTTAGATACTTTGACCCCTGCACCCAGGAAGAGGAGAGAGGTTCCACAGCAGAGAATCAGGCATAATATCAACCACCACAGGAGAAGCCACCATAAAGTTACTTTGACCCCTTCACCCAAACAGAGGAGAGAGGCCCCACAGCACATATTCAGGCATCATATCAACCACCACAGGAGAAGCCACCATAAAGTTACTTTGACCCCTTCACCCAAACAGAGGAGAGAGGCCCCACAGCACATATTCAGGCATCATATCAACCACCGCAAGAGAAGGACACTTTTAGATACTTTGACCCCTGCACCCAGGAAGAGGAGAGAGGTCCCACAGCACAAATTCAGGCATCATATCACACACCACAGGAGAAGGCCTCTTTCAGTGACTTAGGCCTTTGGACCCAGACAGAGGAGAGAGGTCAGAGATTAGCTTCATATCCCCAGCACAGCAGAAGACCGCTTTATTTGACTTAGGCCTCAGCACCCAGACAGAGGACAGAGGTAGCATGGCAGAGGTTATGGCTTTATGTCACCCGATAGTTTAACAGGCCACTTTCATCTAGTTAGCCCCGGCGCCCAGACAGAGGAGAGTTTCATTCAACTGTGGGTTACATAAAATTTGTATTAAATAAAGAAGTGGCCCGTAGTACAACAAGACATGTTTTAGGCAGTTATTAAGGACTACTCTGCACAAGGGAGGGACAGGTCCTGTGGGATCCATGCCTGGTTCATCTTTATGAACGTCAGCTTGTCCACATTGGCTGTGGACAGGCGGCTGCGCTTGTCAGTAATGACGCCCCCGCCGTGCTGAATACGCTGTTCTGATAAAACGCTGGCCGCCGGGCAGGAAAGCACCTCCAAGGCATAACATGCTAACTCTGGCCACGTGGACAATTTTGAAACCCAGAAGTTGAATGGGGCCGAACCGTCCGTCAGTACGTGGAGGGTGTGCAGACATACTGTTCAACCATGTTAGTGAAATGCTGCCTCCTGCTAACACGTTCCGCATCAGGTGGTGGGGCAGTTAGCTGTGGCGTGGAGACAAAACTTGTCCACATTTCTGCCATGCTAACCCTGCCCTCAGAGGAGCTGGCCGTGATACTGCTGCGTGGGCGACCTCTAGCTCCTCCTCTGCCTTGGCCTTGGCCTTCCACCTGTTCCCCTGTGACAGTTGGGAATGCTCTCAGGAGCGCGTCTACCAGCGTGCGCTTGTACTCGCGCATCTTCCTATCACGCTCCAGTGCAGGAAGTAAAGTGGGCACATTGTCTTTGTACCGGGGATCCAGCAGGGTGGCCACCCAGTAGTCAGCACATGTTAAAATGTGGGCAACTCTGCTGTCGTTGCGCAGGCACTGCAGCATGTAATCGCTCATGTGTGCCAGGCTCCCCAGAGGTAAGGACAAGCTGTCCTCTGTGGGAGGCGTATCGTCATCGTCCACCGTATCCCCCAGCCACGCACTAGTGATGGGCCTGAGCTGTGTGGGCTGCCACCCTGCTGTGAACCTGCTTCATCCTCGTCCTCCTCCACCTCCTCCTCATCCTCCTCGTCCTCCATTAGAGTGCCTTGGCTGGCGACTTGTGAACCTGCCCTCTGCTGCTTCAAAAAACCTCCCTCTGAGCTACTTCTAACAGACTGGCCTGAAAGTCTTAGAAACGAGCCCTCCTCCTCCTCCTCCTCCTCCACCTGGGCCACCTCCTCTTCCATCATTGCCCTAAGCGTTTTCTCTAGGAGACATAGAATTGGTATTGTAACGCTGATAACAGTGTCATCGCCACTGGCCATTTTGGTGGAGTACTCAAAGCAGTGCAGCAGGGCACACAGGTCTCGCATGGAGGCCCAATCATTGGTGGTGAAGTGGTGCCGTTCCGCAGTACGACTGACGCGAGCGTGCTGCAGCTGAAACTCCACTATGGCCTGCTGCTGCTCGCACAGTCTCTCCAGCATGTGCAAGGTGGAGTTCCACCGGGTGGGCACGTCGCATATGAGGCGGTGAGCGGGAAGGCCGAAGTTCCGCTGTAGCGCAGACAGGCGAGCAGCGGCAGGATGTGAACGCCGGAAGCGCGCACAGACGGCCCGCACTTTATGCAGCAGCTCTGACATGTTGGGGTAGTGGTGAATGAACCTCTGCACCACCAAATTCAGCACATGCGCCAGGCAAGGGATGTGCGTCAAACCGGCTAGTCCCAGAGCTGCCACGAGATTTCGCCCATTATCGCATACCACCAGGCCTGGCTTGAGGCCCACCGGCAGAAACCACTCGTCCGTCTGTTGTTCAATACCCCGCCACAACTCCTGCGCGGTGTGGGGCCTGTCCCCCAAACATAAGAGTTTCAGAATGGCCTGCTGACGTTTACCCAGGGCTGTTCTGAAGTTGGTGGTGAATGTGTGTGGCTGACAGGAGGAGCTGGTGGAAGCAGTGCAGGAGGAAGCCGAGTAGGAGGAGGAGGCTACAGGAGGCAGAGAATGATGCCCTGCGATCCTAGGTGGCAGAAGGACGTGCGCCAAGGAACTCTCCGCCTGGGGCCCAGCCGCCACTACATTCACCCAGTGTGCAGTTAGTGAGATATAGCGTCCTTGGCCGTGCTTACTGGTCCACGTATCTGTGGTTAGGTGGACCTTGGCACAAATGGCGTTGCGCAGTGCACACTTGATTTTATCAGACACTTGCATGTGCAGGGAAGGCACGGCTGTCTTGGAGAAGTAGTGGCGGCTGGGAACCACATACTGGGGACAGCCATGGCCATCAGCTGTTTGAAGCTGTCTGTGTCCACCAGCCGGAATGACAGCATTTCAAAGGCCAGTAGTTTAGAAATGCTGGCATTCAGGCCAAGGGCTCGAGGGTGACTAGGTGGGAATTTGCGCTTCCTCTCAAAGGTTTGAGAGATGGAGAGCTGAACGCTGCTGTGTGAAATAGTGGAGACGCAAGGTGACGGTGGCGGTGGTGGTGGTGGTGTCGGTGGCACATCCTCTGTTTGCTGCTCGGCAGGTGGCAACATTCCTCTCGAGGCGGAAGCCGAGGCAGCAGCGGTAGAGGGAGCAGGGGAGCCTGAGCGGGTTCCTTGTTTTTGAGGTGTGCACTCCACTGCAGTTCATGCTTTGCATGTAGATGCCTGATCATGCAGGTGGTGCTCAGGTTAAGAACGCTAATGCCTCGCCTCAGGGTCTGATGGCACAGCGTGCAAACCACTCTGGTCTTGTCCTCAGCACATTGTTTGAAGAAGTGCCATGCCAGGGAACTCCTTGAAGATGCCTTTGGGGTGCTGGGTCCCTGTTGGCGCTGGCCAATAGCAGGCGAACTCTCGGGACGGCGGGTGTTCTGCTTTTGCCCCCTGCTCCTCTTTGGCTTCGCTGTTGTCTCGGTCTCACCACTGCCTCTTCCTCTGAACTATTTAAGTCAGCGGCACGACCTTCAGTCCATGTGGGGTCTAAGACCTCATCGTCCTCTGCATCGTCTTCCACCCAGTCTTCCTCCCTGACCTCCTCCTGTTCAGTCTGCACACTGCAATAAGACGCGGCAGTGGGCACCTGTGTTTCGTCATCATCAGACACTCGGTCACTCTGCTGTGGTGGTATTCCCATGTCCTCATCATCTGGATACATAAGTGGTTGTAGCGCCAGTGCATGGTATGTCTTCCACCGCTAGGGAAGGGCTAGGTGGACGCCCCTGGGAACCCCTGCCAGCAGAGTCTTCAAACAGAAGAAGAGACTGCTGCATAACTTGAGGCTCGGACAGTTTCCCTGATATGCATGGGGGTGATGTGACAGACTGATGGGCTTGGTTTTCCGGTGCCACCTGTGCGCTTCCGCAGAAGACTGGGCGGAAGACAATGTGGTGAACGTGCTGGAAGCACTGTCGGCCACCCAATCGACTAATGCCTGTACCTGCTCAGGCCTTACCATCCTCATAACGGCATTGGGCCCCACCAAATATCGCTGTAAATTCTGCCGGCTACTTGAGGGAGTTGGTTCACTACTTTGTGCGCCTGAGGCCGAACGGCCACGTCCTCTGCCAGCAACAGAGACTCCACGGACCCCACCACGACCGCGTCCTCGTCCCTTAATAGAATGTTTTCTCATTGTTGCGATTCAACTCGCACCACAATAAAATATATTATTTTTTAGCCCCAAAATTCACACACTGGAAGATATACCGTAATTCCTTTTTCCGGTATTAATTACAAGAAAACTGCTGCAAATTGGACACCAGAATTTTTAAATGCTACTTATGTTAAATGAATTCCCACAGTGGGAGAACTATTTCCTTTTCAAAGGAGTAACAACGTGCGGCCTACTATTTCGGGTGTCACCAACACCAGATTGATTAAATTGGCCTTTTTGGAACCAAAATGACAACACTGGACACTATAATGCCTTTTTCTGGTATTAATTACAAGAGGACTGCTGCAAATTGGACACCAGAATTTTTTAAATGCTACTTATGTTAAATGAATTCCCACAGTGGGAGAACTATTTCCTTTTAAAGGAGTAACAACGTGCGGCCTACTATTTCGGGTGTCACCAACACCAGATTGATTAAATTGGCCTTTTGGAACCAAAATGACAACACTGGACACTATAATGCCTTTTTCTGGTATTAATTACAAGAGGACTGCTGCAAATTGGACACCAGAATTTTTTAAATGCTACTTATGTTAAATGAATTCCCACAGTGGGAGAACTATTTCCTTTTAAAGGAGTAACAACGTGCGGCCTACTATTTCGGGTGTCACCAACACCAGATTGATTAAATTGGCCTTTTGGAACCAAAATGACAACACTGGACACTATAATGCCTTTTTCTGGTATTAATTACAAGAGGACTGCTGCAAATTGGACACCAGAATTTTTTAAATGCTACTTATGTTAAATGAATTCCCACAGTGGGAGAACTATTTCCTTTTCAAAGGAGTAACAACGTGCGGCCTACTATTTCGGGTGTCACCAACACCAGATTGATTAAATTGGCCTTTTGGAACCAAAATGACAACACTGGACACTATAATGCCTTTTTCTGGTATTAATTACAAGAGGACTGCTGCAAATTGGACACCAGAATTTTTTAAATGCTACTTATGTTAAATGAATTCCCACAGTGGGAGAACTATTTCCTTTTCAAAGGAGTAACAACGTGCGGCCTACTATTTCGGGTGTCACCAACACCAGATTGATTAAATTGGCCTTTTTGGAACCAAAATGACAACACTGGACACTATAATGCCTTTTTCTGGTATTAATTACAAGAGGACTGCTGGTATTTCAGAACACCGGAATTTTTAAAATGCTCGTTTTGGTACATAAATTGCCCACACTGGGAGAATTATTGCCTAAACCTTTTACAGTATTATTTACTGAAGGAGTGCTTCTTCTGGTCTAACACCAGAATTATGTTTGTTACAGGGAAAGATTTTTTTAATTTATATTTCTGGCAAAAAAATAAAAATTTAATTTCTGGCTGACAGTATTGGACCTGGCTGTAGTGACACTGGCTAGCCTAGCTGGAACAGCACATTCATGGGATTTGCTATCCAAGTGGGTTACTTTCAGTTTCACCACTGATATATTAAATATATTGGCAGTTAGTAGGGGTGACACAAGCACAGCCAAACCCCTGATGTAGTATATCTATGAAAAAATCGACTATTACATGAGATTAATGGACGCTGTGGCAGCTTTTGCTGTAGCACCACAAGTCCCAAAATGGCCGCCGCCTATCAGCCCAGTAACATGTGCCAGAAAATGGTCTGCCCTGCCAGAAAAAAATTGACTTTGACTGAGCAGCTGAATCGCTGTTGTTCTGTGTCACAGGAGTAGATTTTTCAATTCTTTGGAGCTTTTCTTTGGACTCTGTGGCAGCTTGAGCTGGCGCACCACAGGTCCCAAAATGGCCGCCGCCGGTCAGCCCAGTTACATGTGCCGGTAAAAATCGATCTGGCCAGTGTAAAAAAATAAACTTTCAGTGAACAGCTCAGCTGAGTTGTTCTGATGCACAGGTTTAGATCATTCACTTCTTATCAGGTTTTCTTCCTCAATTATCCCTGCCTATCTCGCCCTCACAGCAGCTGCATCTATCCCTGGTCTAATCACAGCGGGAGTGAGCACATCGCGACGTGCGCACAAGCTTATAAAGAGGCTGAGTCACATGCTGCACTTGGTCAATCACAGCCTTGCCAATAGTAGGCATGGCTGCGATGGCATCTTAGGGCAAGTAGTATGATGCATGTTGATTGGCTGCTTTGCAGCCTTTCAAAATGCGCCACAAAAATGACGAACTACAAAACCGAACCCGAATTTTTATGAAAATGTTCGGGTTCGGGTCGTGTCACGAACACCCCAAAATTCTGTACGGACCGGAACTATTCTCGAAATGTGCGCTCAACAACAACACTAGTGCTATTCAGTATCCCACTCTTAAGTTCTAATCGCATTCGATTTTAACTTATGCTTTTTTGACAGGCATCGCATTCTATTTTAACTTACTGCTGATGCCTGGCAAAAAAAAATGCATGTTAACATCGAATGCGATTAGAACTTAATAGTGGGATACGAATAGCACTGCGTGCTAGAACAGCACGCACACGATTATTCAAATTTTGTATTATCGCGATACAAAACCAAACAGTAAAGTTAAAATCGAATGCAATTAGAACGTGTAGTGTGATGCGATTTATTTGAGTTCTAAGAATCACATTGCGATTTCTGCTTCAGCCGGATTCCGTGCTAATGGAGCGTCTACATCACCATGGGAAAAATGCTAGAATGTACTGTCGGATTTGAGAAGTTGAAATCGCAATGCGATTAAGCAAATATATAAGAATCGCATTGCGATTTCAACGTAATTCAAACATCCTACAGTACATTCTACTGGAGGAGGCGTTCCCATGGTGATCGGTAGCTCAAAGTTGTAATCGCAATGCGATTTCAGCTTTAAGCCTGTACTATTCTGCTATATAGTACTTTCAAAATGCGCCGAGAGAACATGCCGAACTCCGAACTCGAACCCGAACTTTTTTGAAAATGTCCGGGTTCGGGTCCGTGTCACGGACACCCCAAAATTCGGTACGAACCCGAACTATTCTCGAACTGTTCGCTCAACACTAGTTATAATCATATACTAACGTATATATATATCCTCTGTGTGTATCACCAGAAGCGTGTATTCCTGAGGTATGTGGGAAAGCATGCTCAGTTGGATTTCTGTTAATGAGAAGTTGCTCAGAAAAGTTGTGTTATTTTCAAAAGATAAGGCACCTGTGAAACCCAAAAACCCACACATTTGTTGTCTGCATTTTAGCTTTATGACGTGAGAACAGTTATACTAGTTTCTGGGAATCTAGGTTTTCAATTGCTTCATGTGTCAGGGAGTATGCCTCCCTTTTTGATGTATGCCCCAGGTGGTGGATGTTTACCACTTAACATGTCACATTGTATAAATTTAACTCTTAAAAGTTTCAAATTTATAGATTACACAACATTGCCATCTAGGTATCAGCAGGTAACATTACACTGTTCACCACAAAGCATTTTGGGTGATGTATGATCATAGTACCATTACCATATGTGCACACCCTTTGGTTTGATTGGAAGACTGTTATCTAAAGGCGTATATTCTTTTGATAAGTCTGTGAATATTAATCATAGACGGGATGAGAGAGGGGATTCCGAAAAATAAAAACTTCTACAAACAAAAGGACTAAAACAGAAAGTGGGAAAGTTTGGGATTTTACCCTGGATCACTTGCAACCCTATGGAGAGCTGACCGTCCCTCCGGAGCCCTACTCACCTTTTGACCCTAACGTATATCTTGTTTATCTTGTTTCAGATGTAGCTTTGTGGCCATTCCAACTCTTCTTTTTAGTCTGGCTTCACCCATCATGCTATGTGGTTGATAGCTTTAATTTGGTATTGGACGTGCTGGTGTGTGGTCCTCTTCTGAGTTCCTGCTCGTCCATTTACTTCAGAAGTTAAGTTTTACTTCTCTTTAATATTTAGTTGTTTTCCCTCTGTCTTTTGTTACTAGGCCTCAGGGAGACGCCGGTTCTTTCATATTGGAAGAAACAGGTCGTCTCAAGCCCTGACACTATTCCAGGGCAATTCAGGGTTACCAGGGTCTTAGGTTTCAGTGTATGAACATTCCTACCCTCAAGGTCTGTTCATATGGATTGGAGTCAGGGCCAGGATTAAGGCTTCTATAGGTGGTGTCCGTTTTCCTTTCCCTAGCTTTGAGGCCCAGATCCTTTTCCCTTCCCTCCTGTCATTGGTGTGGTGTTCCGTCCCACATTACTACCATGACACTGGATTGCTGGTGCCTTTCACCAGCATCTCTGTTTCCTTGCAGCTCAGCTGCCAAGTGTCCTGGGATCATCCCAACAGGTAGCAGTCCAGTCGCCCACCTGCGTCGAAGACCAGATCCATGTATAGGGGATAAAGGGTGAATTCCAGTGGAGCACCAGAATAACATCCTTAGGGTTTGGCCTAAAGTCAAACTGTTCACTTGACACAGTGGTACACTCCTGCCACTTATCCGCCTGATCTGTACAGCTTGCTTAGCTTTGACACCAGCTGTCCCCCTTGGTTGCGGTTTCTTTCTGGCCTGGTTTATTCTTGATTATTTGTGTCTGGTACTTTTAATAAAGCATTCATTTTGGCTTTCTCTGAATCTTGTTGTCTGTTCTGTGTACATTTGTGATATGTTCAGGGGTTTTCCTGACCCCTGAACATGACGCTTGGTATGTAAGTATTTATATTTAAAAATAGGTGATGAGTTCACCTGGGTCAGGGGGTACCAGGGATTTCCAATAAGCTATAATTATACTATAGACAGCATCCAGAATACACCGTTCTCCTGAGATCTGCTACATTCTCAGGCTTAAAAGGGCAAGCTCCAGGTTCAGCACTATATTTTAATTATTCACTTGTGAAATCAAAACGAAGACTTCTTAACAAAACTGCCTACTGTAGTTGTCTTACAGCTCCAAAGCATATGAAAGAGGTTCCCATCATCCCCACATTGCCTTCAACAGAGACCCAAAATATGTGGATTAGATTTTGCCATGCTCATCAGTAAAAGGTAAATGTGCATGTAAATCTTTTTGACCACAGCTATAGAATGTCTAGACATTACCTAATTGCTTCTACTGATTCAGCATTATTGCTAAATTTCCCCCAAACATTCAGACGCTGACTAATATCTATACATACTACTTCTATGACTAAACATGCAAGCCAGTTCTCCTTCTAAAAGCACAATAATTTTAAATGTCCCAGTGCTACAGTTCTCTGGGCGAGACATGAGAGCCATTCCTTCATTTCAAAAGGTCAATAGTGCTAAATTTTCCAGTATTACATATCTCGGAGGGTGATGTGCAAGCCAGAACTCCTTCCAAAAGGATAAGGACAATAAGTATCTCAAGAGAAAATTGTCCTGGTTAGCGAAGTGGCCTTTGGGGTGCTCTTGTGGCCACTATGGTGCCTGTTCTGCTCATAAGCAGGCGCCATCTCTGAAGATCTGACCTTCGCTGTGCATGTATGTGAAGGAGTTAAATGATCGGCAAGGCTAGAGATGAGCAGTGTGAAAGCTTGGAAGTTAAGCCGTTAAAAATGGCGCCCGCTGACATGTGCAGTAGGAACCAATGTCGCTGAATGTCTGCTGTTTTAAAGAGCAGACACCCAGCACTGCAGTAATGCCGACCACAGACTTTTAATCCTTCAGATGCCGTGGCCCAGGTGTGCTCCAGCTCCCCCCGTCGGGGATCTGGGGATCCGGAATGTGTATGCAGCAGCCTCTGTCCTCATGTGTGATGGTACCAGAAATGGTACACAGCATTTGGGCGGGAAAACCTTCCTCAAAGCAATAAAATTGAGGGATTCACAACCTCAATATGGTCTGGGAAGCCTCCCTACTATGAACCTAATGGTATTTACCTTTTAAAAATATTAGGGTTAAAAACCAGATGCAGAGCATGGTGGATGGATCAAACATGACTGCTTGATTATTGCAGAAATACTCTCCCTAGTGCATGTGCGCTTGCCATGTCTCTCCCTCAGCTTTCAGGACAATGGTGGAGAACGTGAAGGATGAGGCTTTTATAGGGCATCACAGGGACTGGATACCTGCAGATTGGCTGGCTGCACAACATTATGGGTCATCTAGCGTTCTCGGGCTTCTTACTTTCACTTTGTAACACATGCAGCCGCCATTTTAGGAAAACCTGATTCGCTACCAGGAAAAGAAAGGAAATTTGCTTTGTTGCGAATCAAAGCTTTCCTAAACTGTGGACCAAATTTTTAATGCTTTGCTTTGCTTAACGATAGGTAAGGGGTTAAATGTTTCCTAACACATGGGAAGTATGCTCATTACATAACCACAGCTGTGATCTAACAGCAAAAATCAGAGAAAGCTTGAGTCTCGTAAGCATATAAAGGGAAAGACTGCATTTAATGACCTAACAAAAAACTGTGTGCTGATGACATACTGTACTGAAACACACAAATAATAACATAATTGGAATCCACACCACCCTAACAACTTTTAGAGTACATATATGATGACTGGTGAATGATGTAAAAAAAAAATCTAAAAATTGTGATGAAATTTGAATTCCTGATTTTGTTTCATGGTGAGCTTAGCCAGGTAGAAAATAAGAAAATAATCACCATGTTATATGAGCTTTATTATTCCATTCTCATGCGTGGTATCTGTCTCTGAAAATTACATAGACATATACTTGACTGAAACAGTTAACATTACTTCTTGAGGATATAAACTAGCAAAGAAATAAAAAAATAATAAAAAAATACAGCAATGCCCCAGCTTGAAAACAGGTAAATAATGATGATCACACTGCCGCCTTTGGAAAGTGATATCTTGAAAACCTTACTTATTAAAGAATCCTTGAGGACTGGTTAACAGGTGATCACAGACAGGCTCTGTTATCAGAGAAACTCGCTATATAATCTATTTGAAGTGGGAATGTCAAGTGCTACACGATGAACTGAGAAAATCCTGCAGTTCTGTGATAGTTCATTATATAAGTTATTCCCAATTCTCCACACATTCTGACTTTTTATATTTTGCAGTACACTTCTAAGTCAGTAAGTTGAAGGTATTGATTTTTTTTGTAATCTAATGGCATCAGTTATGCATACTTACTCAGTGGTGACCTAAAAATCAACATTTTGGAGAAAATGTATTTAACTTGATAGAATAGATTTCCCAGGACCTAGCAGCTGAATATTTCAATAAATGCGGAAATAAGCTGAATAGTTCCCAATGTAATAGTTTATAATTGCACCAGTAAAGAGCATGTGTGTTACATTTGGTGTTATTCCCTAGATATCAAACTCCAATTTCAGAGATTTTAGTCTTTTTTTTTTTTTGCTCGTTTGCCCACTGTATTCAAAACTCCTCCCACCTCTTAGATTGGTCAGGAATGTGGATTTTTATGTCCTATATATTGTGTTTCTGTATAGATATTGAGGCCTGCATTTCTACCCAGTATCATTCAGGGCATTACACTGCATAATCAGTTGGCATTTAAGTAATTAAAGCAACGCATACTAATGATATTCTTTGAATAAAGGCAATTTAAAGAATTTTCTCAGCTTGCTGTCATTTAATAGGAACCCTCATTATTTACTTCCAAAGGTATAGGGGTAATTAGGCTGGGCTTAAAGTGTAACTGCCATTTCAGTTTATTTTTAATATTGTGTAGGGACAGGGATGTTAACCACTTGCTTAACGCCCATAGGCTTTAAACGTCCAGGAGATCAGCATATAACTCTGCAAGGATATTCCTGAAAGTCGTTGCAGAGTTAATAGCTACACACTGATCATGTAACTGTAGGAGCAGGGAGCCCTCAGACAGGCAAGGAATTTTTATTTTCAATTTATTTTTTTTTATTTTTAACTTTTTATTTTTACTTCTCTGCCTTCTTTATTGCTGTTTACATAGCACTTAAAAGGGTTTGATATTAATGTAAATGCATTCTGCCCAACAAATAGCCTTGTTAAAGCTGCATTTCACCTGTAACAAGGGCTAATATGTCAGCCACAGTTACAGGAGAAATCAGCAATGAAAAAAGGTTTTGTATGATCTTATTGTGTTTGGGTTGGGGGGTATGCAGTGACCTGGTGGTTCATTGCTAAAAGAGTTAATGCAATTGTTCGCTGCCAAAAGAGTTAATTCAATAGTGCACACTGCTAAAGTCATCAATTGTTTCACTTCTAAAGCTGTTAAAATGTTTACTTTGATGCTAACTATACACTTTCTGTGATACAAATGGTTAAAGTGGCGTATCTATGCACTATGTATTCTAAAAGGCTGCATATGGGTAGAAAACAGTTAACTGCCAGTTCATAGCAATAGTTGCTGGGGAGTGGGCTGGCCCCACTTTCCACTGGCTAGTGGAGGTGTTGGCAAGAAGGCCAAGAGAGAAAATGTGTATCCATGTGCTGGTGTGTAAACCAGACAAGGTAAAGCAGGAAAAAATAATTCTTCTCCAGGGAGACACTATCCCAGTGAGTGAAAAGCCACTAGAAAAGCCACTTTGCTAAGAACCAACCTCTGAGAGAATGAAGCATTGAAAAATTACAGAAGGTTAAGGACCATTTAAAGAAACAGTGCTTGAACAGAGACAGTAATGATAATGCATGAATAAGGCTATAGACTTTACTGCACATGATTTAGTTTATATTTCTTCTTGCTCCCACCACACTACTGAAATTGACCTTTCATCTCATCTAGGACTGTACCGAAAAGTTGAGCATTTGGTCATTTGGGAAGACAGCATGTACTTTTTAGGAAGAGACACAGGGACCACCATATAGTAGCCCCCTACTTTACACAGTCTTTGATAAAAATCTACTCTGTGATATGCTTGAGAACTGTCCCTAATGCTTGTATTTGCACTGTGACACCCATCATCGACTCAGTAAAAGAGAGACTACATTTTACTATTATCAAGCTGGCCTGGTCTTTGGTCTCCATATCCTATTTAGTCCCTTGTTCTCCTGCCTTGCACTCACCTAATATCAAGTGCACCCATGAGGTTTTCGACCACTCTCATTGCCACCGCCACCACACCCATCCTCTCCACTCTCCCTACCCACCTCCCCTGCAGGAGGCTTGCGCCTGGTAAAAAATGCAAAATAAAAAATATTTAGACAAACTAAAAAAGACAAAATAAATATAAAATGATAAAAATATGACACCACAAAGATCTTTGTACTAGAAAACAGAATGTAAAAAACCTCTTATAAATACTTCTGGTGAACATTCGTCTTCAGCATTCTACTGAATATTGAAAATGACTACATGGAACATACAGAGACATTCTTCTCAACCTGCCTCTTGTCTCACTATCCATTCCATTACTCCCTACATTTACCCTCTTTGCATGTGCCCCTGATTACCTGATTTGCTGCCTGCTGGAAGCTCTGTATATATCTCTCTTTCCTGTGCTTCTCTGTTAATTATTGTTAATCACACCCTGTTTTCTAGTATAAAGAAACATCTTTCACTAATAAAGAATATTACAAAAATCCATAACAATACTGTCCCTACACAATATTAAAAATAAACTGAAATGACAATTATACTTTGCATGTTACAATTATGGTAAAAAAATTTATAAATTGCACCACATTTTGATTAATATGCGTAATTTACACAATAGTATTTTTGTAATATGTTATTTCATGCTCAACTTTTACAGGTTGAACACATTTATTTAACATGTTTTTACCCTTAAAAATCACATGAACATTTAACACATTGAACCACTGCTTTATCATTATAATAATGAACAAGGTTTTCATTAGAGATGAACAAATTTCTCAAAAATTCGATTCAGTTAGTTCTTCGAATTTTCTAAAAAGATTTGATTTGATCTGAATGTATTACCTGGCTATAGAGAGCCTGTATTGTTATGTAGAACACTGTGCCTTGCACAAACATGCATAGGTAGTCCACTGTGGTAGAAAAAGTCAGTATGACACACAAATGACAGGCGTCACTCTTAGAATCACTTCACACTTCACTTATTTGGTCAGTTATGGTGCCAAAACTGGACAAATAATGCAAGGGTAAACTTAGCCTTACAGGTTGTGGTTAGCATCAGGTATGAAGAAATGCACAGCGGCCCAAGAACCTACAATAGCGCACTCCTTTTACACCATCAGCTCATTCCGCATAGATTTCTACATAACCTGTTCTGTTAAACCCTGATACAAGTTGAGCCCCCCTGACAGAGTGGAGTGGGTGTTAGAAATAAGTCTGTGTTGACATCACTGATTATTTTTCTCTTCTTCTGATCCATCAGAAGAACAACTCCCTAAAAACGGATCCTGTCTGAGCATCCACCTTCACTCAGTCAGCATTTGGTCAGTAATCCATCAGTATTGGTAAGACCAAAAAAAAAAAAACAGGAGTGGATCCAAAACAGAGGTGACACTTGAAAGGAATATTTGCATGTCATCTGTGTTTTTACCCACTACTGCTTTTGGCTACCAAATAATGAGCCAATCCGGATGTAAAATAGGGACCAAGTGATACAAGCGTTATGGCTGTTCCAAAGACAGGATCCATTGAGAATTTTCCATCCTTCTGACAGATCAGAAGAAGGGTAAAATAAATGATGAGGTCCGCATTTGGTCTGTAATTCATCAGTATTGGTGAGGCCAAAAAAAAAAAAAAATACAGGAGTGGATCCAAAACAGATATGACACTTGAAAGGAATATTTGCATGTCCTCTGTGTTTTGTACCCACTCCTGCTTTTGGCTATAAAACAATGAGCCGATCCTGATGCAAAATAGGGACCATGTGATACAAGCCTTACAGCTGCTCCAAAGACAGGATACTTTAAGATTTCTCCATCCTTCTGACAGACCTTAAAAGGACTTTTGGGTATCTAACAATTGCATGCAATTTAGCACAGGTTGAGCCAATAATATATATTGCTGCCAGATACAACTATAGTCCTTAAAAGGACTTTTGGGTCTCTAACAAGTTTTAGAAATTTAGTGCAGGTTGCTCTAAAAATATATATTGCTGCCACACACAATAGTCCTTAAAAGGTCCTATGGGTCTATAACAAGTATAAAAACTA
Organism: Bufotes viridis; assembly: GCA_033119425.1. Taxonomy (NCBI): domain Eukaryota; kingdom Metazoa; phylum Chordata; class Amphibia; order Anura; family Bufonidae; genus Bufotes; species Bufotes viridis. Next base: position 548,570,158 of record CM065589.1, on the reverse strand, counting down.
AAATATTTCTATTTCACTCGCTACACTATCTCTCCCTTCTACTCTCCAGCTCTCCCTGACTAAGACTGAGACAAACACATGTCATCGGGTGCTATATAGCACCCGATGACGCGTTCTGGCCAGCCAATCACTGTAATGCCAACAGCCAACATGGCTACGGCTTTACAGTGAATGGCAGTACCTACCCGCACATTTATTGGCTCCGTAGCAGCCAACAAACATACGTGTAGGAGACTCCAGACACCGCGATGCTCAAGCCGAACTAATGCTCGCCCAACACTACTTATAACATTAACTTATATTTCCTATTCAAGGGTTTCTGTAACCTGAAGTGCCATTTCACTGCCTGCCATCGTTATTGAGAAAAAGCAACATTTATAATATGCTAATTAGCCTGTAGGAGCAGGGAGGCTCCTTTCTCCCACCTCAGACAACGCCCTGCTTCACTAGATTGACAGGGCCAGGCAGTGTTGGTGTCCTACCTCCAGCCCTCTCTGCAGTGTAAATCTAGCGCTTGCGCTTTCCCGTTCAGTATACGATGCAGTTACAGTGAGTGAAGGGCGCTCGCTGGCTGCCAGCTTCCTCATTGTGCCTGCGCCGAATACGGAACGGCGTGAGATCTCCCCAGCGCACAGGGTCGGCATCAGTAGGTCACTGCTGCCTGGCCTGTCAATCTAGTGAAGCAGGGCGTGGCCAGAGTTGTGAAAACAGAGCCTCTAAGAGCAGGGGCAACTCCCCCCTTGCTCCTGGAGGATAATTAGCATATTATAAAAATTAGTTTTTCTCAATAACAGTGTCAGGTATATATACTACAAGAAAATTTAAACTTGAACATTCAGAATAACAAATGCATATCCATCAAGCAAACATGATTGATAAAAAAAATGGCTGCACACCATTATACATTCAAACAATAGAGCTTTCTTGTAGTATATTTTGAGGGTAGTGGCCTCTTTTAGACTGAACAACACCCATCTACCTGGGACTTCTGAGCAAAGTATTTATGTAGCTCGTTCCTACACTTCCCTGAAAATTGTAGCCTTAGGTGAGTCCAAGAGAGGTGGTATATTAGTGTTAGGGACCCATCTGCGGAAGCCACCTTGTTACCCGGTAGATGGGCCCGACACACATTTGATCAAAAATGTGCGCTAAGAGCTTCCATTGACTCATTTATAGTAGGTATAATATCACTTTCATTTAGAATAATCACCATTTCTCAGCTCTATTGTTTGCATGTACTGTATAATAGTGTGCAGCCATTTATCAACCATGTTTGCTTGTTGGATATGCAACTGTGCTTCTGAATGTTCTAATCTAAATTTTCTTGTTGTATCAGTGAAATACCACCGCAGAATGGCTAATAACACGTACTTATAATTACTATTAATACACCCCAATAATGGCCGTTTCACAATGCAATTTCACCACAGAACGGCTAATAACATTTACTTATATTTCCTATTAATGCACACCAAAAAATGGCTATATCATAGTATAAATTCATTGCAGAATGGCTGATAACATTTACTTATATTTCCTATTAATGCACACCAAATATGGCTGTATCACAATATAAATTCACCTCAGAATTGCTAATAACACTTACTAATATTTCCTATGAATATACCCCAAAAATGGCTGTAGGACAATGTAATTTCACCACAGAATGGCTAATAACATATACTAATAATTCCTATTAATACACCCCAAAAATGGCTTTATCACAGTGTAAATTGCCCTTTAGAATGGCTAATAACACATACTTATATTTCCTATTATTACACACCAAAAATGACTGCATCATAGTGTAAATTCATCACATAACGGATTATAGCATATACAGTAATTGTATTTCCTATTAATACAACTCAAAAATGGCTGTATCACAGTGTAAATTCACCACAGAATAGCTGATAACACATATTTATATTTCCTATTAATACACCCCAAAAATGGCTGTATGAAAATGTAATTTCACTGCTGAATGGCTAATAACATATACTAATATTTCCTATTAATACACCCCAAAAATGGCTGCATCAAAGTGTAAATTAACAGCAGAACGGATAATAGCATATACTTGTGTTTGCCTATTAATACACCACAAAAATGGCTGCATCAAAGTGTAAATTCACAGCAGAACGGCTAATAACATGTACTTGTGTTTCCTATTAATACACCCCAAAAATAGCTGTATCACTGTGTAAATTCACTGTAGAACAGCTAATAACACATACTTATATTTCCTATTAATACAGCACCAAAAATGGCTGTATCACATTGTAAATTCACTGTAGAACAGCTAATAACACATACTTATATTTCCTATTAATGCACACCAAAAATGGCTGTATCACAGTGTAAATTCACCACAGAATGGTTAATAACACATACTTATAATTCCTATTAATACACCCCAATAATGGCTATTTCACAATGTAATTCCACCGCAGAACGGCTAATAACATGTACCTATATTGTCTATTAATGCACCCCAAATATGGCTGTATCACAGTGTAAATTCAACGCATAATTGCTAATAACATGTACTAATATTTCCTATTAATACACCCCAAAAATGGCTTTATCACAGTGTAAATTCACTGCAGAACAGCTAATAACACATACTTATATTTCTTAATAATACACCCCAAAAATAGTTGTATCACAGTGTAAATTCACCACAGAACGGTTAATAATATGTACTTATAATTCCTAATTATACACCCCAATAATGGCGATTTCACAATGTAATTCCACTACAGAATGGCTAATAACATTTATTTATATTTTCTATTAATGCACACCAAACATGGCTGTATCATAGTGTAAATTCACCGCAGAATTGTTAATTAGTGATGTCGCGAACATAAAATTTTCAGTTCGCGAATGGCTAAAGCTAATTTACGCAAATGTTCGCGAACGGGCGAGCCGTGCGAACCGCCATAGACTTCAATAGGCAGGCAAATTTTAAAACCCACAGGGACTCTTTCTGATCACAGTAGTGATGGTAAAGTTGTTTCAAGGGGACTAACACCTGGACTGTGGCATGCCAGAGGGGGATCCATGGCAAAACTCCCATAGAAAATTACGTAGTGGACGCAGAGTCAGGTTTTAATCCGTAAAGGGCATAAATCACCTAACATTCCTAAATTGTTTGGAATAACATGCTTTAAAACATCCATTGTGTGTATACTATCAGGTATGATATTGTATCGATTAGGTAGTGTAAGGGTTACGCCCGCTTCACAGTGACAGACCTTAGTGTGACAGACCAAACTTCCCATTTAATGCACCGCAGACAACCGCAAACAGTCCATTTGCACAACCGCAAACTTTACATTTGCACAAGGTTGGATACCAAGCTAGCCATGTCCTGTTCCTTGTCCTCACTGACGTCATTGAAGGTCTCTTCCTCGCACAATGTACTGTGCCACGCTTTATGAGTGGTGTGTTCAGTAATCAGTAGTACTATTTTTATCAGTTTAATCACTGTTACGTCCACTATTAGGGGACGTGTATCGAATAGATTTTAGGAACCGGGAGATGGAAAAAGAAGCTTGGTCGTTCCTCTTACTTCCAATTTGGGGCACTGCGCGTGCGCCGTGCAATGTACTGTGCCACCCTATATGAGTAGTGTGTTAAGTAGTCCTATTCCTATCAGTTTAATCGATGTGACGTCCCCTATCAGGGTATTCAATGGATTTTAGACAACCGCAAAGAGTTGTCAAAAGTTGACAAACTGATTGCAGAAATTGTATTAATCTGTGTGTGCGTCAATCTTGTTGTAGTGATGAGTGAGCTCGTGCGCACGTTCGGAAGATTTAATTTAATTGAATCCTTGCATGGGGAGATATATTTGTAACCATGAGCCCTGTACAATTGGTCTGACCCTTTGCATTTCCACCTTGGAAGAGTGTAGACAGCTGTACATTGTTTCTCTCATCAGTCTGTACATTTAGACCAAACGGTATTTGCACTGTCACAGACTCACAGTATATATTAAAAAGGAAAGCGTAACAATGTTAATATACTATACTGTTTTGTTTGTTTTATTTCTTTAATCGGGTGAAAAGCCTAAGTTGTATTGGAATTGATGGGGATTATTTTAATTGTCTGCATTATTTCTAATAAACTATTAAGAGACTTAATTATGATTTTTTTTATTTTATGTATTAGAAACCCATACAACTTGAAAAAAAAAAAAAATATCCAGCCGATTGCTTTTGGTCTGATGACAATGAAGCAGTTATCATCTGGGGTGTGCCAACGTTGCCAACACACTCATAGAGGTGATCGCTTCATTGTGATATGCAAGTCCCTTCACCACAACAAGGTTACGATCACGAAGGGGAATTGACACATGTATGTGCCTTTTTTTTTTTTGTTTTGTTTTTGCAGCCACAGTGCAGCACTGGAGGCCAGAAAAATTAGGCATGTACACATGCCTGAAAAATTAGGTTCATTGTTGCAGCCGCTGCTATAGCAGAAAGTGTACTAAAACATTTGGGCCTTGAACCCTAGTTGGTGGCGGAGAAGTCATGCAAGTCATCCGCATGCAGAGATTAAATACAGCAGCGTGGGGACCATTTTTAGCCCAAGGAATCTCATCAGGCCATTTTTAGTCAAATGTATCCTCCACTGTCAGTCGCTTCGGTATCCACGCCTCAATTATCTTAATAAAGGTGAGGTAATGTACACTTTTTTGACCTAGGCGACTTCTCTTGTCAGTGACAATACCTCCTGCTGAAGGTCCTTTCTGACAGGACACTTGAAGCGGGGCATGCCAGAAGTTCTATCGCAAATTGGGATAGCTCAGGCCACTGGTAAAGCCTGCACACCCAGTAGCCAAGGGGTTCATCGCTCCTCAGAGTGTCGATATCTGCAGTTAAGGCGAGGTATTCTGCTACCTGTTGGTCGAGTTGTTCTCTGAGGAAGGACCCTGAAGAGCTGTGGCGATGCGTAAGACTTAAAAAGCTACGCATGTCCTCCATCAACAACACGTCTGTAAAGCGTCCTGTCCTTGCCGGCATGGTCGTGGTAGGAGGAGGATTACTTTCACCTCTTCCCCTGTTAAATTCCAGTTGTGCTGTGACATCACCCTTTTATGCTGTGTAAAGCATACTTTTTAGCTTGTCTTGGAAGTGCTGCATCCTTTCCGACTTCCGTGAAATTGGTAGCATTTCAGCCACTTTCTGCATATACCAGGGGGTCTAGTAGCGTGGCCAGCCAGTACAGTTCGTTCTCCTTCAGCATTTTTATGCGAGGGTCCCTAAACAGGTATGACAGCATGAAAGACCCCATTTGCACAAGGTTGGATGCCGAGCTACTCATGTCCCGTTCCTCGTCCTCACTGATGTCATTCAAGGTCTGTTCTTCCCACCAGCCACGTACTACACCACGGGTCCCAGATAGGTGACAACAACGAGCACCCTGGGATGTCTGCTGTGGTTGATCTTCCTCCTCCTCAAAGCCACATTCCTCCTCTGACTCCTCTTCCTCAGACTCCTCTTCCAGCGTTGCCGCAGGTCCAGCAAGCGATGATGATAAGGCTGTTTCTGTTGGTGATGGTGACCACAACACTTCCTCTTCACGCTCATCTACGGCCTGATCCAGCACTCTTCGCAGGGCACGCTCCGGGAAGAAAACAAATGGGATGAGGTCGCTGATGGTGCCTTTGGTGCAACTGACTAGGTTTGTCACCTCCTCAAAAAGAATGCATAAGCCTACAGGCATTGCGCATGAGCGTCCAGTAACGTGGCAAAAAAATACCCAGCTCCGCAGAGGCTGTCCTAGCACCCCAGCCATACAAATACTCATTGATGGCTTTTTCTTGTTGGAGCAGGCGGTCGAACATTAGGAGTGTTGAATTCCAATGTGTCAGGCTGTCGCAAATCAAGTGCCTCACTGGCATGTTGTTTTGCCGCTTAATATCGGAAAAGTGCGCCATGGCCGTGTAGGAACGCCTGAAATGACCACACACCTTCCTGGCCTGCTTGAGGATGTCCTGTAAGCCTGAGTACTTAGACACTAAGTGTTGTACGATGAGATTCAACACATGTGCCATTCACGGCACATGTGTCAACTTGCCCAAATTAAATGCCGCCAACAGATTGCTTCAGTTGTCACACACCACTTTGCCGATCTTCAGTTGGTGCGGGGTCAGTCACTGATACACCGGTGCGTTTAGGGTGGACAGGAGTGCTGGTCCGTTGTGGCTCTCTGCTTTCAGGCAAGTCAACCCCAAGATGGCATGACACTGTCGTATCCGGGATGTGGAATAGCCCCTGGAGAGCCGGAGGGGTGCAGTTGATGATGTGGAGCAAGACGCAGCAGCAGAAGAGGACTCAGCCGAGGAGGCTAGTGAAGACGATGGAGTAGAGGAGAAAAGGAGGTGGCAGCAGGCCTGCCTGCAAGTCGTGGCGGTGTCACCAACTCCGCTGCAGAGCCACGCATTCCATGCTTGGCAGCCATCAGCAGGTTTACCCAATGCGCAGTGTACGTGATATAACTGCCCTGACCGTGCTTTGCAGACCAGATATCAATGGTCAGATGGAGCTACTGTGCCACCCGGTATGAGTGGTGGGCACTGGCAGTGGGCACACTACAGTCAGTGGAAGTGGGCCTGACACACACTGGCAGGCAAATAACCTTAGATTAAAGGGTAAAAATTAAATGCCTGATTTATCGGCAAGCTACTGTGCCACACGGTATGAGTGGTGGATAGTGTTGATCACGAATTTTCGAATTGCGAATCACGAATATCGGCACTTCGAGAATTTGCGATTATTTAAAATATCGCAAAATATATTCGCAATTGCGAATATTCGTTTTTATGCGGATTTTTTATATGCAAATTTTTGCAAGCAAAAAAATAATGTGATTATTTTCTGATTTGCATAATACATTGCATAAAAATTCACATAAACTGGCATTTAAAAGATACCTTTAAAATACCAGTTTATGCAAATTTTTATGCAAATTTATGCAAATTTTTATGCAAATTTTCACAATCAAAATAAAAATTACTGGAGGTTATGAATTTGCGAATTTTCGAATATATGGCGAATATTCGCCCAAATATTCGCAAAATATCGCAAATTCGAATATTGCCTCTGCCACTCATCACTAGTGGTGGGCACTGGCAGTGGGCACACTACAGTCTGTGGGCCTGACACACACTGGCAGCAGGCAGTCAACTGAAATTAGATTAAAGTGTAAAAATGAAATGCCTTTTTTGTGCAAAGTCCTGTGCCACTCGGTATGAGTGGTGGGCACTGGCAGTGGGCACACTACAGTCTGTGGGCCTGCAGCCTCTCACACACGGGCAGGCCAGGCAACTGCAATATATATATGGAGAAAAAATAAATAAAAACAGACTAATGTAGAAGCCCTAAAAAGTGCTTTTTGGGGTGCTGTGACGCTGTCCTTACAGCACATAAGTCTGTGGACTCAGAAAACTGGCCTAGCTAACACTTTAACAACACGAATAGAACTATATGGGTCATACCATAACAATAACTCCAAACAAGGGTTATATATAGTAGTATCACAATATTTTATTATACAAAAAATGACATGGAGTACATGATTGACATGGCACAGGACTCACATGATTAAAAACATTTAAAATTAATACTGTACTGGTGATATAGGGTAGGCGCACAAGTTCATATTAACCACTTGCCGCCACGCTAACGCCGATGGGCGTCAGCGCGGCGGCTCTCTCAGGTCTCACTGCCGCCTATCGGCGTCATCTCGTGAGACCCGAGATTTCACATGAACGCGCGCCGTGCGTGCGCGCTCATGTGATCGGAGCCGGGACAACTGAAACTACAGCCTGCCAGCGCTGATCATGCGCTGGCAGGCTGTAGATGCGGAAAAACCGCATTTAAATCGCATATCAGACGCTGTTTTTAAACAGCGTCTGATATGCCTGCTGTTCAGCTGCCTGGTGGTCCCTTTGTTTGGGACCACCAGAGGAAACATAGGAAAAGTGCACCAATCACTACACACACCCCCCACCCCCCATCACTGATTAACCCCTGATCACCCATGTCACCCCCTGATCACCCCCTGTCACCCCCTGTCACTAATCACCCCCTACAGGCTCATTCAGACGTCCGTATGTGTTTGCATTGATCGGATCCATGGATCTGCGGATCCATGGATCTGCGGATCCGCAAAATACGGACACCGGCAATGCGCTTTCCGCATTTTGCAGATCCGCGACAGAACTATATAGAAAATGCTTTTTCTTGTCCGCAATTGCGGACAAGAATAGGACATGTTCTATATTTTTGCGGAACGGAAGTGCAGACTCGAAGCGCGGATCCGTAATTCCGGATCCGAGCGGGACAAAGTCTGTCCCCATAGAAATGAATGGGTCCGCAATTCCGCTCCGCAAACAGAATTTCGGACGTGTGAATGGGGCATAAGGGTCCCGTTATCACCGCCAGTTAGTTAGCTACTTGTTAGTTAGCTAGCGCCCACCGCACCGCAATCACTGATTTTGGCAGAGATTTTTCATCCACATTGACCGATGCGAATGAAAAATCTGTGCCGCTCATTTTTATTTTTTTTCAGCGCAGCGGCTGAACGGAAAAAAATCTCATTACCCGTATGCTCAATATAAGGAGAATCGCAGAAACTCCTAATGCTGGCCATACGTGTAATGATTACGGAGACCCTCAAATGCCAGGGCAGTACAAAACCCCACATGTGACCCCATTTTAGAAAGAAGACACCCCAAGGTATTCCGTGAGGGGTATGGTGAGTTCATGTAAAATTTTATTTTTGTCACAAGTTAGTGGAATATGAGACTTTGTAAAAAAAAATATATATATATATATCAATTTCCGCTAACTTGTGTCAAAAATTTTTTTCTGTGAACTCGCCATACCCCTCACAGAATACCTTGGGGTGTCTTCTTTCCACAATGGGGTCACATGTGGGGTATTTATACTCACCTGGCATTTTAGGGGTGCTAAAGTGTGAGAATCCAAATGCGTAAAAATGCCCTGTGAAATCCTAAAGGTACTCATTGGTTTTAGGGCCCTTTGCGCATCTTGGCTGCAAAAAGTGGCACACATGTGGTATCGCCGTACTCAGGAGAAGTAGGGCAATGTGTTTAGGGGTGTATTTTTACATATACCCATACTGGGTGTGAGAAACATCTCTGTAAATGACAACTTTTTAAAAAATTTTATTCAAAGTTGGTAATTTACAGAGATATTTCTCTCACCCAGCATGGGTATATGTAAAAATACACCCCAAAACACATTGCCCTACTTCTCCTGAGTACGGCGATACCACATGAGTGACACTTTTTGCAGCCAAGATGCGCAAAGGGCCCAAATTCCAATGAGTACCTTTAGGAGGGCATTTACGCATTTTCTTCTCACGCTTTAGGGCCCCTAAATGCCAGGGCAGTATAAACACCCACATGTGACCCCATTTGAAAGAAGACACCCCAAGGTATTCGCTGAGGGGCATAGTGAGTCCATGACAAATTAAACTTTTTGTCAAAAGTTAGCGGAAAGGGAGACTTTGTGAGAAAAAACAATAAAAATCAATTTCCACTAACTTGTGCCAAAAATTTTTTTCTATGAACTCGCCATGCCCCTCATGGAATATCTTGGGGTGTCTTCTTCCAAAATGGGGTCACATGTGGGGCATTTATACTGCCCTGGCATTTTAGGGGCCCTAAAGCATGAGAAGAAAAATGCGTAAAAATGCTCTTCCTAAAAGGTACTCATGGGATTTAGGCCTTTGCATTTGCTGTAGCAATGCATCATGGTACGTCGTACTCAGGAGAAGTGAAGTGCTTAGGGTGTATTTTACATATACCCATGCTGGTGAGAGAAATATCTCTGTAAACTGACAACTTTGTATAAAAATTTAAAAAGTTGTCGTTTACAGCGATATTTCTCACACCCAGCATGGGTATATGTAAAAATACACCCTAAAACACATTGCCCTACTTCTCCTGAGTACGGCGATACCACATGAGTGACACTTTTTGCAGCCAAGATGCTAAAGGGGCCCTAAAACCAATGAGTACCTTTAGGATTTCACAGGGCATTTTTACGCATTTGGATTCTCACGCTTTAGGTTCCCTAAAATGCCAGGTGAGTATAAATACCCACATGTGACCCCATTTTGGAAAGAAGACACCCCAAGGTATTCCGTGAGGGGCATGGCGAGTTCACAGAATTTTTTTTTGGCACAAGTTAGCGGAAATTGATATATTTTTATTTTTTTATTTTGTTTTTTACAAAGTCTCATATTCCACTAACTTGTGACAAAAATAAAATTTTACATGAACTCACCATACCCCTCACGGAATACCTTGGGGTGTCTTCTTCTAAAATGGGGTCACATGTGAGGTATTTATACTGTCCTGGCATTTTAGAGGCCCCTAAAGCGTGAGAAGAAGTCTGGAATCCAAATGCGTAAAAATGCCCTGTGAAATCCTAAAGGTACTCATTGGAATTAGGCCTTTGCGCACCAGGCTGCAAAAGTGCACACATGGTATGCCGTACTCAGGAGAGTAGGGCAATGTGTTGGGTGTATTTTTATATATACTCTGCTGGGTGAGAAATATCTCTGTAAATGACAATTTTTAAATTTTTTATACAAAGTTGTCAGTTTACAGAGATATTTCTCTCACCCAACATAGGTATATGTAAAAATACACCCCAAAACACATTGCCCTACTTCTCCTGAGTACGGCGATACCACATGAGTGACACTTTTTTGCAGCCTGGGTGCTAAAGGGCCCTAAAACCAATGAGTACCTTTAGCTTTTACATGGCGTGCTCACAATTTAGCCCCGCCCAAAATGCCAGAACAGTACAAACACCCCACAAATGACCCCATTTCGGAAAGTAGACACCCTAAGGTATTCACTGAGGGGCATAATGAGCCCGTATGAGATTTTTTTTTTTTGCCAGAAGTTAGCAGAAATGGAAACTTTATTATTATTTTATTTCCTCAGAAAGTGTCATTTTCCGCTAACTTGTGAAAAAAATGAAATGATACATGAACTCACCAAGCCCCTCCGCGAATACTTTGGGGTGTCTTCTTTCTAAAATGGTGTGATTTGGGGGTATTTATACTTTCCTGGCATTCTAGCACCTGAAGAATCATGACAGGCGCTCAGAAAGTCAGAGCTGCTTCAAAATGCCGAAATTCACTTTTTGCACCATAGTTTGTAAACGCTATAACTTTTACCCAAACCAATAAATATACACTTATTGGACTTTTTTTATCAAAGACATGTAGAACAATACATTTAGAGAAAAATTTATATAGAAATGTAGTTTTTTTAAAAATTTTACAACAGAAAGTGAAAAATGTCATTTTTTTGCAAAAATGTCGTTAAATTTTTATTAATAGCAAAAAAAGTAAAAATGTCAGCAACAATGAAATACCACCAAATGAAAGCTCTATTAGTGAGAAGAAAAGGAGGTAAAATTCATTTGGGTGGTAAGTTGTATGACGGAGCAATAAACGGTGAAAGTAGTGTAGTGCTGAATTGTAAAAAAGGGCCTGGTCACTAGGGGGGTATAAACCTGTGGTCTTCAAGTGGTTAATAAATAAAGTGCAAAGTGCAAAAAGATGACAATAATATTCAGTAATCTAGGGGTTAGCAGGTCTAATATCCAAAAAGTTTTTTTAAAGGACTATTAAGTAGAAAACCATGTGCGTGTATAGCACGGTATCTATTGTTTCTAAGTCACAAAAAATAAAGTATAATGTTAGATAATCAAAGGACGCATACTAACCACACCAAAGGAGGCGCCAACCAATATACCACCAGCACAAGCCCCTGACTCGCGTTTCACGTTAGCTTTCTCAAAGGGGTAGTACAAACTTGTGACACATGTGGCCATATATACTGTTCAACAAACAAGGATTGGCTAGTAAAACTAAACATAACGCCCCCTAATCACTCTTAAATTTAAAACAAGTGTCAAAAACTACCATCTGCCCATTAGTCTATATCAGCCACAATTCATTACCTGGCGCACACAATCCGCCATGACCGCCATGGACGCAGACGGCACCACCGTCAGTTCGCGCGAGAACGGCCACGTGATGATCACATGACCGATATCGTCACGGAGTGAGGGGGCGCGGCCAGCATCCAGGCTCATGCGCTGAACGTGCGCGCTCCACTGCGGCCATATTAAGTGCGGGCAAATAGATTGGCAAAAAGAAAGGACACAGTATTCAATGGCAGAATCAGCCATAACCGCCATGAGTGTAGGCGGCAACCACCATCGGTCCGCGGGAGACCAATCATGCATAAGTCACATGCTAGGTGTCATCTCGGAGCAAGGGGAACCGGCCGACAATCAGGCGCATGCGCGGTATATACACGCACCCCTACGGCCATATTTGATGAAGGTAAATGGAGTGACAATAAAAAGAGAGAGACCCAGCATCTAAGGACATAAAAAACATCAATGACTCAAAAAAAATCTCTATTGTTCCTAGGTAATTAGAATGGCAATAAAAGAAGGAATAACATCTGTTGACATAAATGACTTAGGAAACATATCTGTTGTTTCTAGATGGCATCCATTGCTGGACAAAATCTCAATTGGCATATATATAATATCTAATTAATTAAACTAAAAAAAATTGATACACCGCAACCTGAATGATATAAGTACAGACTATAATTACTTGCATAAAAAGGAAAACTATACATGATTAAATAACATAAAGGGAAAACAGAGGGGGAGGGGGGAGGGGAGGGGGAAGGAAAGGGAAATAAAGGACAAGGATAGTGTTAATGGTGAATATAATAAAAATTGTGTGTGAACACGTACACACCAAAATAAGTGCAAAAAAAGAGAAGAAAAAGTGCAAAAGAAAAGTGTGATGTGAATGTGAGTCAAAAATAGTGATTAGTGCTGGTGACAATAAGCATCTCAGATTATACATGATATGAAAATAGATAAAACATATATAATATATGAAATATAAAAAAAAAAAAGGGGTGAATAATTATGCAAGTAATTATCCCTTTAAGGACTCGAGGTTTTTTCATTTTTGCATTTTCGTTTTGCGCTCCATGCCTTCCGAGAGCCATAACTTTTTTATTTTTACGTTCACATGGCCATATGAGGGCTTTATTTTTGCGGGACAAGTTGTACTTTCCAACGCCACCATTTAATATTGCATACGATGTAGTGGGAAGCGGGAAAAAAATTCCAAATGGGGTGAAATTGCAAAAAAACAATTCTACCACAATTTTACGGGTTTTTAAATTACGACGTTTGATGTGTGATAAAACTGACCATTTAGTTTTATTCTACAGGTCAGTACGAATCCGGCGATACCCAATATGTATAGATTTTCTTATGCTTTTGATAGTGAAAAAAATTCAAAAGTGGGAAATTTTTTATTTTTTTATTTTTGTCGCCATATTTTGACCCCTATAACTCTTTTGTAATTAAGTGTATGGCATTGTATGGGGGCTTATTTTTTGCGGGGCGATCTGAACTTTTAGTTGATACCATTATGTGGTGTGTAGGACTTTTTGATCACTTTTTATTTAATTTTTTTGAGGAAATGAAGCGTTCAAAATGGCGAATCCGCCATTTGGGCGCTTTTCCGTTTTTCTGTTTACCGTATGGGGAATATATTTTTATATTTTTATACCACGGGCGTTTTCGCACATTATGACACCCATGATGTGTATTTTTTAAAAAAATTATTATTTTATTTTAATTTTGGGGAAAGGGGGTGATTTGAATTTTTAGGTTTTTTTATTTATTTTTTATTTTTTTATTTCTTTTATTTTTCTTTTACACTGTTATATAGGTCCCATAGGGACCTATATAAATCAGTCATCTGATTGCTTAACATAAACTCCAATACACTTGTATTGGAGTTTATGAGGATTTTACTACTTTCCTATGAAGCCCTATTGCTAACAAGGGCTCCATAGGAAATAGTAAGTGATAGCCTCATGCTGAATGAAAGGCTTGAGGCTATCCCTTACAGCGCTCCGATTCTCCCGATCACCACTAGGGGAGCCGGAGAGCTGCCGAAAGTTTTACTTTCGGTTTAGCGCAGCAGATGCCGTGGTCAGGATTGACCACGGCATCTGCGGGGTTAAATGATTGCGATCGGCATCGCTGCCGGCCGCGATCATTAGCCGCGGGGGTCAGCTACAGGAAACAGCCGGACCCCCGCAGCGATCGCGCCCACAGAGGGCAGGAGCGGGCGCCATACTTGGGGATCGGACCCATGACGTACCCATACGTCATGGGTCCTTAAGGGGTTATAGTCTGTACTTATATCATTCAGGTTGCGGTGTATCAATTTTTTTTAGTTTAATTAATTTGATATTATATATATGCCAATTGAGGTTTTGTCCAGCAATGGATGCCATCTAGAAACAACAGATATGTTTCCTAAGTCATTTATGTGCTTTATGTCAACAGATGTTATTCCTTCTTTTATTGCCATTCTAATTACCTAGGAACAATAGAGATTTTTTTTGAGTCATTGATGTTTTTTATGTCCTTAGATGCTGGGTCTCTCTCTTTTTATTGTCATTCCATTTACCTTCATCAAATATGGCCGTAGGGGTGCGTGTATATACCGCGCATGCGCCTGATTGTCGGCAGCATCCCCTTGCTCCGAGATGACACCTAGTATGTGACTTATGCATGATTGGTCTCCCGCGGACCGATGGTGGTTGCCGCCTACACTCATGGCGGTTATGGCTGATTCTGCCATTGAATACTGTGTCCTTTCTTTTTGCCAATCTATTTGCCCGCACTTAATATGGCCGCAGTGGAGCGCGCACGTTCCGCGCATGAGCCTGGATGCTGGCCGCGCCCCCTCACTCCGTGACGATATCGGTCATGTGATCATCACGTGGCCGTTCTCGCGCGAACTGACGGTGGTGCCGTCTGCGTCCATGGCGGTCATGGCGGATTGTGTGCGCCAGGTAATGAATTGTGGCTGATATAGACTAATGGGCAGATGCTAGTTTTTGACACTTGTTTTAAATTTAAGAGTGATTAGGGGGCGTTATGTTTAGTTTTACTAGCCAATCCTTGTTTGTTGAACAGTATATATGGCCACATGTGTCACAAGTTTGTACTACCCCTTTGAGAAAGCTATCGCGAAACGCGCGTCAGGGGCTTGTGCTGGTGGTATATTGGTTGGCGCCTCCTTTGGTGTGGTTAGTATGCGTCCTTTGATTATCTAACATTATACTTTATTTTTTGTGACTTAGAAACAATAGATACCGTGCTATACACGCACATGGTTTTCTACTTAATAGTCCTTTAAAAAAACTTTTTGGATATTAGACCTGCTAACCCCTAGATTACTGAATATTATTGTCATCTTTTTGCACTTTGCACTTTATTTATTAATATGAACTTGTGCGCCTACCCTATATCACCAGTACAGTATTAATTTTAAATGTTTTTAATCATGTGAGTCCTGTGCCATGTCAATCATGTACTCCATGTCATTTTTTGTATAATAAAATATTGTGATACTACTATATATAACCCTTGTTTGGAGTTATTGTTATGGTATGACCCATACAGTTCTATTGGTGTTGTTTGCATTTGCATGTGTGGGTTGCTTGAACGATTGGGACATCGTATTGGTTTCTAGCTAACACTTTCCCTATGAATTCATCAGCACAGCAGCAGCTGCAGTCTCCATGCTCTCACTAACACACTGCAGCTTCAGACTGAATCTAAAATGTCTCCTGTTTTTATAGGAGGTGTGAGGGTGTGGGAGGGAGGGTGCTGATTGGCTGGAATGTGTCTGCTTACTGTGAGGTCAAAATTTGCTCAAACACCGCATATTTTCGGCTGCTGCGGCGAACGCGAACAAGCTATGTTCGCTGGGAACTGTTCGCGGGCGAATAGTTCAGGACTAGAGATGAGCGAACTTTAAAAAAAAGTTCGGCTTTCGGGATGTGGTAATCGCCGCATCCCGTTATGGATTCCACTACCGCGGACTATCGCGGCATATGGAATCCATAAGGGGCGGCTTCCACAAACCCTAACTGTTGAACAGCCGAAGGACCTGGGGTGACATCACTGTCATGTGATCAGTACAGGGGGCGTGGCTCAGCACTGGATTTGATCCCTTGCTGAGCCACGCCCTGCACTGATCACATGATAGTGATGTCACCCCAGGTCCTTCGGCTGTTCAACAGTCCGAGCTCGTGAAGCCGCCCCTTATGGATTCCATATGCCGCGATAGTCCGCGGTAGTGGAATCCATAACGGGATGTGGCGATTACCACAACCCAAACGCCAAACTTTTTTTTAAAGTTCGCTCATTTTATTCAAGAGATCACTAATGTTAATAACATGTACTTATATTTCCTATTAATACACCCCTATATTCACTGCAGAACAGCTAATAACACATACTTGTATTTACTAAGAATACACCCCAAAAATGGCTATATCACAGTGTAAATTTACCACAGAACAGCTAATAACACGTACTTATAATTCCTATTTATACACCCTAATAATGGCTGTTTCACAATGTAATTTCACCGCAGAACGACTAATAACATGTACTTATGTTTCCTTATACTAGACCTCTCGGCATATTACTAGTATATTCCAATTCAGGCCTGCAGGTGGCAGCACTGTATTGGAATATACAGAATATCTTTGTATATTGTAATGAATAAAATTCCATTACTTCATAAAAATTGCAATGTAATTATTTCATGTTGGGGTCCACTATATATATATATATATATATATATATATATATAATTCTAAACACCCCCTTTCTCCAAAATACAAATAAACAATACAAAAATAAAGATCACAGGTATTGTCTAAAAATGCTACCTCTGCATCCCCTACAGCTACTCCCCTGGGTATAGCCAAAAAATCAATATGGCAGATTTGCTGTTTTTTTTTATCACTTCATTTCCCACAAAAATGTAATAAAAAGTGGTCAAAAAGTCATGCACACGCCAAAATGCTATAAATTAAAACTACAGATCGTTTCACATAAAATGAGCACTCAAACAGCTCTGTTGACTTAACATTAAAAAAGCCATGGGGATCAGAATGCAGCGCTTAATTGTACTGATCCAGAGAATAAAGGGAACAGGTCAATTTTACCGCATAGGGAGTGCTATAAAAACAAAACCCACAAATCTGTGGCAAAAATAATTTTTTTCCAATCCTGCCACATTTGTAATTTTTTCCAAGTGATCCTAATACATCATATGCAACATTAAGGCTGGGAACACACCTAGGCGTTTCTGAATCGCGCGTATGACGCGCGTTTTACGCGCGTTTTTGGATGCGCGTTTTTGTAACTAAGAAACGCGCGTCATACGCGCGATTCAGTGATTCTCCCCTATGGCATCATTGTCCATAGGCGCGTTAAAACGCCCCAAAGAAGCTCATGTACTTGTTTGGGCGTGGGGCGTTTTACAGCGCGTTCAAACGCGCTGTAAAACGCCCAAATGTGAACCATGCCCATAGGGAAGCATGGCTTTTCACATGTTGTGCGTTTTAGAGCGCGTTTGAACAGAAAAATAATGTTAAATAAAGTTATGGCTCCGGGAAGGCAGGGAGTAAAAAAGGAAAGTGCAAAAATGGAAAATCGGAATGTTAGGAAGGGGTTAATAAAGTCTTACATTGATGACATTTCAGGGATAATGCTCTTTCCTTGTTCAGATCTAGTTGTGGCAGTTTCTCCTTTGAGACAAATGTAGTGCCAGTGCTAGCTTTATCGCCTCCAGTGACCTAAAGGCTGCATTCTCTATAATCCTGGGCAATTGCTAAATATTCCCACACTCTCCGGTCAGGACATCTATAGTTCAGGAGTCAAATATAACAGATGATAATTGCCTTGTTGATTGGCTGAGTTGGCCTTAATTGTGTGTCAAGAATCACTAGCAGGGATGCAAACTGCATTGGAATGGTGGTTTGGTGGAGGTGAGTATAACTTATTTTGGTTTATTATGCCACTTATTCTCCCTGTAGCAGCATTCTTCTTCCCCTCTCCATATGCTTCTGTGAGCAGCATGTGTGTCTCTCTCTTTAAGTAAGTTCTGTTTTGTCTCTACTCTCTCATTTTAACTTGCTCCTCCTCTCTCTCCCCCTCTCTATAGTCTTCTATGGGTAGCTGTAATCTAATCTTCTATTGAGCAGACAGACATCTTGTCTCTGAAGACTAACTTACAGTAGCAGAGAATGTAAGTTTTGGATGGGATGGGAGTGAAGTATTTTCCTCTGGTAACATATATTACAAAGTTCCTTTTATTCACCTCTACAATTGATTTATGCAACGCTTATTGAAACAACGGTGACCATTTAATGTTTATTTTGCTTGAAACTTTTAAATGTATGATACAATGTAATTACCTGTGATAAGAATTAATATGGTGTGAAATTAATTCAAAACAGTCAATAATTTTTATAGTCATGTAAAAGAAATGATTATTACATTTTAGCTTAAAGTGCTAGCAAAAATACCTGGCATCAGAGGCAATAAAAGATGATAAAACATTTTATGACTCAAGTCAAAATTATCCAGTTAATTCCATTTCTTGTTTGGATATTGAAGATAATCAAGAATTACAGGGTCAGTTTGCATTGAGAATGAAACTGGAAACAGACTAACCAGTTTAATTTTCGAGGATAAAGAACCAGTAAATTGTAACAGACATTTTTTAAAATATATGTTACAGCTACAGTAGTGTTGAGGGAATCAAGTATGGGTTCCACCCACATGTGGCTTCCTTGCGTTCCAGGCACGGGCCTCATGACGTATCTGTGGCTCGCAACTTATGACGCGGACGTGCATATTCCGGTCACATGACCGAAAATATGGCACCTTGGGTGGATTTTGCGCACCGGCCGCAGCCTTAAAATCGCGGTAATATACGCCACTCTAAAGCGGACATTCAATGTACAGGCTGGGCTCACTAGCCGGCACTGTATTAGGTGGTGTGCTCCCTCCACTGAGAGGCACCCCCTGTTTCTATGTATCCTGAGTAGTCCACTGACCTTAGGTATGTCCCATGTACATGATTGTTTTTCATGTCTTATTGTTACTTCTATTTTTGTCTCAGAGTGCCTATTATGTTTATTTCTCAATTTCAGGTTACTCTTTCCTGTACATCTTCCCTGATGATTTATTAAATAAAACGAGCCATGTCGGGAACTACAAGATAGGGATCACGAGGGACTCCGCCGGGATCAGGGACAGGTATCCGGACGAGGTCGCCCCTTGCGGTGTCTGAACCTCGTATAGATAGGTAGGACGATACCAGGGTCCCTTTCACCATATGTAGGGCTTTCTAGGGCAATTTTTTGTCCATTTTTGCCTTATGGTACAAGTCTAGTTCAACTAAACCACCTGGATTCATAAACCCTTACTCCTACACAGGTTGTCGATTTGAGACTGCCAGCTGCTGTTCCTGTGTGGTGAGATCCTTATGGGGGTTACCGAACACTTTGTTTGTCTTATTTATGTTTAGTTTAGGGTATATTGCATTTATAGTATTACCATATTAAAAGTTAAGTTTTACCTTCTGCGGGCCCCTTCAGGGCCTTTGAGTTGTGTATTTATAGGAAAAAGAATACTTCTTAATTGCCATTCTGCATTGAAGTTGCATTGTACTACAGCTATTTATGGAGTGTATTGAAAGGAAATAAACATATGTCCTATTAGCCGTTCTGCGGTGAATTGTGAATGTTATTTTTTTTTTCAGGGGGGGGGGTTTATTAACCGGAAAAAATATATATGTCTTGATTGTAAAGGTACATTGTACTACAGCCATTTACGTGGTGTATTAAAAGAAAATATATGTACGTCCTATTAGCCGTTCTGCAGTGAATTTGATGGTTATATTTCTTTTTTTAGAGTACTTCTTAATTGCCATTCTGCGGTGAAGTTACATTGTACTACAGCCATTTAAGGGTGTATTTAAAGGAAATGGAAATACGTCTCATATATTAGTCGTTCTGTGGTGAATTGTGATTGTTATATTTCTTTTTTTGGGGTGTATTAATAGGAAAAAGAATGTGTATTGATTGTTGTTCTGTGGTGAAGTTACTTTGTACTACAGCCTTTTTTGGGGTGTACTAATATAATTTTAATTTAATTATTTTATTATACAGTATACAGACAGACAGGTGACAGGCCCTTCAAAGGCAATGTGCAGTAACAAAAATGTTTCTGTCTCAGACAGAAGTAGCGGAAGAAGAAGGGGATAGTGGAAGCAGGAGTCACAGCGAGTGGCCTGAGCTCCCCATTTCATCTAGCGGTCGTGTCTTAACCACCAACATTTTCATGCCGTTGGTCCTGTGACAATGTCTACCTCTGCATCCTCATCCTCCACCGTGTCCTCAGCCTCCACTGCAGGGACAATTCACAGTGCCCCACCAGCATACCACATGTGCATGGCACAGCGGTGTCATGCTGTTCTGCACCTAGTTTGCCTGGGCGAACAGAGTCACACAGGGGAGGAACTGCTCCTTGTCCTTCATCAAGAAATCGAATCCTGGCTTTCTCCTCGAAAACTCAAAATCGGAACCATGGTGACCAACAACGGGAAGAACATAGGGGTTGCACTGCGTCAAGGAGGGTTGAGCCATGCGCCCTGCATGGTGTACATGTTCAATCTCGTTATAAAGCGGTTCCTGATTTATTCTGCCCATCTGCAAGACATCCTGAAAATGGCCAGGAAACTTTGCATGCACTTCAGCCACTCGTATACCGTGAAGCACACCCTCCTCGAGCTGTAGCGGCAGAACGGCTTCCCCCAACATAGGCTGATATGTGATGTTTCCATCCATTTAAATTTTACCCTCCATAAGTTGGACCGATTATATGAACAGAGAAAGGCCATAAACGATTTCTTGATGATACAGGCGGACAGAGGTACTCCTCTGTGTAACTTCGATGTTAGCTAGTGGCAGTTCATGCGTGACACCTTCTGTTTGCTTGGGACTTTTGAGGAGGCCACTTTATTTGTCAGTCACTAGGACAACAGGATAAACGTCATTCCAATGATTCATGTCCTGGAACAGATGCTGCTAAATCTGGCTGGCAAAGGGGACAGGAGACGTGGGGACTATATCTCACGGCCAAATGAGCCCTGTGGGGCTGAACTAGAGGAGGAGGACATTCAAGCACAAGCAATGCGTAGAGAAATGGGTGATTTTTCTACACAGGTGACAGGAGAGCTGAGCAGCCGGAGGAGCTACAGGGCGATGAGGAAGATGAGGCAGATGACCCAGACACACTGTGGCAGTATACAGTGGAGATGGAGGCAGGGATTCCCTCCAAGTCACTTGCGAAAATGGCCCGATGAATGTTCAGTTGCTTGAGTAGAGACAGTCGAATTGTCACCATTCGGCAGAGAGATAACTACTGGCTTTCCACCGGTCCAAAAAGGAGGCATTTTTTATATCCGATGAGAGGGAGGACAAACTGAACTACTATTGAGACATCCTATGTAGCCAGTTGGCCGCTGCCTATGTGCGCCATCGCCCATCCTCACAAAGGTCTGACTGGGGGGGGCCTCTCTGCTCACATTCCACTGCCATGGCTGCAGGGGGCGTGGGGAGGGCATCCATAAGCAGCAACTTAAGTCTAGAGTCGCTGATGAGCAGTTTTCTTCACACGCCTACAGAAGAAACTAATCACCAGTAGTGTTGAGCGCGAATATTCGAATAGAGAATTTTTTTTGCGACTATGGGCACTTCGCAAATTTGCCGAATATAGCGCTATATATTTGCTATTTAGAATATTCATTTTTTTAAAGTTGTTAATCCTTTTTACTCTCTGGTTGTCTTCCTACTTCCCAAAAGCTGTTCTTACCTGTCCGGAGGATTCTTGGCTCCCTGCCCGCTCCAGTCAATGCCCGTTGCCACTTCTGCTGGCTTCCCGTGTGCATGGAAACGCCTCCAAGCTAAAATGTACTGTCGGATGTGAGAATCATGATCTCACAAATTTGAATAAGTTGTAATCGCAATGTAATAATATAACCTGAATAACTCACATTGCGAATTCAATTTCGAGCTGGGATCATAATTAGTGTTGAGTAGTGTTGAGCGAATAGTTCGAGCATCGTTCGGGTTTGTACCGAATTTTGGGGTGTCCTGGACACGGACCCGAACCCGAATATTTTCAAAAAAGTTTGGGTTCGTTGTTCAGCGATTACTTCCTGCTTTCTGAAGGGCTGCACAGCAGCCAATCAGCTAGCGTCTTACTTCTTGCCCTAGGAGCCCATCACAGCCATGCCTACTAATGGCATGGCTGTGATTGGCCAAGTGCAGCATGTGACCCAGCCTCTATTTAAGCTGGAGTCACATAGCGCCGCACGTCACTCTGCTCTGATTAGTGTAGGGAGAGGATGCAGCTTCTGTCAGGGCGAGATTAGGCAGGGTAAAGTCAGCAACAGCACCTAATGAACGGATCGATCTACAGCTGTGAATGATTGAACTACTGCTAGTTACTTGCTCACTGGTTTTTAGGCTGCACAGAGCATTTTTCTGTCACTTATTTTCTGGGTTGATCGGCGGCCATTTTGTGACTAGTGGTGCACCAGAACAAGCTGCCACCAAGTCCATCAATCCATCAATACTAGTTTTTTTTTGCTATATCCTACATCAGAGGCTTGGCTGTGCTAATTGTCACCCCTAGAAACTCAGGATAGCAAATTCTATATTTTATTAAGGGGTTAAATACAATTGCCCAAATACTAATTCCCTAAATCTGGTGTTCCAGCTTTGGCTAGACAAGTATAATACTGTCTGCTGTCTGGCAAAGGATAGATTATTTTCTGTGGTGAAATTCAATTGCCAAAATAGCAATACCATAAATCAGTGGCTTTAGCTGTGGCTGGCAAAATATAATAGTGTCCGCCAAAACATATATTTTGTTCTATGGTGTAATTCACTTGCCAAAATAGCAATGCCCTGAATCTGGTGTCCCAGCTGTTGCAGGCCAGGTTTCATAGTGTCCGCAAAAACATATATTTTGTTCTGGGGTGAAATTCAATTGCCAAAATAGCAATACCATAAATCAGTGGTTTCAGCTGTGGCTGGCAAAATATAATAGTGTCCGCCAAAACATATATTTTCTTCTGGGGTGAATCAGCTAGCGTTTTGCCAAAATAGCAATAACAAAAATCAGTGGTTTCAGCTGTGGCTGGCAAAATATAATAGTGTCCGCAAAAAAATATATTTTGTTCTGGGGTGAAATTCAATTGCCAAAATAGCAATACCATAATTCAGTAGTTTCAGCTGTGGCTGGCAAAATATAATAGTGTCCGCTAAAACATATATTTTGTTCTGGAGTGTAATTCACTTGCCAAAAAAGCAATACCCTGAATCTGGTGTCCCAGCTGTTGCAGGCCAGGTTTCATAGTGTCCGCCAAAACATATATTTTGTTCTGGGGTGAAATTAATTTGCCAAAATAGCAATACCCTGAATCTGTTGTCCCAGCTGTTGCAGGCCAGGTTTCACAGTGTCCGACAAAACATATATTTTGTTCTGGGGTGAAATTCAATTGCCAAAATAGCAATACCATAAATCAGTGGTTTCAGCTGTGGCTGGCAAAATATAATAGTGTCCGCCAAAACATATATTTTGTTCTGGGGTGAAATTCAATTACCAAAATAGCAATACCATAAATCAGTGGTTTCAGCTGTGGCTGGCAAAATTTAACAGTGTCCGCCAAAACATATATTTTGTTCTGGGGTGAAATTCAATTGCCAAAATAGCAATACCATAAATCAGTGGTTTCAGTTGTGGCTGTCAAAATATAATAGTGTCCGCCAAAACATATATTTTGTTCTGGGGTGTATTTCACTTGCCAAAATAGCAATACCCTGAATCTGGTGTCCCAGCTGTTGCAGGCCAGGTTTCATAGTGTCCGCCAAAACATATATTTTGTTCGGGGGTGAAATTAATCTGCCAAAATAGCAATACCCTGAATCTGGTGTACCAGCTGTTGCAGGCCAAGTTTCATAGTGTCCGCCAAAACATATATTTTGTTCTGGAGTGAAATTAATTTGCCAAAATAGCAATACCATAAATCAGTGGTTTCATGGCTGTAAATCTTACTCATACCGCCTGGCTGGGCTTTTGCATAAAAGGCATTTAATTTTTTTACACTTTAGTGTAATTTCAGCTCTTGCCTGCTGCTAGTTCCCGCGAACATAGCTTGTTCGCGTTCGCCTCTGCCGGGCGAACATATGCGATGTTCGGTCCGCCCCCTATACATCATCATTGAGCAAACTTTGACCCTGTACCTCACAGTCAGCAGACACATTCCAGCCAATCAGCAGCATACCCTCCCTCCCAGACCCTCCCACCTCCTGCACAGCATCCATTTTAGATTCATTCTGAAGCTGCAGTCTTAGTGAGAGGAAGGAGAGTGTAGTAGCTGCTGATTTAATTGGGAAATTGATAGCTAGGCTAGTGAATTCAGTGTCCACTCCAGTCCTGAAAGACTCATCTGATCTCTGCTGTAAGGACAGCGTCCTGACAGCACCCCAAAAAGCCCTTTTTAGGGCTGCAACATTAGTCTGCTTTTTTTTTCCTTTATATACATATTGCAGTTGCCTGGCCTGCCTGTGTGTGAGGAGCTGCAGGCCCACAGACTGTAGTGTGCCCACTGCCAGTGCCCACCCCTGTCATTCCGTGTGGTACAGGACTTTGCATCAAAAAAGGCATTTAATTTTTACACTTTAATCTAAGGTTAGTTGCCTGCCAGTGTGTGTCAGGCTGACTTCCACTGACTGTAGTGTGCCCACTGCCAGTGCCCACCACTCATACCGGCTGGCACAGGACTTTGCATAAAAAAGGCATTTAATTTTTACACTTTAGTGTAATTTCAGCTGCTTGCCTGCTGCTAGTGTGTGTCAGGCCGACTTCAGCTGACTGTAGTGTGCCCACTGCCAGTGCCCACCCCTGTCATCCCGTGTGGCACAGGACTTTGCTTAAAAAAAGGCACTTAATTTTTACACTTTAATCTAAGGTTAGTTGCCTGCCAGTGTGTGTCAGGCTGACTTCCACTGACTGTAGTGTGCCCACTGCCAGTGTCCACCACTCATACCGGCTGGCATGGGACTTTGCATAAAAAGGCATTTAATTTTTACACTTTAGTGTAATTTCAGCTGCTTGCCTGCTGCTAGTGTGTGTCAGGCCGACTTCAACTGACTGTAGTGTGCCCACTGCCAGTGCCCACCCCTGTCATCCCGTGTGGCACAGGACTTTGCTTAAAAAAGGCACTTAATTTTTACACTTTAATCTAAGGTTAGTTGCCTGCCAGTGTGTGTCAGGCTGACTTCCACTGACTGTAGTGTGCCCACTGCCAGTGTCCACCACTCATACCGGCTGGCACAGGACTTTGCATAAAAAGGCATTTAATTTTTACACTTTAGTGTAATTTCAGCTGCTTGCCTGCTGCTAGTGTGTGTCAGGCCGACTTCAACTGACTGTAGTGTGCCCACTGCCAGTGCCCACCCCTGTCATCCCGTGTGGCACAGGACTTTGCTTAAAAAAAGGCACTTAATTTTTACACTTTAATCTAAGGTTAGTTGCCTGCCAGTGTGTGTCAGGCTGACTTCCACTGACTGTAGTGTGCCCACTGCCAGTGTCCACCACTGTCATACCGTGCTGGCACAGGACTTTGCATAAAAAAGGCATTTAATTTTTACACTTTAGTGTAATTTCAGCTGCTTGCCTGCTGCTAGTGTGTGTCAGGCCGACTTCCACTGACTGTAGTGTGCCCACTGCCAGTGTCCACCACTCATACCCGGCTGGCACAGGACTTTGCATAAAAAAGGCATTTAATTTTTACACTTTAGTGTAATTTCAGCTGCTTGCCTGCTGCTAGTGTGTGTCAGGCCGACTTCCACTGACTGTAGTGTGCCCACTGCCAGTGCCCACCACGTCATACCGGCTGGCACAGGACTTTGCATAAAAAAGGCATTTAATTTTTACACTTTAGTGTAATTTCAGCTGCTTGCCTGCTGCTAGTGTGTGTCAGGCCGACTTCCACTGACTGTAGTGTGCCCACTGCCAGTGCTCCACCACTGTCATACCCGTGAGCTGGACTTGCTTAAGAAATTGCAATTTAAGTGCATTTAATTTTTCACGCTGTTAGTGTGTTAGTTGTCATGCCGATTGCACCCTGAATCTGGTGTCCCAGCTGACTTGCAGGCCAGATTTCATAGTGTCCGCCAAAACATATATTTTGTTCTGGGGTGAAATTAATTGCCAAAATAGCAATACCATAAATCAGTGGTTTCAGCTGTGGCTGAAACATAATAGTGTCTGCCAAGACATGTATTTGTTCTGGGCTGTAATTCCACTGACAATAGTAGTGCCCAGCATCTGGTGTCCACCAGCTGTACGCAGGCCAGGACTTTGCATAGTGTCCGCCAAAAGGCATTTAATTTGTTACTACGTTAGTGTAATCTGTCAGCATGCTTGCCTGACTGCTAGGTGTCCCGTCTGTTGCAGGCCAGGTTTCATAGTGTCCGCCAAAACATATATTTTGTTCTGGGGTGCAATTAATTTGCCAAAATAGCAATACCCTGAATCTGGTGTCCCATCTGTTGCAGGCCAGGTTTCATAGTGTCCACCAAAACATATATTTTGTTCTAGGGTGCAACTACTTTGCCAAAATAGCAACACCCTGATAGAGATGGCCCGAACTATCCGCCGGCGAACAGTTCCCGGCGAACATAAGCTGTTGCGTTCGCCTCTGCCGGGCGAACATATGCGATGTTCGGTCCGCCCCCTATACATCATCATTGAGCAAACTTTGACCCTGTACCTCACAGTCAGCAGAACATTCCAGCCAATCAGCAGCATACCCTCCCTCCCAGACCCTCCCACCTCCTGCACAGCATCCATTTTAGATTCATTCTGAAGCTGCAGTCTTAGTGAGAGGAAGGAGAGTGTAGTAGCTGCTGATTTAGTGGAAATTGATAGCTAGGCTAGTGATTCAGTGTCCACTCAGTCCTGAAAGACTCATCTGATCTCTGCTGTAAGGACAGCGTCCTGACAGCACCCCAAAAGCCCTTTTAGGGCTGCAACATTAGTCTGCTTTATTTTTCCTTTATATACATATTGCAGTTGCCTGGCCTGCCTGTGTGTGAGGAGCTGCAGGCCCACAGACTGTAGTGTGCCCACTGCCAGTGCCCACCCCTGTCATCCCGTGTGGCACAGGACTTTGCATCAAAAAAGGCACTTAATTTTTACACTTTAATCTAAGGTTAGTTGCCTGCCAGTGTGTGTCAGGCTGACTTCCACTGACTGTAGTGTGCCCACTGCCAGTGCTCCACCACTCATACCGGCTGGCACGGGACTTTGCATAAAAAAGGCATTTAATTTTTACACTTTAGTGTAATTTCAGCTGCTTGCCTGCTGCTAGTGTGTGTCAGGCCGACTTCAACTGACTGTAGTGTGCCCACTGCCAGTGCTCCACCCCTGTCATCCCGTGTGGCACAGGACTTTGCTTAAAAAAGGCACTTAATTTTTACACTTTAATCTAAGGTTAGTTGCCTGCCAGTGTGTGTCAGGCTGACTTCCACTGACTGTAGTGTGCCCACTGCCAGTGTCCACCACTCATACCGGCTGGCACAGGACTTTGCATAAAAAGGCATTTAATTTTTACACTTTAGTGTAATTTCAGCTGCTTGCCTGCTGCTAGTGTGTGTCAGGCCGACTTCAACTGACTGTAGTGTGCCCACTGCCAGTGTCCACCACTCATACCGGCTGGCATGGGACTTTGCATAAAAAAGGCATTTAATTTTTACACTTTAGTGTAATTTCAGCTACTTGCCTGCTGCTAGTGTGTGTCAGGCCGACTTCCACTGACTGTAGTGTGCCCACTGCCAGTGTCCACCCCTGTCATCCCGTGTGGCACAGGACTTTGCTTAAAAAAAGGCACTTAATTTTTACACTTTAATCTAAGGTTAGTTGCCTGCCAGTGTGTGTCAGGCTGACTTCCACTGACTGTAGTGTGCCCACTGCCAGTGTCCACCACTCATACCGGCTGGCACAGGACTTTGCATAAAAAAGGCATTTAATTTTTACACTTTAGTGTAATTTCAGCTGCTTGCCTGCTGCTAGTGTGTGTCAGGCCGACTTCAACTGACTGTAGTGTGCCCACTGCCAGTGCCCACCACTGTCATACCGTGCTGGCACAGGACTTTGCTTAAAAAAGGCATTTAATTTTTACACTTTAATCTAAGGTTAGTTGCCTGCCAGTGTGTGTCAGGCTGACTTCCACTGACTGTAGTGTGCCCACTGCCAGTGTCCACCACTCATACCGGCTGGCACAGGACTTTGCATAAAAAGGCATTTAATTTTTACACTTTAGTGTAATTTCAGCTGCTTGCCTGCTGCTAGTGTGTGTCAGGCCGACTTCAACTGACTGTAGTGTGCCCACTGCCAGTGCCCACCCCTGTCATCCCGTGTGTCACTACCAGAGCTTTGAGACGTTCTCACAGCTCTGTTTCTCCACCCCTGTGATGATGTAACTACTAGAGCTTTGAGACGTTCCCACAGCTCTGTTTCTCCGCCCCTGTGATGAGGTCTTTACTTTCTGTTTCCTTCCTCCCAGCTGTCCCTCCTGTGTTTGATTGCTCTGCCTTTAAATCACCTCTCTTCCTTTATACGGTGCGGATTATACTACTTCATTTGACCTGTATCTCTCGCTTGAGTATCTTCACTGGTGTGATATCTTTTCTGGACCTGTGTTCTGCTGAAGCAAGTACTTCGGACATTGTCTGCTGACTTTGGATCTGTTTTCACTGCTGCTGCAGCTCCTTCAGTTAAGTGTGCAGACATTGTGTGTTTCTGTTTGTTTTGCTGACTGGATCCGAGGCGACCCGGTTCCGTCCATATACTGAGCAGGGCACCGGTGGCGTGCCCCTTCCACTACTGTAGGGGTTACAGTGGTCATCAGCCTTAGGTACGCGGGCATGTCTCGATCCACCATCTGGATCTGGACATGGGCTTAGCAGCATAGGGAGAGCTTTTAGGGTCTGACAGGGTCACCCTTTATGTTCCCTAGTTTGGGTCCGGTCAGTAGCTAACTCACTGTGTATGCTCTTGTTGCTCACATACAGCCGTGACATTATAATCCGCTTGAAACCGTCCTTTTTGACATGGATCCGCTTTCTGACCTGGTTGACCGCATGCAGGGTCTTTCTTTGGAGGTAGCGGATCTCCGTCAATCTATGATTCAGCTTCAAGCATTGGGCTCGGCTCCGGCCCATGGAGTCTGTTGCGAGCCAAAGGTCTCACTTCCGGAAGCGTTCTCCGGGGGCAGTGAGAATTTTGTTCGCTTCAGAGAGGCATGCAAACTCCATTTTTGCTTGTGTCCCGTTCCTCTGGTAATGAGGCAGCAGGGTGAGATTGTCATCTCCTTGCTCAGGGTAATGCTCAGACTTGGGCTTTTCACTGCCATCGGTGATCCCTCACTGTGATCCACAGAAAGACTTTTTGTGGCACTAGGGCAATATATGATGACCCGGATCTTGCCTGCCAGTGTGTGTCAGGCCGACTTCCACTGACTGTAGTGTGCCCACTGCCAGTGCTCACCACTCATACCGGCTGGCACAGGACTTTGCATAAAAAAGGCATTTAATTTTTACACTTTAGTGTAATTTCAGCTCTTGCCTGCTGCTAGTGTGTGTCAGGCCGACTTCAACTGACTGTAGTGTGCCCACTGCCAGTGTCCACCACTGTCATCCCGTGTGGCACGGGACTTTGCATAAAAAAGGCACTTAATTTTTACACTTTAATCTAAGGTTAGTTGCCTGCTGCAGTGTGTGTCAGGCCGACTTCCACTGACTGTAGTGTGCCCACTGCCAGTGTCCACCACTCATACCGTGCTGGCACAGGACTTTGCATAAAAAAGGCATTTAATTTTTACACTTTAGTGTAATTTCAGCTCTTGCCTGCTGCTAGTGTGTGTCAGGCCGACTTCCACTGACTGTAGTGTGCCCACTGCCAGTGTCCACCACTCATACCCGGCTGGCACAGGACTTTGCATAAAAAGGCATTTAATTTTTACACTTTAGTGTAATTTCAGCTGCTGCCTGCTGCTAGTGTGTGTCAGGCCGACTTCCACTGACTGTAGTGTGCCCACTGCCAGTGTCCACCACTCATACCGTGCTGGCACAGGACTTTGCATAAAAAAGGCATTTAATTTTTACACTTTAGTGTAAGTTTCAGCTTGCCTGCTGCTAGTGTGTGTCAGGCCGACTTCCACTGACTGTAGTGTGCCCACTGCCAGTGTCCACCACTCATACCGGCTGGCACGGGACTTTGCATAAAAAGGCATTTAATTTTTACACTTTAGTGTAATTTCAGCTACTTGCCTGCTGCTAGTGTGTGTCAGGCCGACTTCCACTGACTGTAGTGTGCCCACTGCCAGTGTCCACCACTGTCATACCGTGCTGGCACAGGACTTTGCATAAAAAAGGCACTTAATTTTTACACTTTAATCTAAGGTTAGTTGCCTGCCAGTGTGTGTCAGGCCGACTTCCACTGACTGTAGTGTGCCCACTGCCAGTGTCCACCACTCATACCGGCTGGCACAGGACTTTGCATAAAAAAGGCATTTAATTTTTACACTTTAGTGTAATTTCAGCTGCTTGCCTGCTGCTAGTGTGTGTCAGGCCGACTTCCACTGACTGTAGTGTGCCCACTGCCAGTGTCCACCACTGTCATACCGGTGTGGCACAGGACTTTGCTTAATAAAAAGGCATTTAATTTTTACACTTTAGTCTAATTTCAGTTGCTTGCCTGCTGCCAGTGTGTGTCAGGCCGACTTCCACTGACTGTAGTGTGCCCACTGAACCGTGTATCACGATTCAGCGATCCCTATCCCCTTCCTCTGATCCCCAGACCTCTTCAACCAAATTGTTTGGGGCCAAGGTTTTTCCAAGTTGGATTTGAGGCGCGTACAGCCTGGTCAGGGTCAGAGGGGGATGAATGGAAAGACAGCCTTTAATGCCCCCGAGGGAGCATTTCGAGAATCATCAGTCGTGCCTTGCAGCTTGATGAATGCTCCGACCGTCTTTCAGCATTTTGTTAACAGTATTTTCTACCATTTAATGGGAAATTTGTATTGATGTATCTTGATGATATTTTGATTTTTCCCCTGATGTTCGGACTCATCAGGATCATCTTTCAGGTTCTGCAGATTCTGCAGAAAAATAAATTATACGTAAGCTGGAGAAATGTGTGTTTATGGTATCGGAGATTCAATTTCTGGGTTTTCTCCTCTCTGCTTCTGGTTTTCGCATGGATCCGGAGAAGGTCCGTGCTGTGCTTGAGTGGGAGCTTCCTGAGAATCAGAAGGCATTGATGCGCTTTCTGGGTTTTGCAAACTATTACAGAAAGTTCATTTTGAATTATTCCTCTGTTGTCAAACCCCTCACTGACATGACCAAAAGGGGCGGATTTTTCCTCTTGGTCGGAGGAGCGCTTGCAGCTTTTCTAAGATTAAAGAGAGTTTTGCGTCTGCTCCCATCTTGGTGCATCCCGATGTTTCCTTACCTTTTATTGTTGAGGTGGATGCTTCCGAGGGTGGGTGTGGAGTGCGGTTTTGTCCCAGGGTCCGTCTCCTTCCAAATGGCGACCCTGTGCCTTTTCTCTAAAAAACTCTCACCGGCAGAGAAAAACTATGATGTGGGAGATAGGGAATTGTTGGCCATCAAGCTGGCTTTCGAGGAATGGCGCCATTGGTTGGAGGGCCAGGTACCCTATAACCGTTTTACCGACCATAAGAATCTGGCGTACTTGGAGTCGGCCAAGCGTATGAATCCGAGACAGGCCAGATGGTCTCTGTTCTTCTCAGATTCAATTTTGTCGTTACATTCCGCCCTGGGATCAAAAATGTGAAGGCTGACGCTCTCTCTCGCTGTTTTCCGGGAGGAGGAAACTCCGAGGACCGGGTCCCATTTTGGCGGAGGGTAGTTGTTTCTGCTCTGTATTCTGATTTGGAGGCCGAGGTCCAGGCTGCCCAGACTGAGGCACCTGCCCGTTGTCCTTCTGGAAAGTTGTTTGTGCCTCCTGAGTTACGTCACAAACTCTTCAAGGAGCATCATGATACGGTTCTTGCTGGTCACCCGGGAGTAGAGCCACGGTAGATCTCATTGCTCGGAGATTTTGGTGGCCGGCTCTTCGTAAGTCGGTGGAGGGTTTTGTGGCTGCTTGTGAGGCGTGCGCTCGCGCTAAGGTCCCTCGTTCACGGCCTTCAGGTCCCCTTCTCCCCTTACCCATACCTTCCCGTCCTTGGACACACCTGTCCATGGACTTTATCCTGGATCTTCCTCGTTCCTCAGGGAAGTCGGTGATCCTGAGTGGTGGTGGACCGTTTTAGCAAGATGGCACATTTCATACCCTTCCCTGGATTGCCCAATGCTAAAGCGTTGGCGCAAGCTTTTGTCGACCATATTGTTAAATTGCATGGCATTCCCTCTGATATTGTTTCCGATAGAGGCACGCAGTTTGTGTCCAGATTCTGGAAGGCTTTCTGTTCTCGCCTGGGGGTTCGGCTGTCCTTCTCTTCTGCTTTTCACCCGCAGTCGAATGGTCAGACTGAGCAGCGTCAATCAGAATCTGGAGACATATTTGCGCTGTTTTGTTGCAGAGAACCAGGAGGATTGGTGTTCGTTTCTCCCTCTTGCTGAGTTTGCTCTGAACAACCGTCGTCAGGAATCTTCTGATAAGTCACCATTCTTTGGTGCATATGGGTTCCATCCGCAGTTTGGGACATTCTCGGGAGGGGCTCCTTCTGGTTTGCCTGAGGAGGAGAGATTTTCCTCGTCTTTGTCTACCATTTGGCAAAAGATTCAGACTAATCTAAGAAAGATGAGTGAGAAATATAAGCGTGTGGCTGATAAGAGGCGTGTGCCTGGTCCGGACCTGAATGTGGGTGATCTGGTGTGGTTGTCTACAAGAAATATTAAACTGAAGGTTCCCTCCTGGAAATTGGGTCCCAAGTTTATTGGGCCTTATAAAATCTTGTCAGTCATCAATCCTGTTGCCTTCCGTCTTGATCTTCCACGGGTTTGGAAGATACATAATGTATTTCACAGATCTCTCTTAAAACCATATGTCCAGCCCACGGTACCCTCCTCTTTGCCTCCTCCTCCGATTTTGGTTGATGGCAATCTGGAGTTTGAGGTTTCCAGAATTGTGGACTCTCGCATTGTCCGCGGTTCTCTTCAGTACCTCGTTCATTGGAAAGGTTATGGTCCTGAGGAGAGGATGTGGGTTCCGGTGTCGGACATTAAAGCCACTCGCCTCATCAGGACTTTTCATAGGGCTCATCCTGAGAAGGTGGGTCCTGGGTGTCGAGTCCACCCGTAGAGGAGTACTGTCACTACCAGAGCTTTGAGACGTTCTCACAGCTCTGTTTCTCCACCCCTGTGATGATGTAACTACTAGAGCTTTGAGACGTTCCCACAGCTCTGTTTCTCCGCCCCTGTGATGAGGTCTTTACTTTCTGTTTCCTTCCTCCCAGCTGTCCCTCCTGTGTTTGATTGCTCTGCCTTTAAATCACCTCTCTTCCTTTGTACGGTGCGGATTATACTACTTCATTTGACCTGTATCTCTCGCTTGAGTATCTTCACTGGTGTGATATCTTTTCTGGACCTGTGTTCTGCTGAAGCAAGTACTTCGGACATTGTCTGCTGACTTTGGATCTGTTTTCACTGCTGCTGCAGCTCCTTCAGTTAAGTGTGCAGACATTGTGTGTTTCTGTTTGTTTTGCTGACTGGATCGAGGCGACCCGGTTCCGTCCATATACTGAGCAGGGCACCGGTGGCGTGCCCCTTCCACTACTGTGCGGGGTTGCAGTGGTCATCAGCCTTAGCTGCTGGTGTGGCATCGATCCGACCATCCGATCTGTAGCTTGAGTGGGAGCTTCCTGAGAATCAGAAGGCATTGATGCGCTTTCTGGGTTTTGCAAACTATTACAGAAAGTTCATTTTGAATTATTCCTCTGTTGTCAAACCCCTCACTGACATGACCAAAAGGGGCGGATTTTCCTCTTGGTCGGAGGAGCGCTTGCAGCTTTTCTAAGATTAAAGAGAGTTTTGCGTCTGCTCCCATCTTGGTGCATCCCGATGTTTCCTTACCTTTTATTGTTGAGGTGGATGCTTCCGAGGTGGGTGTGGGTGCGGTTTTGTCCCAGGGTCCGTCTCCTTCCAAATGGCGACCCTGTGCCTTTTCTCTAAAAACTCTCACCGGCAGAGAAAACTATGATGTGGGAGATAGGGAATTGTTGGCCATCAAGCTGGCTTTCGAGGAATGGCGCCATTGGTTGGAGGGCCAGGTACCCTATAACCGTTTTACCGACCATAAGAATCTGGCGTGCTCAGAGTCGGCCAGCGTATGAATCCGAGACAGGCCAGATGGTCTCTGTTCTTCTCCAGATTCAATTTTGTCGTTACATTCCGCCCTGGGATCAAAAATGTGAAGGCTGACGCTCTCTCTCGCTGTTTTCCGGGAGGAGGAAACTCCGAGGACCCGGGTCCCATTTTGGCGGAGGGGTAGTTGTTTCTGCTCTGTATTCTGATTTGGAGGCCGAGGTCCAGGCTGCCCAGACTGAGGCACCTGCCCGTTGTCCTTCTGGAAAGTTGTTTGTGCCTCCTGAGTTACGTCACAAACTCTTCAAGGAGCATCATGATACGGTTCTTGCTGGTCACCCGGGAGTAGAGCCACGGTAGATCTCATTGCTCGGAGATTTTGGTGGCCGGCTCTTCGTAAGTCGGTGGAGGGTTTTGTGGCTGCTTGTGAGACGTGCGCTCGCGCTAGGTCCTCGTTCACGGCCTTCAGGTCCCCTTCTCCCCTTACCCATACCTTCCCGTCCTTGGACACACCTGTCCATGGACTTTATCACTGGATCTTCCTCGTTCCTCAGGAAGTCGGTGATCCTGGTGAGTGGTGGACCGTTTTAGCAAGATGGCACATTTCATACCCTTCCCTGGATTGCCCAATGCTAAAACGTTGGCGCAAGCTTTGTCGACCATATTGTTAAATTGCATGGCATTCCCTCTGATATTGTTTCCGATAGAGGCACGCAGTTTGTGTCCAGATTCTGGAAGGCTTTCTGTTCTCGCCTGGGGGTTCGGCTGTCCTTCTCTTCTGCTTTTCACCCGCAGTCGAATGGTCAGACTGAGCAGCGTCAATCAGAATCTGGAGACATATTTGCGCTGTTTTGTTGCAGAGAACCAGGAGGATTGGTGTTCGTTTCTCCCTCTTGCTGAGTTTGCTCTGAACAACCGTCGTCAGGAATCTTCTGATAAGTCACCATTCTTTGGTGCATATGGGTTCCATCCGCAGTTTGGGACATTCTCGGGAGGGGCTCCTTCTGGTTTGCCTGAGGAGGAGAGATTTTCCTCGTCTTTGTCTACCATTTGGCAAAAGATTCAGACTAATCTAAGAAAGATGAGTGAGAAATATAAGCGTGTGGCTGATAAGAGGCGTGTGCCTGGTCCGGACCTGAATGTGGGTGATCTGGTGTGGTTGTCTACAAGAAATATTAAACTGAAGGTTCCCTCCTGGAAATTGGGTCCCAAGTTTATTGGGCCTTATAAAATCTTGTCAGTCATCAATCCTGTTGCCTTCCGTCTTGATCTTCCACGGGTTTGGAAGATACATAATGTATTTCACAGATCTCTCTTAAAACCATATGTCCAGCCCACGGTACCCTCCTCTTTGCCTCCTCCTCCGATTTTGGTTGATGGCAATCTGGAGTTTGAGGTTTCCAGAATTGTGGACTCTCGCATTGTCCGCGGTTCTCTTCAGTACCTCGTTCATTGGAAAGGTTATGGTCCTGAGGAGAGGATGTGGGTTCCGGTGTCGGACATTAAAGCCACTCGCCTCATCAGGACTTTTCATAGGGCTCATCCTGAGAAGGTGGGTCCTGGGTGTCGAGTCCACCCGTAGAGGGAGTACTGTCACTACCAGAGCTTTGAGACGTTCTCACAGCTCTGTTTCTCCACCCTGTGATGATGTAACTACTAGAGCTTTGAGACGTTCCCACAGCTCTGTTTCTCCGCCCCTGTGATGAGGTCTTTACTTTCTGTTTCCCTTCCTCCCAGCTGTCCCTCCTGTGTTTGATTGCTCTGCCTTTAAATCACCTCTCTTCCTTTATGCGGTGCGGATTATACTACTTCATTTGACCTGTATCTCTCGCTTGAGTATCTTCACTGGTGTGATATCTTTTCTGGACCTGTGTTCTGCTGAAGCAAGTACTTCGGACATTGTCTGCTGACTTTGGATCTGTTTTCACTGCTGCTGCAGCTCTAAATTCAGTTGCTTGCCTGCTGCCAGTGTGTGTCAGGCCCACTTCCACTGACTGTAGTGTGCCCACTGCCAGTGCCAACCACTGATACCGGGTGGCACAGTAGCTTGCCGATAAATAAGGCATTTAATTTTTAGACAGTAGTCTAAATTCAGTTGCTTGCCTGCTGCCAGTGTGTGTCAGGCCCTCTTCCACTGACTGTAGTGTGCCCACTGCCAGTGCTCAGCCACTGATACCGGGTGGCACAGTAGCTTGCCGATAAATTAGGCATTTAATTTTTAGACAGTAGTCTAAATTCAGTTGCTTGCCTGCTGCCAGTGTGTGTCAGGCCCTCTTCCACTGACTGTAGTGTGCCCACTGCCAGTGCCAGCCACTGATACCGGGTGGCACAGTAGCTTGCCGATAAATAAGGCATTTAATTTTTAGACAGTAGTCTAAATTCAGTTGCTTGCCTGCTGCCAGTGTGTGTCAGGCCCACTTCCACAGACTGTAGTGTGCCCACTGCCAGTGCCAACCACTCATACCGGGTGGCACAGTACCTAGCACGCGTAGTACCACTTATCTAAAAAAAAATGACAGGCAGAGGCAGGCCACCCCGCAGGGAGCCGTCGTGGTCGTGGTGCTGTGATTTCCACTGTCCCTGGAATAATGCCCAGTTTTCAGAGGCCACGTACCCTGAACCCGAAAAATTCAGAGGGCGTAGTTGACTGGCTTAGACAGGACACCCAATCTTCAACAGCTTCCGCTAAGAACCTTGACGCACCATCCTCCTCCAGCTCAGCTTCGGTCACCTGCTCTCAAGTTACCACGCACCCGCCCGTCGCCACCACCACCACTACCACCACAGCCACCACAGCCGCTTCACTTGATCCGTCAGAGGAGTTATTTACACATCAGTTGGATGCAATTAGTGATGCGCAACCATTGTGCCAGATGATGTAGATTACGGGGATATGTCTCCAGTCAGGCAGGATTACACACATGGGCGTACAGTGTGATGATGATGATGATGATGTTGTACCCGCTGCTGCTTCCTTTGCTGAGGTGTCAGATACAAGTGAAGCGGTTGATGATGACGATGTGTCCACGGATGCCACGTGGGTGCCTGCTCGAAAGAGAAGAAGAGGGGAAAGTTCTGAAGGGGAGACAGAGAGAATGAGGAGACGAGTTGGAAGCAGGGGAGGTCGTCGCAAGGAGTTAGTGGCACAGTCAGACAGCATGTATCGGCACCTGGGGTCAGCCAGACAGCACGCCAGTCAACGCATGCTGTTGCCACCACTAGAATGCCGTCATTGCAAAGCTCAGCAGTGTGGCATTTTTTGTGTGTCTGCCTCTGATAAAAGCAATGCCATTTGCAACCTGTGCCAAAAGAAACTGAGTCGTGGGAAGTCCAACACCCACCTTGGTACAACTGCTTTGCGAAGGCACATGATCTCACATCACAAGCGCCTATGGGATCAACACATGAGTACAAGCAGCACACAAACTCAAAGCCACCATGCTCCTCCTGGTCCAGCATCTTCAGCCACGTCAACCACTGCTGTCCTCCTGCCCCCTCTCAACCACCCGCCACTCCATCTCTCACCTTCAGCAGTTCCTGCTCATCTGCCCACAGTCAGGTGTCTGTCAAGGACATGTTTGAGCATAAGAAGCCAATGTCACAAAGTCACCCCCTTGCCCGGCGACTGACAGCTGGCTTGACGGAACTCTTAGCCCGCCAGCTTTTACCATACCAGCTGGTAGAGTCTGAGGCCTTCAAAAAATTTGTCGCTATTGGGACACCACAGTGGAAGGTACCCGGACGAAATTTTTTTCAAAAAGGCAATCCCAAACCTCTACCATGTCATTGAAAAGGAAGTCATGGCATCTCTGGCATACAGTGTTGGGGCAAGGGTCCATCTGACCACTGATACCTGGTCTGCAAAGCACGGTCAGGGCAGGTATATCACGTATACTGCGCATTGGGTCAACCTGCTGACGGCTGACAAGCATGGAATGCGTGGCTCCGCAGCGGAGTTGGTGACACCACCACGACTTGCAGGCAGACCTACTGCCACCTCCTCTACTCCTACTCCATCCTCTTCAATATCCTCCTCGGCTGAGTCCTCTTCTGCTGCGGCGTCTGGCTGCACATCAACTGATTCCCCCAGCTCCCCAGGGGCTATTCCACATCCCGGATACGACAGTGTCACGCTATCTTGGGGTTGACTTGCCTGAAAGCAGAGAGCCACACAGGACCAGCACTCCTGTCCGCCCTGAGCGCACAGGTGGATCAGTGGCTGACCCCGCACCAACTGGAGATCGGCAAAGTGGTGTGTGACAATGGAAGCAATCTGTTGTCGGCATTAAATTTGGGCAAGTTGTCACATGTGCCGTGCATGGCACATGTGTTGAATCTCATCGTACAACGTTTTGTGTCTAAGTACCCAGGCTTACAGGACGTCCTCAAGCAGGCCAGGAAGGTGTGTGGCCATTTCAGGCGTTCCTACACGGCCATGGCGCACTTTTCCGATATTCAGCGGCGAAACAACATGCCAGTGAGGCGCTTGATATGCGACAGCCCGACACGTTGGAATTCAACACTCTAATGTTCGACCGCCTGCTCCAACAAGAAAAAGCCGTCAACAGTATTTGTATGACCGGGGTGCTAGGACAGCCTCTGCGGAGCTGGGAATCTTTTGCCACGTTACTGGACACTCATGCGCAATGCCTGTAGGCTTATGCGTCCTTTTGAGGAGGTGACAAACCTAGTCAGTCGCACCGAAGGCACCATCAGCGACCTCATCCCATTTGTTTTCTTCCTGGAGCGTGCCCTGCGAAGAGTTCTGGATCAGGCTGTAGAT
The DNA here is from genome assembly GCA_033119425.1 of Bufotes viridis. Classification (NCBI taxonomy): domain Eukaryota; kingdom Metazoa; phylum Chordata; class Amphibia; order Anura; family Bufonidae; genus Bufotes; species Bufotes viridis. The sequence continues at coordinate 548,530,973 of CM065589.1, read as the reverse complement.
GAGCGTGAAGAGGAAGAGGAAGAGTTGTGGTCACCATCACCACCAGAAACAGCCTTGTCATCATCGCTTGCCGGACCTGCAGCAACGCTGGAAGAGGAGTATGAGGAAGAGGAGTCAGAGGAGGAATGTGGTGGCTTTGAGGAGGAGGAAGACCAACCACAGCAGGCACCCCAGGGTGCTCGTTGTTGTCACCTATCTGGGACCCATGGTGTTGTACGTGGCTGGGGGAAGAACAGACCGTCAATGACATCAGTGAGGACGAGACGGGAAATGAGTAGCTCTGCATCAACCTTGTTCAAATGGGGTCTTTCATGCTGTCATGTCTGTTGAGGGACCCACGTATAAAAAGGATAAGGAGAAACGATCTGTACTGGGTGGCCACGCTACTAGACCCCGGTATAAGCAGAAAGTGGCAGAAATGTTACCAAATTACCGAAAGTCGGAAAGGATGCAGCAGTTCAAAACCAAACTAAAAAATATGCTTTACACAGCTTATAAGGGGGATGTCACAGCACAGCGGGAATCTAACAGGGGAAGAGGTGAGTGTAATCCTCCTCCTACCACGGCGGCAAGGACTGGACGATTTACAGATGTGTTGTTGATGGAGGACATGCGGAGCTTTTCAGTCCTACTCATCGCCACAGCCCTTCGGGATCCAGCCTTAGAGAACGACTCGACCGACAGGTAGCAGACTACCTCGCCTTAACAGCAGATATCGACACTCTGAGGAGCAATGAACCCCTTCACTACTGGGTGTGCAGGCTTGACCTGTGGCCTGAGCTATCCCAGTTTGCGATAGAACTTCTGGCCTGCCCTGCTTCAAGTGTCCTGTCAGAAAGGACCTTCAGTGCAGCAGGAGGCATTGTCACTGACAAGAGAAGTCGCCTCGGTCAAAAAAGTGTTGATTACCTCACCTTCATAAAGATGAATGAGGCATGGATCCCGAAGGGACTGACAGTGGGGGATACGTTTGACTAACAAAGGCCTGATTACATGCCATGGCCTTAAAATGGTCCCCACGCTGCTGTATTTAATGTCTGCATACCGGATGACTTTCGTGAATTCTCCACCACCAACTAGGGTTCAAGCCGCAATGTTTTAGTCACTTTTCTGCCTGGAAAACATAAATTTTCCGGCCGCTGCTACAATAAGCGGCTGCAACAGTGCAATTATTTTTCAGGCATGTGTACATGCCTAATTTTTCTGTCCTATGGTGCAGCACTGTGGCTGCAAAAACAAACCAAAAAAAAAGGCACATACAAGTGTCAATTCCCCTTCGTGATCGTTACCTTGTTGTGGTGAAGGGGCTTGCGTATCACAATGAAGCAATCATCATCACCTCTATAAGTGTGTTGGCAATGTTGCCACACCCCAGATGATAAGGCCGTTGCTTCATTATGATCAGACCAAAAGCGATCGGGTGGCCACGCTACTAGACCCCGGTATAAGCAGAAAGTGGCAGAAATGTTACCAAATTACCGAAAGTCGGAAAGGATGCAGCAGTTCAAAACCAAACTAAAAAATATGCTTTACACAGCTTATAAGGGGGATGTCAATGGGGGATTCGACAATGGTTAATCAATTCGACCGGATAGGGTCCGTAACAGGGATTAAACTGATAGCAATAGTACTAGTTAAGACACCACTCATATAGGGTGTCACAGCACATTGCTCTGTGCACGCGCAGTGCCCCAATTTGGGAGTAAGAGGACCGACCAAGCTGCTTTTCCATCTCCCGGTTCCTGAAATCAATTCAGTTTAGTGTACGAGAGTTTGGTCTGTCACTGTGAAGGCAGTCGAAGGTACCCGGCCTAAATTTTTTTCACAAAGGCAATCCCTGATATGGGACGTAACAGGGATTAAACTGATGAGAATAATACTACAGAAAATACCACTCATATCAGTGGAGGAGCCAGCGTTTTTAACCATCTCCCCGTTCAAAAATCTATTTAATAAATGGCCCCCAGATTGGGGAGTCGGGGACGTTAGAGGATTAAACTGATGAGAATAGTACTACAGAAAATACCACTCATATCGGGTGTGACAGTAAATTGCACGGCGCAGGCGCAGTGACCGTGGTTTAAAACAGAGTGGAGGAGCCAGCGTTTTTAACCATCTCCCCGTTCGAAAAATCTATTCAATAAATGGCCCCAGATTGGGGACGTTAGAGGATTAAACTGATGAGAATAGTACTACAGAAAATACCACTCATATCGGGTGTGACAGTAAATTGCACGGCGCAGGCGCAGTGACCGTGGTTTAAAACAGAGTGGAGAGGAGCCAGCGTTTTTTAACCATCTCCCGTTCGAAAAATCTATTCAATAAATGGCCCCCAGATTGGGGACGTTAGAGGATTAAACTGATGAGAATAGTACTACAGAAAATACCACTCATATCGGGTGTGACAGTAAATTGCAGGCGCAGGCGCTAGTGACCGTGGTTTAAAACAGAGTGGAGGGAGCCAGCGTTTTTAACCATCTCCCCGTTCGAAAAATCTATTCAATAAATGGCCCCCAGATTGGGGACGTTAGAGGATTAAACTGATGAGAATAGTACTACAGAAAATACCACTCATATCGGGTGTGACAGTAAATTGCACGGCGCAGGCGCAGTGACCGTGGTTTAAAACAGAGTGGAGGGAGCCAGCGTTTTTAACCATCTCCCCGTTCGAAAAATCTATTCAATAAATGGCCCCCAGATTGGGGGCGTTAGAGGATTAAACTGATGAGAATAGTACTACAGAAAATACCACTCATATCGGGTGTGACAGTAAATTGCACGGCGCAGGCGCAGTGACCGTGGTTTAAAACAGAGTGGAGGGAGCCAGCGTTTTTAACCATCTCCCCGTTCGAAAAATCTATTCAATAAATGGCCCCCAGATTGGGGACGTTAGAGGATTAAACTGATGAGAATAGTACTACAGAAAATACCACTCATATCGGGTGTGACAGTAAATTGCACGGCGCAGAGCGCAGTGACCGTGGTTTAAAACAGAGTGGAGGAGCCAGCGTTTTTAACCATCTCCCGTTCGAAAAATCTATTCAATAAATGGCCCCCAGATTGGGGACGTTAGAGGATTAAACTGATGAGAATAGTACTACAGAAAATACCACTCATATCGGGTGTGACAGTAAATTGCACGGCGCAGGCGTCAGTGACCGTGGTTTAAAACAGAGTGGAGGGAGCCAGCGTTTTTTAACCATCTCCCCGTTCGAAAAATCTATTCAATAAATGGCCCCCAGATTGGGGACGTTAGAGGATTAAACTGATGAGAATAGTACTACAGAAAATACCACTCATATCGGGTGTGACAGTAAATTGCACGGCGCAGGCGCAGTGACCGTGGTTTAAAACAGAGTGGAGGAGCCAGCGTTTTTAACCATCTCCCGTTCGAAAAATCTATTCAATAAATGGCCCCCAGATTGGGGACGTTAGAGGATTAAACTGATGAGAATAGTACTACAGAAAATACCACTCATATCGGGTGTGACAGTAAATTGCACGGCGCAGACGCATGGTGACCGTGGTTTAAAACAGAGTGGAGGAGCCAGCGTTTTTAACCATCTCCCGTTCGAAAAATCTATTCAATAAATGGCCCCCAGATTGGGGACGTTAGAGGATTAAACTGATGAGAATAGTACTACAGAAAATACCACTCATATCGGGTGTGACAGTAAATTGCACGGCGCAGGCGCCAGTGACCGTGGTTTAAAACAGAGTGGAGGGAGCCAGCGTTTTTAACCATCTCCCCGTTCGAAAAATCTATTCAATAAATGGCCCCCAGATTGGGGACGTTAGAGGATTAAACTGATGAGAATAGTACTACAGAAAATACCACTCATATCGGGTGTGACAGTAAATTGCACGGCGCAGACGCAGTGACCGTGGTTTAAAACAGAGTGGGAGGGAGCCAGCGTTTTTAACCATCTCCCCGTTCGAAAAATCTATTCAATAAATGGCCCCCAGATTGGGGGCGTTAGAGGATTAAACTGATGAGAATAGTACTACAGAAAATACCACTCATATCGGGTGTGACAGTAAATTGCACGGCGCAGGCCGCAGTGACCGTGGTTTAAAACAGAGTGGAGGAGCCAGCGTTTTTAACCATCTCCCCGTTCGAAAAATCTATTCAATAAATGGCCCCCAGATTGGGGACGTTAGAGGATTAAACTGATGAGAATAGTACTACAGAAAATACCACTCATATCGGGTGTGACAGTAAATTGCACGGCGCAGACGTAGTGACCGTGGTTTTAAAACAGAGTGGAGAGAGGCCAGCTGATTTTTAACCCCTTAAGGACCGTTTTGGGATTTTTGCGTTTTGTTTTTGCGCTCCCTGCGTTCCAAAAAGCCATAACATTTTTATATTTCGCTCACATAGCCATATGACGGCTTTATTTTTGCGGGACAAGTTGTACTTTTAACGCTACCATTTATTTTTGCATGTGATGTAGTGGGAAACGGGAAAAAATTCCAAATGGGGTGAAATTGCAAAAAAAAAAGCAATTTCACCACAGTTTTACGGGTTTTTAAATTACAACGTTCGATTTGCGATAAAACTGACTGGTTAATTTTATTCTTCAGGTCAGTACGAATCCAGCAATACCCTAATATGTATAGTTTTCTTCGCGTTTTGATAGTGAAAAAAAAATTAAAAGTGAGAATTTTTTATTTTATTTTTGTCGCCATGTTTTGACCCTATAACTTTTTGTAATTATGCGTATGGAGCAGTGTAGGGGCTCATTTTTGTAAAAATATGCTTTACACAGCTTATAAGGTGGATGTTACAGCACAACGGGAATCTAAATGGGGAAGAGGTGAGTGTAATCCTCCTCCTACCACGGCGGCAAGGACTGGACGATTTACAGATGTGTTGTTGATGGAGGACATGCGGAGCTTTTTCAGTCCTACTCATCGCCACAGCCCTTCGGGATCCAGCCTTAGAGAACGACTCGACCGACAGGTAGCAGACTACCTCGCCTTAACAGCAGATATCGACACTCTGAGGAGCAATGAACCCCTTCACTACTGGGTGTGCAGGCTTGACCTGTGGCCTGAGCTATCCCAGTTTGCGATAGAACTTCTGGCCTGCCCTGCTTCAAGTGTCCTGTCAGAAAGGACCTTCAGTGCAGCAGGAGGCATTGTCACTGACAAGAGAAGTTGCCTCGGTCAAAAAGTGTTGATTACCTCACCTTCATAAAGATGAATGAGGCATGGATCCCGAAGGGACTGACAGTGGGGGATACGTTTGACTAACAAAGGCCTGATTACATGCCATGGCCTTAAAATGGTCCCCACGCTGCTGTATTTAATGTCTGCATACCGGATGACTTTCGTGAATTCTCCACCACCAACTAGGGTTCAAGCCGCAATGTTTTAGTCACTTTTCTGCCTGGAAAACATAAATTTTTCCGGCCGCTGCTACAATAGCGGCTGCAACAGTGCCATTATTTTTCAGGCATGTGTACATGCCTAATTTTTCTGTCCTATGGTGCAGCACTGTGGCTGCAAAAACAAACCAAAAAAAAGGCACATACAAGTGTCAATTCCCCTTCGTGATCGTTACCTTGTTGTGGTGAAGGGGCTTGCATATCACAATGAAGCAATCATCATCACCTCTATAAGTGTGTTGGCAATGTTGCCACACCCCAGATGATAAGGCCGTTGCTTCATTATGATCAGACCAAAAGCGATCGGGTGGCCACGCTACTAGACCCCCGGTATAAGCAGAAAGTGGCAGAAATGTTACCAAATTACCTAAAGTCGGAAAGGATGCAGCAGTTCAAAACCAAACTAAAAAATATGCTTTACACAGCTTATAAGGGGGATGTCAATGGGGGATTCGACAATGGTTAATCAATTCGACCGGATAGGGTCCGTAACAGGGATTAAACTGATAGCAATAGTACTAGTTAAGACACCACTCATATAGGGTGTCACAGCACATTGCTCTGTGCACGCGCAGTGCCCCAATTTGGGAGTAAGAGGACCGACCAAGCTGCTTTTTCCATCTCCGGTTCCTGAAATCAATTCAGTTTAGTGTACGAGAGTTTGGTCTGTCACTGTGAAGGCAGTCGAAGGTACCCGGCCTAAATTTTTTTCACAAAGGCAATCCCTGATATGGGACGTAACAGGGATTAAACTGATGAGAATAATACTACAGAAAATACCACTCATATCAGTGGAGGGAGCCAGCGTTTTTTAACCATCTCCCGTTCGAAAAATCTATTTAATAAATGGCCCCCAGATTGGGAGTCGGGACGTTAGAGGGATTAAACTGATGAGAATAGTACTACAGAAAATACCACTCATATCGGGTGTGACAGTAAATTGCACGGCGCAGACGCAGTGACCGTGGTTTAAAACAGAGTGGAGGGAGCCAGCGTTTTTAACCATCTCCCTGTTCGAAAAATCTATTCAATAAATGGCCCCCAGATTGGGGACGTTAGAGGGATTAAACTGATGAGAATAGTACTACAGAAAATACCACTCATATCGGGTGTGACAGTAAATTGCACGGCGCAGACGCAGTGACCGTGGTTTAAAACAGAGTGGAGGGAGCCAGCGTTTTTTAACCATCTCCCCGTTCGAAAAATCTATTCAATAAATGGCCCCCAGATTGGGGACGTTAGAGGGATTAAACTGATGAGAATAGTACTACAGAAAATACCACTCATATCGGGTGTGACAGTAAATTGCACGGCGCAGACGCAGTGACCGTGGTTTAAAACAGAGTGGAGGGAGCCAGCGTTTTTTAACCATCTCCCGTTCGAAAAATCTATTCAATAAATGGCCCCCAGATTGGGGACGTTAGAGGATTAAACTGATGAGAATAGTACTACAGAAAATACCACTCATATCGGGTGTGACAGTAAATTGCACGGCGCAGACGCAGTGACCGTGGTTTAAAACAGAGTGGAAGGAGCCAGCGTTTTTAACCATCTCCCCGTTCGAAAAATCTATTCAATAAATGGCCCCCAGATTGGGGACGTTAGAGGATTAAACTGATGAGAATAGTACTACAGAAAATACCACTCATATCGGGTGTGACAGTAAATTGCACGGCGCAGACGCAGTGACCGTGGTTTAAAAACAGAGTGGAAGGAGCCAGCGTTTTTTTAACCATCTCCCGTTCGAAAAATCTATTCAATAAATGGCCCCCAGATTGGGGACGTTAGAGGATTAAACTGATGAGAATAGTACTACAGAAAATACCACTCATATCGGGTGTGACAGTAAATTGCACGGCGCAGACGCAGTGACCGTGGTTTAAAACAGAGTGGAGGGAGCCAGCGTTTTTTAACCATCTCACCGTTCGAAAAATCTATTCAATAAATGGCCCTCAGATTGGGGACGTTAGAGGGATTAAACTGATGAGAATAGTACTACAGAAAATACCACTCATATCGGGTGTGACAGTAAATTGCACGGCGCAGACGCAGTGACCGTGGTTTAAAACAGAGTGGAGGGAGCCAGCGTTTTTTAACCATCTCCCGTTCGAAAAATCTATTCAATAAATGGCCCCCAGATTGGGGACGTTAGAGGATTAAACTGATGAGAATAGTACTACCGAAAATACAACTCATATCGGGTGTGACAGTAAATTGCACGGCGCAGACGTAGTGACCGTGGTTTAAAACAGAGTGGAGGGAGCCAGCGTTTTTAACCATCTCCCGTTCGAAAAATCTATTCAATAAATGGCCCCCAGATTGGGGACGTTAGAGGGATTAAACTGATGAGAATAGTACTACAGAAAATACCACTCATATCGGGTGTGACAGTAAATTGCACGGCGCAGACGCAGTGACCGTGGTTTAAAACAGAGTGGAGGGGAGCCAGCGTTTTTTAACCATCTCCCCGTTCGAAAAATCTATTCAATAAATGGCCCCCAGATTGGGGACGTTAGAGGATTAAACTGATGAGAATAGTACTACAGAAAATACCACTCATATCGGGTGTGACAGTAAATTGCACGGCGCAGACGCAGTGACCGTGGTTTAAAACAGAGTGGAGGGAGCCAGCGTTTTTTAACCATCTCCCGTTCGAAAAATCTATTCAATAAATGGCCCCCAGATTGGGGACGTTAGAGGGATTAAACTGATGAGAATAGTACTACAGAAAATACCACTCATATCGGGTGTGACAGTAAATTGCACGGCGCAGACGCAGTGACCGTGGTTTAAAACAGAGTGGAGGGAGCCAGCGTTTTTAACCATCTCACCGTTCGAAAAATCTATTCAATAAATGGCCCCCAGATTGGGGACGTTAGAGGGATTAAACTGATGAGAATAGTACTACAGAAAATACCACTCATATCGGGTGTGACAGTAAATTGCACGGCGCAGACGCAGTGACCGTGGTTTAAAACAGAGTGGAGGGAGCCAGCGTTTTTTTAACCATCTCCCCGTTCGAAAAATCTATTCAATAAATGGCCCCCAGATTGGGGACGTTCTAGGGATTAAACTGATGAGAATAGTACTACCGAAAATACAACTCATATCGGGTGTGACAGTAAATTGCACGGCGCAGATGTAGTGACCGTGGTTTAAAACAGAGTGGAGGGAGCCAGCGTTTTTTTAACCCCTTAAGGACCGGGGGTTTTGGGATTTTTGCGTTTTTGTTTTGCGCTCCCTGCGTTCCAAAAACCATAACATTTTTATATTTCCGCTCACATAGCCATATGACGGCTTATTTTTTGCGGGACAAGTTGTACTTTTTAACGCTACCATTTATTTTTGCATGTGATGTAGTGGGAAACGGGAAAAAAATTCCAAATGGGGTGAAATTGCAAAAAAAAGCAATTTCACCACAGTTTTACGGGTTTTTAAATTACAACGTTCGATTTGCGATAAAACTGACTGGTTAATTTTATTCTTCAGGTCAGTACGAATCCGGCAATTCCTAATATGTAAAGTTTTTCTTGCGTTTTGATAGTGAAAAAAAATTAAAAGTGGGAATTTTTTATTTTATTTTTTGTCGCCATGTTTTGACCCCTATAACTTTTTTGTAATTATGCGTATGGAGCAGTGTAGGGGCTCATTTTTGCGGGGCAATCTGAACTTTTAATTGATACCATTATGGGGTGCGTATGATGTTTTGATCACTTTTTATTCATTTTTTAGGAAATGAAGCGTCCAAAAATGGCGAATTAGCCATTTGGGCGCTTTCTTTCCGTTTTATGTTTACCGTATGGTGAATATTTTTAATATTATTATAGTATGGGCGTTTTCGCACATTGCGACACCATTATGTGTAATTTTTTTATTTTTTTATTTATTTTATTTTCATTTTGGGGAAAGGGGGTGATTTGAATTTTTATATTTTTTTATTTAATTTTTATTTTTTAAACTTTTTTTTTTTTTTACCACTTTCTTATAGTTCCCATAGGGAACTATAAGATGCAATCATCAGATTGCTATTCTCATATATTCCAATGCAATAGCATTGGAATATATGAGAAAATCACATATTTCCTATGGAGCCTATTACAGTCATAGGCTCCATAGGAATACTATAGTAGTACCCTAGGTTTCATTCACAGAAACCTAGGGTACTACATGCATGCTCCGGCTCCCCCTTGTGGCCATCAGGGAGCCGAGGCAAGCCGAAGTGAAACTTTCGGTTTTTGCGCGATCAGATGCCGTGGTCAGGATTGACCACGGCATCTGAGGTTAAATGTCCGCGATCGGCATCGCTGCCGGTCGCGGACATGAGCTGCGAGTGTCAGCTTGATGAATCAAGCTTTACCCGCAGCTCGGGCGCCCGCTCACGTGCGGGAGCGGGCGCCATCTTTAAAGTGCGGACGAAGGCGTACATGTACGCCCTTCGTCCTTAAGAGGTTAACCATCTCCCCTTTGAAAAATCTATTCAATAAATGGCCCCAGATTGGGGACGTTAGAGGGATTAAACTGATGAGAATAGTACTACAGAAAATACCACTCATATCGGGTGTGACAGTAAATTGCACGGCGCAGACGCAGTGACCGTGGTTTAAAACAGAGTGGAGGGAGACAGCGTTTTTAACCATCTCCCCGTTCGAAAAATCTATTCAATAAATGGCCCCCAGATTGGGGACGTTAGAGGATTAAACTGATGAGAATAGTACTACAGAAAATACCACTCATATCGGGTGTGACAGTAAATTGCACGGCGCAGACGCAGTGACCGTGGTTTAAAACAGAGTGGAGGGAGCCAGCGTTTTTAACCATCTCCCTGTTCGAAAAATCTATTCAATAAATGGCCCCCAGATTGGGGACGTTAGAGGATTAAACTGATGAGAATAGTACTACAGAAAATACCACTCATATCGGGTGTGACAGTAAATTGCACGGCGCAGACGCAGTGACCGTGGTTTAAAACAGAGTGGAGGGAGCCAGCGTTTTTTAACCATCTCCCGTTCGAAAAATCTATTCAATAAATGGCCCCCAGATTGGGGACGTTAGAGGATTAAACTGATGAGAATAGTACTACCGAAAATACAACTCATATCGGATGTGACAGTAAATTGCACGGCGCAGACGCAGTGACCGTGGTTTAAAACAGAGTGGAGGGAGCCAGCGTTTTTAACCATCTCCCGTTCGAAAAATCTATTCAATAAATGGCCCCCAGATTGGGGACGTTAGAGGGATTAAACTGATGAGAATAGTACAACAGAAAATACCACTCATATCGGGTGTGACAGTAAATTGCACGGCGCAGACGCAGTCACCGTGGTTTAAAACAGAGTGGAGGGAGCCAGCGTTTTTATCCATCTCACCGTTCGAAAAATCAATTCAATTCATCTTTTGGGGACCCTTGGTGTTGTACGTGGCTGGGTGGAGGAAGAAACCTTCAATGACATCACCGGGACGTGGCTAGCTTGGTATCCAACCTTGTGCAAATGGGGAGTTTGCGGTTGTGCAAATGAACTGTTTGCGGTGCATTAAAAGGGAGTTTGGTCTGTCAATGTCAGTGAAGCGGGCGTAACCCTTACACTACCTGATCGATACAACATCATACCTGATCGTATACACACACTGGATGTTTTAAAGCACGTTATTCTAAACAATTTAGGAATGTTAGTTGATTTATGCCCTTTATGGATTAAAACCCGACTCTGCGTCCACTACGTAATTTTCCATGGGAGTTTTGCCATAGATTCCCCTCCGGCATGCCACAGTCCAGGTGTTAGACCCCTTGAAACAACTTTCTCATCACTATTGTGGCCAGAAAGAGTCCCTGTGGGTTTTAAAATTCGCCTGCCAATTGAAGTCTATGGCGGTTCGCCCGGTTCGCCCGTTCGCGAACATTTGCGGAAGTTCGCGTTCGCTGTTCGCGAACTGAAAATTTTATGTTCGCGACATCACTACACCCTGAATCAGGTGTCCCAGCTGTTGCAGGCCAATTGTAAATACTAGCCATAAAAGGATACCTTTCATCCAGGGCCTAAATACTAGCCCTAAAAGAGATATTCCCCTAAATCAGTGTTTACTGCTGTGCCTGGATTAGTGTAATACGCTACATAAACAAATTGGCAGATAGTGTTAGGTGCCTGTAAAAAAAGGCCCGAATTTGAAATCAATACATTGGGCCAAATATTTTTTTCCTTAATGTGGTGCTTGGTGAACGGTAACAATGAGGAAAACATCTAGTAAGGGACGCGGACGCGGTCGTGGTGATGTTAGTGTACCTTCTTGTGCTGGGAGAGGACGTGGCCATTCTGCCACAGCCACACGTCCTAGTGAACCAACTACCTCAGGTTCCAGTACCCGCCAGAATTTACAGTGATATTTGGTGGGGCCCAATGCCGTTCTAAGGATGGTAAGGCCTGAGCAGGTACAGGCGCTAGTCAATTGGGTGGCCGACAGTGGATCCAGCACATTCACAACATTATCTCCCACCCAGTCTTCTGCAGAAAGCGCACAGGTGGCACCTGAAAACCAAGCCCATCAGTCTGTCACATCACCCCCATGCATATCAGGGAAACTGTCTGAGCCTCAATTTATGCAGCAGTCTCTTATGCTGTTTGAAGACTCTGCTGGCAGGGTTTCCCAAGGAAATCCACCTAGCCCTTCCCCAGTGGTGGAAGACATAGAATACACTGATGCACAACCACTGATGTTTTCTGATGATGAGGACATGGGAATACCTCCTCATCGGAGTCCGCACGTCTCTGATGATGACGAAACACAGGTGCCAACTGCTGCGTCTTTCTGCAGTGTGCAGACCAAACAGGAGGTCAGGGAGGAAGACTTTGTGGAAGACGATGCAGGGGACGATGAGGTCCTAGACCCCACATGGAATGAAGGTCGTGCCACTGACTTTCATAGTTCAGAGGAAGAGGCAGTGGTGAGACCGAGCCAACAGCGTAGCAAAAGAGAGAGCAGGAGGCAAAAGCAGAACAGCCGCCTCCAATAAAGTTCGCCTGCTACTGGCAAGGGATCGAGCACCCCAAAGTCAGCTTCAAGGAGTTCCCAGGCATGGCACGTCTTTAAACAATGTGCTGATGACAAGACCCGAGTGGTTTGCATGCTGTGCCAACAGAGCCAGAAGCGAGGCATTAACGTTCTGAATCTTAGCGCAACCTGCATGACCAGGCATCTACATGCAAAGCATGAACTGCAGTGGAGTAAACACCTTAAAAGCAAGGAACTCACTCTGGCACCCCCTGCTCCCTCTTCTGCTGCTGCCTCGGCCTCTTTCTCCGCCTCGGGAGGAATGTTGGCACCTGCTGCCCACCAAACAGAGGATGTGCCACTGACAACACCACCTGCGTCACCAAGCATCTCCACCATGTCACACGGCAGCCTTCAGCTCTCCATCTCACAAACCTTGGAGAGAAAGCGTAAATTCCCACCTAGCCACCGTCGAGCCCTGGGCCTGAATGCCAGCATTTCTAAACTACTGGCCTTCGAAATGCTGTCATTCAGGCTGGTGGACACAGACAGCTTCAAACAGCTGATGTCCATGTCTGTTCCACAGTATGTTGCTCCCAGCCGCCACTACTTCTCCAAGACAGCCGTGCCTTCCCTGCACAACCAAGTATCCGATAAAATCAAGTGTGCACTGCGCAACGCCATCTGTGGCAAGGTCCACCTAACCACAGATACGTGGACCAGTAAGCATGGCCAGGGACGCTATATCTCCCTAACTGCACACTGGGTAAATGTAGTGGCGTCTGGGCCGCAGGCGGAGAGTTCCTTGGCGCACGTATTTCCGCCGCCAATGATCGCAGGGCATCATTCTTTGCCTCTTGTAGCCTCCTTCTCCTACTCGGCTTCCTCCTCCTCTGCTTCCACCAGCTCATCCAGTCAGCCACACACCTTCACCACCAACTTCAACACAGCCCGGGGTAAACGTCAGCAGGCCATTCTGAAACTCATATGTTTGGGGGACAGGCCCCACTCCGCGCAGGAGTTGTGGCGGGGTATTGAACAACAGACCGACGAGTGGTTTCTGCCGGTGGGCCTCAAGCCCGGCCTGGTGGTGTGCGATAATGGGTGAAATCTCGTGGCAGCTCTGGGACTAGCCGGTTTGACGCACATCCGTTGCCTGGCGCATGTGCTGAATTTGGTGGTGCAGAAGTTCATTCACAACTACCCCGACATGTCAAAGCTGCTGCATAAAGTGAGTGCCATCTGTGCGCGCTTCCGGCGTTCATATCCTGCCACTGCTCGCCTGTCTGCGCTACAACGGAACTTCGGCCTTCCCGCTCACCGCTTCATATGCGACGTGCCCACTAGGTGGAACTCCACCTTGCACATGCTGGAGAAACTGTGCGAGCAGCAGCAGGCCATAGTGGAGTTTCAGCTGCAGCACACACGCATCAGTCGCACTGCGGAACAGCACCACTTCACCACCAACGATTGGGCCTCCATGCGAGACCTGTGTGCCCTGTTGCGCTGTTTCGAGTACTCCACCAACATGGCCAGTGGCGATGACACCGTTATCAGCGATACAATACAACTTCTATGTCTCCTTGAGAAAACGCTTAGGGCGATGATGGAAGAGGACGTGGCGCAGGAGGAGGAGGAGGAGGAGGATGAAGGGTCATTTTTAGCACTTTCAGGCCAGTCTGTTAGAAGTGGCTCAGAGGGAGGTTTTTTGCAACAGCAGAGGCCAGGTACAAATGTGGCTTTGTCACAGCTAGCAACATCCTTAGCAACTAGTTGTAAAGTAGCCTACCCCTTCACTATATAAATGAAGGCACTCCCCGGCAGCAATTTTATGGTGTTGGTTTTGAGAGAGAAAGGAGCTATAGTGATTATTGTACAAAAAACTTTCTTTTCATTTTAATTTATAATAAAGCTATTTAGTGTTAGGTAGGGATCAGGATTATGGAATAGTGCAGTTAGGGTCCAAATAATTATATATAGTTTAGAATAGGATTAGTTAGTAGGAAAATATAGTTAGTGACAGTGTTAGGGCTTAGTGCAGCAGATAGAGCTTAGTGCAGTGTAGGGCATTAGGGACTTGAAATAACATTATATATATATATATATATATATATATATATAGAATCATAGTTTAGGGCTACTAATCTTAAAGTATATATTTGTCAGGGTAGGGTGTAGGTTAGGTTAGTTAGCAATATAGTGTAGTGTCTATCTGTTTTTTGTGTCTGTCAGTTGTAAAAAAAAAAAATAAAAAAAAAGAGTCCTAGTCTTACTGTCCAGTTAGTTTTTTTTTGTTTGTTTCATGTTTTATTAATCTAAAAAAGTATTTTATTTGTTTTACTTAGTGTTTGTATGTTAGGTGTATAAAAGAAAAGTTTACGTGTTTACGTGTTTTGTGTATAGTGTAGGTTTTTTCGTCCTTTGTCAAAGAGTCTTATTGTCTCCGTGTTTCAGTTGGTGTTTGTGTGTTAGTTGTTTAAAAAAAAAAGTTTCAGGTTTTAAGTGTTTTGTGTATAGTATAGTTTTTTCCGTCCTTTGTCAAAGCGACTTATTGTCTCCGTGTTTCAGTTGCAGTTTGTTTGCTAGCTGTATAAAAAAAAAGGGTTTTATTTTTATTTGGTTTATTATTTTAGTTAGTGTATTAGTTAGGGTGTGAGTTATTTTAAGTTCCGTATTATAATTTCATTTAGTTTTATCTTTTTTTTCCTGATATATCTGTTTATTTTTCACCCATCGTCCCCACCCCAATAAACTTTTCCCTAATTGCTTTTTATTTATTTACATCTTTTTTACTTTTTTTAAAAAAAATAAAAAATAAAATGAGTGTAACGGGCCGTGCAGGTAGCCATGGTCGTAATTGGGCAAATAAGGTAATTGGTTCTCGTGCTGGACCGCTGCCAGCACGGGGCCGCTCCTCTGGCCACGGACAGGCGGGCACAGGTGGGAGGGGTGGCCCCCTGATCCATGACTTTTTTAGTCGCTGTAGCCGGCCCATAACATCACAGGATGCCAAGGCTGTGGTGGCTTTTGTGGCTAATTCAAGTGCCACGGAGTCGTCAGCCCTGGCTCGCAGCAGCATTAGCAGCGGCTCTCCGCCTCCTGTAAAAGCAAGCCCCACCCCCACAGAATTGTCTCCGCTCATGTTTGAACATGGGGACACTAAAACGGACATCTTGGGGGAGGTAATGCAGGAGGTGGAATTACAGTTCAGCCCTCCAGAAGGGCAGGACTTGTTGGAAGTGATGGGGGATGATGATGAGGAGGAGGGGTTAACGCCAATAAATACCCTTTTGCAATCCCTTCCAACTGGTTCAGGTTGTGTCAGCCACACAACCCCCGCATCTAGTCAGACCAAGTCGTCAGCGAGGGGACAGCGGAGCTTGGTCAGGGGCTCCATGTCTGCTGTTCCCCTCAATCCACCACTGTTTGGCACTTGTTCTGACATAGTAGATGAAGAGGAGGGTGATGCTGAATGGGTGCCACCTACTTTGTCAGGTGACAGCAGCACTGATAAAGGTAGGCACCCAAGGCAAACGGTGCGCCAGGTCACCAGGGAACCAATTGTAAGTGGCTCTACTGGTAATAGGAGCAGGCAGCAGCCAGATCCACCTGTGCGCACAGAGCCCCAAAAGGCATAAGCCAGCACCACCCCATCGGACATGAGGTCAGTGCGGAAGTCGCCTGTTTAGGCTTACTTCACCCTGGCAGCAGATGATGTTACAGTTGGCATTTGTAACCTTTGCCATGCCAGGGTGAGGAGAGGGAGGTCGGTGGCTCAGCTGGGTACCACTGCCCTCACCCAGCACATGCGACTGAACCACTGGCAGGAGTGGGAACAGATAAAGGGTGGTGTTCAGGGGACAGCAGCTCCTGCCACTGTACAGCAGCCACCCCAACCACTTCCAACAATTGATTCCCACTCCCCCGTTCCCTCTAGTAGAGGAACTGGTACTGGCAGCCATACCTCTACTACCATTGCACCCTCCTCTATTTCCTCCTCCTCTGCCGTCATGTGCCAGCCATTTGTTTCAGACATTTTTGAACGCACCGCGCCCTACGCCCTCGGGGACCGACGCGTGCATTCACTCAATGGGTTCCTGGCAAGGTTTATTGCCCAACATCTGCTTCCTTACAATCTGGTGGACAGCAATCCATTTAGGCAGATGTTGGAGCAGTCCCAACCCAGATGGTGTGTCCCCAGCTGCCATTACTTTGCCAGGACTGGTCTCCCTGCCCTACACCAACACCTTGTGCAGAATGTATCCCTGTCTGAGTTTGAGGTGCCGCCCCAGGGTGTCCAGGGGAGAAATGCTGCTCTCCCGCAAGCCACTGTCTCCACGGCTGCTTAGCCCCCCAGCAAGCATCCCCGTTGCTACGCAAGTGTGGGGCACGTCCGCTGCCAGGCCATGCTCCAGCTTGTGAGCTTAGGGGACTGGAGACACACTGGACCTGATGTTCTGGCTGCACTAAAGGCTCAGGTCCAGAAGTGGCTGACTCCCCAAAGGCTCCAGGCAGGTATGGTTGTCTGTGACAACAGCAGCAACCTATTAGCAGCCCTTCATGCTGACAGTCTCACACACGTACCCTACATGGCACATGTCCTCAACCTTGTGGCACAGAAATTCCTACACAACAGCCTGCCCCACCCCACAGGCTGACTGTGGACAGTGTGACGCGGTGGAACTCCACTCTCCACATTCTGGAGAGGTTCTGGGAACAGCGACGGGTGGTGAGGGAATACCTTCTGGACTTAGGTACTCAAGGGCCATTACACCCACTCCCTTACATCACAAATGCGGAGTGGGGGCATAAACAGCAGGTCTGCCACTTGTTGGCCCCATTTGAACAGACGGCAAAGATGGTCAGCGGGGAGCATGTCTGCCTCAATGACGTGCTCCCCCTAGTGTTCCTGCTGGACAGGACACTAGATCGCCTGCTCAAGGCTGGGGAGAGTGCCTTGGTGGAGCATGAACAGTCAACCATGCTCCACCAGGACCAAGCCCAGGACGAGGAGGAGGAGGGGGTTGAGGAATTATTGGACGTCCAAGAGTCTGGGCCTGGTCAGGAGGGAGAGCCGGTGCTGGGGGCACCTTTAGTCCGGGTGTGGAGCATCTCCGACCGGACGCAGCAGCATCAGCAGCAGGAGGGCGAAGAGGTCATGGTCCAGGGCAGTCATGAAGAGTCACAATGGGCTGTGCTCTTCCGCATGGCTGCCCATATTCTGCGATGCCTCAGGAGGGACCCCTGGATAAAGAAATTTAAGGAAAGGGATGACATTTGGTTGGCCACCCTTTTAGACCCTCGCTGCAAGGGTGACTGGAGCAGTTCATTCCAGCCAGCAGGAGGCAGGCCTGTATTAAAAAATTGCGTGCCTGTCTGATTCACCTGGTGGGGGAGGCAAACCCTCAGCATCAAGCACCAGTTTTCCCCGCCCATCTCACCCAGCAGGCGGCTGGCACCAGCAGCACCAGCCGGGCAGGTGACCTTCTGGGTGAGATGAGGCTCTTCTACCAGTCTGCCAGGCTGGACACCTTCTACCAGTGGGTTGCCAAGCTGGACACCTGCGGTGACCTCGCTCAGTATGCGCTGGATCTTGCCCCCCCCTCCAGCGTACTATCTGAACGGGCATTCAGCGCGGCAGGTGAGGTGATCACAGAGAAGCAGACCCGTCTGTCCACAGACTCCGTGGACAGACTCACATTTAATAAAATGAATGAGTCCTGGATTGACACTGACTTCTTGGCCCCCGTTGTTGGTTCAGTAAGCTAAAGGGTCCCTTGTCCAACCCTCTCTTTTGCTCTCCCTCTCAAACTCCATTGTTTTTTTATTCTTCAGTGACAATTCCCTATGTTTTTAATTTTTTTTTTTTATTGATATTTATTTGATCGATATTTATTGTTAATTTTTATCATGTTGTTATTTATTTATTTTTAATTAATTATGAATTTGTAAATGTTTTAATCATGTAATGTCTAATTTTCGTGTTATATTTTTAATTGTTTAAAATTATGTTTTTATTGATTCCTTGATTTATTATTTGTTCAATCATGATATATTATTAAATTGAAATGTTTAAAATCATGTTTTATTAGATTTATTTCTGGTTGTTTATCATGTTGTGTACTTAGTGTATCTATTTATTGAGTACTGTTTTAAAAATATTATTCTTTGTGTATCAACTATTTTTAAGTAACTGTAATAAGATTGTTTGTTGTAAAATTTTTCAAAATACAGATTTTTTATAATTTATATAGAAGTCACATTAACTCTGTAGTGGACCACTGCATTAACACAGCCTGCCCCACCGTGTGCTGACTCCTCCTAGCCAAAGGCCGGTAGGACTTACAGGGTTGCGCAGCAGCCCTGTTGTCCTTCATTTGTCTGTGAGGAGGCATGTGTACCTCCGCTCTCACCGCCCACACACGATCGGTGCTGTACACACTCATGGCTAAGGACATGGGCACGACCACGTCGTCTGCAGATCGTCAGAGCCCAGAAGGCAGTGAAGAAGTTGGTTGCCATGTGCCGGGTGTGTTAGTGTACTCGGCTATGCTGCTGGGTTAAGTTCCTCACCCCCTGGGTCATGACTCTGTCATGGTCCTCGTCTTCTGTTGGGGTTATCGGCGGCTGCCTGGTTCAGCTATCACCGGTCATGCAGCCGAATAAGCATTTCGCTGCGAAGCTTGACTACACATGGGGAGTAGTGTCACACAGCCCGGGGCAGACTTCGGAGAGAACGGAGGGGCTGACAGGCGGAGACAATGGAGGGTCTGACAGGCACAGGGTAGCACCTCAACTGTCATCCATCAGAGTGGTGGTTGTAGGCTTTTTGGATATATAAGGCAATTCAGACGGCACTCCAAAACTTTGTTGTAGTTGACTTTTATTTGTTTAACCGGACATGATGGTATATGAAACAACGTTTCGGGCAAACAAAATGCCCTTCATCAGGCTAGGTTGGTACACACAAGGTGCGGATGGCCGGTATGATCAAACGTTGCTTCATGTATCACCATGTCCGGTTAAACAAATAAAAATCAACTACAACAAAGTTTTGGAGTGCTGTCTGAATTGCTTATATATCTGTTATAGTTCCAAGAGGTGGAGCTAGGAACGTACCTGACATGCACCCTCCTACAGTCAGCTAATAGACTGAGTGCTGTGATCATTTCTAGATTTGTATACTGTAGGCTTTTTGGAAGGCACCATGCGTGCTGGAGTGACATTGAACAGCCGTTACAATTAACCCACATAACTTAAGTTAAATTTATTGGTCAGCATATTAAAAGCTATTTAGTGATTATTGTATAAAGCATTTGACTAATGGCGATTGTAGGAGCCACACAGACTGTTAAGAAGCACTTCTTCTGAGGTTCTGTCTACATAAAATCAGATTGTTGGATGTATAATTTGCCATTGTGGCCGGAATAGTCTTTGGCATACAGGTCATAATTTACCTCTGCTATGTCGGCTGTAACAGAAAGTTTGAACTATTGGTATGAATGAGAGGGATCTTGTGATTTTTGTAATATTAAAATCAGACGTCACCAATAGAAAATAATTCATCTACAACATAACCATAAACTTTACACCTAAATAACACTAGACTGTAATGAATTATTCCTAAATAAAGAACTACCTATATATAATTTATTGAGATGTAAATAGTATTCTATCATATTTTGGAACACCAACTAATATTAAATGTCAACTGTGCTCACAGTGGATTCGCCTCCAGGACTCTATACTCTCTAGTCAACAAGCCATGTATGGCAACGGTGGCATAGTACAACGGGATTGGCGGGTGGTTGTCACAGTAGTTTTCAATTACTGGTGTGCTTGTTATACTTTCATAGTTGCCATAATTATTTAGATTTTTTTTGTCACATCTATAACATTTTTAAAATAAGGATTGATATTGCTGTGTGCATTGTAGTAGCACAAAGGGAAGAATCATGGATGTTTGGTATGTCTCAATGGGAATGTATGCCTCAGTGAGAAAATTTTCGTGAATCAGTACGCCTGTAACTATTGGTTTCTGGGAGGTTTTCTTTAAAAATTATTTTGGGGATGGGTTTTAATAGTGAAAAGGTCACACCCGTACTACATCTTGGGGTTTTAATAACAGTATGGTTAAAAAGGCCACAGTGTGGATAGGCGATTGGACCGCAGAACAATCATAGAGGGGAACCAGACCTCTGAAAGACTGAAAAGAGTGTTGAGATAGTACTTTTTTGTTATCCCGCTTGTTATCCTCTTCGTCATCCTCGTCATAAGACCCTTAGGGGGGTAAGGCAGGTTGGGTTGAAGGTCCGCCCTCATCTCCAGCCATGGACTTACCCTCCTTTGGGGGGCTAGGGGCATGTTGTTGCCTTGAGGGTCCAGCCTGCTCCTCCTCCTCCTATGATGCCGAGACCTCCCACACCTCCCTTCTGGAAGGTCTGCGCCTGACTGAGGGAACGGGAACACCTATAATAACAAATTTTACTTATTTAAAAAAAAAACTCAAACCATAAATGTACATATGATTTACATTACTTTTGTATCTTTCTTCCAACACTCAGTAATCATTATACCTGGACATTTTTGGTCCCGAATATCACGGATTCTTTCCGCATGCCTCCTATTCATGTCTGACCATTTTTTAGAATGGTGAGCCACTTATGGAGGCCATCATTGACCCGCCACAGCTCATACCCAATCATGCGCACTATTTTCTTTTTTTCTGCATGGGATCGGGTCTGGTCATATCCTTGCTCCAACATGCGCTGCAGTATAAAAAAAAAGCATATAATCAGATGTTATAACAGTAACCTTAAATCTAAAATTTCACTTTCAAACACTAATAATTCTTGGTTTGGTGGTAATATTTTCACATTGCGCACCCAACTTAGGGCTGGGTACAGTCAAGTTTCCTATTGGTTGGCTGGCTAGACTTAACCAATATAGAGAATATAGCACTATACTCATCCTATTTGTTAATTCTAGATAGCCAACCAATAGGAAAGTTGTCTTTATACCCCGTTCAAAGTTCAATTCGCAAAGAATTATTAAATCGCATATTAATCGTGAAAAATAGAATGGTGAATATTCGATTTCGACGAATATATCACAAATATTTTATTGAATGATAACAAAATATTGCAAAATTGAATATGGCACCTCCCGCTCATTAATATTCACAACATAATTGATATACATTAAAAACTAAAGGGGGCACAAGAGCAAGAAAATGGCATCACCTGGAGGGAAAACACAGCATGAAATAGCTCCTGATTATATAAAAAAAGAAACAAGTGCAAGTAAAAGGTCAAAGGCCAATGATTAGCAAATGGAACAGTTACCCATGCTGTGCTCCCTCCAGGATGGCACCAACCCCAATGCAAGTTTCGTCGTACCTTAGTCAGGGGGTGGCATGATCAATGGGGAGCACAGTTTAAATATCTCACTCCACCAATCATATACATTTAACACATGTGTGGCCTAATTGAAACTTACGTCAAGTAATGATGGTACCAGCCCTACGCGTGATGTGAAAAGTATACCACATGACCGGGTCACATGGTTATATCCCGATCATGTGATGATGACACGGACACAAAATCGCACTAGAAATCGCGAGATCGTGCCAACGGCATCCACGTCACGCACAGGCCAAATACCCCCTATCAACCAAGCATAGCAAACCGTGCAAACGTCATGTAACTGCAAGAATCTGCATAAATAATTGTATGCTAAATAGTTGCAAGTCCAATTTTTGTATGAGATAGCCACGATGGTTGTCTATAAAATGATGGTAGTCTCACTTTCGACTCCGTAGTGGATAGTGAGATGAGAAGACAAAGCTTCAAGATTGCTTGGAGCCTGGAATAGTTGTGATGTTCATCAATATTCAAACCATAACTACCTGCCACTGGTCTCTACGTCAGGGAAAACATCCCGAGTTCCCTGTCAAAAAATGCTTAGAATCAAGGTTGAAAAATATATGGCATCAGAGGTGTGTGAGAACGCCATCACGATAGGACGGGTACCCCATCTAGGGCAGATTGTATATGTGGGCGACATACAGAATATAACCAGGAAACAGATTGAGGAATGGGGACAGTTCGATCTGATAATTGGCGGCAGTCCTTGTAATAACTTATCTGTGGTTAACCCGCATCGGAAAGTCCTTTAAGGGGGCAGTGAACAACTGTTTTTTTGACTTTCTGCAATTACTCAATAAAGTGTTGCCTAAGACAGGAGAGAATTGGCCAGTCTACTGGTTATTCCAGAATGTGGTTGCGATGGAGAAAGCATTCTAAAAAACCATTTCTCTCCACTTGGAGACAAATCCTGTCAAGATTAATAAAAGCGTGGTATCAGCTGCTCATCGAGCCAGATACTTCTGGGGGAACCTAGCAGGCATTAACGGGCCTCTAGTAGCTACAGACAATGAGAAGACAAAGCTTCAAGATTGCTTAGAGCCCGGAAGAGTTGCGAAGGGAAAACATCACGAGTTCACAGTCTGCCACTCCCCTGTGCAGGGCCTGGCACTTCTCTGTCTGACATACTGATAGATCAAAAAATCAAATACTTTTTATTTCGCCACTAATACACAGAAGACTGGGTTTCAGAATATATCACTGCACCGCAGAACGGCAATTAGGCCCTAATTTTTTTAAACTTTTACACAAAGGCTTTTCAACAGATAAGTGCAACACTGGACGGCCAATATATTTTTATTTTGCCACTAATACATGGCAAACAGGGCTTTAGAATATATCAGTGCACCTCAGAATGGCAATTAGGGCCCAAATTTTTTTCTCCTTTCGCACAACAGGTTTTTCAACAGATATATGCAACACTGGATGCCGAACATATTTTTATTTTGCCACTAATACATGGCAAACAGGGCTTCCGGATATATCATTGCACCGCAGAATGACAATTAGGCCCATTTTTTTTCCCCACGTTTACACAACAAGCTTTTCAAGAGGTATATGCAACGCTGGACGGTGAATATATTTTTATTTCACCACTACTACACGGCAAACTGGGCATCAGAATATATCACTGCACCGCAGAACGCCGATTAGGCCCACATGTTTTTCTACTTTTACACAACAGGCTTTTCAATACAGTACAATGCTGGACGGTGAATATATTTTTATTTCGCCACTAATACACTGCAAACAGTGCTTCAGAATATATCACTGCACCACAGAACGTCAATTTGGCCCAAATTTTACACATCAGGCTTTTAAACACAGAAGTACAACGCTGGACGGTGAGTTTATTTTTATTTTGCCACTAATACACTGCAAACAGGGCTTCAGAATTTATCACTACACCGCAGAACGTCAATTAGGCCCACATTTTTTTCTACTTTTACACAACAGGCTTTTCAACAGATATATGCAACGCTGGATGGCGAATATATATATTTTTCGCCACTAATACACTGCAAACGGGGCTTTAGAATATATCACTGCACCGCAGAACATCAATTAGGCACAAATTGTGTTCTACTTTTACACAACATGCTTTTAAACACAGAAGTACAACGCTGGACGGTGAATATATTTTTATTTTGCCACTAATACACTGCAAACAGGGCTTCAGAATATAACATTGCACCACAGAACGTCAATTAGGCCCAAATTATTTTCTACTTTTACACAACAGGCTTTTCAACAGATATATGCATTGCTGGACAGCGAAAATATTTTTATTTTGCCACTAATATAGGGCAAACAGGACTTCTGAATATATCACTGCATATATCACATGAAAAAAAGGGCTTTAGAACAGATAACTGCACCGCTGAGCGGAAAATATTTTTTTCTTTTTCCACTAATACATGCAAAAAAGGGCATCAAAACGGATAACTCCACTGCTAGGCGGCAAATATTTTTTTTTCTTTTTCCACTAATACACAGAAAAAAGGGCATTAAAACAGATAACTGCACTGCTGAGCGGTAAATATATTTTACTTTTGCCACTAATACACAACATATAGGGCATTAATTTCCCCCCTTCACCACACAACGGCTAATAAGACCTTTTTTCCAACTAATACAAGCCAAAAAATGATTTAGAACATATAACTGCACCGCACAAGGGCAAATAAAACGTAGAAATATGACAGGATCTAAGATGGCCATATTTATTGGGCTGTGACATCACAGGGCTGGCTGATTGGCTGCATGCATGTCAGTATGGGTGATCCCACCTTCCCAGAGTTCCCTGCCCCAAGGCCTCACATGTGTAGGAAATTCGCAATTGGTGCAACATATTTGGAAACAACCAGCCCTATAACAATATCACATGACCTTACCTCTCCGGTGAACACCGTAAAAAATAAAAATAAAAACGGTGCTAAAAAAAACTAATTTTTTTGTCACCTCACGTCACTAAAAGTGCAACACCAAGCATTTAAAAAGGCGTATGCCCCCCAAAATAGTACCAATCTAACCGTCACTTCATCCTTTCAAAAAAGAGCCCCTACCTAAGACAATCTCCCCCCCAAAAAAAACTATGGCTCTCAGACTATGAAGACGCTAAAACATGCTGTTTTTCTTTCCGAAATGCTTTTATTGTGTTAAATGTAAAAAAAATAAAAAATTTGACATATTATGTATTGCAGTGTCCATACAACCTGCTTTATAAAAATACCACATGACCTAACCCCTCAGGGGAACAGCGTAAAATAATTTTTAATAAAAACGTTGTCAAAAAAGCCCTTTTTTGTCACCTTACATCGCAAAAAGTATAATGGCAAGCAATCAAAAAGTCATATACACCCCAAAATAGTGCCAATCAAACCGTCATCTCATCCCACAAAAAACAGACCCTACCTAAGACAATTGTTAACAAAATAAAAAAAACTATGGCTCTCAGACTATGGAGACACTAAAAGATAATTTTTTTTTGTTTCAAATATTATTGTGTAAAATATAAATAATTTTAAAAAAGTTTACATATTAAGTATTTCCACGTCCGTAATGATCTTCTCTATAAAAACATCACATGACCTAACCCCTCAGGTGAACACCGTAAAAAATAAATAAAAATGGTGTCAAAAAAGCTATTTTTTGTCACCTGACATCACATAAAGTGCAAATCCAAACTATCAAAAAGTCATACGCACCCCAAAAATTTACCAATCAAACCGTAATCTCATCCTGCAAAAAATTAGCCCCTACATAAGACGGTGGCCCAAAAAATAAATTAAAAACTAAGGCTTTCAGAAAAAAATGCTTGTCAGATGAATGCTTTAAATAACAAAAAATAAAAACAGTGCCAAAACAGCTATTTTTTGTTGCATTGCCTCATAAAGAGTGAAATATAGAGCAACCAAAAATCATATGTACCCTAAAATGGTACCAACAAAACTGCCACCTTATCCTGTAGTTTCCCAAATGGGGTGTGTTTTTTGGAGTTTCTACTCTAGGGGTGCATCAGGGGGTCTTCAAATATGACATGGCAATTTAAAATTATCCCAGTGAAATCTTCCCTCCAAAACCCAAATGGCGCTTTCCTTCTGCGCCCTGCAATGTGCCCATACAGCAGTTTACAAATGGGGTTTTTCTGTTAGCTACAGAATCAGGTTAATAAACATTGAGTTGTGTTTGACTGTTAACCCTTGCTTTGTTACTGGAAAACATTGATTAAAATGGAAAATCTGCCAAAAAAGTGAAATTCTGAAATTTTATCTACATTTTCCTTTAATTCTTGTGGAACACCTAAACACATAACACCAAAGTTTGTAAAATAAGTTTTGAATACCTTGAGGGGTGTAGTTTCTAAAATGGGGTCATTTTTGGTTGGTTTATATTATGTAAGCCTCACAAAGTGACTTCAGGCCTGAACTGATCCTTAAAAAGTGGATTTTGGAAATTTTCTGAAAACTTTCAATATTTGCTTCTAAACCTCTAAGCATTCTAACGTCCCCAAAAATAAAATGACATTCACAAAATGATTCAAACATAATGCAGACATATGGTAAATGTAAAGTAATAACTATTATATGAGTTATTGCTATCTGTTTTAAAAGCTGAGAAAATGAGATTTGGAAAGTTGCTAATTTTTCAAATTTTTGGTAAATTTGGTATTTTTTATAAAATAAAAATGAAAAATATTGACTGAAATTTACCACTATCATGAAGGACAATGTGTCATGAGAAAAAAATTTCAGTATGGCTTGGATAAGTAAAAGCGTTCCAGAGTGATTACCACATAAATTTACACGTCAGATTTGCAAAAAATGGCCTGGTCCTTAAGGTGAAAAATAGGAGGGTCCTGAAGGGGTTAATTTTGGAATGCAAAAAGTTGTTATTTTTGTGCCCTATGTGGCATTACTCTAAATGTGGTAATTTTTATACACATTGGCCAATGTGATTACTCTCTAATGTGTTAATTGTACAAAATAAATTTGCA
Source organism: Bufotes viridis (assembly GCA_033119425.1). Classification (NCBI taxonomy): domain Eukaryota; kingdom Metazoa; phylum Chordata; class Amphibia; order Anura; family Bufonidae; genus Bufotes; species Bufotes viridis. Next base: position 548,504,178 of record CM065589.1, on the reverse strand, counting down.
TGTGAAGAACATGTGTAGTATAGACAAATATAACTGTTCTGGCTTTTTTACACCAGGCAATTAGTCAGATGATTTTCTGGAAGGAAGCGTTTCTTTCTGGAAAATTCCTGCTCGTTTGTGGAGGTGACCGCTGCTTCACAGTATGGGGATTACCAAGAGCTAATGCCTTTGTTGCAAGGAAGAAGATGAAAACCACGGCACTCTTCTTGAAAAGCTGTGAAGTTTTTTCACCCAGTATGCGACGTTTCGACAATCAGTCTTTTTCAAGCATAGTAGTAGTAGTAACTACTATGCTTGAAAAAGACTGATTGTCGAAACGTCGCATACTGGGTGAATAAACTTCACAGCTTTTCAAGAAGAGTGCCGTGGTTTTCATCTTCTTCCTTGGAATCTATTGCGGGGATCCACGGCCGAGGCCCGACACCACAGGCACCGCCACAGAAAGGATTGTCCGTTTGTGGACTAAGGTAGTGCTGCCCCACTCTGTTTTTGGTTTTTAATGCCTTTGTTGGTCACCATACATACCGTTTATTAGCCCACAGCATATTTTTACAAAGCACAACCTGCTGATGTGAAAAGGCAATGTTGTTCTCAACACAAAAGATTTATTGCCCGTTGACTTGGAATTTAGGCCATTCATAATGTCATTGTGGGCACTTTGACATTGCCAGATAATCACTACAGTATGTGGCTGTTTTTTTGCCCCTGTAAAGGGCCCTATACGAACTATCGCATTTTTCGCCCTATAAGACGCACCTGCTCATAAGATGACAGGTTTTTGAGGAAAAAAAGAAAAAAAAATAGTTTGAACCAAAATGTGTGCTTTTGGTGAGTTTTGAACTAATGGTGGTCTGTGGATGACACTGTTATGGGAGATCTGTGGATGGCACACTGTTATGGGGGATCTGTGGGTGACACTGTTATAGGGGATCTGTGGGTGACACTGTTATAGGGGATCTGTGGGTGACACTGTTATAGAGGATCTGTGGATGACTCACTGTTATGGGGATCTGTGGATGACACTGTTATGGGGGATCTGTGGATGGCACACTGTTATGGGGGATCTGTGGGTGACACTGTTATAGAGGATCTGTGGATGACTCACTGTTATGGGGATCTGTGGCTGACACTGTTATGGGGGGATCTGTGGAGGACACTGTTATGGGGGATCTGTAGATGACACACTGTTTTGGCGGATCTGTAGATGGCACACTGTTATGGGAATCTGTGGATGGCTCTGTTATTGGGATCTGTGGATGGCTCTGTTATGGGGGTCTGTGGATTACACTGCTATGGGGGGGGGATCTGTGGATGACACATAGCATCTAATGCTATGTGTCATCCACAGACCCCCCCCATAACAGTGTCCCTGTAATGACCCCCAATACAGGGGGTGGAGGTCACATCTGCATTTATAATGACAGCGGGGCCCGTGCAGTGACTGTATTCTACTACACGGGCCCTGCTCACTGTACTGTATATAAGCTTACTATAATTGTAGCCACTGTTATTAAGTAAAAATCCTTTGTAATCCTAGGTTGTATTATTGTACTTACAATCGGGAGCAGAGAGGAGGCAGGCCAGGATGACGGGCGCAGGCAGCGTTTGTCAGTACATCACGTACCTGCGCCGCCTACTTCTTTCATAAACTGGGCGGCGCAGGCATGTGTGTCACAGTAGGTAGGTAAGCGAGGAAATAACCAAACACAGGAAAACAAACAGAACAAATGGCTAGGCCCAAAAGCTAGGAAGAAAAGGGTCACTTCCTAGCGATCCCTAAAAACTTTCCTAAAATTCTGTGCCCATGTGCATACCCTAATGGTGGATATGCACGTGCCTATATCTGTACACCCTGGGCAAACCCTAAACAGTAGGGAAAAGGGAAGAGGCAACCTGCTTCTTCAAACCCGGACAAAGCAAGCATCTCGCTAGAGGCCTAGATAAAAGACACAAGAAGAAATAACAGAGAGGACTTATCTAGAGCAGAGATCACATCCAGAGCTCACAGGAAAGAACTATAACCCGCACAGACCACTGGGAGAAGGAGGGATAAATAGCCTCACTAACAACCAAACCCAGTACACCTGAGGGAAGGTGGATCCAGCTGAAACCCAAACAAACAGAGAAGTCAGACACGTGTAGCCAGTCTGACAGACCTCCGCACCTTCACAGGGCAGGGTGTGACAATGTGACGTAGTGACTTACGCTGCCTGCGCCCGTCCTCCTGACCTGCTTCCTCTCTGCTACCGATAGTAAGTACAATAATACAACTGAGGATAACTAAGGATTTTTACTTAATAACAGTGGCTACAATTATAGTAAGTTTATATACAGTGAGCGGGACCCGTGTAGTAGAATACTCTTAGCCGCGTGGCATCTCTTCGGGTGTATGATTATAACTTCAGCAAAAATGCAGCATTCGCCCCATAAGACGCACTGCTATTTTTCTCCCACCTTTGGGGGAAAAAGTGTGTCTTATAGCGCGAAAAACACATTAGTTACATTTATTTGGTCTCTACCCATTGATACCCAAAAAAAACATGGACACAATGTTTTACTTCAAATTAAATTTACTTAAAATTATTTTTTTATATAAAATATATTTTATATTAAATATATATTATTTTTTTAAAATAAAAGTATTTCCGACATCATTTTTTATTACATAGTAATAAATAAAATCAATCAAACATCACTGGACCCTCTGTCCTAATCATTTAGCTGGAGCAGGGCACTTAAAAAAGACCCTGGACCACAGGAATAAACTGCTGGAGTAGGGTGATGTAGAAGCATGATGAAACTGAGAGAGCAGTACCAGGTGATACGGTTTGCGTAGTAGTAATAATTAAAGGTATGCATAATAGCACCGTTTATCAGAAAATCCACATTATAATAAAAAGCCTTTATATTGTTAATCCCCTCAAATTTCTTGATCTTGACACTGACTAGGTTGCCCCGACCTCTGGGCTCCATAGCAAATAAGATGGCTGCTATAGCTACAAGTTCACCCCTTAATATGAGTGTTTTTAAGAGCAAGCATTAGCTCTTATGAAGTTAACAACTATTCTAAATGAACCAAGTGCTGTACTTTAAGCAGCAGTAGTGTTTGATCCTCAGGCTAGAGAAAAACACAATCCTCAATCCTGGTGTACTGCTTGAAAGATTTTTCTGAAGTCTTTAGGGAAGGATTTTCATAGAAAGCACAGTCTATCAGGCCTGTAATGATATCTTTGTTCCGCTACATGACATAATTTTTACCTTGTGGCATGAGGTTTCACAAACTGCTCGGTCATATACTGTACAGTTCTAGTTTCAATTGTAGCAAACACAATGTACTTTTTGAAAGTATAATAAAAATACAGCTAGACTTAAGAGCTGATTGGCAAAATTAACCTATCAGTCAGTACTGAACTTTGTGATGTGTAATTCCTCTGCTGTTCCTCCTTCAAATGAATGAATGAAAAAAAAAAACGGGTTCTACCATTCACATTGCCAGTAAGATGTGTGCCTATCACTCTGACATTAACATTACTGACAGTGTCCGACTATATAGAAACATACCACATTGAAAACTGAAATCAATAGTCAGTTTATTCTATAGAAATAGGCAATTGTCCATAGCAACAGAACAGAAGATATGGTCAGTCAGAAAAGCGAAATATTGTATTTTATAGACTTCTAGAGATGGGCAAATTTATTCGTAATAAATTGAATCAGATTCAGTAGATTTTTTTCATTTTGTTCATTAATGATTTTTTAAGGTGAGTCCTCGGATTGTCATACACAAATTGTTAGGCCAAATCAAACCCAAATTAAATTTTGAACAGTTTGCCCATCTCTATTGATTGCACAAAGAAGCTACTCAAAGGAGGACCTGCAGTTAAGGGTTTTGTGAAAGAAAAGACTCCTTAGGATGGGCCAAAAATATGTCATAAGTTGGGTATTAGCCGCTAATATCCTCGCACAATTAACTTGAAATTAGGAGAAGTGACATATATGGCAGTGCCTTAGCCTTTTCACCTCAGTCCACGACCACATGGCTGCACCTGAATTTACAATTCAACCACGATTTAGCCCCATTCATCTAAATTAGGCAGAATTGCATTTCCAGACACAGAAAAACCCACCAGAACATCGGTATATCCATGGTCCACTCCATTCTTTCTGCTTATAAATGAGGGTGTTATAAATAAAATAGTGAACAGCAGCTCACCCACAGAGATGAAAGAGATTGGAGATGCTGAGCTCACCAGTCCATACATGAAGAGTAGAGATGAGCGAATTTCTCAAAAACTTTATTTGGCCCCTTTGCCAAATAAAAAAAAATAAAAAATTTGTTTCGATCTGAATTTAATCACAGAGAATCGCTTTAAAAAGCGGCTATTTCCTGGTTGAAGAGAGCCTTTACAGTGGTGTAGAACACTGTGCCTTGCAGTAACACGCATTGAGAGTCTGCTGTGGTAGTAAAATAGTACTGTGAGTCAGTATGTCATGCAGATGACAGGTGTCGCTCTTATAATCACTGCACACTTCACTTATTTGGGCAGTTATGGAAGCAAATAACTCAAGTGTGAACTCAGCCTTACAGGTGAATGTTAGCATCAAAAAGAAGTGTACTCCTTTTACACCGTCGGCAGCTGATTCCACATGGATGGATGTCTACAAAGCCTGTTCTATTAAACGCTTATACTAGTAGAGCCCTCCGACAGAGTGGAGAGGGTTTCAGCAGTAAGTTTGTGTTGACGTCACTGATTATTTTTCCCTTCATCTCATCTGTCAGAACAATAACCCCACAAAAAACGGATTATGTCTGTTAAGCATCCACCTACACTCGGTCAAGCCAAAAAAAAAAACAGAAGTGGAACAGAGATGACACATGAAAGGAATATATGCATGACTTCTGTGTTTTGTACCCACTCCTGCTTTTGGCTTTCATAGTCATAAGCCAATTCTGATGGGACCATTCAGGTCTTAGAGCTGCTACATAAACAGGAGCCGTTGTGTGTCTAATTTTTCCTTCCTTCTCACAGATCAGAAGAAGGGTGAAATAAATGATGTCAGCCAGGCCAAAATCCAAAATAGTGGCCCAGTCATACAGTAGGGAGGGTAGGAACAGCATGATAAGTCCACAGAGTGGCCCTATGAGATAGTAGTGAGGTGGAAGCAGCATGCGGATACCACACAGTGGACAATGACAGAGTCTGGAAGGGGGCGGCAACATCAGGAGGCCACAGAATGGCAAGGTGACATTGTGTGGAGGTGGCAGAAGCAGAATCAGGAGACCACAGAGTGGCAAGGAGACATAGTGGGGAGGTGGCAGCAGCATGAGTAGAACACAGAGCTGCAAGGTGACAGATTGGGGAGGTGGGTGGCAACATGAGTACAAGCTGAAGAAGGTGGGTGAAAGAAGGAGCACTTGGCATCAGATGTGTGGCATCAGGCGGGTGGCAACATCAGAATAGTAGCTGAGGCAGGTAGCCAGAAGAAACCGGTTTCATTTGTCAAATTGCTGGTGTGGCACCATGGATGATCTAATTGGATGCTTCAGGCATTGGTGGGTGGAAAACCTGGCAGATCCACGGCTGATTCGTCTTGACAAAGGTAAATCTCTCCACATTTTGGGTTGACTGGTGAGTTCTTCATGGGGTAACTATGGCCCCCGCCGCACTAAACACCTGCTCTACTGCCACACTACTGGCTGGGCAGAAAGCTTTTCCAGGGCAAACTCTGCAAGTTGCGGCCACAAATCCAGTTTGGCTGCCCAGTAGTCCAGCAGGTCTTCAATGTAGGGTGGCAGGGTGCTGTCCAAGTATGCCACCACCTGCTGGTTCAGGTTCTGCTCCAGGTCTACTTGCTGCTGCTGCTGGCGAGTAGTTCCTTCACTAGGTGGGTGAAGAAAGCTGCTCATCAGAGACTCTAGACTCAAGTGCAAATGGAGCGGGAACTGCTCCTACCCCCCCTTACCCTGCCACAGCAGCAATGGCAGAGGAACATGAGTGCAGAGGGACAGCCCGTCAGACCTGCGAGAGGATGTATGATGGCTCAGAGAGGCAGGGGCCAACTGTCTACATAGGATGTCTCTATAGTAGTTTAGTTTGTCCTCCCATACTGCCATGGTGAGTCTTGGTCCTCTGCCCCGTCTTCCTCATTGCCCTGTAGCTCCTCTGGCTGCTCCTCCTCTCCTGTCATCTGTGTGTAAAAACAGCCCATTTCAGTACACATTGCTTGTGCTCCAATGTCCTCCTCCTCCAGTTCATCCCCCACAGGGTTCATGTGGCTGTGAGATCTAGGCACCACATTTCCTGTCCCCTGACCAGCCAGATTTACCAGCATATGTTCCAGCACATAAAGCAGTGGAATGACATTGTTCATCCCATAGTCCTGGTGACTGACAATTAACATGGCCTCCTCAAACGGCTTGAGAAAACGTCAGGTGTCAAACATGAGCTGCCACTGGCTGACATTGAAGTTAAACAGGGGAGTACTCCTGTCAGCTTGGATCATCAAAAAATCGCTTATGGCCTTTCTCTGTTCATATAATCGGTCCAACATATGGAGAGTAGAATTCCAATTAGTGGAAACATCGCATATCAGCCAATGTTGGGGGATGCCGTTCTGCCACTTCAGCTCAAGGAGGGTGTGCTTTGAGGTTTACGAGTGGCTGAAGTGCATGCAAAGTTTTCTGGGCATTTTTAGAATATTTTGCAGATGGGTGGAAGACTTCAGGAACTGCTTGATCACCAGATTGAAGACATGTGCCATGCAGGGCACATGGCTTAGTCCTCCTTGACGCAGCGCCAACACCATGTTCTTCCCATTGTCGGTCACAATGGTTCCGATTTCGAGTTGTAGCCAGGAAAGCCAGGATTCGATTTCTTGATGAAGGACACAGAGCAGTTTCTCTCCTGTGTGATTCCGTTCACCAAGGCAAACCAGGTGCAGAACAGTGTGACACCGCTGTGCCCTGCATATGTGAATTGTCCCTGTACTGGAGGCTGAGGACACGGTAGAGGATGAGGAGGCAGAGGCGGACATTGTTACAGGACAAACAGTGTGACAACGTGGAGGTGGAGGCAGGGTGACCTGTCCGAGTTGCTGGTATGGCTGTGCAGGAACCACATTCACCCAGTGGGGCATAAAGGACATGTATTGTCCCTGACAGTACAGGGAGTGCAGAATTATTAGGCAAGTTGTATTTTTGAGGATTAATTTTATTATTGAACAACAACCATGTTCTCAATGAACCCAAAAAACTCATTAATATCAAAGCTGAATATTTTTGGAAGTAGTTTTTAGTTTGTTTTTAGTTTTAGCTATTTTAGGGGGATATCTGTGTGTGCAGGTGACTATTACTGTGCATAATTATTAGGCAACTTAACAAAAAACAAATATATACCCATTTCAATTATTTATTTTTACCAGTGAAACCAATATAACATCTCAACATTCACAAATATACATTTCTGTCATTCAAAAACAAAACAAAAACAAATCAGTGACCAATATAGCCACCTTTCTTTGCAAGGACACTCAAAAGCCTGCCATCCATGGATTCTGTCAGTGTTTTGATCTGTTCACCATCAACATTGCGTGCAGCAGCAACCACAGCCTCCCAGACACTGTTCAGAGAGGTGTACTGTTTTCCTTCCTTGTAAATCTCACATTTGATGATGGACCACAGGTTCTCAATGGGGTTCAGATCAGGTGAACAAGGAGGCCATGTCATTAGATTTTCTTCTTTTATACCCTTTCTTGCCAGCCACGCTGTGGAGTACTTGGACGCATGTGATGGAGCATTGTCCTGCATGAAAATCATGTTTTTCTTGAAGGATGCAGACTTCTTCCTGTACCACTGCTTGAAGAAGGTGTCTTCCAGAAACTGGCAGTAGGACTGGGAGTTGAGCTTGACTCCATCCTCAACCCGAAAAGGCCCCACAAGCTCATCTTTGATGATACCAGCCCAAACCAGTACTCCACCTCCACCTTGCTGGCGTCTGAGTCGGACTGGAGCTCTCTGCCCTTTACCAATCCAGCCACGGGCCCATCCATCTGGCCCATCAAGACTCACTCTCATTTCATCAGTCCATAAAACCTTAGAAAAATCAGTCTTGAGATATTTCTTGGCCCAGTCTTGACGTTTCAGCTTGTGTGTCTTGTTCAGTGGTGGTCGTCTTTCAGCCTTTCTTACCTTGGCCATGTCTCTGAGTATTGCACACCTTGTGCTTTTGGGCACTCCAGTGATGTTGCAGCTCTGAAATATGGCCAAACTGGTGGCAAGTGGCATCTTGGCAGCTGCACGCTGACTTTTCTCAGTTCATGGGCAGTTATTTTGCGCCTTGGTTTTTCCACACGCTTCTTGCGACCCTGTTGACTATTTTGAATGAAACGCTTGATTGTTCGATGATCACGCTTCAGAAGCTTTGCAATTTTAAGAGTGCTGCATCCCTCTGCAAGATATCTCACTATTTTTGACTTTTCTGAGCCTGTCAAGTCCTTCTTTTGACCCATTTTGCCAAAGGAAAGGAAGTTGCCTAATAATTATGCACACCTGATATAGGGTGTTGATGTCATTAGACCACACCCCTTCTCATTACAGAGATGCACATCACCTAATATGCTTAATTGGTAGTAGGCTTTCGAGCCTATACAGCTTGGAGTAAGACAACATGCATAAAGAGGATGATGTGGTCAAAATACTCATTTGCCTAATAATTCTGCACTCCCTGTAGTTACAGCTCCACATGTCAGCACTGCCATTCACTTTGGCAGACACCGACAGGCTCGAGGGCTGGTCCACCTTCTGTTCTACATGTGTGTGCAGGGCTGGTACTGCATTTTTGGCAAAGAAATGAGGGCTTGGGACTCTCCACCTCGGCTCGGCACAAGCCATTAGTTCTCTGAAAGGTGCAGAATCTACTACTTGGAAAGGAAGGAACTGCAGCACCAGCAATTTGGGCAGGAGCACATTCAGCTTCTGCGCAGTTGGATGAGTGCACGCATACTGTTGTTTCCTGGCAATCACTTCGGTGATAGATTGCTGACTGAATGATGGACGAGGTGTAGGAGGAGGAGGAGCAGGAGCATCAGGACCAGCAGATCATGGGAAGTACAGACAGCTCCCTTTGGCTGAGGTGGTTGAGCCTTGACTGCCTGAATCCAGGTGTGTGCTACTAGGTGATGCAGCAGTTGCTGCGACAGGCTGGGCCACCACATCGGAGCCACGGTTCTCTCAGGCCACTTTATGGTGACGCTGCATATGTTGACGCAGGGCTGTGGTGCCTACATTGGCACCCTGGCCATGCTTCACCTTCTACCCAAAGATTCTACATATGACCATGTTCAGCTCCTCTTGTGGCTTTACAAAAAACTGCCACACCGCTGAGTAGGTGATTTTACCCCCAACACCAAACACTGACTGACTGCTACCGCTGCTGCCTTCGTGAACCCGTGCACCACTACTTTTCGGGCAGGTGGGCTCCTGCGAAGTGGGTGGTCTACCCTGGGCACGTTTGGCTTCTGAGCTCCCACTGCTCCCACCCTGCTGACTCCCGGCCACGCTAGCGACTTGTTAGCTCTGCAGCTGCCTCACGGGAAAGCTGCCACCCTTTTCTCCCGATGATGATAAAGCCCTTAATTCACCCGGCTCCCAAGTGCAATCGGCTACTAGTGATGAGCGGCAGGGGCAATATTCGAATTCGCGATATTTCGCGAATATTTGGGCGAATATTCGCTATATATTCGAAAATTCGCAGATTCATAATCTCTAGACATTATTTTCTTGTTAGCGAAAATTCGTAAAAATTTGCACAAATTAGCATAAAAACTTGCATAAACTGGCATTTAAAAGATAACTTTTAAATAACAGCTTATGCAAATTTGTATGCAAATGTATGCGAATTTGTATGCTAATTTATGCAAATTATTTACTGCAAATTTCTGCAAACAAGAAAATAATGACATTATTTTCTTGCTTGCGAAAATTTGCATATAAAAAATTCGCATAAAACGAATATTCGCAATTGCGAATATATTTTGCGATATTCTAAATATTCACGAATTCTCAAAGTGCTGATATTCGCGATTAAAATTCGCAATTCGAAAATTCGTGATCAACACTATCGGTTACATCATCATCATCATCATCATCGAGTACTGTCTGCACATCACTAATATCCTGCTCAAAGGTCTCTAGGGCAGGAGCCTCACCGCTGGCAACACCAGCTCCCACGCCTCATCAATACTTGCTCGCCTTGTGGAGGAAGCAGCGAATGTCTCCTCCACATCTTGGCTGGCCAGTAGCTGCTGACTGTCCTCTAGTAGCTCTTCCTCGCTGTATAGTGGGGCTGAGCCCACAGCCTATAATACTTCTCTGGCTGAGGGAACAGAAAAGGACAGTGGCAGGTTGAAGACAGGTGAGGGCACAAGGCCTGCTCCTGGGCCATGCCAAATAAGGGTTGTGTCTGATAAACCCACCGACCCTTGCCTGGGGGTGTCTGATGTCACTTGGGACAAAGTGGATGACTGAGTCAACCATTTAAAAATGCTGGGTTGCTGGTCAAGACACGACCGCTTGATGACACCGGGAGCTCAGGCCTCTCTCTGCGACTCTTGCTGCCACACCCCATTACTCTGCTGTGACCTGTGCCTGTGCCAGAAACATTTAGGCCTCTTCCATTCCCCTGTGCAGGGCCTGGCACTTCTCTGTCTGACATACTGTTACATCAGATAAATAAATAAAAAGAAATTAAAACACCCCCAAAAAGTCTGCAATTTTCACACTTCACCACACAACGGCTAATAAGCCCTTTTTCCCACTAATACACGCCAAAAAGGGCTGTCATTTTCTCCCTTCACCGCACAACGGCAAATAATTATTTGTGCCACTAACACACGCAAAAAAGGTCTATAGAAAATATAACTGAACCGCTGAATGGCAAATATATTTTTCTTTTGCCACTAATACACGACAAAAAGGGCTTTAGAGCATATAACTGAACCGCTGAATGGCAAATAGGCCTTTAGTTTTTTTCCACTTATACATTCCACAAAAAGCTTTAGAACATATAACTGCACCCCTGAATGGCAAATATATTTTCTTTTTTCCACTTATACACTCCACAAAAGGCTTTAGAACATAGAACTGCACCGCTGAACGGCAAATATATTTTCTTTTTTCCATTAATACACTCCCCAAAAGGCTTTAGAACATATAACTGCAACGCTGAACGGCAAATATATTTTTTTGATTTGCCACTAATAAACGACAAAAAGGGCTTTAGAACATATAATTGCACAGCCGAACGGCAAATAGGCTCTAATTTTTTCCAGGTATACATGTCACAAAAGGCTTTAGAACATAGAACTGCACCTCTGAACTGCAAATATTTTTTTTCTTTTTTCCACTTATACACTCCACAAAAGGCTTTAGAACATATAACTGCACCGCTGAACAGCAAACATGTTTTTCTTTTGCCACTAATACACGACAAAAAGGGCTTTAGAACATATAACTACACCGCTGAACAGCAAAAATATTTTTCTTTTGCCATAAATACATGACAAAAAAAGCTTTAGAACATATAACATCAATGCTGAATGGCAAATATATTTTTCTTTTGCTACGAATACACGACAAAAAGGCTTTAGAACAAATAACTGCACAGCTGAATGGCAAATAGGCCCTTATTTTCTTCCATATATACCCTCCACAAAAGGCTTTTGAACATATTATTGCACTGCTGAATGGCAAATATATTTTAGTTTTTTCCACTTATACACTCCACAAAAGGCTTTTGAACATATTATTGCACTGCTGAACGGCAAATATATTTTTCTTTTTTCCAAGTATACACTCCACAAAAAAACTTTAGAACATATAACTGCATATGCTGAACGGCAAATATATTTTTCTTTTGCCACCAATACACGACAAAAAGGGCTTTAGAATATATAACTGCACCGCTGAAAGGCAAATACATTTTTCTTTTGCCAATAACAGACGACAAAAAGGGCTGTAATTTTTACACTTCACCACACAACGGCTAGTAATCCCTTTTTTTCCCACTAATACAAGCCAAAAAATGCTTTAGAACATATAACTGCACCGCACAAGGGCAAATAAGACAGAGAAATATTTCCTTGTAACAAACCCTGTTAATGGCTGTATCAAACAGCACTTGCACCCCAATAACAAGAATGGTTTGCTGGAATCAAATTTTTCCTGAAATTCGGATCGAATTCGACTTCGTCAACTTCGATTCGCTCATCTCTAACGAAGACAAGATCCAGCATATTTCATAAAATGATTCCAATTTTTTTTGAAGAGAAATAAAAGCTAACAGGAAACGGTGTAGGACACAGTAGAAAATGCACTACACTGACACATTTTGACTCACCGTGGAGTCTTTGTCATAAATTTAACCCCCAGTCACAGAGCTGTGGATTATCAGAAGGATATACCTTCAATGTTATTTCTTGGAAATTCCCTTCAGTACTGTACTCATTATATGAAATCTTCTAGACCATTATATGACCAGTGTATTTTCACTTGTAAGCCCTAGTTTTGTTTTCTTTACTACAAATTGGAAACACTTCTAGAATTCTATGAGAAATCTCCAGGTAAGCATTGACTTTTAGATTATGTGTAAAAAGTAATTACTTGTTTAATTTTTTCCTTCATAGAGCACATATAACAGGTAGTGAATTTAGCTATATCAGCACTGTTGTACATTTCTAAACACTATCTAGACAAAACTGTATGCAATCATTTATGTGCCTAGGGACACATCCTGCATGTCTGATTTTCCACATAGATTCTAATGGTCTGAAGCAGATGTGTCTTAAAATAAGAACTCATCAAGCCATGAGTGTTATCATTCTGACTGCTCCGTCTTAACTCATCCCTGTAGTGCACACCTGTGGTCCGACATACATCATGTATCTTTTTGCAGCATAAAGTAGACAGGAGGAGAATATTTTTATATATTTCTTTCCTTAGAAACATAATAAGATTTTCATTGTTATTATGCATCAAGCTCATTATTCCGGTGTGCTTTCATTTATAGGCAGTTGGTGGATAGGACTCAATATTGATCATGTTCTGTTCTAGTAAATAGCCATACATGTTTCATCCAGTAAATAATGCACAATTTTTCACAATAATTCTGCTGAAGTTCTAAAGGATGGCAGCATTATCTCTGTGGCTATGCATTGCAAAGCAGATTGGGTTTCTACATAAATATGGATACAGCAATCTTAATATCAGATGAAATACATTGCATTGTCTGTGTGAACTTTTTTTGTAAAGGTCAGGGGAATAAAAAAAAAAAAAAAACATCCCGACCATGGTTCATTTATTCCCCGCAGACAAATAGGGGGGGGGGGGGGTCATTGTTTGTTCTTATTGCTCTATCAATATGGTTAACCACTATGTCATCTTTGTCCTTCACAATGGAGTCACATGACCACCAACTAATATCCAAAGTAACCACCATGTGCAGCACAGACAGCAGCTAAACGGGCTGGGTGTGGCTCAATAAGGTCCTGGTGGGTTGCTATAGGTATACTGACTGCAGTGAAACCCACAGCTGCTGGTGAGACATGGAGGAAGGTCCATAGTGAAAACAAGATAATCGAGGTGGTTCCACAGATGTTTAATTGGGTTTAGGTCTCGGGAATAAGGGGACCAGGGAAGCACTTGTGAGTCTTGGTCATGCTCTTCCAATAAATTCTGGACATTTCTAGCCTTGTGACATGTCACATTGACTTGCTTGAAAATCACTTCTCCGCAAAGGAGACAATAAGCATGTATGAGTGTATGTGATCTGCAAGGGTGGAATAATTTCTAAATTGGTTGAGAGTGCCTTCCACATAGATAAGTGGTCCCAGAGAATGCTACAATTTTTTTTCCTAGACTAGGATTTCTCAACTCCGATCCTCAGGACCCACCTACCAGTCATGTTTTCAGGATTTGCTTAGTATTGACCAGGTGATATAATTAGTGTCCATGCATCAGGACTTACCACAGGTATTCACTCTGTGGGATATTCTCAAATCCTGACCAGTCGGTGGGCTCCAAGGACCGGAGTTGAGAAACCCTGCCCTAGACCATAATGCTACCACTACCAACTTGTGTTCTTCCAGCAATGGTTGCAAGATGTTTGTTCTCTGATGTTTCTCACCTGACAAGTCAATGTTCATTTGTTTGATGCAGCAGAAAACATGACTCATCAGAGAAGGCAACTTTTGGCCAATCAGCAGAGGTCCATTTCCAATACTACAAAAATTGAAGTATTTTCTTCCGATGCAGCTTCTTTAGCAGAGGTGCAGTGACCATTCATCTGATTTGGAGCCCCATATGCAGTAGGGTTCGCTGGACTGTTGTTTTAGAAACACATCTGGTAGTCCCCAGGTTCATTTTGGATGTGAGCTGCTCCACTGTAGTATGTCGCTCCACTTCTTCATAGCTGATGTACACATCAATAGAATGTAATGCTCCAGTTTCCAAATTGATTACTCACTATGGTGCCATTTGTGTGTCATAATACGCTTTCACCACAGCAGCATGCGAACGGTTCACAAACTGCACTGTTTCTAAAATACAGGCACTCTTGGTCTGAAAGCCAATAATCATCCCTTTTGCAAATTATAATAAATTGCCCCTTTTGCCCATGACAGCAAAGTTGGATATATGGGCAGACAGCCTATCACACACCTTATATTACTCATCCAGCCAGTTCATAGCATGATACTTCCTTATATATACACGTACGTTATTTTTTTATATTGTTTCGATCTCATTCAGAAACTAAAAATCTTAGTTTTAAACAATGAAGAAGTAGTACAACATATCTGTTATATATTGATCCCAAATTTAAACGGGAAAGATCAAAATTACCTCAACCATCCAGCAACAGGAGTGTATTTGAGTGTGTGTGTGTGTGTGTGTGGTGGGGGGAAGGTTGCATTGCTTCTTTAATCTAATAGATGATGGCCAGTAATACTCACCTGTCTCCACTCCTCTGTAGCTCCAAGTACTACCATATTGTGTCCTAAAAGTGAAAAATGGTGTTTGTAGCAACACTTACAGCAAAGGCACTTGGTTTAGTGGTGGTGCTCGCAGTGTCCGGCACCGGCCTGTAGTACCCCCAGTCATCCAAAAAGTAAAATAGGGACTGCAACACTCCGTAATCTTCAATTCATAAATATGATTTTTTCACTGAACTGACATGCGGCGCTTTGGCCGTGTTGGTCTTTATCAAGCATCAACTGTTCAGTGTCCAGTGATATATATATATACATCCTAAATAGTCAAATTATCCCCATATGCTAATTGCTATCATGAGCCACACCCCAAATGGTCACATGATCCACATATGCTAGTTGTTTTAACATAGAAAACATAAACATTCTTACACACCCCTAAATCACATTGTTGTTCCTATATATTCAATTCACAGATTTACACCCCTAAATAAATCGAAATATGGTGAATTTAGCTTCATATAATCCTATACAGTCAGTTCATCTATTGTGCTATAATACTTTATCAAGTCCTGTATAGCCAATTCATATACTGAGCCAATATAAACATAGAGGGATAATTCATATGCTGGCGCATGTGCACTATACCGTCGACACGCTGAACAGCATGCTTGCATAGTGATCTTTCTCCAGGAGGACTCTCGCTGCCCACCAAAGTAAAATCAACACATCGGTTCCTTATCCTTTTATGTTTATATTGGCTCATTATATGACTAAACTATACAGGACTCGATAAAGTATAATGGCACAATAGATAAACTGACTTTATAGGATTATATGAAGCTAAATTAACCATATTTAGATTTATTTAGGGGTTTAAATCTAATTATTGAATATATAGGAAAAAAACATGTCATTTAGGGGTGTGTAGGCATTTTTATGTTATTTATGTTATCTATGTTAAAACAATTAGCATATGTGGACCATGTGACCATTTGGGGTGTGGATCATGTGACCAATTAGCTCATTTGGATCCTGTGACCATTTATAGTGTGTATAAACTGTGTCCTAACATTGTCCAAAGTCAAAAGATAGTTTGGGGTAGTAGTTCAAGCAACATATTGACATTGGCTGCATAAGAAACAAGTGTTCAAAAGTACCTAGAGCCAGGAGGTGGAAGAAATTATATAAAGGGATTGGTTTTGCAAATCTCACCAAGAATTTGGTTGCGATCACTAGCGGGTGTGACAGGATGTTCTGGGAGTTAACAGAGAGGCATCACACAGGCATACTGGCAGTTGGTATGGAAGTATAGATGTAGCACTTATTGACTTGACAATCCCTTAGGGGGAAATTATCAAGACTGGTGCAAAGGGAAACTGATCAGATTCAGAAATCAGATTTTTTCTTTTTTTCTCAACTCCTTTGGAAAATAAAAGGATCAATCTGTTTGGTTGCTATGGTCTATGAAGCCAATTTTCCTTTGCACCAGTTTTAATAAATCTACGTTATCCATTAACTATACTGTGCATTTAAGGTGCTAAGTATCAATTTAACATTTGCTTCATCCATATCTATTATGTATAGTATCTGTATGGCAGTAATATTCACTATATTGGTGTTTGTATAGTTGTAGCATACACTTGCCCCTGACTGAAAAAGCAATGCCTGTCCTTCACTATGTGAATTGGGGTTTTACACTAATTTAAAAAAAAGTGTAAACCCATTGTACTACAATATCTCAAGCTTCTCATGTATATTTAAATTTTGCAGTCATAAGACTTTAGGGATAAATATATTTGTAAATCCAACACCTGGAAGAGAAATCTCTCCATAGAAGGATGGCTTTATTGAATTACAAACTCTGCTTAACAAACGGTAGTCTAGCAATTTATATAGGCAATAGAAATTACTTTGGCCATTAAAACTTTTTTTTTACTTTGCTTGCCGCTCATTAAACCTTCATTTACAACGTGCAGCTTTACTTAATTTAAAATTCAGCTAGTAATTATTCACTCATTTATTTAAAATTGATTTCTCTTTCAAAAAGTGATTAATATTCTTAACCTGAAAACTATCGATTGAATTAAAGGCAGAAGTCACATTCAACAAGGAGTAGTACCTTATAATTAAAATACTAATATGTAAGATCAAAAACCTAAGTGCCACTCGATATTTTTCATAGTCAACTAGTTTATAATTTTATGATTACTTGTTTCATGCAAAGTTTCATTAATATGTAGTAGAAGATCTAATTACACATCAATCACTTGTGCTGGAGAAAATTTGCTCAATTTAATTTTATGAAGAAATCTAATTAATTTGCATTTACAATTTTAACATATGCTTTGTTAAACTTTACATGTTCTCCTTTTGTAAGTTTCCAAAACTATTGAAAGGCCATAAATAATGAAATATGTGAAACTTGCAAATCTAAATAATCTTTAAACTAAATATTAAATTAGTGGTTTGCTTTCCAAAGGCTCCATTAGGGAAATCAAAGCCCAATCACATTTAAAAGGGATTGCCCAGGAACTGCAAAAAAGGCTTAGCTTTTTTCCAGAATGGGATTTGACTTTATTGTATTGTATCAGCCCCATTCAAGTGAATATACTGTAGCTGGAACTGCAATGCAGTATCAGACACAGCTCATAGATATATGGGGCACTGGTTGCAAAAAAAAAAAAAAAAAAAAAAAACCTTTACAGCTAGATCTCACTGTGACCTTAGATTTCTGCAAAATCATGATTATCATAACTGTTGCACATCCTTAATTTTTCACTAACAATGGTGAAAAAATTCAGAAGAAAACAGGTGTTTCAACATAGGGAAAAAATGTTTGTGCGTGGCTACACTCTGTTCCAGACAATGATGCGCAGGTGCTCACCCAATGGCTTTCACCCAAGGCCCCAATGTTGCAAAATACTAAAAGAAACAGTAGGGGGCACACTGCTCCAAGTGGGTCATAAGATCACGTTAAAATTGCTAGTTTATTAAAATACATAAATTGCATAAATAATTACAGTACATTAATTCATGTGTGCATCATTCTAGCAAGTGCAAGAAACCTGTGCAAAAGTGATAAACAGTGTCATCTTAATTGTGTCAATAGTATTATATAAGAAATTTTTTTAAAAATTTTACTCCATAAAACCACATCAGTTCACTCACACTCCAGAAATTATACCGTTTGCGGCTCTATTAGCGTTGGTAAATTGATTTGTTTTCCAATGCGCTTCTAGTAGTCCACCATTAACCAGCTGCCGATATGTCTTTAAGCTGCTACCGTGCTTAACTATATAAAATATCTCGTGCACTATTGGAACAGAGTGCAATATACTCCTGCCACCAAATCCACTGTTCAATGTTGGATAATAATTGTCAATCCCAATACAGCCACCGCACCATTCACAATCTCCGCTAAGTGTGCGGCGTTGTTTATGCTGAAAAGTAGTTGGCAGTATATAGAGTATTTAGAGTATTAATGCGTTCCTACGGCACAGGTCCACAGTTGCTCTAGCTATGCCGGTGTCTCCTTACCTCCTTCCCGGCGTGTAGTGATTCGGTCGGCTTCCGCGTGCATGCGACCTCTCCGTACCACTGGCGTCCCACGTGGTATCGGTCCTAACGTGGCGTCCCACGTGACCGGAGGTTACGCGGAGCACTAGAGGGATAGGAGGGCAGGTACTTGCTGGGTCCTAGCGCCTGCTGTTGTCTGTCTTTACAGGAGCTTACACCTGTCTTGTAACAAAGTAAAATATGTTCAAAGTCCGGACTTTGGTAGAGTTGATATAGGTGGTCAGTATTCCCAGACGCGTTTCGGGATTGTCCCCTTCTTCAGTAGATACTGACCATAACTCTTTGGATCCTTAAATAGCAATAGGTGGCAATATTCAAAATGTGGACTGGATGGTGGACCTTTTAGATACGTACATAGTACATAAATACAATAAAATTTAAAAATCTCCATCTAATAAAAATTCTCCATGTAGTCTTGTAAAAGCTCTATGTAAAACATCATAATAATGAAAGGATATAGTTATTGGGTTCCAACTTTGAAGTGGACGGCATTCAAGTGAATATACTGTAGCTGGAACTGCAATGCAGTATCAGACACAGCTCATAGATATATGGGGCACTGGTTGCAAAAAAAAAAAAAAAAAAAAAAAAACCTTTACAGCTAGATCTCACTGTGACCTTAGATTTCTGCAAAATCATGATTATCATAACTGTTGCACATTCCTAATTTTTCACTAACAATGGTGAAAAAATTCAGAAGAAAACAGGTGTTTCAACATGTTGGTTTAAATGAGACCCATAGAGAGTATAGTGAAAGTAGTAGATGTCTAAGGGGTGGGAATATTTGGAGTAGGAAACTAAAAAAAAAGGAATTAGATATTATAAGAGCTTAGAATAAAAGGTGTTATTTAAAAGGAAACAAAAAAAAAAAAAAAAAAAACAGGCTGCTGTTACCAGATCCTGGTTAATGGTTTTTGATCGGAAGAAATAAATCCATGTTCTCTAGGCTGCATTGAGAACTCATGAACTCAACTTTTCAAGCCTACAAATTCAATAAATTTCCTAGTCCTTGACATGAGATAACTGATTGGCTGAACTCATGAATGTGATTTGCTCAATGGGAGTTGAACTTTTTTGTGGAATAAGTATCATTTGGATGATGGACATAACTGAACAAGATGATAGCTCTGTGCTTACTCATTTATTTTCTGAGTGTTTGCATAGTTTGTACTACATTATTGTACTTTGCATGGACATTTCAACAAGTATATCACATTATCAGATCCACAGTTCAAAAACATCTTTCTTGATCTTATGAATCTCACCCCCAACATTCTATATGATTGCTTGTTTACTGGCCACACAGTCAGGTTTCTGCATGCAGTTTTGAAAGCCAAAACCAGGAGTGAATAAAAATAAAAGAGGGTACATTGTATCTGTCTTTTATACTGTCTCTCCTTTTTTTGATCCACTACTGATTTTAGCTTCCAAAACTGTATCAGAAAACCTAACTGTGGTCATTCTCTAATGTTTGTACAGCATTTGCGTCTATTATTGCCACCTTTATATTACCCTAACACTTTAGGCAGGTGTATTTTGAAAGGGGGTATGAATGTAAGTATTGTATTATTTTAAAGTTTTCTAGGTGCTCCAATGAATTTGATGATTTAGCTATTTTTGTAAATGATTTGCAAAAATGTAGGGATTCAGATGTTATACAAATATGGATTGTACATCTGGATCATCCAATTGAACGCAATGATTTTTTAACTGTGTTGGTTGATATATTGTATTTGGTAACAACATGATATTTGAGTTATCTATTTTTTTTATCTTTAGGAATGAGACATTTTGTGTTAAAGAACTTTGGTACATTTATAGGTAGAGTGAATCAAATGTTTGGAAAATGCTTTCTTTTGGAATCTCTCTGTATATACGCTGTGAATAATGCACCAGTCTGAGGAAGAGCCATGTCCAATCTTGAAACGAGTTACAAAATTGTTATAATATGATCATTAACCCCTTAGTGACTACTAATACGCCTTTTTAGTGATGTAAACATAGGGGGTTTTAGCTAAACAGTTGGCTTTATTCAATCATTACATGTACCCAAAATGGTGCATTAAAAACTAGAACTTGTCCTGCAAAAAATCAGACCTCATTGATGAAAAAACACAAAAGTTAAAGCCCCTGACGAAGCTCTGGAGAGCGAAACCTGGGTCGGGCTGTGATGGTACCGTGAACGCGGTTTTATCTTTGATACGCTTGTTCTTATCTACGTCTGCAAGTCAAATAAATCCTTTTAATTTTTGCTATCTCAAAGGTGCTGCACTATTGTGTGTTTTTTTAGCATTTCTAGGGTGATCAGCCACTACGCCCGTGGATGGAGTGCTATAACCTGGATTAAAGGATTTCTCTTGGTGTATATTTGAGGAACATGAATGAAAGCAGCGCTGTTCTTTTATTAAAACTGTGACTTTCAAAGTGTTTGACCCACAACACATTTAGAACCAGCAGCAGCGCAAGTACTCTTATGTCCATTGTGACCGTGTGTGTTTGATATACATTTGTTTATACAGTGATATTATACAAGAGGACTCTTTCAAAGATAAAACCTTCTATGTAGTTCAAAATAGACCATTCAGCTTTCAGTATATGTCTGTTTTAATTAATCATTCTATTCAGTATGAAATAACAATTTTAGAGCATCCACTTTTATTAGCTCTGCATTGTGTTGTTCCTCTTAATCCAACTAGAAATGTATCAATTAGTGTTCCTACACAGGCTGACACTGTCCAATCATCACTGACAGAGTAAGACTGTGTGAAGATACACCTTTTGACAAAGAGAATGGTTGACTCCTGGTTGTCAATTTGTTCATAAATTTATTTTAGATATTCGGGGGGATAATTCGGAAACAACAGAGCAACAATGCAATACAGAATTCTAAGAAATGTGCCAGAATCACTTCATGACGAATACAAGCATTTACTAAAAAAGGCACGTCAGAAGAGTTGGAAGGTGCTTTTTAAAAATATTAGAAAATGATAGCAGGCCCCTTGTCATTAAAAAATAAATAAATATTTGAACACACAGCCAACTCCTCAAGGAATTTATGAACTTCTGAATTTATGAGATCGGCAATGATCTGTCTCCTGCCATCTCGTGATCTACTGTTTAAAGAAGCCGCGGTGCACACCAGCGCTCCGGTGAGCACCAATGCCTACTCACAGAGTACCAAACACAGCACCAGCCACTTGATGGCGGCTGTGCTTGATTCATTTGAATGGAGCTGAGCTGCATCTAGGTCATGTGGCTGATGAATGTGATGTCACATGGCCTAGAAAGAGACCACAGCACTCCCAGAGAGCCATGACCTATTTTTAAAGCTGATCAGTGGGGTTGCTGGGAGTCAGATCTCAGCCGATCTGATATTGATGACCTATCTTGAAGAAGGGCCATCAAAATATAAATCCCAGAAATCCCCTTTAAATGTATTTAATAAAAAAAGATTCTTTGTATCAGTAAAGTACTGTCACTTAAAGAGCACAGTTCATTTAATAAGTGCAGTCTACATTCTTTCACATAGCAAATGATATTGGGTTAATGAGAAACTTTACTTCTCATTTTTTTATTACTACATAAGACTCATCACAGGATTGTACAATAGCTACAAGGGGAAATTATGCTTTCTAAGCAAGTTCTCTTTAATTAAAAAAGTTGAAGCATCAAAGTCTACAGAAAATGAATTTAATTACAGACAGTTGATTAATTTAAAACATAGTGTTTGGTGATCTGGATTGATCCCATCTGCCAACAAAATTACATAGCATACAACATGTACTTAGATAGATAAATAGGCAAACAGATAAAACATGCTATATGGAAATGATTTTGTCTTGTTGAAGAATTTAAATTTAGACTGTACTGAAATTACAGGTCAAATCTGCAAATATGATTGTGTCTTATCTTTTGATTTTCTTAACAGTTCAAGAAAAATGTTTATGAAGTGTATAAGAAATGATTTTTTATAGTTTACCTGATAGCTAAAATGTTATGTTATTGATTTGCTAATGCTAATGTCTTTGCATTTCTATAATTCATGACTATTTTAGTGCTAAGAAAGATATATTAATATTTGCCTTACTAGCATAACTATGTATTTAAATGTAAATATACAATACCTAAGTACTATATAATACTAGAATGAATAATTGAAATTGAAATTATTTTAATTTAAATAGAAATAGTCCAGCATTTTTAAGTGGACTTCAGTCACCTAAATAGTCCATACATGCATGTGCTACCTTTATATGCCTTTTGTGATATATGCTTTTTGCCCCGTTTTCAAATCAGAAAATTCAGAGCTGGAAGTGAAGATTTTTTCCAAGTAAGTGACGTACCGGGCCCCTTTGTGGAGAGTGAAGCCTCTTCTTCTACTTCGCAGAGAGCCCGGTGACGTCACCGGCAGCCACAGTCATTATACAAAGCGCACAGAAGGCGGTAACAGCTACGCCCCTCTGGTCCAGTGATGTCACCAGCACAGAAGCTAATTATGCACAGCACATGAAGGGAGGGGTTGTTGGTGGTTACAGGCAGCAGTACGTAACGGCCCTCTGGTCCGTTAACGTCCCTGGGCACTGCGCTGTGTTATCAGTGAAGGAGGCAGAGAACTATGCTATTTAGCATAGTAAACGCCTCCAATGTAAAATAAACTAAAATGGGGCGGTAGGCTTGATAAATAAGCAAGTACTTGCACCTAAGCACGTCTCATAAGAGTACATGGCCATGCTAATTGCATATATATTGCATCTAGACATGGCATGTTCATTGAGTAAAACAACATACAATAAAACAATTGTTTAGTTGCAATAAAAGGTAATCCTATTTATGTAATCAGTCTGCTTTTGTTTAGCTGAAAATAAATATTTTTAGCACTGTACTTGTGTCTTGGACTGAATTTTTTTTTCCTCATTCTACTTTGGGAGTCGTAGTGTGTGCATTTCGATTTGTTGTGATTATATATCTGTTCCATGGGATTGGTAGGTCAGTATATTTGGGTTACCTTGAAATATTAAACTTTTTTTTTATTCACATTTTTTTTTTTTTTTAAGTAAAATCGCTCAGTCCCCTTTCAGCGGAATAGAAATAGTGTTCCCCAATATTCGTGCACTGGTGTGCAATATGTAAGTGGATGTAGAACCAGGAACGGACATAAGAGGCACAAAAATCACTTTAGTAGGCTTTCCATTAGTTCTTATACACACCAAGAGATTGAATAGGTCTAGTCTTCATTCCGTGATCAGCATCCATGATAGAAAGTGCATGCGGGCAATGCACATATATTGTGGAACATTATTTGATGCATGGCCATTAATCAGTTTAGGATTCTTGAATGTTTATGGATACATGTGAGAGCGTGCCCATCTGAATGGGATGTAGTCTGGTTTGCTTATGGAAAAATGTGTTAGCGTGCCCCTCTGAATGCGATGCAGTCTGGTATGTATATGGGTACATGTGGGAACGTGCCCCTCTGAATGTGGTGCAGTCTGTTTGTTTATGGATACATGTGTTAGCGTGCCCCTCTGAGTGTGATGCAGTCTGGTATGTTTATGTATACATGTGGGAGCCTCCCCCATTAAGTGTGATGCAGTCTGGTATGTTTATGGATACATGTGGGAGTGTGCCCCTCTGATGGGGATGCAGTCTGGTATGTTTATCAATACATTTGGGAGCGTGCACCATTGAGTGTGATGCAGTGCATATGTTTATGGCTACATGTGGGATCGTGCCCCTCTGAATGTGATGCACTCTGGTTTGCTTATGGATACATGTGGGAGCGTGCCCCTCAGAGTGTGATGCAGTGTGGGAGCTTGCCCCTCTGAATGGGGTTCAGTCTGTTTGTTTATGGATACATGTGTTAGCGTGCCCCTCTGAGTGCGATGCAGTCTGGTATGTATATGGGTACATGTGGGAGCTTTCCTCATTAAGTGTGATGCAGTCTGGTATGTTTATGGATACATGTGGGAGTGTGCCCCTCTGAATGGGATGCAGTCCGGTATGTTTATGGATACATTTGGGAGCGTGCCTCTTTGAGTGTGATGCAGTCAGTATGTTTATGGATTCATGTGGAAGCGTTCCCCTCCGAGTATGATGCAGTCTGATATGGCTACATGTGGGAGTGTGCCCCTCTGAGTGCGATGCAGCCTGGTATCTTTATGTATAAATGACTACTGGGAGGGGGCACACATCTGTACAAAACTACTGTACAGGTTGAACAGTTTTTTTAAAGTGTTGGGGGAGTGCCAAAGAAAGGACCTGCTCCGGGTGCCAAACATCCTAGGCACGCCACTGCAGTCTGTTATGTATATGGATACATGTGGGAGCATGCCCCTCTGAATGGGATGCAGTCTGGTTTGTTTATGGATATATGATAGATTGTGTATTGCTTTACAAAAACAGAGGAACGATTTAACCAGTAGGATACCAGCGCCATACATTTATGGCGCTGATATCCGGGTCGGAAATGCGCCGGCATCGGTGAAAACACAGATGCCGGCGCATTAACCCTTGCACTGCCCATAGCATGTGCCGGCTTCAAACGTGTGTGCTGTGGCCATCTCGTCCCCGAGCTGCTGTGATGGGGACCCGATGGCATGGAAGGCAGCCCGATGGCTTCCTTAGGCTTCTTGGCTGCCTTCCCTCTTTGCCTGTCAGAACCAGCCTCCTAGATCTCACACGCAGCAAGCTGTAAGTGTATTACTCAGTGTAATACACTTACAGCCAGATGTATTGTAATTACAATATATTACAATACAGATGTATTGTAATTAGAGATGAGCGAATCAAAGTTGACGAAGTGGAATTCGATCCGAATTTCAGGAAAAATTTGATTTGCACTGAATCTGAATTTCCTCACGCTTCGTGGTAACAAATCACATTCATTTTAAAATGGCTGCTGCACGTGTGAGGACATAGAGCAAGGAAGTCTGGGAACGAGGGATCACCCACAATGCCATGCATGCAGCCAATCAGCAGCCAGCCAGCCCTGTGATGTCACAGCCCTATAAATAGCTTCAGCCATCTTGGATTCAGCTATTTTCGAGTGTACTTAGTGCAAGGAGAGACATCAGCAGGCGTTAGGGACAGTGGTAAAAAAGACTTTAAAACTTTTATTTTGCTATATAGAAGTGCAGGGAAAGGATAGAGAGGAATTATTCCACAGTATTGAAGCAGAACAGGGTTCAGTAGGGGACCCTATTATACCTTGCTGCACTGACTGCGGATCCAAATTGCCATTATACAGCTCTGTAATTCCAGCAAACTGTTCTTGTTATTGGGGTGCAAGTGTTGTTTGATACAGCCATTAACAGGCATTATTACTTATTTGCTCTTGTGCGGTGCAGTTATATGTTCTAAAGCATTGTTTGGCTTGTATTAGTGGGGAAAAATGGGCTTATTAGCCGTTGTGTGGTGAAGTGAGAAAATTACAGCCCTTTTTGGCATGTATTAGTGGCAAAAAATATATATATTTGCAGTTTAGCGGTGCAGTTATATGTTCTAGATGCCCTTTTCGGTGTGTATTAGTGGCAAAAAAATATATTATTTGCAGGTTCACTGGAGCAGTTATAAGTTCTAAAGCCTTTTTGGCATATATTTGTGGCAAAAAAAGTTATATGTTCTAAAGCCTTTTGTGGCATGCATGGAAAAATATATGGGCCTATTTGCCGTTCAGCAGTGCAATTATACGTTCTAAAGCCTTTTGTGGGGTGTATAAGTGGAAAAAAATAGGGGCCAATTTGCCGTTCAGCGGTGCAGTTATCTGTTCTAAAGCCCTTTCTGGCTTGTATTAGTGGAGAGGGGGGGGGGAAGGGCTTATTAGCCGTTGTGTGGTGAAGTTAGAACATTACAGACAGTTTTTGGGTGTTTTAATTTTCTTTTAATTTATTTATTTGATCTAACATTATGTCAGACAGAGAAGTGCCAGGCCCTGCACAGTGGAGTGGCGGAGGCCTAAATGTTTCTGGCGCAGGCACAGGTCACAGCAGAGTAATGGGGTGTGGCAGCAGGAGTCGTAGCGAGAGGCCTGAGCTCCCGATGTCATCTACCGGTTGTGGCTTGACCAGCAACCCAGCGGTTCTTGAATAGTTGACTCAGTCATCTAATTCATCCCAAGTGACATCAGACACCCCCACCAAGAGTTGGTGGGATCGTCAGACATAACCCTTAGTTGGCCTGGCCAGGAAGCAGGCCATGTGCCCTCACCTGTCCTCAACCTGCCTCTGTCCTTTTCTGTTCCCTCAGCCAGAATTATATGCTGTGCGCTCAGCTCCACTATACAGCAAAGACGAGCTAATAGAGGACAGTCAGCAGCTACCTACCAGCCAAGATGTGGAGTAGACATCCGCTGCTTCAGGTAAGTAGTGATGAGGAGAGTGGCATGGGAGCTGGTGTTGTGAGCAGTCAGGCTCCTGACTCATAGACCATTGAGGAGGACATCAGCTATATGCAGACAGTACTCGATGATGATGATGTAGCTCAGGGATGCTCAACCTGTGGCCCTCCAGCTGTTGTGAAACTACAACTCCCACGAGGCCCTTCTGTAGGATAAAAGCTGTAGGCTGTCAGGGAATGATGGGAGTTTTCCAACAGCTGGAGGGCCGCAGGTTGAGCATGCCTGATGTAGCTGATCACATTTGGGAGCTGGGTGAATTGCATATGAGGCAGTGGCGGAGCCAGCAAGTTGCTAGCATGGCCAGGAGTCAGCAGATTGGCCGTAGTGGGAGGTCGGGAGCTAACGTGCGCTTGGTTCGCAAGGTTCTACCTGCCCGGAAAGTAGTGGTGCAGGGATTCATGGAAGCAGCAGTGGTAGCCGTCAGTCAGTGTGGAGTGTTGGGAAAAAAAATCACCTACTCAGCGGTGTGGCAGTTTTTTGTTAAGCCACCAGAGGAGGTGAACATTTGTAGAATCTGTGGGCAGAAGGTGAAGCGTGGCCAGGGTGCCAATGTTGGCACCAGGGCCCTGCATCAACATATGCAGCGTCATCATAAAGTGGCCTGGGAGAACCATGGCTCCCCCGTGGTGGTCATGCCTGCCGCAGCAAACACTGCATCACTCAGTGGCACGCACCTGATTTTATGCAGTCAAGGCTCCACCACCTCAGCCGAAGGGAGTTGTCTGTCCTTCCCATTATCTGCTGGTCCTGATACTCCTGCTCCTCCTCCTACTCCTCATCAGTCATTCCGTCAGCAATCGATCACTGAAGCAATTGCTGAGAGACAACAGTTTGCGTGCACTCATCCAACAGCGCAGACGCTGAATGTGCTCCTGGCCAAGTTGATGGTGCAGCCAAATTTTCCAAGTGGTGGACTCTGCACCTTTCAGAAAACTGATGGTTTGTGCCGAGCTGAGGTGGAGAGTCCCAAGCCATCGTTTCTTTGCCAAAAACGCAGTACCACCTCTGCACACACATGTAGAACAGAAGGTGGGCCAGTCCTTGAGCCTGTCAGTGTCTGCCAAAGTGCATGGCAGTGCCGAAGTGTGGAGCTGTAACTACTGTCAGGTACAATACATGTCCTTTATGGCCCACTGGGTGAATGTGGTTCCTGCACAGCTACACCAGCAACTTGGCCAGGTGATGCTGCTTCTGCCGCCACGTTCTCACACCATTGGTTCTGCGACAATATCCGCCTCTGCCTCCTCATCCTTCACCGTGTCCTCAGCCTCCACTGCAGGGACAATTAGCAGTGCTCCTCCAGCATACCACATGTGCAGGACAAGGCGGTCTCACGTTCTGCACCTGGTTTGCCTGGGCGAACGGAGTCAGAAAGGGGAGGAACTGCTCCGTGTCCTCCATCAAGAAATTGAATCCTGGATTTCTACGCGACAACTCAAAATCAGAACCATAGTGACTGACAATGGGAAGAACATGGTGTCGGCGCTGCGTCAAGGAAGACTGAGCCATGTGCCCTGCATGGCACATGTGTTAAATCTGGTTGTCAAGGGGTTCCTGAAGTCTTCCACCCATCTGCAAAACATTCTAAAAATGCCCAGGAAACTATGCATGCACTTCAGCCACTCGTAAACCTCAAAGCACACCCTCTTAGAGCTGAAGCGGCAGAACGGCATCTCCCAACATAGGCTGATATGCTACATTTCCACCCGCTGGTATTCCACCCTCGATATGTTGGACTGACTATACAAACAGAGAAAGGCAATAATTGATTTCTTGATGATACAGGCGGACAGAGAAACTCCTTTGTGTCACTTCGCTGTCAGCCAGTGGCATCCCTTGTGACGTTTGCTCAGGCCCTTAGAGGAAGCCAGGTTGTCACCGGGTCATTCTGTGGTCTACTGATGCTCCTGCAGCCTCCACACTATGTCAAATTGCTACTGTGTGGTCTCCTGATGCTGCTGCTACCTCAACAGTATATCACCTTGCCACTCTGTAGTCTCCTGATGCTGCTGCCACCTCCACACTATGTCACATTGCCACTCTGTGGTCTCCTGATGCTGCTGCTACCTCAAAACTATGTCACCTTGCATCTCTGAGGCCTCCTGATGCTGTTGCTGCCAACTCCACACTGTCATTGTGCCACCCTGTCACCTCCTTCTGATGCTGGTGCCACCTCCACACTTTGTCATTGTGCCACTCTGTGGCCTTCTTATGCTGTCTCCACCTCCACACTGTCATTGTGCCACTCTGTGGCCTCCTCCTGATGCTGCTGCCACCTCAGTACTGTCATTGGGCGACTCTGTGGTATCCTCATGCTGCTTCCACCTAACCACTATGTCATAGGTCCACTCTGTGGACTTCTCAATCTGTTTCCGCCCTCCCCACTTCATGACTGGGCCACTATTTTGCCTTTTGGCCTGGCTGACATTATCATTTATTTTACTTGTCTTCTGATCTGTCAGAAGGAAGGAAAAATGAGATGCACAACGGATCCTGTCTATATAACAGCTGTAAGGCCTGCATGACATGTCCCTATTTTTCATCAGAATTGGCTTATGAAAGCAGGAGTGGGTAAAAAACATAGAAGAAATGTTTCATCTCTGTTTTGGATCTACTCCTGTTTTTTTGGGCTTTAGCAATACTGATGGATTACTGACCAAATGCTGACCAAATGACCAAATGAGTGAAGACGGATGCTCCACAGACAGGATCTGTTTGTTGGGGGTTATTGTTCTGACAGATCAGAGGAAGGGCAAAATAATCAGTGACATCAACACAAACTTACTGCTGACACCCTCTCCACTCTGAAAGAAAAAACAAAATGAACCAGCACCTCCATAATGTATACATATGAGAGCGCAGGTGCACGCTACCTTGGCTGAAACACAATGTTATACATAGAACTTCAAATAACAGCATACTACTTAACAATTGTACAAAGATATAAGCAAACAATGAATATAAAATAAACTGCTTGGTTGCTATACTTACTGTTAGAAAAAATAGATGCTCTTTGCGCATATTATTGATCAAATAGTTGATCAATAATATGCGCAAAGAGTGTCTATTTTTTCTAACAGTAAGTATAGCAACCAAGCAGTTTATTTTATCAATATCCAAAAGGTCCAACAAAAGTTTTGTCTTCATCAACTACACCCTTGCCAAGGTATATGCCGACTGAGGAAGAAATTACACTTGAGCCTAGAACAGCAACTGGCACAACAAGCTCTGAGTTCTTGAGAACGTCAATGCCTTTGAAAGCAAAACCACAGAGAAATTTATCCTCTAATGTCCAAGATATAAATCTCACCAATTATACCTTCGAATTTGAGGACAATGAACAGCTATCTACTATTTTTGAAGACTTAGAAGAATTGTTACCTATAATGAGTCCCAAGCTGGTTGAAGAACACAGAGTGGCAGACATAGAGGTGGAAACTGTTGAGCCAACAGCTACTACTATTAAGGACCCAGAAGACGAAACTTTCCACCCATCCGAATCTGAAACAGAGTTAGACGAAAGTTTTGTGGTCCATAGCGACGAGGATACAGCTGGTGAAGAAGAATTTGAAGATCTGGAGCATGACTGTATTAGCCATGTGAAGGAGGATAAATATCTAGTTTATTTACTACTTTGTTATTTACTTCTTCTGTTATCACTAGTACCTTGTCAATCAAGATCAAAGTGTAATGCCAGGCTATTATCATTTAGCAACATAGTAACATAGTAACATAGTATATAAGGCCGAAAAAAGACATTTGTCCATCCAGTTCGACCTGTTTCCTGCAAGTTGATCCAGAGGAAGGCAAAAAACCCCTGTGAGGTAGAGCCAATTTTCCCCACTTAAGGGGAAAAAATTCCTTCCCGACTCCAATCAGGCAGTCAGAATAACTCCCTGGATCAACGACCCCTCTCTAGTAGCTATAGCCTGAAATATTATTACGCTCCAGAAATACATCCAGGCCCCTCTTAAATTCCTTTATTGTACTCACCATCACCACCTCCTCAGGCAGAGAGTTCCATAGTCTCACTGCTCTTACCGTGAAGAACCCTTTTCTATGTTTGTGTACAAACCTTCTTTCCTCCAGACGCAGAGGATGTCCCCTCGTCACAGTCACAGTCCTGGGGATAAATAGATGATGGGAGAGATCTTTGTACTGACCCCTGATATATTTATACATAGTTATTAGATCTCCCCTCAGTCGTCTTTTTTTCTAGAGTGAATAACCCTAATTTTGATACCCTTTCGAGGTACTGTAGTTGCCCCATTCCAGTTATTACTTTAGTTGCCCTCCTCTGAACCCTCTCTAGCTCTGCTATGTCTGCCTTGTTCACGGGAGCCCAGAACTGTACACAGTATTCCATGTGTGGTCTGACTAGTGATTTATATAGTGGTAAGACTATATTTTCATCACGGGCATCTATGCCCTTTTGATGCAACCCATTATCTTATTGGCCTTAGCAGCAGCTGCCTGACACTGGTTTTTACAGCTTAGTTTGTTATTTATTAAAATTCCTAGATCCTTTTCCATGTCAGTGTTACTGAGTGTTTTACCATTTAGCATGTACGGGTGACTTGCATTATTCCTTCCCATGTGCATAACTTTACATTTGTCAGTGTTAAACCTCATCTGCCATTTCTCTGCCCAAGCCCCCAATCTATCCAGATCCCTCTGTAGCAGAAAACTGTCCTCTTCAGTGTTAATTACTTTACACAGTTTAGTGTCATCTGCAAAAATTGATATATTACTGTGCAAGCCTTCTACAAGATCATTAATAAATATATTGAAGAGAATAGGGCCCAATACTGAACCCTGAGGTACCCCACTAGTGACCGTGACCCAATCTGAGTGTGTACCGTTAATAACCACTCTCTGTTTTCTGTCACTCAGCCAGTTACTTACCCACATACAGATATTTTCTCCTAGTCCAAGTGTTCTCATTTTATATACTAACCTTTTATGTGGTACAGCGTCAAATGCTTTGGAGAAGTCCAGATATACGACATCCATTGATTCGCCGCTGTCAAGTCTAGAACTTACCTCCTCATAGAAACTGATTAAATTAGTTTGACATGACCGATCCCTCATGAAGCCATGCTGATATGGTGTAATTTGCTTATTTTCATTGAGATACTCCAAGATAGCATCTCTTACAAATCCTTCAAACAGTTTCCCCACAACAGATGTTAAACTTACCGGCCTATAATTTCCAGGCTCTGTTTTTGGACCCTTTTTGAATATTGGCACCACATTTGCTATACGCCAGTCTGGTGGAACATTCCCTGTCAGTATGGAGTCCGTGAATATCAAAAATAAGGGTCTGGCTAGGACATCACTTAATTCCCTTAGGATACGGGGGTGTATGCCATCCGGTCCTGGCGATTTGTCTATTTTAATCTTTTTAAGTCGCTGCTGTACTTCTTCCTGGGTCAGACAGGGCACTTTTAAAAAACAAAAAGTTGGAAGCATGATCAGTGTAACCGTAAAATGTTCAAATGGTCATGTTATAAAAATACAAAAAAAAAGCCAACCCAAACATGTACGTAAGCCAATGTAAGCACTTCGAGAATTTGCGAATATTTAGAATATTGTGAAATATATTCGCAATCACGAATATTTTATTTTTTTTTTAAATACCAGTTTATGTGAATTTTTATGCAAATTTTTATATGCAAATTTTTGCAATCAAGAAAATAATGATTGGATATTACGAATTCGCTAATTTTCGAATATATGGCGAATATTCGCCCAAATATTCGCAAAATATTGGGAATTCGAATATTGCCCCTGCCGCTCATCACTAGTTCTAAGTAGTTCCAGTTACCACAAAATAAAGCTTTTCCTAAACATCAAAAATGCAGTCATTCACTAAGTAGAGGCAATGAAGACGGCAGCACTCACCATTCTGTGGTAATTCTTTTCATGCTTTTATTCTTTCATAAATGAAGTGCAGGCGAATTGGCTGGGGGCGGGCAAGACCTCCTTAACGGAAGGCTGAGGGCAACGGTTGTTTCACGCGAGTATTGCCCTTCATCAGGCCACTTGTACGTCTGTGCTTGGAACCACGCTAATTAAGTAGCGCCCTGCCTTTTGTTACCAAGGTAACAAAGCCAACATTCTCCCTAAGCTGGACATTTAACAAACATACACAAGTGCAATGGGATAAATAAATTTAAAAAAATACTCCAGTCTTGGATGCGCTATACAATGTAGCAATTCTTTTCCACCTTTTATCTAGGGCTATTGCTATCAATTAGCATAAGCCTTTCTTATCTCGCTAACTCTAAATACATTGTAACATTATTTACAATTTCAACCATACGTTCTGATAACCTAGGACCATGGTTATATTACATGTTCGGACACCGCCGAGAAGAAAACAGCATAACCACCAATACTAAATTCATTACTAAGTTACTTTTCAATTGGGATCTGGGATGGGGGGAGGCAGAGACTATATATGAACAGATAGATCATTTTTATCATTGAGTCCGTGGTTGCCCAAAGTCTGGGTTCGGATGATCCACCTTGACTCACGTTGGAGCAGCAACCGGTGTCTGTCACCCCCCCAAAGTGGTCACCGACCACCTCGATGCCCGCAAACGTGAGGCAACGTGGATCTCCGTTATGTTTGTCGCGAACGTGTTCAATGAGGCAGGGAAAGCCTTTGCCCGTCCTCACTGAATTGACATGATATCTAAAACGTTCGAATAGGGGTCAAATGTTTTTAGCTATATAAAAGGCACGGCAAACACAGACAACTGCATATACTACATATGTAGTCCTGCAGGTCACTAAATCATGCACCTTATGAATAACCCCTCCCAGATCCAGAACCTTACTTTTTGTGGAGTTTTCAAAAGAACGAAACGCATGGGTGATGAATACTATTTATGAGCCAACCTCCCAGGAATTAATGTTGAATATTCTGAAAGATGTTATACAAGTTTTAAAACATGAACTAGTCCTTTCTTCGCTTCCAAAAGCACCAGCCAACATTACTTCTGTACCAAAACCTGATCGAAAAGACTTAATCCAACATCATGTACCAAAGCGGATCTCTGGTGGCAGGGTGTACTAGCAGTAGCACTGATCCGGCAGGCTGTTCACCTGGCGAAATAGCCTGCCGCAGACCATCTTAAAGCAAACTAATGGCACCTGACCCTGTCGGTGCTGAAAGTCAAAGACGTGAGCTGTGTAGGACTCACGCTATGAGTCAGTAGTGTACCACTTGCTTGAGGGGGAAAGTGTCCTTTGCCTTTAAAACAGACTTTGCAACACTAAATTTGGTACACTGATCCAGTTGACTTCTAAGTGAATAGTGGTATTAAAAAGTATCTGTCCAGATGTTCACAATTACAAACATTACTAGCCATATGCAAAACAGAGCTGAGCCAGAAAGGTTCTATTATTCTGAAAAAGCGGAGGTCCTTTTTTTTTTACAACTTGGATTAGTTCAGGTTCACCTCTGTGAATAAACAAATCTTTTAATGGGGTTGCCAGGGTTCACATCTGAACCCGGACGTACTCATATTTTCACCCAGGCAGCCCCTCTGATGTTAGCATTTGGGCATGTCATGCTCCGATGCTCTCCCTTACACTGCGCAGGATCGCACAGGACATGGGCTCTTTTACTTACAAGAATACACTGCTAGGCAGAGGCTTCTGCCTAGCAGTGTATTCGGTGACATCATCAGGTTTTGATGGGCAGGCTTTAGCGCTTTTCTAGTCCTCTTACAGGCTAAAGAAGCGGTACAGCCCACACATCAGTGCCGGTGATGTCACTGGGCTCACTGCTGGGCGAAAGTCTATGTCTGGCAGCCCAAAGGAGGGCCTGGTACGTCACCGGATCTCCTGAAAATGCCTTTGGCCTGTGTGAATCAGCGCAGGGCAAGGGAGAGCATTGGAGCATGAAATGCTCTGATGCTCTTGTCAGGGTGGCTGCCTTGGGGAAAATATGGGAATTTCCTAGTTCAGCTCTGAAACAGGACAAGTTATGTACTAAGCTATACTTCGCGATTAAACTTGTTTTATTTATCAGTTTGTTGTTTGAATAAATATTTTATTGTTATATAAAAATGGGTGTTATCTTATTTTGTTGGATTATCTTAATCTATTAAAAAAATAAGCACAATTATAATTTTATAAAGTTTTTTATTACCAACTTTTTAATAACTTAATCAAGTAAATATTTTTTTTTTATAAATAATATAAATAAAACCAACCACTTAAAAAGTGGAATGAAGATATTAGCATTCATAATAAATTGTTCAACAATGAAAAATCCTAGGGTTAGGGCAAGCTTCGTTTTTGCATAATCCATTTGGATAGACAAATAATGTAAAGTATAGATATTGATATGATCTAAGGTGGTATACAGTGTTTATTATACACACTTATGTTTCAAATCCTTGATCATGCTACCCAAAAGGAGTAAAAAAAAAACTAACGTTCAGTGCAGATGACAAACAGCATTTTTTATACAAAATAATAAATAACATAATTTAAAAATAATAATTAAAAACTATAATTATGAGCGCCTTGACCTCGGTTTTCAGAAAACCACAGAAATCCTGTATAATGTCCGTTCGGGTCTGGAAATTTGCAACAAATTATATTGACAGCACAAGACAGTATTGGTACTCGATTACCGTGGCCAAGGAGACCATATACACTTTCTTATAAAAAAAAAAAATTGTTTTATAAAACGCATAATGATAGGTATAACTACATTTAAACTCACTAAAACGTTTACAAAATAATGAGGGCTAGGAATATATAAAATCTTACACAGAAGAGACTGAATCAGAGCTGAACCCCGACATATCATGACCATGAATAATTCAACTAGAATAACTGGAGCATTAGACCTATTTTACACTCCCTTTTGACCCCTTACCAAGCGACAGACTTTTTCTTCCTTCTAAAATCTCAAAGTTGGATGTAGACAAGCACCATATAAAAAAGCTTGATGAAGTCAGACCCAGTAACGAGATAACCACTTCCCGAAAATTGTCACCATTGAAATGATAATTTAAAATGTATTGTCCTTGCCATTCGGGAAGCATCATAGGGAAAAGTTGACATAATATATTAAGAAGTACTCACATATTCCACTTCCTCATATTAAACAAGTCGAATAAAGAGATATATCTATTTACACATAATAAATCAGTTTATTTCTGATTGGATTTTTAAAAATAAAATATTTTTAAACTGCAAACATTTAAAATTTGAACTATTTGAAACATTTACTGACCGATTTTCATCTCGTTCAAATTCATGTTGAGTGATTTGGGCATCATATTTTATTAGTTCGACTAGATAACTGCAATCAATCACTTTGGTGGTGGTAAATAAATTAATGTTGAGCAGGCATGACCAACCTGTGGCCCTCCAGCTGTCGCAAAACTACAACTCCCAGAATGCCTGGATAGCCTTCAGCCATTAGGGCATGCTGGGAGCTGTAGTTTTGCAACAGCTGGAGGGCCACAGGTTGAGCATCCCTGATGTAGAGTAACACAGGGAACCTCTACCAAAAAACAAGACATTTGGTTTTATTCATGGCGGCATAAATTTTATTCCAATCTGGGCATTTTTACAGTTTCCGCTTTTGCACCAATTAGTGTTTCGAGGCGACTTTCAGGATCTTCGAGAGGATGTGGATGTTCTGGACCCCATTGTGGGTCATTTTTTAAAGATAATGGATATAGTCTTTTTTCTATCAATACACCCTCCCTTACCCTGGGAACACACCTAAGCGTTTTTCAGCGCGTTCAAACGCGCTGAAAAACGCACAACAAGTGAAAACCCATGTATTCCAATGGACATGGTTCACACTTGAGCGTTTTACAGCGCGTTTGAACGCACTGAAAAACGCCAAACGCAAACGCTTGTGCATGAGCTTCTTTGGGGCGTTTGCCCAAGCGTTTGCACCCATTGAAAAGCATATAAGAAAATATGCGCGTTTTCCGCTTCAAAAACACGCATATGATCGCGCGTTTTTGTAGTAAAACCCAGCAGAAAGGCAGAATCTCCACCCACCTTTGCTGGGTGGGGATTCTTTTTTTCTGCAAACTGTAAGCTGCCAATCAAAAAAACGCCCCAAATACGCGCGTTGCAAAAATACAAAAACGCCGAAAAAACGCGCGTTTTCCGCAGAAAAAACGCTCAAAAAAACGCCTGATCCAAAAACGCCTAGGTGTGTTCCCAGCCTCAGTCTTGAAAGGAGCGCTGTCAATTGCTTAAACATAATATCAAATTAAAATGACTATACTTTCTCACTTGACGTGCATTTAGAAAATAGAAAATAAATTTAAGGGGGTTTTGATTTGGCCAAATAATGTCATACTTACTGGTCTATATGGATTTGTGGCTGCCGGACTAACTAGTTCTTCGCTTGTCTCATCTGAACTTTCCTCCTGAAAATAATATAATCAATAAGTACGCTTTTTATTGATTTTGGCAGCTGAAATTAAAAAAAGTTCAGTTTTTTTTTTTTACTTCAACATATTTTTCATCTTCCCTCTTTTAGTCGGTACTCTGGATTTAGAGACCTGAGATATCATTATTAGCTCTAATGTGACCCAAGAGAGGCTCTAGGCAAAGGATGAATATCAAGGGAGAAAGGGGGCAACCTTTCCGTGTGCCATTCCTGATGGTAAAACCTGCCGAGTATTGACCATTCACCTTGACTAGAGCCGTTGAGTTAGAATATATGTTACGGATACAGGCTAGTATGGAGTCTCCCAAACCAATATGAGATAATGTGGCAAACATGAACGTCCAGTTCACTCTATCGAATGCCTTCTTAGCATCCGTTGAGAGAAGGATCGCGTGTAACTTGGACGTCACTGCTTTATATATCAGGTATATCAGGTTAGAGAACAGTTTCAGGTCCACATTAATCAGGGAGATCGGCCGATAGTTTTGCACAAGGCCGGCTCCTTGCCCTCCTTGGGGATTACCGTAATCTGGGCTCTAAGTGTGTCAGCTGGCACATTTTTAGGCCTATCAAAATAATTAAAAGCCGATAAAAACCGTGGGGACAATAAGTCCATAAAGGTTTTGTAATAAGATAGGGGCAGGCCATTTGAGAGTCATTAACAGCAGACAACAGTTCAGTGGCGGTTAAGGGGGACTCTAGCGCACTCATTGTTTCCGGAGGGAGGCGAGGTAGGCCCGAAGCTGCAATGTACGACTGGATCGAGGGCAACATGCTGTCCGGGTCACGTGTCGCGGAGTTGTGTAAATTATGCAAAGCGGAATAATAGTCTTTGAACGCTTCAGCTAGTTTGGAGGGAAGAACTGTACGGCGACCCACATGATCTGTCAAGAAGGGGACATACGTAGTCTGTCTCGTCTTATGTAGCGTTCTCGCCAGTGTTCTACCCGGCTTATTGCCATGTTCATAAAAGTGCCTACGGCATTTTACCAAGGTTGCTTTTGCCTTGGATAGGCACAACGACCGAATCTGCTCTCTCTATCGTAACAATTCCGCCCCCAAATGTGCATCCAGGGATGCTTTGTGTTGTTGTTCCAGGGCGTGAATCTTGGACTGCAAAGTGAAAAGAGTCAGCGCCCTTTCTTTTTTGAGGCGTGTTCCAACTTTGATGAAGGTGCCTCTAATTACACATTTGTGCGCCTCCCAGAAGGTGAGGGGGTCACTGTCTGGCGTTGCATTCTCTGAAAAGTAATCGGTTAGATCCTTCCGGACCTCAGCACTGATTTGCAAGTCCTGTAAGAGGGAGCAATTAAGCTGCCAATGCCAGGCTCTAGCTTGATATGTTGGGAGTGAAATTGACACGGTTATGAGAGCATAATCGGAAAAATGTATGGAGTCAATCTGGGCATCTGACAACTGTTCTAACTGGGAGTGACGGAGGAAAAGGTAGTCCAGCCGAGAATAAGAACTATGAGGGTTTGAATAGAATGTATAGTCTCTTGATGTCGGGTTCAGGACTCGCCATGTATCAAGTAGCTGGTGTGAGTAAAGCAGATCACGAAGTCTGGTATGCATGGAACGGGGAAGGTAGGACTGACCGCTGGAGGAGTACATCACCGGATCTATGGGCATATTGAAGTCGCCCCAAAAAACCAGGACCCCCCTCTGCAAATTCAGTCAAGGCAGCTAGGGCTGAGTCTAAAAAACTAACTTGCCCTGAGTTTGGGGAGTACACCGTAGCGAGTGTGAAAGTCGTGCCCGCTAGCTTACCTTTCACAAAGAGGTAATGTCCCGCTCCATCAGTGTGAGAGTCCAACAACTCCCAAGATGCGGAGTTAGAAATAAGGATGGATACCTCTTGTCTTGGAGTCCGGAGAGGCGCTGTGGTACACATGCAGGAAACGCCTGTCTTTAATGGGTTGGATCGCGTCGGCCCGAAAATGCATTTCCTGGATGAACGCTATATGTGCCCTCTTTTTCCAAAGAAGACGGACGAGGGAGGATCTCTTTTCTGGCTTGTTCAGGCCCTGCACATTAAGGGAGACCAAGACCACATCAGATTTAGAAACAGATTGTCTAGAATAGCTAGGCGGCATCCTAGAGGCACAGGAGATACATAGGGAAGTGGGACAAGAAATTAAAGAAAAGAAAATAGCTAAGAAAGGTGCAAGGAAAGAAAAGGCAGAGGGAGAGGAAAGAAAAATGAGGTCAATGCTCATGCGGAAAGAGAAATCCTAAGTAATAGCCAAACAGCTAATGAACTGTGTGACGACCACTCTGGACCTAAGTACCAAAGAAGCAGCAACACAGTGCCCTAGTGGGGGAAATGGAACGACTGGTCAAGGACTAAGAACATATTGAGAGCATCCAAGTACCTCAGCATGGGTGTAAGAGAGATGTGAAAGGAACATGCAGCAGTTAGCTCTATAGGCATAAGAGAAAGGCCAGGGCGAGATTACAGTAGGTGGAAAACATTGGCACTAAGGTAGAAATTGCAATTCAAGCTTGAGGGAAAAACAGCAGGAAACAGTATAAAATAACAGATTCAACGATACTGTATCTTGACACGTTCAACGTGGAGGTGATCGGCGTTGTAGTAGTGGGGACAGTTGGGTATGTCTCCATGGCTTGTTAGAGCGATCAGCTGTTGATCTCCGAGGTAATAGAGGTGGGTTCCTCCACGTGTTACCACTCCTTGCAGATTGGGTCTGGAGAAAGGGAGGCGCAGTACAGTCAGGAACCACAACCGGTGGGATACCCAGGAATTCAAAGCTTCCGGAAGATCCTCAGGAGAACTGACAGACATAGATTGACCACCAGATTTTCGCTAGATAATATGAAATGGGTGGCCCCAGCGATAAGACGCACCATCCTCCAGGACGGCATCAAGGAGAGGACGGACCAGGCGTCTCATGAAAAGAGTTAGGCGAGAGACATCCGGGAGCACTAAAAGAGGGGCACCTTCAAATAGGATCTCCCGTTTCTCCCAGGCTTTGCGGAGTATATCTTCTTTGATTTTGTAGAAATGCACTCTGCAAATGACGTCACGTGGCTGGTCCGAATCACGCAATCTCGGACCTGCGGTGCAGTGAACCCTGTCCAATTCAATTTCGGACCGAGGTGGTCTGTCCAAGAACTTGTTGAAGATGGATACCAATTAGAGATGAGCGAACACCTGGAAGTTCGGGTTCGGGAAGTTCGGCCGAACTTCCCGAAAATGTTCGGTTTCGGGATCCGAACTCGACCCGAACTTTATCCCGAACCCCATTGAAGTCAATGGGGACCCGAACTTTTAGGCACTAAAAAGGCTGTAAAATAGTCCAGGAACGGGCTAGAGCAGGGATGCTCAACCTGCGGCCCTCCAGCTGTTGTAAAACTACGACTCCCACAATGCCCTGCTGTAGGTTGATAGCTGTAGGCTGTCCGAGAATGCTGGGAGTTGTAGTCTTGAAACAGCTGGAGGGCCGCAGGTTGAGCATGCCTGGGCTAGAGGGCTGACAAAGGCAGCAAAATGAAGGTAAATCCTCTGGAAACAAATGTGGATAGGGAAATTAATTAAAATAAAATAAAATAAATAAAATTTAACCAATATCAATTGAAGAGAGGTCCTACTGCAAGGAATCATGCGTCATATCACCCAACACTTGAGAAGGCCACTTTCAGTTATTTTGGCCCCAGCTCCCAGACAGAGTAGAGCGGTCCCACAGCAAGGAATCATGCGTCATTTCACCCACCACTGGACAAGGCCACTTTCAGTTATTTCGGCCCAGCACCCAGACCGAGGATACAAGTTCCACAGCAAGGAATCATGCGTCATATCACCCACCACTGGAGAAGGCCACTTTCAGTTATTTCGGCCCCAGCACCCAGACAGAGGAGAGAGGTCCCACAGCAAGGAGTCATGCGTCATTTCACCCACCACTGGAGAAGGCCACTTTCAGTTATTTCAGCCCCAGCACCCAGACAGAGGAGAGAGGTCCCACAGCAAGGAATCATGTGTCATATCACCAACCACTGGAGAAGGCCATTTTCATTTATTTCGGCCCCAGCACCCAGACAGAGGAGAGAGGTCCCACAGCAAGGAATCATGCGTCATATCACCCACCACTGGAGAAGGCCACTTTCAGTTATTTAGGCCAGGCACCCAGACAGAGGAGAGAGGTCCCACAGCAAGGAATTATGTGTCATATCACCCACCACTGGAGAAGGCCACTTTCAGTTATTTCGGCCCAGCACCCAGACAGAGGAGAGAGGTCCCACAGCAAGGAATCATGCGTCATATCACCCACCATTGGAGAAGGCCACTTTCAGTTATTTCGTCCCAACACCCAGACCGAGGCTACAGGTCCCACTGCAAGGAATCATGCGTCATATCACCCACCACTGGAGAAGGCCACTTTCAGTTATTTCGGCCCAGCACCCAGACCGAGGATACAGGTCCCACTGCAAGGAATCATGCGTCATATCACCCACCACTGGAGAAGGCCCCTTTCAGTTATTTCGGCCCAGGTCCCAGACAGAGGAGAGAGGTCCCACAGCAAGGAAACATGCGTCATATCACCCACCACTGGAGAAGGCCAATTTCAGTTATTTCGGCCCCAGCACCCAGACAGAGGAGAGAGGTCCCACAGCAAGGAATCATGCGTCATATCACCCACCACTGGAGAAGGCCATTTTCAGTTATTTATGCCCCACCACCGAGACAGAGGAGAGAGGTCCCACAGCAAGGAATCATGCGTCATATCACCCACCACCGGAGAAGGCCACTTTCAGTTATTTCGGCCCCAGCACCCAGACAGAGGAGAGAGGTCTCACAGCAAGGAATCATGCATCATATCACCCACCACTGGAGAATGCCACTTTCAGTTATTTATGCCCCACCACCCAGACAGAGGAGAGAGGTCCCACAGCAAGGAATCATGCGTCATATCACCCACCACTGGAGAAGGCCACTTTCAGTTATTTCGGCCCAGCACCCAGACCGAGGATACAGGTCCCACAGCAAGGAATGATGCGTCATATCACCCACCACTGGAGAAGGCCACTTTCAGTTATTTCGGCCTCAGCACCCAGACAGAGGAGAGAGGTCCCACAGCAAGGAATCATGCGTCATATCACCCACCACTGGAGAAGGCCACTTTCAGTTATTTATGCCCCAGCACCCAGACAGAGGAGAGAGGTCCCACAGCAAGTAATCATGTGTCATATCACCCACCACCGGAGAAGGCCACTTTCAGTTATTTCGGCTCCAGCACCCAGACAGAGAAGAGAGGTCCCACAGCAAGGAATCATGTGTCATATCACCCACCACCGGAGAAGGCCACTTTCAGTTATTTCGGCTCCAGCACCCAGACAGAGAAGAGAGGTCCCACAGCAAGGAATCATGCGTCATATCACCCACCACTGGAGAAGGCCACTTTCAGTTATTTCGGCCCCAGCACCCAGACAGAGGAGAGAGGTCCCACAGCAAGGAATTATGCGTCATATCACCCACCACTGGAGAAGGCCACTTTCAGTTATTTAGGCCCCAGGCAGCCAGACCGAGGAGAGAGGTTCCACAGCAAGGAATCATGCGTCATATCACCCACCACCGGAGAAGGCCACTTTCAGTTATTTCGGCCCCACCACCCAGACC
This sequence comes from Bufotes viridis, assembly GCA_033119425.1. Classification (NCBI taxonomy): domain Eukaryota; kingdom Metazoa; phylum Chordata; class Amphibia; order Anura; family Bufonidae; genus Bufotes; species Bufotes viridis. Next base: position 548,461,140 of record CM065589.1, on the reverse strand, counting down.
GAGGAGAGGTTCATTCAAATTTGGGTTGCACCGCAAGATCATGCTAAAGTTAAAAAAATGAGGATTCAATAAAGAAGTGCCCCGGAGTACAAGAATACATGGTTGAGGGGGAGGCAGTTCTAAATGTCTATTCTGCACAAGGGAGGAACAGGTCCTGTGGGATCCATGCCTGGTTCATTTTTATGAACGTCAGCTTGTCCACGTTGGCCGTGGATAGGCGGCTGCGTTTGTCAGTAATGATACCCCCTGCAGTGCTGAATACATGTTCAGACAAAACGCTGGCCGCCTGGCAGGCCAGCACCTCCAAGGCATAAAATGCTAACTCTGGCCACGTGAACAATTTGGAGACCCAGAAGTTGAATGGGGCCGAACCATCAGTCAGTACGTGGAGGGGTGTGCAGACGTATTGTTCAACCATGTTAGTGAAATGCTGCCTTCTGCTAACACGTTCCGTATCAGGTGGTGGTGCAGTTAGCTGTGGCGTGGAGACAAAACTTTTCCACATTTCTGCCATGCTAACCCTGCCCTCAGAGGAGCTGGCCGTGACACAGCTGTGTTGGCGACCTCTTGCTCCTCCTCTGCCTTCGCCTTGGGCTTCCACCTGTTCCCCTGTGACATTTGGTAATGCTCTCAGGAGCGCCTCTACAAGCGTGCGCTTGTACTCGTGCATCTTCCTATCACGCTCCAGTGCAGGAAGTAAGATGGGCACATTGTCTTTGTACCGGGGATCCAGCAGGGTGGCAACCCAGTAGTCCGCACACGTTAAAATGTGGGCAACTCTGCTGTTGTTGCGCAAGCGCTGCAGCATGTAGTCGCTCATGTGTGCCAGGCTCCCCAGAGATAAGGACAAGCTGTCCTCTGTGGGAGGCGTATCGTCATCGTCCTCCGTATCCCTCCAGCCACGCACCAGTGATGGGCCTGAGCTGTGTTGGGTGCCACCCCGCTGTGAATCTGCTTCATCCTCATCCTCCTCCACCTCCTCCTCATCCTCCTCGTCCTCCAGTAGTGGGCCCTGGCTGGCCACATTTGTACCTTGCCTCTGCGGTTGCAAAAAAACTCCCTCTGAGCCACTTCTAACAGACTGACCTGAAAGTGCTAAAAATGACCCCTCATCCTCCTCCTCCTCCTGGGCCACCTCCTCATCCATCATCGCCTCAAGCGTTTTCTCAAGGAGACATAGAAGTGGTATTGTAACACTGATAAAGGTGTCATCGCCACTGGCCATGTTGGTGGAGTACTCGAAACAGCGCAACAGGGCACACAGGTCTCGCATGGAGGCCCAGTCTTTGGTGGTGAAGTGGTGCTGTTCCGCAGTGCGACTGACGCGTGCGTGCTGCAGCTGAAACTCCTCTATGGCCTGCTGCTGCTCGCACAGTCTCTACAGCAAGTGCAAGGTGGAGTTCCACCTGGTGGGCACGTTGCATATGAGGCGGTGAGCGGGAAGGCTGAAGTTCCGCTGTAGCGCAGACAGGCGAGCAGCAGCAGGATGTGAACGCCGGAAGCGCGCACAGACAGCCAGCACTTTATGCAGCAGCTCTGACATGTCGGGGTAGTTGTGAATGAACTTCTGCACCACCAAATTCAGCACATGCGCCAGGCAAGGGATGTGCGTCAAACCGGCTAGTCCCAGAGCTGCGAAGAGATTTCGCCCATTATCGCACACCACCAGGCCGGGCTTGAGGCCCACCGGCAGAAACCACTTGTCGGTCTGTTGTTCAATACCCCGCCACAACTCCTGCGCGGTGAGGGGCCTCTCCCGCAAACATATGAGTTTCAGAATGGCCTGCTGACGTTTACCCCGGGCTGTACTGAAGTTGGTGGTGAAGGTGTGTGGCTGACTGGATGAGCTGGTGGAAGCAGAGGAGGAGGAAGCTGAGTAGGAGGAGGAAGCTACAGGAGGCAAAGAATGATGCCCTGCGATCCTTGGCGGCGGAAGGACGTGCAGACGTTCGCCAAGGAAATCTCCACCTGGGGCCCAGCCGCCACTACATTTACCCAGTGTGCAGTTAGGGAGATATAGCTTCCCTGGCAGTGCTTACTGGTCCACGTATCTGTGGTTAGGTGGACCTTGATTTTATCGGATACTTGGTTGTGCAGGGAAGGCACGGCAGTCTTGGAGAAGTAGTGGCGGCTGGGAACAACATACTGTGGGACTGCCATGGACATCAGCTGTTTGAAGCTGTCTGTGTCCACCAGCCTGAATTACAGCATTTCAAAGGCCAGTAGTTAAGAAATGCTGGCATTCAGGCCCAGCGCTTGAGGGTGGTTAGGTGGGAATTTACGCTTTCTCTCCAAGGTTTGTGAGATGGAGAGCTGAACGCTGACGTGTGACATGGTGGAGATGCTTGGTGACGCAGGTGGTGTTGTCGGTGGCACATCCTCTGTTTGGTGGGCGGCAGGTGCCAACATTCCTCCCGAGGCGGAGGAAGAGGCCGAGGCAGCAGCAGAAGAGGGAGCAGGGGGAGCCTGAGTGAGTTCCTTGCTTTTAAGGTGTTTACTCCACTGCAGTTCATGATTTGCATGTAGATGCCTGGTCATGCAGGTTGTGCTAAGGTTCAGAACGTTAATGCCTCGCTTCAGGCTCTGATGGCACAGCGTGCAAACCACTCGGGTCTTGTCGTCAGCACATTGTTTAAAGAAGTGCCATGCCAGGGATCTCCTTGAAGCTGCCTTTGGGGTGCTCGGTCCCTGGTGGCGGATGGCCAGTAGCAGGCGAACTCTCTTGGAGGCGGCTGTTCTGCTTTTGCCCCCTGCTCTCTCTTTTGCTACGCTGTTGGCTCCGTCTCACTACTGCCTCTTCCTCTGAACTTTGAAAGTCAGTGGCACGACCTTCATTCCATGTTGGGTCTAGGACCTCATCGTCCCCTGCATCGTCTTCCACACCGTCTTCCTCCCTGACCTACTGTTCGTTCTGCACACTGCAAAAAGACGCAGCAGTTGGCACCTGTGTTTCGTCATCATAAGAGACGTGCGGACTCCGATGAGGTGGTATTCCCATGTCCTCATCATCAGGAAACATCAGTGGTTGTGCATCAGTGCATTCTAAGTCTTTCACCACTGGGGAAGGGCTAGGTAGATTCCCTTGGCAAACGCTGCCAGCAGAGTCTTCAAACAGCATAAGAGACTGCTGCATAACTTGAGGCTCAGACAGTCTCCCTGATATGCATGGGGGTGATGTGACAGACTGATGGGCTTGGTTTTCAGGTGCCACCTGTGCGCTTTCTGCAGAAGACTGGGTGGGAGATAATGTTGTGAACATGTTGGATCCACTGTCGGCCACCCAATTGACTAGCGCCTGTACCTGCTCAGGCCTTATCATCCTTAGAACGGCATTGGGCCCCACCAAATATCGCTGTAAATTCTGGCGGGTACTGGAACCTGAGGTAGTTGGTTCACTAGAACGTGTGGCTGTGGCAGAATGGCCACGTCCTCTCCCAGCACAAGAGGGTACACTAACACTACCACGACCGTGTCCGCGTCCCTTACTAGATGTTTTTCTCATTGTTACCATTCACCAAGCACCACAATAAGAAAAAATAATATTTGGCCCAATGTATTGATTTCAAATTCAGGCCTTTTTTTTACAGGCACCTAACACTATCTGCTTATTTATTTATGTAGCGTATTACACTAATCCAGGCACAGCAGTAACCACTGATTTAGGGAAATATCTCTTTTAGTGCTAGTATTTAGGCCCTGGATGAAAGGTATCCTTTTATGGACAGATTTACAATTGGCCTGCAACAGCTAGAACACCAGATTCAGGGTATTGCTATTTTGGCAATTCAATTTAACCACACAACAAAATAAATGTTTTTGCGGACACTATGAATCTTGGCCAGCCACAGCTGAAACCACTGATTTATGGTATTGCTATTTTGGCAATTGAATTTCACCCCACAACAAAATATATGTTTTTGCGGACACTATGAATCTTGGCCTGCAACAGCTGGGACACCAGATTCAGGGTATTGCTATTTTGGCAATTGAATTTCACCCCACAACAAAATATATATTTTTGCGGACACTATGAATCTTGGCCAGCCACAGCTGAAACCACTGATTTATGGTATTGCTATTTTGGCAATTGAATTTCACCCCAGAACAAAATATATGTTTTTGCAGACACTATGAAATTTGGCCTGCAACAGCTGGGACACCAGATTCAGGTTATTGCTATTTTGGCCATTGAATTTCACCCCTCAACAAAATATATGTTTTTGCGGACGCTATGAATCTTGGCCATCCACAGCTGAAACCACTGATTTATGGTATTGCTATTTTGACAATTGAATTTCACCCCAGAAAAAATATATGTTTTTGCGGACACTATGAAACTTGGCCTGCAACAGCTGGGACACCAGATTCAGGGTATTGCTACTTTGGCAATTGAATTTCACCCCAGAACAAAATATATGTTTTTGCGGACACTATGAATCTTGGGATTCTTGGCCAGCCACAGCTGAAACCACTGATTTATGGTATTGCTATTTTGGCAATTGAATTTCACCCCAGAACAAAATATATGTTTTTGCGGACACTATGAAACTTGGTCTGCAACAGCTGGGATACCAGATTCGGGGTATTGCTATTTTGGCAATTGAATTTCACCCCAGAACAAAATATATGTTTTGGCGGACACCATTATACTTTGCCAGCCACAGATTTATGGTATTGCTATCTTGGCAATTGAATTTCACCACAGAAAATAATCTATCCTTTGCCAGACAGCAGACAGTATTATACTTGGCTAGCCAAAGCTGGAACACCAGATTTAGGGGATTGGTATTTGGGCAATTGTATTTAACCCCTTAATAAAATATGGAAATTGCTATCCTGAGTTTCTAGGGGTGACAATTAGCACAGCCAAGCCCTTTATGTAGGATATAGCAAAAAAAAAAAAAAACTAGTATTGATGGATTGATGGACTTGGTGGCAGCTTGTTCTGGTGCACCACGAGTCACAAAATGGCAATGGTTTCAGGAAGGTTACGCATCTTGAGATTATTGCGACGGCCTCTGTTCTCAACATCATCAAGGTGGAGAGAAAACTCTTTCATTTGGTCAATGTGAGGCGCCAAAATTGTAGTAAGGGAAGAAACTTCAGATGTTACTGCAGAGTACTGTTGCTCAAGGGAAGCCACTCTGGCTTCCACGGCCTGTACTGACTCCTGAACAGCTTGCAGGGCTTTGGTGTTGTTAGCCTCTATGCGAGCCACTTGCAGCTCTTGGTCGGTTCTGGTAGGTAAGGCCTTAACCATCTCCCATAATTCAGCCAGGGTACAATCCAAGGAGGAAGGTGGGGGGGGAACCCCAGATAGTGGACCTTGTGATTGGGTGGGTGTAAAGAAGATAGGCGGAAGGCTCTGGCTGGGCGATGGGGTCTCAGCCACCATGGAGGGGAGGCGCGGTACCTGTAAAGCTGGGTCGCCATGTCTGGCCTCAGTTTCAGGGCCTCTCAGCGGTGTAGGCTTTGGCAGGTCAGGTAGTCGCCCACTGGATGCCTGCGAGGTCCGAGCAGCATCTTGGACTTGCTGGAGGGAGGTAGGAGGAGAGGCATCAGGGCGCACCGCTGCCGGTGTGAAAGGCTGCGCCATAGGCCTCAGAACAGCAGGCACGTCTGCCATGATGGGCGCCCCCGCACTCAGATGTTCTGGGTGCCCAGATCTGAGGAATCGCCCGAGTGTTTGAGCGGGAGGGACTTCAGGGTGGCTCCTGGAGCGTCTCCCTTTAGACATGGCCCATGGGAGACCGAAATTGTGCTGTTCTTCAGTGGTTTACTGAGCAGAGGTCCCGGAGAGCTCCTGGCAGAGACATCTTCACGCGGCCATGTCGAAGCCACACCCCCCCCCCCACATACTTTTTCTTGCAACTGTATTCTCGAGTTACTTGTGCAGTTATTTCTGGTGAAAGGTTATAGGGGCCTATTACAGTAAAAAAAAGAAAAATATATATAATCACTTCAGTGTTGTAGTGATTTCTGTTGAAACCGTATAGGGGCGTATTTCATTCAAAAATTATATATATATATACGCACTTCACTCTTTAATTGTTTTCTGGTTAAAGCGTATAGTGAGTGGCCTTTTTCCGTCCAACAAGAAATATATAATCTTGGGTCACTTCTGCAGTTATTTCTAGTGAAAGGGTATAGGGGCCTATTACAGTAAAAAAAAGAAAAATATATACACACTGCAGTGTTACGGTGATTTCTGTTGAAACACTATAGGGGCGTATTTCAGTCAAAAAAGAAAAATATATACACACTTCACTCTTTAGATGTTTTCTGGTTAAAACGTATATTGGCCTTTTTCCATTAAAAAAGAAATATATATTCTCGGGTCACTTCTGCAGTTATTTCTGGTGACAGGGTATAGGAGCCTATTACAGTAAAAAAAGAAAAATATAAACGCTCTGCAGAGTTGCAGTTGCAGAAAAATATATACGCACTGGACTGTTGCAGTTACCTCTGGTGAAAGCCTATCGGCTCGTATCTTTGTACAACAAGAAAACTATATTATCAGTGCATTTCCGCAGCTAATTGTGGTGAAAGCGTTTAGTGGCCTATTTCAGTACAAAAGGAAAGAATACATTTATTGCTTTTAGAGGTGTTTTAATTTCCGTTTAATTTCTTTAGTTCTGCCACAAGTATGTCAGGCAGAGAAGTGCCAGGCACAAAGGAGTATGCAAAATAAATGTGGAGCCCCAGTTATGGGTCTACAACAAAATGAAAGCCAGATATCCCTCAAAGGAAGGAAAACCGAGCAAAGGGGTGTCTCCATTACAGAGATCACCAAATCCACCATATTAAGTGGCCCCTATGTCAAGATCCTGCTTTTTTACAAGCTTTAAGGATGTGACGAGGAAAACCTAAGCCAGTTATCCATCCACAGACAGCTGTTTCAGGGTGTTGCCCCCTCATCAGTGCGGAGTAGGATTCTGGCTAACCAGGAGCAATGCCTCGGAGACTACTCAAACACAACAATAGCTGATCTCAGGGAGACCAGCTACAAAAAACACCGCAGAGCCTCACCTAAGAGTCTCAACACAGCAATCCAAAGTGCAAAGCTCCCTGGGAAACAGGAATATGCAAAATAAATGTGGAGCCCCAGTTATGGGTCTACAACACAATGAAAGCCAGATATCCCTCAAAGGAAGGAAAACCGAGCAAATGGGTGTCTCCATTACAGAGATCACCAAATCCACCATATTAAGTGGCCCCTATGTCAAGATCCCGCTTTTTTTACAAGCTTTAAGGATTCAGCTATTGTTGTGTTTGAGTAGTCTCAGAGGCATTGCTCCTGGTTAGCCAGAATCCTACTCCGCACTGATGAGGGGCAACACCCCGAAACAGCTGTCTGTGGATGGATAACTGGCTTAGGTTTTCCCCATCACATCCTTAAAGCTTGTAAAAAAGCGAGATCTTGACATAGGGTCCTCTTAATATGGTGGATTTGGTGATCTCTGTAATGGAGACACCCCTTTGCTCAGTTTTCCTTCCTTTGAGGGATATCTGGCTTTCATTGTGTTGTAGACCCATAACTGGGGCTCCACATTTATTTTGCATATTCCTGTTTCCCAGGGAGCTTTGCACTTTGGATTGCTGTGTTGAGACTCTTAGGTGAGGCTCTGCGGTGTTTTATGTAGCTGGTCTCCCTGAGATCAGCTATTGTTGTGTTTGATGCACAAAGGAGTGGCAGAGGCCTGAATGTTTCTGGCGCAAGCAGAGGTTGTAGCAGACTAAGCTGTCGTGGCAGCAGTAGTCGCAGAGAGAGGCTGAGCTCCAGGTGTCATCTACTGGTCGTGTTTTAGCTAGCAACCCAGCCATTCTTGATTGTTTAACTCAATCATCCATGTCATCCCAAATGACATCTGACACACCCAACTAACAGTCAGATGCAACCCTTAGGCCCCTTTCACACGGGCGTTGTGGAATAGGTCCAGATAGGATGAGGGTGCCTTGTGGCAAAATGTGCAATTTTTCCGCGCAAGTGCAAAGCGTTTTAATGCATTTGGCCTGCGCGTGGGAAATATCGGCATGTTTGGTACCCAGACCTGAACCCGGACTTCATCACTTAAGTTCAGGTTTGTGTTGAGTATTCTGTAGATTTTATTATTTTTCCTTATAACATGGTTATAAGGGAAAATAATAGCATAATAGCATTCTCAATACAGAATGCTTAGTAAAATGTGGATAGTGGGGTTAAAAATAAAAAAAATTAACTCACCTTATCCACTTGATCGCGTAATTGCGATCTCTTCTTCAATGAATAGCTGCCGGCTAAAGGACCTGTGAAGACGTCACTGAGCTCATCACATGGTCCAATCACATGGTCCATCACCATGGTGATGGACCATGTGATTGGACCATGTGATGTGACGTCACCACAGGTTCTTTAGCTGGAGGATAATGATTGAAGAAGAGAGAGGCAAATACGCGATCAAGTGGATAAGGTTAGTTCATTTTTTTATTTTTATCCCCTTAATCCACATTTTACTAAGCATTCTGTAGTGATAATGCTATTATTTTCCCTTATAACCATGTTATAAGGGAACATAATAAAGATTGGGTCCCCATCCCGATCGTCTCTTAGCAACCTTGCTGGAAAATCGCACTGCATCTGCACTTTATTGTGGATGCTAGCGATTTTCACGCGGCCCCATTCACTTCTTTGGGGCCTGCGTTGCGTGAAAAATGGACAATATAGAGCATGGTGCGATTTTCACGCAACGCAGAAGTGATGCGTGAAAATCACCGCTCATGTGCATAGCGCCATAGAAAATAATTGGTCTGGATTCAGTGCGGGTGCAATGCGTTCACGTCACACATTACACGCGCGCGGAAAACTCTATCGTGTGAAAGGGGCCTTAGTTGACATGGCCTAGGAGCAGGCCTTGTGCCCTCACCTGTCCTCAACCTGCCTCTGACTTTTCTGTTCCCTCTCCGCGAGAAGTACTACATGCAGTGGGCTCAGTTTCAGTTTTCAGCGAGGAAGAGCTACTCGAGGACACAAGATGTGGCGGAAACATCTGCCGCTTCCGCCGCTATGCGGGCAAGTAGTGATAAGGAGAGTGGCACAGGAGCTTGTGTTGCGAGTGGTCAGGCTCCTGATCAAGAGGAAGTTCAGGAGGACATCAGTGATGTGCAGACACTACTTGATGATGATGAAGCCGATCGCACTTGGGACCAGAGTAAAGAAGGGGCTTCGTCATCATCAGGAGAAGAGGGTGGCAGCTTGCCCATCAGGCAGCGGCAAAGGCAGCAAGTTGCTAGCGTGGCCGGGAGTCAGCAGGGTGGCAGCAGTGGGAGGTCGGGAGACAAACGGGAATGGGGTAGACCACCCACTTTGCAGCAGCCTACCTGCCCGGAAAGGAGTGGTGCATGGGTTCACGAAAGCAGCGCCGTTAGCAGTCAGCCAGCGAGTAGTGTTGGGGGGAAAATAAGGTACTCGGCGGTGTGGCGGTTTTTTCTGAAGCTACCGGAGGAGGTCAACATGACCATATGTAGAATATGTGGGCAGAAGGTGAAACGTAGCCAGCTTGCCAGTGTTGGCACCATGGCCCTGCATCAACATATGCAGTGTTACTATCAAGTGGCCTGGGGGAACCGTGGCTCCACTGTTGTGGTCCAGCCTGTCGCAGCTACCGCTACGTCACCCAGTGGCACGATCCCAGTTTCAGGCAGTCAAGGCTCCACCACCTCAGCCGAAGGGAGCTGTCTGTCAATCCCATCTTCTGCTGGTTCAGATGCTCCTGCTCTTCATCAGTCATTCTGTCAGCGATCACCAAAGCGATTGCCAAGAGACAACAGTATGCGTGCACTCATCCAACAGTGCAGAAGCTGTCCATGCTCCTATCCAAGTTGCTGGTGCTTCAGTCCCTCCGTTTCCAAGGGGTACACTCTGCACCTTTCAGAGAACTGATGGCTTTTGACGAGCCAATGTGGAGAGTCCCAAGCCGTCATTTCTTTCCAAAAAAGGCAGTACCAGCCCTGCACACACATGAAGAACAGAAGGCGGGCCAGTCTATGAGCCTGTCGGTGCCACTGTACACGGCAGTGCCGACATGTGGTGCTTTAATTACGGTCAGGGACAATAGATGTCCTGTATGGCCCACTGTGGCACAGCCACACCAGCAACTTGGACAGGTCACACCGCTTCTGCCTCCACGTTGTCACGCCGTTGGTCCTGCGACAATGTCCACCTCTGCCTCCTCATCCTCCACCATGTCCTCAGCCTCCACTGCAGGGACAAGTCACAGTGCCCCTCCAGCATACTATATGTGCAGGGCTCATTGGTGTCATGCAGTTCTGCACCTGGTTTGCCTTGGCGAGCCACACATGGGAGGAACTGCTCCGTGTGATGCATCAAGAAATCGAATCCTGGCTTTCTCCATGAAAACTGAAAATCAGAACCATGCTGACCGACAATGGGAAGAACATGGTGTTGGCGCTGCATCAAGGAAGGCTGAGCCATGCGCCCTGCATGGCACACGTGTTCAATCTGGTTGTCAAGCGGTTCCTGAAGTCTTGCACCCATCTGCAAGACATCCTAAAATTGGCCATGAAACTTTGCATGCACTTCAGCCACTCGTACACCTCAAAGCACATCCTTCTTGAGCTGCAGTGGAAGAACAGCATCCCACAACATAGGCTCATATGCAACGTTTCCACCCGTTGGAATTCCATCTTCCATATGTTGGACCGACTATACAAACAGAGAAAGGCCATCAACGATTTCTTGATGATGCAAGCGGATAGGAGTACTCCCCTGTGTAACTTCGAAGTCAGCCAGTGGCAGCTCATGCATGACACCTGCCGTTTGCTCAGGACCTTTGAGGATGCCGCATTATTTGTCAGTCGCCAGGACTACGGTATGAACAACGTCATTCCACTGCTTCATGTCCTGGAACAGATGGTGGTAACAATGGCTGGTCAGGGGACAAGAGCTGTGGCACCTCAATCTCATGGCCACATGATCCCTGTGGTGACTGAACTGGAAGAGGAGGAGGAGGTGGAGTTAGACAATGGAGCACATGCAATTTGTAGCCAAATTGGTGTTTTTTCTACTCAGCTGACAGGACAGGAGGAGCAGGAGCAGCCAGAGGTGCTACAGGGCGATGAGGAAGATGAGACAGAGGACCCCAACACACCGTGTCAGTATGCAGTGGAGATGGAGCCAGAAAGTCCCTCCGAGTCACTTGCACAAATGGCCCGATGCATGCTCACTCGCTTGCGTAGTGACAGCCAAATTGTGACCATTCGGCAGAGGGGGACTTATGGCTCTCCACCTTGTTGGACCCTTACTACCGGTCCAGAATGGGGGCCTTTTTACTCCCACCGAGAGGGAGGACAGACTGAACTACTACAGAGAAATCCTATGTAGTCAGTTGGCCGCTGCCTATCTGCACCATTGTCTGGTCTGGCCAGGGGGGGCCCATTGCGCTCATGTTCTACTGCCATGGCTGCTGGGGAGGGGTGGGGTAGCAGGAGCAGTACCAGCTCCATCAGCAGAAGCCTGAGTCTACAGTTGCTGATGCGTAGCTTTCTTCACCCGCATAGTGAAGAAACGACTCACCAGAAGCAGCAGCAGGTAGACCTGGAGCGGGACCTGAACCAGCAGGTGGTGGCACACTTGGACTGCACCCTGCCACCCCACATTGAAGATTCGCTGGACTGCTAGGTAGCCAAACTGGATTTGTGGCCGCAACCAGCAGAGTTTACCCTGGAAAAGCTGTCATGCCCGGCCTGTAGTGTGGCAATAGAGCGGGTGTTTAGTGCGGCTGGGGCCATAGTTACCCCAAGAAGAACTCGCCTGTCCACCCAAAATGTGGAGAGACTGACATTTTTCAAGATAAATCAGGCTTGGATCAGCCAGGATTTCCAACCACCAATTACTGATGAGTCAGACTAGATCATCCATAGTGCCACACCAACACTTTGATACAAGAGACCGGTTTCTTCAGACTACTTGCCTCAGCTACTAGTTTGATGCTGCAACCCACCTGATGCCACACATCTGATGCCAAGTGCTCCTTACTTCACCCACCTTTATCAACTGGTACTGGAATTGCCACCCACCGCCCCACTTTGTTACCGGGTCATTTTGTGGTCTCCTGATGCAGCTGCTGCTGCTAGCTCCAAACTATGTCACCTTTCCACTCTGTGATATCCTCCTGATGCTGCTGCTGCTGCCATCTTCACATTATGTCACCTAGCCAGTCTGTGGTCTCCTCATGCTGCTTCCACCTATAGACTCAGTCATTGTGTCACTCTCTGGCCTACTCATACTGCTGCCACCTCCACTCTCTATCACTGTGCCACTCTCTGGCCTACTCATGCTGCTGCCACCTCCTCAGTCTGTCACTGTGCCACTCTGTGGTCTACTCATGCTGCTGCCACCTCCATACACTGTCATTGTGCCACTCTGTGGCTTACTCATGCTGCTGACATCTCCACACTCTGTCATTGTTCCACTCTCTGGCCTACTCATGCTGCTTCTACCTCCAGACTCTGTCATTGTTCCACTCTGTGGCCTACTCATGCTGCTGTCACCTCCAGACTCTGTCATTGTGCTACTCTGTGGTCTCCTCATGCAGCCGCCACCTTCAGTCTCTGTCATTGTGCCACTAAGTGGCCTTCTCCTAATGCTTCTGCTTTTGCCGCCACCTTCAGACTCTGTCATTGTGCCACTCTGTGGCCTACTCATGCTGCTGCCAACTCCAGGCTCTGTCATTGTGCCAAACAAAAAAACGCCGAAACGCGCGTCGGGGTAGCGCCATCCTGGTATAGCTTTATCTCCTAATGTGAGTATGTTTTCCACACTGCTGGATATATAATATGCAGCTGCAATTTTTGTGTCACTTGACTGTTGTTACGCAGCTGCACTTTCTGTGTCACTTGACTGCATTTTCAACACTGCTCTCTTTTTACATCATTTTATATTGCTACGGTTGTCCGGACTGGGTTAACTTTATATACTCGTTTACGGTCATTTTTGTATATAGCGTATACCAGGATGGTGTTTTTCCTGTTACCCTCTACCTTTTGTGGTCTACATACATATTTTTAATGTATTTATACAATAAAGTGATTTATATATTTTTGGACTTTTTGGCTCCAGTATCGTTAGTTTTTGTGTTTTTCCCAATAGGGAGCTTGTCTGTTATATCATTAAAGGTTTGATGTCCCATAGTAGTCACGATACTATATCGTTGTATATTGCACTTGCATTTATTGATTCGGGGGACTTGTTTCCCTGTTTTGACTCGGGGATATCTCTCCTTTGTGGTCCTTTTTTTCTTTCTGTCATTGTGCCACTTTCTGGCCTACTCATGCTGCTGCCACCTCCACACTCTGTCATTGTGCCACTCTCTGGCCTACTCATGCTGTTGCCACCTCCACACTCTGTTATTGTGCCACTCTCTGGCCTACTCATGCTGCTGCCACCTCCACACTCTGTCATTATGCCACAATGTGGCCTACTCATGCTGATGCCACCTACAGACTCTGTCATTGAGCCACTCGGTGGCCTCCTCATACTGCTTCCACTTCCAGACCCTTTCATTGGGCCACTCTGTGGTCTACTCATACTGCTTCTACATCACCACTATGTCATAGTTTCACTCTGTGGACTTATCAGGCTGTTCCCACCATCCCCACTTCATGACTTGTCCAATATTGTGGCTTTCAGCTTGCCTTACAAAATGAGACGCACAACGGATCCTGTCTGTGTAGCAGCTTTACGGCCTGTATGTTCCCATCAGAAATTACTTATGATTTGGTAGCCAAAAGCAGCAGTGGGTACAAAACACAGAAGATATGCAAATATTCCATTCACGTTTCATCTCTGTTTTAGATCCACTCAGGTTTTTTTTGCCTTTAGCAATACTGATAGATTATTGAGCAAAGGCTGACCGAGTGAATGAGTATGCTCTCCAGACAGGATCCATTTGTTGTGGGTTATTGTTCTGACGGTTTAGAGGAAGGCCAAAATAATCGGTGACGACAACACAAACTTACTGCTGACACCCCCTCCACTCTGTCAGGGGGGCTCTACTTGTATAAGCATTTAATAGAACAGGTTCTGTAGACATCTATGTGGAATCAACTGACGAGGGTGTAAAAGGAGTGCGCTTCTTGTTGACGGTAACATCTACCTGTAAGGCTGAGTTGATACTTGAGTTATTTGGTCAGTTTTGGCCCTCTGACCGCCAAAATAAGAAAATAAGTGAAATATGCAGTGATTCTAAGAGCAACGCCTGTCATCTGTATGTCACAGTATTATTTCACCACCGAAGCAGACTCCCTATGTGTGTTACTGAGAGGCACAGTGTTCTACTCCACTATAAAGGCTCTCGGCAGCCAGGAAGTAGCCATTTTTTAACGTAATTCGCCGCGAATATATTCGGATCGAATCATATCTGTCCCGAAAATTTTGTCAAATCAGCAAATCGAATTTTTGAAAAATTCGCTCATCTCTAGTTACTAGCTATGACTATGGGTCACTTAGCCTCATATCTGCTATCATGTGTGATATTGTCTGCTAGGCTATTGTATCTAATCCTATCATGTGTGATACTGTCTGCTGAGCTATAAATCTACAGTATTTATCTTATGATTTTGTCAGCTGAGCTATAAATGTAATTCTTTCATGTGTGATACTGTCTGCTCACCCATTTTTTCTAATCATATCAGGTGTGATACTGTGTGCTATAGGTGATATATATATATATATATATATATATATATATATAAAGAAATGAGCAGCACTCCTAAAAATGTGCAAACAAATATAGGTTTTATTTACCCATATGGTGAGCCATACCATATGGGTAAATAAAAACTATACATTTTTGCACATTTTAAGGAGTGCTGCTCTTTCCTTTTTCTATATTATCACGTACTGCTTATCCGTATTTTGAGCGTGCACCCAATATCGTTGGTCATGGTCAGTGCTGCCCCATCCCCCTTTTTTCTCTCTCTCTCCATATATATATATATATATATATATATATAATTATAGCTTATCTGTTACTGTCTGATTCCCAAATACTATCTCATGTGATACCATCTGTTAAGCTTTACCATGTAGAGTACTGTAAATGTGATACACTAGACCGTCCAGAGGTTGTGATGTGAATTGCTGCCTGTCCAGAGTTTAGTTAGCATGTTGGGATATTGTACTGAACTGGTTTCATGACAAACTGCAGTTCTTAACTAAATTGGTGATCCGTTAAGGAAGTCACATATGTAAACTTCCAGTATGGAGACCAACCAATGATTGGCTGCAGCACTGACTTGTCTTCAAGCGGCAGGTGGCCATGGTCATGTGCCATTTCACTGGGAGGGGTTGTATTTAAAATATATTTAGAAATTGAACAACCTCTTTAGTACATAAAATGAATTTATCACCTACAGTAATAATCTATGCATTATTTAACTAGAAGTATAGAAACCAACATATCAATTTCTACCAGTTAAAATTATTACTCTTTTATATTTTTGTCTATAAAGATAAAATAATAGAAAAGTGACAATATGAAATCCATGCATATTAAAATACTGTATTTAATTACATGTAAATTACTGTTTTACATTTAAATACACACACACACAGTTCATTATAAACAGTGATGATCAGATGCAAATGTACCGTTCCCAGTTTTCCCAATTAAAGACACTTTATGAAATACCCCTTACTGTATTAAATGAAACCTGAGCTATCTACGTTGCATCGAGTGTGCTCTGAAGTAGAATGACATGCTTCATTTCCTACTATATTGGCATAAAAACATATGATACAAGTCATGAATAATGTGTTTGCTTAACGCCAGCTTACTAACCTTTGTCTACATTGCAGAAATAGAAATGAGGTTGCTGACTGAAAACTTTAGTTGGACAAACACTAGGACTTGTTATACACTCTGGTGCCCATAGTTATTTCAGGCAAACAGATGGTGAAAGAGAAAAATAAAGCAGTGTAAGCTCCATTGAGACCGAATATCTCTTTCATTTTTTATTCTGTTTTCTTCTTGCAAAGTACACCAGGGAGGGTTCTACCTTACATTTTATAGGCCAGGTGCTCTATTAAACAACAGTATAGACAGGCAAAAAAGGTCATGATTTGTTGGAAAAGCACACAGCCTACCAATGAACTATTTGAGGTTGGTAAATGACTTTTTCCTAATCTGCTAGCAGGCTTCATAAATTCTGTTCATTACATCGGGCAGACGGTAGCGCACTCTGTAGAAATAAAGGTAATCATAAATGAACAAATTCCTTTTAAAAGGGTTTTTTCTTTTACTCTCTGAAATTATTTCTTATAATTATACTGAACTCATACAGCAACTTTTTGTTATTTATGTTTATTAATGACTTTTATATACTTCTTACATTACATAACAAAATGGGAGAACAACATATCACAGCTGGAAACAGGTATACTTTTTATAGTTGTCCTCAGTACACTGTGATGGTTAAATTCTGTGCTGCCATTGGGGAGAGGAACAGATTTTAAGAGAGAAGATTGTAACTTTACAGAGTGGCAAGATATTCATACTATATACTATACGATATTGAAATACTAAAGAAATGCTTCTTATACGGGCTCATTCAGACGGCTCATTCAATTTTGCGGAACGGGTGCAGATCCATTCATTTCAATGGGGCCACAAAAGATGCAAACAGCACACCATGTGCTGTCCGCTTCTGTCGTTCTGTTCCGCGACTCTGTGGAAAAGATGGAACATGTCCTTTCTTGTCTGCAATCGCGGACAATAATAGGAACTTTCTATTATGGTTGCGGCCTTGTGCTTCTGAATGGGCACTAAATGGTATAATCTAGTATCAGTCATCATGGACAGCACAACGGCTAGAACTGTTGCCTTGTAGATCTGGGTTCCTGGGTTTGATTCTGTTAAGAGCAATGCTTGTGTTGGTTCCCCATATTTGTGTTGGTTTCCTCTGGGTGCTGATATCAGAAAGTTTAAATATACTACCACAGTTCAAAAGCCATATATATATCTGATATTCCAATATGTTATAGATAGTGTTGAGCGAACAGTTCAAGCATAGTTCGGGTTCGTACCGAATTTTGGGGTGTTCGGGACACAGACCCGGACCCGAACATTTTCAAAATAGTTCGGGTTTGGGTCCGTTGTTCAGCGTTTTCATCCTGCTTTTTGAAGGGCTGCACAGCAGCCAATCAGCTAGCGTTTTACTTCTTGCCCTAAGAAGCCATCACAGCCATGCCTACTAATGGCATGGCTGTGATTGGCCAAGTGCAGCATGTGACCCAGCCTCTATTTAAGCTGAAGTCACGTAGCGCCGCACGTCACACTGCTCTGATTAGTGTAGGGAGAGGACGCAGCTTCTGTGAGGGCGAGATTAGGCAGGGTAAAGTAAGCAACAGCACCTAATGAACTGATCGATCTAAAGATGTGAATGATTCAACTTCTGCTAGTTACTTGCTCACTGGTTTTTAGGCTGCACAGAGCGTTTTTCTGTCACTTTTTTCTGGGGTGATCGAAGGCCTTTTTGTGACTTGAGGTTCACCAGAACAAGCTGCCACCAAGTCCATCAATCCATCAATACTATTTTTTTTTTTTTTTGCTATATCCTACATCAGGGGCTTGGCTGTGCATATTGTCACCCCTAGAAACTCAGGATAGCAATTTCTATATTTTATTAAGGGGTTAAATACAATTGCCAAAACACCAATCCCCTAAATCTGGTGTTCCAGCTTTGGCTAGCCAAGTGTAATACTGTCTGCTGTCTGGCAAAGGATAGATTATTTTCTGTGGTGAAATTCAATAGCCAAAATAGCAATACCCTGAATCTGGTGTCCCAGCACTGGCTGGAAAATTATAATAGTGTCTGCCAAAACATATATTTTGTTCTGGGGTGAAATTCAATTGCCAAAATAGCAATACCCTGAATCTGGTGTCCCAGCACTGACTGGCAAAGTATAATAGTGTCCGCCAAAACATACATTTTGTTCTGGGGTGAAATCAAATTGCCAAAATAGCCATACCCTAAATCTGGTGTCCCAGCACTGGCTGGCAAAGTATAATAGTGTCCGCCAAAACATATATTTTGTTCTGGGGTGAAATTCAATTGCCAAAATAGCAATACCCTGAATCTGGTGTTCCAGCAGTTGCAGGTCTAGTTTAAATCTGTCTGTAACAGGGTATATTTTGTTCTGGGGTGAAAATCACTTGCCGAAATAGCAATAACCTGAATATGGTGTCCCAGCACTGTCTGGCAAAGTATAATAGTGTCCGCCAAAACATATATTTTGTTCTGGGGTTAAATTCACTTGCCAATATAGCAATACCCTGAATCTGGTGTTCCAGCTGTTGCAGGCCAAGTGTTAATCTGTCCGTAAAAGGGTGTATTACACTCAAGGTGTATATACAAGTGCTGAGAGGGTCATCCTCAATAACTTCACACGCTACCGTGCATCTGCCATTGTATTTCTGTCCGTTAAAGGGTATATTACACAAAGTGTTAAAATACAATTGCTGAAGGCATAATCCTACATATTTTTTCACACGCTAGTGTGCATCTCCAAGTGTAAATCTGTCCATAAAAGAATACCTTTCATCCAGGGCCTAAATACTAGCACTAAAAGAGATATTCCCCTAAATCAGTGGTTACTACTGTGCCTGGATTAGTGTAATATGCTACATAAATAAATAAGCAGATAGTGTTAGGTGCCTGTAAAAAAAGGCCTGAATTTGAAATCAATACATTGGGCCAAATATTTTTTTTTCTTATTGTGGTGCTTGGTAAACGGTAACAATGAGGAAAACATCTAGTAAGGAACGCGGACGCAGTCGTGGTGGTATTAGTGTACCCTCTGGTGCTGGGAGAGGACGTGGCCATTCTGCCACAGCCACACTTACTGGTGAACCAACTACATCAGGTTCAAGTACCCGCCAGAATTTACAGCGATATTTGGAGGGGCCCAATGCCGTTCTAAGGATGGTAAGGCCTGAGCAGGTACAGGCGCTAGTCAATTGGGTGGCCGACAGTGGATCCAGCACATTCACAACATTATCTCCCACCCAGTCTTTTGCAGAAAGCGCACAGGTGGCACCTGAAAACCAAGCCCATCAGTCTGTCACATCACCCCCATGCATATCAGGGAAACTGTCTGAGCCTCAAGTTATGCAGCAGTCTCTTATGCTGTTTGAAGACTATGCTGGCAGGGTTTCCCAAGGGAATCCACCTAGCCCTTCCCCAGTGGTGGAAGACATAGAATGCACTGATGCACAACCACTGATGTTTCCTGATGATGAGGATATGGGAATACCACCTCATCGGAGTCCGCACGTCTCTGATGATGACGAAACACAGGTGCCAACTGCTGTGTCTTCCTGCAGTGTGCAGACCGAACAGGAGGTCAGGGAGGAAGACTGTGTGGAAGACGATGCAGAGGACGATGAGGTCCTAGACCCCACATGGAATGAAGGTCGTGCCACTGACTTTCATAGTTCAGAGGAAGAGGCAGTGGTGAGACCGAGCCAACAGCGTAGCAAAAAAGGGAGCAGGGGGCAAAAGCAGAACAGCCGCCACCAAGAGAGTTGGCCTTCTACTGGCCACCAACACCAGGGACCGAGCACCCCAAAGGCAGCTTCAAGGAGTTCCCTGGCATGGCACTTCTTTAAACAATGTGCTGACGACAAGACCCGAGTGGTTTGCACGCTGTGCCATCAGAGCCTGAAGCGAGGCATTAACGTTCTGAACCTTAGCACAACCTGCATGACCAGGCATCTACATGCAAAGCATGAACTGCAGTGGAGTAAACACCTTAAAAGCAAGGAACTCACTCTGGCTCCCCCTGCTTCCTCTTCTGCTGCTGCCTCGGCCTCTTCCTCCGCCTTGGGAGGAATGTTGGCACCTGCCGCCCACCAAACAGAGGATGTGCCACCGACAACACCACCTGCATCACCACCCTCCAGCCCTGGGCCTGAATGCCCTTTGAAATGCAGTCATTCAGGCTGGTGGACACAGACAGCTTCAAACAGCTGATGTCCATGGCTATCCCACAGTATGTTGTTCCCATCCGCCACTACTTCTCCAAGACAGCCGTGTCTTCCCTGCACAACCAAGTATCCGATAAAATCAAGTGTGCACTGCGCAACGCCATCTGTGGCAAGGTCCACCTAACCACAGATTTGTGGCCCAGTAAGCATGGCCAGGGACGCTATATCTCCCTAACTACACACTGGGTAAATGTAGTGACGGCTGGGCCTCAGGCGGAGAGTTCCTTGGCGCACGTCATTCTGCCGCCAAGGATCGCAGAGCATCATTCTTTGCCTCCTGTTGCCTCCTCCTCCTACTCAGCTTCCTCCTCCTCTGATTCCACCTGCTCATCCAGTCAGCCACACACGTTCACCAACAACTTCAGCACAGCCCGGGGTAAACGCCAGCAAGCCATTCTGAAACTCATATATTTTAGGGACATGCCACACACAGCGCAGGAGTTGTGGCGGGGTATTGAACAAAAGACCGACGAGTGGTTTCTGCCGGTGGGCCTCAAGCCCGGCCTGGTGGTGTGCGATAATGGGCGAAATCTCGTCACAGCTCTGGGACTAGCCGGTTTGACGCACATCCGTTGCCTGGCGCATGTGCTGAATTTGGTGGTGCAGAAGTTCATTCACAACTACCCCGACATGTCAGAGCTGCTGTATAAAGTGTGGGCCGTCTGTGTGCGCTTCCAGCGTTCACATCCTGCCGCTGCTCGCCTGTCTGCGCTACAGCGAAACTTCGGCCTTCCCGCTCACCGCCTCATATGCGACGTGCCCACCAGGTGGAACTCTACCTTGCACATGCTGGAGAGACTGTGTGAGCAGCAGCAGGCCATTGTGGAGTTTCAGCTGCAGCACGCACGCGTCAGTTGCACTGCGGAACAGCACCACTTCACCACCAATGATTGGGCCTTCATGCGAGACCTGTGTGCCCTGTTGCGCTGTTTCGAGTAGTGCCACCCCAATTATTGAATTCTACTAAAACATAGCTATTTTACTAGAGAGCGGTTCTGTTATTTAAAAAAATATATATGTTTAAGGGTACTTTCCCACTTGCGTTGGTGCGGATCCGTCTGTTTATTTGCACAGACGGATCCGCACCTATAATGCAAACGTTTGTATCCGTTCAGAACGGATCCGTTTGCATTAGTTAAAAGAAAAATGACAAAGTCCAAAACGGATCCATTTTGAATTACATTGCACCATATTGTGTCATTAAAAACGGATCCGTCCACATTGACTTACATTGTAATTCAAAACGGATCCATTAGGCTCCGCCTCTTCAGACGGACACCAAAATGCTGCATGCTGCGTTTTGGTGTCCGCCTCCAAAACAGAATAGAAGCGGAACGGAGCCTAACTGATGCATTCTGAATGTATCCTTATCCGATCAGAATGCATTGGGGCTTAACTGATCCATTTTGGACCGTTTGTGAGAGCCCTGAAACGGATCTCACAAACGGAATCCAAAACGCTAGTGTGAAAGTACCCTAAACTGAATTTTGTGTTACTGTTTTGTATTAATGCCTCGGTTCACATTCACTCAGATTGGTCTCCTCTCCTCTGATTTGTATTGACGTAGATTGGTCTCCTTGCCTTAGGCCTCTTTCACACTTGCGTTCTGAGGATCCGGCAGGCACTTCCATCCCGCCGGATCCGTCAGAACGCAAGTCGCCTGAAAGCATTAGAAGACTGATCAGGATCTTGATCAGTCTTCGAAATGCTTTGAGGTTACTATGGCAGCCAGGATGCTATTAAAGTCCTGGTTGCCATAGTAGTAGTGGGGAGCGGGGGAGCGGTATACTTACAGTCCTTGCGGCTCCCGGGGCGCTCCAGAATGACATCAGAGCGCCCCATGCGCATGGATCACGTGATCCATGTGATTACGTAATCCATGCGTATGGGGCGCCCTGACGTCACTCTGAGCGCCCAGGGAGCCGCACGTACCGTAAGTATACTGCTCTCCCGCTCCCCACTACACTTTACCATGGCAGCCGGGACTTTAGCGTCCTGGCTACCATGGTGACCATTCACAAAAGCTAAACGTCGGATCTTGATTAATGCCTTTCAATGGGCATTAATTCCGGATCCGGCCTTGCGGCAAGTGTTCAGGGTTTTTGGCCGGAGCAAAAAGCGCAGCATGCTGCGGTATTTTCTCCAGCCAAAAAACATTCCGGTCCTGAACTGAAGACATCCTGATGCATCCTGAACGGATTTCTCTCCATTCAGAATGCATTGGGATAATCCTGATCAGGATTTTTCCGGCATAGAGACCCGACGACGGATCTCTATGCCGGAAAACAAAAACGCTAGTGTGAAAGAGCCCTTAGCTAGCCAAAACAATTTGCTTGATTTACTTCAGCTGAGGCCAATAAGGCAATAGGAGTGATTTCCTACTATGTAAAAAAAAATAAAACATTTTTTCTTTGTATGTCTTGATGAAGGGTAATGATAAGCAAAATGAAAGAGTCTCGCACGCATGGCTTCGCCATTAGAGTCTCGCAAGCATGGCTCCACCACTAAAGTCTCGCACGCATGGCTCCGCCATTAGAGTCTCGCACGCATGACTCCGCCA
Source organism: Bufotes viridis (assembly GCA_033119425.1). Taxonomy (NCBI): domain Eukaryota; kingdom Metazoa; phylum Chordata; class Amphibia; order Anura; family Bufonidae; genus Bufotes; species Bufotes viridis. The sequence continues at coordinate 548,438,535 of CM065589.1, read as the reverse complement.
TTAGAGTCTCGCACGCATGGCTCCGCCATTAGAGTCTCGCACGCATGGCTCCGCCATTAGAGTCTCGCACGCGTGGTCCCACCACAAGTAGGTTCCATGTCTTTTTTCTGCCTGCAGGCCCGCTCGCTAATACAATTTTTGTTGTGGAGGTACGCGCCCATGGCTTTTGCTATTAGAGCCTCACTCGCTTATCGTTTTTTCTCTGACATTTATATTCTCCCTGTGGTTACTTTTTCTCTTGCCCGTCCTTGCCTTACAGACCCATTCTCCCAGGAAGCTGACCCTGTGGTCTCATTTTTACGTTTCTCAAGTTCCGCTTCCCAGGGGCTGTTCCAGTCGCGGACGTTCTACGGGCAGATGCAGCCACTTGCCCCCGGCCCCCCCCCCCCCCGCCATGGCCACTTCTCCGAGAGAAGTGGCCAATCCCACTCCCACTCCAGTCCCAGTCGCTCCTGCTCCAGACCCGGCACTCCCTCTCCAGAACCCGCCTTTCCAGATCCTCTGTTCCCCATTCCAGCATCATCAGTACTCGGGCAGGTGCCACTCCCCTGGGGACCCTTTCCGATACGAGGGACGCAGGGGCATCTAGCTTCGGCGCTCCTCCAGTTACCGCTCCAGTCCAGCTAGTGACCATCATCCTCTGGCTATCAGAAAGGACAGGTATCTAATTTCACAGTCCGTCTCAAGTTGGAGCAGGCGGTAGAGCTCAATAGAATTATTTTGCCACTGCCAGGGGCAGCAGTCTGGCAGTCCATGTGTGTATAGTCTCCTTTAAAAAAAAAATTATAATTAAAAAAATATATATATATTAAAATTCACGCTCTGCTACACTGTACCGAGCCAGGGATCCAGCTTCAAACCACTATTCAAACGCTCTACTGCCCCCTAGTGGTGAGAACTGGTGCGTGGAAGTTTTTCATAGTGTCAGCTGCAGCACTTCCAGCATAGCCCCACATGTCATTATGTTTAATAAAATACAAATACATTTTTAGCCCACTCGGATCCCGGCCTCGCGCTCAAGGGAGGTGTTTGGGTTGCAGATGTTTCGGTAAGTACGGCTTCTAATCCATCAATTACCATCACGCCCTTCTCCCGTCTACTCTCTTGTACGTTTTTTTTTTTTTCAGGTTTAGGTTTGTTAATTTCCATGTCTATCACCTGTTACATTTCAGGCGTACGTTTACTAACTACAGATGTCTGTTGCCTGTTACGTTTCAGGCTTGCGTTTGCTAACAAGGTCTGTCGTCTGTTGTGTTTCAGGCTTACGTTTACTAACTACTAATGTCTGTCGCCTGTTACTTTTCAGGCTTACATGGTAAATCGTTAATGCTTGTCGCTTCCCTGCTTCAAGTGTTCAGAACTCAATGTCCCGGTAGCCCCTTCCATTCAGGGTTAAAAAGAAAAAAAATGTTTGCAGATGTTTTGTATTATTTTAATTTTTCATGCTTTCTTTCAGGTCATGCAGGTGGCAGAACAAGTAGGGCCTTCCTCTCCAGCATTTCAGTCTCTGATCATGGTTTCAAGGCATGCATCTCTTCAGCCAAGTCTCTTGTGTAAAAGTCTTGGTCTGTTAATACGGCTAGAAATTACAAAACAGCCTGGAGCGTTTATAGCACATTTGCACTCCTTCACGCATGGAAGGACATTGACAGGACCTACTATATTATAGCCTCTTTAGCTTATTGCCATACTGGCCTTAGGCTCTCTTACAACACAATTAAATTATTTTTGGCCAGGGTCCAGCATTTCTTCACGGTAGAAGATCCAGTTAGTAGGTTGGTCTGGATGTCTTAAGCGATAAAAGTAACCCTCAGGGGCATACAGAAGAAGAGTGAACTGACTGTCTCAAGGAGACAGCGATATCAGGGGAACTATTCAGGAATCTCTCTTCCTTCCTAGATAGTAATCCTTTTGGGCCCCATTCTAGCATAGTTATAAAGGCAGCCATGTATCTCGGTTTCTTCGGTTTCCTGAGGCCAGGGGAATTTACTAGTTCTTCTGATAGAACCTAAAGCGTAACCAAGAGTCAGGTAGTATGGTGCAAAGACTGTTTCACGCTGTATCTCCGGTCCTTCAAAACATCGCAGGTCAGTTCACCAGTGGAAGCCAAGCACTTCCAGTCATTTTATGATTGGTACCCAGTTAAGGTTTTTTAATAGATTATTGTGGGTTCTGGGTGACTCTGCTCCAGATAGCCCACTACTTCTGTTCAAAGCCCGAGCCATCACCTCATCTCAACTCCCCACGTCGGTTCCCTAGCAGCTACACCAGGCATCGACCCCCAATGCCATTTCAGATCACTCGTTCCACATTGGGGTTGCATCAGCAACGTCAAAGCATTCTGTCATCAGTAAGATAGAACAGCGGCCTTTTCTTGTTTTGACCGATGCATTCCAAACTCCCATGCAGAGAATTCTGTTGCTCTTTGCAGTTTGGCTTTGTGATTTGGTTGTACTGCCAATTAAGTTCTTTCCTACACTACATGGCTCAGTTTTTGCCCCCTTATAGGCCTACCCATGGCAATGGCAAAGGGCACAACTCAGCCATTCAGTCACGTCAACTAAGACACGTCCAGTTAGGTTAAGTTAGTCTTGGTGTTATCTCCTTAGGGCTTCCAGGCATTCCGTGGCCGTAGCTATGACCACAAATATATATATATATATATATATATATATATATATATATATATGTATATATAAAAATATACATGTATATTTTAATAATTTAGCTTTATTTACTGTTTCACTGCCTGTTGGAAGGCATTCCCTTAGAAAGAAAGTCATATAGTTCTATTGTTCTCAACATGGGAGGAAATAGTTTTCTCTCCCTCTTGTGTCAAAACATTTTCTCTCCTTCTTGTGTCAAAACATAGGTGACTAAAGGGTCTGACTCTGATAGACAATAGGAGGTCATTTACAATCAAAATTACACCTATATTAGGCCTCTTGCACACAAACGTTTTCTTTGCAAGTGTACGGGAAGTTTTTTGCGTTCCGTATACGGACCCATTCATTTCAATGGGTCCGCAAAAATAACGGAAGTGTTTCCATGTGCATGCCATTTCCGTATTTCCGTTTTTCCGTTCCGTTAAAAGATATAACTTGTCTGCTCTACCTGAGGCCTGCATTACTAAGTGGCTGCTTTCATAAGTGGAGTTGAAGAAACCGGAGTTTAGGAAAAGGAGCAAGAAACAGAGATTCATTAGATCATCCTTGTATACAGTTGGTTTGATTCTAGCTAGTCTTCCTACTGCTGTAAGGGACCACAGTAAGTAAGAATCTTGATGTCACTGCTCTATATTGTATTTTTTTTTTCCCCTCTCTTTTCCTGCGTAATCCCCATTTAGTATGACGTCCATTATTGACAGCGCCGTCCAGTGCACATCTTGTCTGATGTATGCAGTCCTGGAATAGCCGTTCGAGGGTGTATATGTTTGTTCAAAATGTGAGCAAATTACCTATTTGGAATCGCACATCGAGTCTCTAAACAGGCAAGTTGCAACACTGAAAGCCACTGACAATTTGGAAAAGAGTTTGCTGCTCACTGAGCAAGCACTCTATGGGGTAGATGTGGGGGAGGGTGGTAGCGAGGAGGCTGAGCAGACTGAGGTAGTTAGCTGGGTAACAGTAAGAAAGCGGGGTAGAGGGAAGAGTGCCAGGGAGGCTAGCCCTGATCTGACACACCCCAACAAGTTTGCACGGTTGGCAGATGAGGGGGATGACAGTTCAGGGACGGCACCGCTGCAGCCAGACACTTCCTCTGCCAGTCAGGGGAATGTCAGCTCCAGTAAGCAGGGGACCAGGAGAGCAGGGCAGGCCATACAGGTGCTGGTAGTGGGAGACTCAATTATTAGGGGTACAGATAGGGCAATCTGTCACAAAGATCGTGATCGCCGAACAATGTGCTGTCTTCCTGGAGCTAGAGTTCGACACATCGCAGATCGGGTTGACAGATTACTGGGAGGGGCTGGAGAAGATCCAGCGGTCGTGGTCCATTTCGGAACCAATGACAAAGTTAGAGGAAGGTGGAGAGTCCTTAAAAATGATTTCAGGGATTTAGGTCAAAAGCTTAGGGCAAGGACCTCAAAAGTAGTATTTTCTGAAATACTGCCTGTACTACGAGCCACACAAGAAAGGCAGCGGGAGATTAGGGAGGTTAACAAGTGGCTCAAGAACTGGTGTAGGAAGGAGGGGTTCGGGTTCCTGGAGAACTGGGCCGACTTCTCTGTTGGCTACAGGCTCTACCGTAGGGACGGGCTGCACCTCAATGGGGAAGGGGCAGCTGTGTTGGGGAGAAATATGGTTAGAAGGTTGGAGGAGTGTTTAAACTAGGGACTGGGGGGGAGGGTAATTACGTTATAGGAGGGAAAGATAGAGACCAGGGGCGAGGTAGTGTGTCTGGGGGAGGAATGGAAGGGGGGACTAGAACAGCTCAGAATGAAAGATGTAGGGTAAAAAATACACATAAACCTGTCAAATGTATGTATACTAATGCCAGAAGCCTGACTAACAAGACTGGTGAACTGGAATTAGTGATGTGTGAGGAGGACTATTATGACATAGTGGGAATAACTGAGACATGGCTGGATGATAGCTATGACTGGGCAGTTAATATAAAAGGTTACAATCTGTTTAGAAAGGATCGTCAAAACCGGAGAGGTGGAGGGGTCTGCCTCTACGTGAAGTCGTGTCTAAATCCCGTAATTCGAGAATACATCTCTGAGGGACATGAACATGTGGAGTCACTGTGGGTAGAAATACATGGAGCAAAAAACAATAATAAAATACTAATAGGAGTGTATTATAAACCACCTAATATACCAGAGGTAACAGAAAATCTATTACTAAACGAGATAGACGAGGCGGCAAATCATAATGAAGTCATTATCATGGGGGACTTCAACTACCCAGATATAGACTGGGAAACTGAAAGCTGTACATCCCATAAAGGAAACAGGTTCTTGGCAATAGCCAAAGACAATTTCCTTTCCCAACTGGTTCAGGACCCCACTAGAGGGACGGCCATACTGGACTTAGTATTAACCAATAGACCTGATAGAACAACAGATGTGCAGGTTGGGGGACACCTTGGAAATAGTGACCATAAAGTTATAACCTTCAAATTATCCTTCAAACGAGAGTTTCTAAAGGGAGGAACAAAAATACCAAACTTCAAAAAAGCAAAATTTAGCCAACTAAGCGAGGCCATAGGCCTAACTAACTGGGACAAAGTCCTCAAAAATAAAAATACAACCATAAAATGGGAGATTTTTAAAAGCATTGTAACATCTAATTGTGAGAGGTACATACCTTATAGGAATAAAAGGCTAAAGAACAATAAGAGACCAATGTGGATAAATGGAACCGTAAAGAAGGCAATAAATGACAAAAAGAAAGCATATAAATCACTAAAACAGGAGGGGAGTCAGGAAGCACTGATAAACTATAAGGAAAAAAATAGAATATGTAAAAAACTAATAAAATTTGCCAAACTAGAGACCGAGAGATTAATTGCCAAAGAGAGTAAAACTAACCCTAAAATGTTCTTCAATTATATAAATAGTAAAAAATATAAATCTGAAGGAGTCGGCCCTCTACATAGCAATGAGGGGGGTGTTGCAGAGAGCGACGAGGATAAAGCAAAACTATTAAATATTTTTTTCTCCACTATATTCACTGAGGAAAATAAACTGTCAGATGAAATGTCAGATGTAAAAGTAAATCCCCCATTAAAAGTGCCCTGTCTGACCCAGGAAGAAGTACACATCGACTTAAAAAGATTAAAATAGACAAATCGACAGGACCGGATGGCATACACCCCCGTATCCTAAGGGAATTAAGTGATGTCATAGCCAGACCATTATTTCTGATATTTACGGACTCTATAATAACAGGGAATGTTCCACAGGATTGGCGCATAGCAAATGTGGTGCCAATATTTAAAAAGGGTCCAAAAACAGAGCCTGGAAATTATAGGCCGGTAAGTTTAACATCTATTGTTGGTAAACTGTTTGAAGGGTTTCTAAGAGATGCTATTTTGGAGTATCTCAATGAAAATAAGCAAATAACGCCATATCAGCATGGCTTCATGAGGGATCGGTCATGCCAAACAAATTTAATCAGCTTCTATGAGGAGGTAAGTTCTACACTTGACAGCGGCGAATCAATGGATGTCGTATATCTGGACTTCTCCAAAGCATTTGACACCGTACCTCATAAAAGGTTAGTATATAAAATGAGGATGCTCGGACTGGGAGAAAATGTCTGTATGTGGGTAAGTAACTGGCTGAGTGACAGAAAACAGAGGGTGGTTATTAACGGTAGATACTCAGATTGGGTCACTGTAACTAGTGGGATACCTCAGGGGTCAGTATTGGGCCCTATTCTCTTCAATATATTTATTAATGATCTTGTAGAAGGCCTGCACAGTAAAATATCTATTTTTGCAGATGACACTAAACTGTGTAAAGTAATTAACACTGAAGAGGACAGTTTTCTGCTACAGAGGGATCTGGATAGATTGGAGGCTTGGGCAGAAAAATGGCAGATGAGGTTTAACACTGACAAATGTAAAGTTATGCACATGGGAAGGAATAATGCAAGTCACCCGTATATATTAAATGGTAAAACACTTGGTAACACTGACATGGAAAAGGATCTAGGAATTTTAATAAACAGCAAATTAAGCTGCAAAAACCAGTGTCAGGCAGCTACTGCCAAGGCCAATAAGATAATGGGTTGCATCAAAAGGGGCATAGATGCCCGTGATGAAAATATAGTCCTACCACTTTACAAATCACTGGTTAGACCACACATGGAGTACTGTGTACAGTTCTGGGCTCCTGTGAACAAGACAGACATAGCAGAGCTGGAGAGGGTTCAGAGGAGGGCAACTAAAGTAATAACTGGAATGAGGGATCTACAGTACCCTGAAAGGTTATCAAAATTAGGGTTATTCACTTTAGAAAAAAAGACGACTGAGGGGAGATCTAATAACTATGTATAAATATATCAGGGGTCAGTACAGAGATCTGTCCCATCATCTATTTATCCCCAGGACTGTGACTGTGACAAGGGGACATCCTCTGCGTCTGGAGGAAAGAAGGTTTGTACACAAACATAGAAAAGGATTCTTCACTGTAAGAGCAGTGAGACTATGGAACTCTCTGCCTGAGGAGGTGGTGATGGTGAGTACAATAAAGGAATTCAAGAGGGGACTGGATTTATTTCTGGAGTGTAATAATATTACAGGCTACAGCTACTAGAGAGGGGTCGTTGATCCAGGGAGTTATTCTGATTGCCTGATTGGAGTCGGGAAGGAATTTTTTTTCCCCTTAAAGCGAACCTGTCACCTGCTTTTTACCTCTTAAGCTGTTAACTGTACCTTATAGATCATTGTAACCTTGTTTCCAAACAGGTGTTCTTCGTTTTTCTGGGGCTTATATTCCTGAAAAAATCACTTTATAATCTCCTGCTCTGCTGCGTCTGAAGTCACCAGACAAGTCAAGGAGGCAGACCCTCCTTGACTGCTGGATGCGACTCCCCGCCCTAACCCGCCTCTCATCCCTATGATTGACACTAGCTCTTCTGCCCGGGACCGCTGGTCTCGGCGGCGCATGCGCCGTCTGCCTTCATAGCAGCGCGATCCCGAGCCTCACGCTGAGTGATCTGCATTTCACCAGCGGCCCGGCTAGAGAGGAGAGAAGTGCGCAAGCGCGATCTAGCAAGGGGATCGCGCTTCACCCAGCGCGAGGCTCGGGATCGCGCTGCTATGAAGGCAGACGGCGCATGCGCCGCCGAGACCAGCGCGGTCCCGGGCAGAAGAGCTAGTGTCAATCATAGGGATGAGAGGCGGGGTTAGGGGCGGGAGTCGCATCCAGCAGTCAAGGAGGGTCTGCCTCCTTGACTTGTCTGGTGACTTCAGACGCAGCAGAGCAGGAGATTATAAAGTGATTTTTTCAGGAATATAAACCCCAGAAAAACGAAGAACACCTGTTTGGAAACAAGGTTACAATGATCTATAAGGTACAGTTAACAGCTTAAGTTAACAGCTTAAGAGGTAAAAAGCAGGTGACAGGTTCGCTTTAAGTGAGGAAAATTGGCTTCTGCCTCACAGGGGTTTTTTGCCTTCCTCTGGATCAACTTGTAGGAAACAGGCCGAACTGGATGGACAAATGTCTTTTTTCGGTCTTATATACTATGTTACTATGTTACTATGTTACTATGTTACTTGTCCTATTCTTGTCCGCATCACGGAAAGCACATGGATGTCATCATTTTTTTTTTTTTTTGCGGATCCGTTTTTTGCAGACCGCAAAACCATACGTTCGTGTGCAATAAGCCTTCCGCAATCTGCAACTTCTCTCCGCTCACACTACGTCTAATAAAGTGGGCGGGGAAGGGGTCGAGCCTGTAGGCCCATCTCGTTCATCATTTTCTACGCCTTTTTTAGGCGTAGGATGCTGGCTTACATTTAGACCGTCAGCGCATCTACAGGGTGGGCCATTTATATGGATACACCTTAATAAAATGGGAATGGTTTGTAATATTAACTTCCTGTTTGTGGCACATTGGTATATGTGAGGGGGGAAACTTTTCAAGATGGGTGGTGACCATGACAGCCATTTTAAGGTCGGCCATTTTGAATCCAACTTTTGTTTTTTCAATAGGAAGAGGGTCATGTGACACATCAAACTTATTGGGAATTTCAAAAGAAAAATAATGGTGTGCTTGTTTTTAACGTAACTTTATTCTTTCATGAGTTATTTACAAGTTTCTGACCACTTAAAAATGTGTTTAATGTGCTGCCCATTGTGTTGGATTGTTAATGCAACCCTCTTCTCCCACTCTTCACACACTGATAGCAACACCGCAGGAGAAATGCTAGCACAGGCTTCCAGTATCCGTAGTTTCAGGTGCTGCACATTTCGTATCTTCACAGCATAGACAATTGCCTTCAGATGACCCCAAAGATAAAAGTCTAAGGGGGTCAGATCGGGAGACCTTGGGGGCCATTCAACTGGCCCACGACGACCAATCCACTTTTCAGGAAACTGTTTATCTAGGAATGCTCGGACCTGACACCCATAATGTGGTGGTGCACCATCTTGCTGGAAAAACTCAGGGAACGTGCCAGCTTCAGTGCATAAAGAGGGAAACACATCATCATGTAGCAATTTCACATATCCAGTGGCCTTGAGGTTTCCATTGATAAAGAATGGCCCCACTATCTTTGTACCCCATATACCACATCATACCATCAATTTTTTTGTTCCAACAGTCTTGAAGGGATCTATGTGGGTTAGTGTCAGACCACTAGCGGTGGTTTTGTTTGTTAATTTCACCATTCACATAAAAGTTTGCCTCATCACTGAACAAAATCTTCTGCGTAAACTGAGGGTCCTGTTCCAATTTTTGTTTTGCCCATTCTGCAAATTCAGTGCACCGATCTGGGTCATCCTCGTTGAGATGCTGCAGTAGCTGGAGTTTGTAAGGGTGCCATTTGTGAGTAGCTAATATCCGCAAAAGGGATGTTCGACTAATGCCACTCTCCAGTGACATGCGGCGAGTGCTACGCTGTGGGCTCTTGCTGAATGAGGCTAGGACAGCCACTGATGTTTCTTCATTAGTGACAGATTTCATGCGTCCACATTTTGGCAAATCCAACACTCAACCAGTTTCACGAAACTTAGCAAGCAGTTTGTAGCATGGGAGATGGGTGGTCTCGTAGGGTGTCTTGCATTGAAATCTGCTGCAATGACCCGGTTACTGCGTTCACCAGACATCAACACAATTTCTATCCGCTCCTCACGTGTTAACCTCGGCGACATGTCAATGGCTGTAAACAAAGAGAAACTTGTAAATAACTCATGAAAAAATAAAGTTACGTAAAAAACAAGCACACCATTGTTTTTCTTGTGAAAATCCCAATAAGTTTGATGTGTTACATGACCCTCTTCCTATTGAAAAACAGTTGGATTCAAAATGGCCAACTTCAAAATGGCCGCCATGGTCACCACCCATCTTGAAAAGTTCCCTCCTCACATATACTAATGTGCCACAAACAGGAAGTTAATATCACCAACCATTCCCATTTTATTAAGGTGTATCCATATAAATGGCCCACCCTGTACATAACTTTGGCTGATCCACTGCATAGTGTCTAAGCTGCTGCCTTTTGGTCATTCCCCTCATTGTCCCATTAGAATAACTGTGCACCATGTAGCTGCTGTGATCATGCATCCCTTACCACCGACATCCCTCATAGCTCATGGGACCTCCTCTCCACAACTCTGATCTAGCCTACCATTGTTCCTCACATTCACACACTCTATTATGTTCCTGTTAGAGGTAAGCAAATTACGGTATTTCTAAACAAATCAGATTAACTATAAATTTCACAAAAAAATTCCTGCCAAATGAATCTGAAGTTTTGGTGATTCGTTTTGGAACAATTGCACAAAAATGGCACACAGCACCATTTTATTGTTAAAATTTGGTGAGGAAAACCAGGAGGGAGGAAAAATATGGATGATCACGGGACACTGAGAGAAAGTGTGTGGGGGGGGGGGGGCTTGCCCTGATTGGCTCAGCCAATCGGGAGCAGGATTCCGGAAGGTCCTTTTACTGAGAATGTAAAGAATGCCGTTCTGTGTTGTTTGGTAGTGTCTGACAAAATGCTATTATAGACACAAGCTACTAATCCAGTGTATTAAGAAAACTATAAGGATAGCATATGGAGATATAAGTGAGTATATTTTGTAAGGTTTGAAATGGGAAAAGCATATAGAGAGAGTGAAGGACTGGTCACTGTCTCAGTTGGTTTATGACCCACCCCTCACCCCAATAGCATACACTCTTTTGTAAGCACTAAGCAAAGGAGCATTTTTTTCAAAAAAAAAAAATATATATATATTTTCTTACAGAGCGATTTTCTGCTTTTACATTTTTATTTTTCGTTCCCTGCCTTCCTGGAGCCATTTTTTTTTTCCTTCGGTTCACTTAGCCATAGGAGGACTTGTTTTTTCTGGAACAAATTGTACTTTATAATGACACCATTTAATGTAGATGTAGTGGGAAGCTCGACAAAAATTCCAAATGGGGTGGAAAAAAAAAAACAATTCTTTTACAGTTTTAGGGCTCGTTCACACGACGGTTTTTCCGTTTTTGGTTTCAGTAGTGTTTCCATTTCCGTTACGCTTCCAATCCGTTTCTATTTGTGATCAGTTTTTTGCGGATCGCAAACAGAAACAGAAGCATATAATAATATTTTTACAGTAAGTACATTGAAAAATTGGTCTGGGCATAAAATTTTCAATAGATGCTTCCGCAAAAAACGGAATGGATACGGAAGACATACGGATGCATTCCATATGCATTCTGTTTATTTTTTTTTTACTGTCTCATTGACTTGAATTGAGCCATGGAATGTGATTTGAAGGCAATAATAGGACATTACTCAAAATCTAGCGGAACGGAAATACAGAGTTCATTACATTTTTTTTGAGGACCTGTTGAAATGAATGGTTTCGTATACTGAACGCAAAAAACAGCCTGTATACGGAAAGCAAAAAATGTTTGTGTGAAAGAGCCCTTTATGGGGGTAAAACTGACTTAGATTAAAAAATTTTCAGATAACTATAATTAAGGTGATACCACATATGTATAGATTTTCTTGCTTTTTTAATATTTAAAAAAAAAAGTTTTGAAAAAATTATTTTTTCTTTTCGTCGGCATATTTTAACCCCATAATTTTTTTATATAGTTATGTCTACAGAGATTCGTGAGGGTTCATTTTAGTGGGACATAGGTTTTGTTGACACCATTTTGCGGTGTTTATGGCTTTTTGATAACTTTTTATACAATGTCTTTTGGGATGAAAGGTGATGAGAAAACTGCAAATCAGCCATCTTTTTTCTGTTATGTCATTCACCATAAGTGATTTATTATTTAAATTTTTTATTTTAATAGTACAAGCAATGTTGCATGCGGCAATGCCAATGATGTTTATTTTTTAGTGTTTATTTATTTTTTATTTTATTTTGTGGAAAGGTTGGTGTTTAGAATTTTTACATTTTTTTCTAAACCTCTCTTTTATTTTTTTTTGCACTTTTTTAGGTCCCCAAGTAAACCCCAAAATGCAATCATTAGATTGCAATTTGTGTAAATTAAGTCCTCTTTCACATGGGCGTCGCGTGTATGGGCTGGACAAGATGTTGGTGCGTAGCTGGAAAATGTGTGATTTTCCTGCACGATTGCAAAACTTTATAATGCGTTTTGCACGCGAGTGAGAAAAATCGGTATGTTTGGTACCCAGACCCGAACCTGGACTTCTTCAGAGAAGTTTGGGTTTGGGTTCAGTATTCTGTAGATTTTATTATTTTCCCTTATAACATGGTTATAAGGGAAAATAATAGCATTCTTAATACAGAATGCTAAGTAAAATAGTGAGGGGTTAAAATAAATAAATAAACTCACCTCATCCACTTGATCGCGCAGCCCGGCTCGTCTTCTTTCTTCTTCTTTAAGGACCTGGAAGGAAAAGAACCTTTGGTGATGTCATCACGCTCACCACGTGGTGAGCGCGGTGATGTCAGCGCAGGTCATGCTGAATGAAGATAAAAGGATTCACTTCTATGGGGCCTGCATTGTGTGAAAAACGCACAATATAGAGCTTAATGCACAAGCGATACGTGAAAATCACCGCTCATGTACACAGCCCCATTGAACTGAATGGGTCCGGATTCAGTGTGGGTTCACCTCACGCATTGCACCCGCGCGGAATTTTCTCCATTACCCTATACATAGATTGTAATACAAAAGTAATTAGAAGCCTAATACAGGCTCTGGCTCATTACTGATATGGAACACCTTCATCGTTCTCCGGCTTGGGGAGGTGTTCCTGCCCTTCAAGTGCGCGTCTCTGGGTTTTACCCTCAGTTCACACTTGCGCGTTTTACAGCGTGTTCGAACGCGCTGTAAAACGCATAACCGATGCAAACCAATGCTTCTCTATGGGACTGGTTCACATTTTCGCGTTTTACAGCGCGTTCGAATGCGCTGAAAAACGCCCAAAGCATAAACAAGTACTTGAGCTTTTTTTGGGGCGTTTGTCGCGCGTTTTGGCCCATAGACTTCAATGGGAACGCGCAACGCTTGTATTTTGCGCGTTTTTGACACTGAAAACGCGCGTTCGAACGCGTGTTTATGAATTGGCAACATGCTGGAAAGGCCAAACATCATATAGACAGGGATATTTGGTCATTGGACAACACTGCAGTCAATCACACAAACGCGCATAAAACATGCGACAAAAATGCGCGGAAAACGCGCGTCTCAGAAACGCTCAGGTCTGAACCCAGCGTTAAATGTCTCCAAACGGCATTACCGCCAATTGTAGACATTAGCCACGTGTGTCTTTAAAGACCTCACTTCCTCTGTACATTTACCCTAGGTACACACCTAAGCGTTTTACAGCGCGTTCAAACGCGCTGTAAAACGCACAACATGTGAAAAGCCATGCTTCCCTATGGGCATGGTTCACATTTGGGCGTTTTACAGCGCGTTTGAACGCGCTTTAAAACGCCCCACGCCCAAACAAGTACATGAGCTTCTTTGGGGCGTTTTAATGCGCCTATGGACAATGATGACATAGGAGAGAATCACTGAATCGCGCGTATGACGCGCGTTTCTTAGTTACAAAAACGCGCATCCAAAAACGTGCGTAAAACGCGCGTCATACGCGCGATTCAGAAACGCCTAGGTGTGTTCCCAGCCTTATAGCGGATGTCAGGAAGGGATTGAATTTATAAATAGGCATTTTAGTGCAGTATAGCCAATTTACTAAACACATTGCATAGTACTACAAGATAACAGCAAAATCAATACTTCAATAACACCATTGTAAACCCCCAGTTATTAAATGTGTTGTATATTACTGCAAGATAATGGGAAGTTACAGCAAAAGCATTTTACTGCAATAACACCATTTTTAAATCTTTATTATTGAACACATTTTATTTTTACTGCACAAAATATGTTGTATTACTATGAGATAAACAAACAAACTAATGCCTAAACAAGGCTATGCAACCTATCTTGACCCGGGTGTAAAATTAAAACTTCACTTTTATTAGATTATATATAAAAAGGTTTCATATGTATCCTATTTGGAACCACACGAAAGAAAGATGATTAAAAATACAGTCACCGCTCCGCCAATGTCTGCCAATATCTATTGTAATCTGTGAAAGGAGGTGTGCACACTCTCCCTCCTTAATCGTTTTTATCACAGGGCTCAATGGTAGTGGCTATTGTATGAGTCAAAAGACTAATGTTTGATCAATAACCAGTTACAGCATTTGCTTATTGCTGAACTGCTGCCAGGGGGGCGCCATTGTTAGTGCGCTCTCCCAGGCTATCACCATCATAAAGGGTCTTCCCTTTATTGGTGCTAAAGTGCCGCAGAGACAAAGTACTGCTTGCACTTTAAAAACCAGCACCTATGAGCCCTGATAACAACTTGCTCGCTACCTAGCTTGAGCTACTATATAGAGGCTTGGCAGAGTGGTGTTCTGATCTAAAATCTAGATCTGCCCCCCAACATGTTTCACCAACATTATGGCTTCTTCAGGGGAATGGGCAGCATTGAATAACACCGCTACATTAGGGGTTTAAATAGTGGGCGTTTGATTGACGTGGCCAATATCCAATCGCTCCTCGCTTCATACTTCAATGTCCTATCAGGTAAATTACCCAGGGTGCTGTGTGTGTTTCTTGTGTCCAATCCTAAGCGCTTTGCAGTTCGTCATCATGACGCTCTGCGCAGTAAGAAGATGCGCGTTCTGTTGGATAATGTCACAGCGAGTCCGTCCATCCGCGCATGCGCTGCGCACTATGTAGGTGCGCGCGATGATAGTCTTCTGGAGTATATGCGCTGTATAGAGGTAGGGGATAGAGAGAGGCTGCCCTTAGACCATTTTAGGCTTTTCCTATTGATGCTTCACATAGTGGATAGAAGTATGTGTCATCTAGTGCACATACACATACATCGATATATCCAGTATGAATATTCAGTATACATTATACATTATATGGCACAACTACACCCCTAAAGTACCCAGCTTTATCTAGGTTATACGCAAAAATATATTAGCCTAGTGGAAAATATGTCAGAAAGTGTATGTGCCAACTCAGTGAGATTATTAATATGTGAGACAATGAGTGAGAATATACAATATAGATTTGAAATGATATGAATTACTAGTTATTATTATTATTATTATTATTATTATTATTAATATCAACCATTAACAATAACAATAGTTAATAACCAATTGACAGACAAACTGCTACACCCAGTATAGTGACAGTGAAAGAGGGGTAAAGACATACATTATATGCTGGTTATGTTATCATTATACAGTATTGGTTGATGATGTTAGATGCAGAATAAAGATTGGGTCATATAAAGGGTATATTCCCACAAATGGCCTCAGGAAATAGATGCCTAATATCTAGGACTCATTAGGTGATAACTCTACAGGGCATTGAGTGACATCTCCCCAAACTGTAAAATGTATATGAGATCTTTATATTAGGAAGCTGGTTGGTGGACAAACTCCATTCCAAGGGAGCCATCAGATATATATATTGCCTGCATATTGGTAGTGATATCCCTTACTGTAACTGTCCAATTGATTAGTGATGCGATGTGTTATATCTAACTATCCAGACATCACTAACTGTGTGCGGTGCATTCCTCATGTTGGTTCCATAGTATATATAGTATTCAGGTGCTAATTATGCACTTGTTTGAAAATAGAATAATTGGTGTCGTCAAACAGAACTTTCTCCCATTTACAAAACGCCGTGAAGGCAAAGCCCTCATTGAGGCCTTTCGGATTCAAACTATTGAGGCGGTAAATCCACCTAGTTTCCTCTAGTAATAGGATGGCATCCAGGTCACCCTTTCTAGCTCCCAGGGTTTTTTTGCATATACCCCAGAAGCTCAGCACTTTGTGATCTCCATTGTGATATGTTCTCACATGTCTGGAGATAGACGTCTCCGCTTTGGTGTTGATGCTACTGATATGTTGGCAGATCCTTTCCTAAATTCTTGTGACGTTTTTCCAACATAGAGCTTGGGACAAGGGCATTGAATTGCATAAATAATGCCTCTAGTTTTGCAGTTAATGAACTGCCTTATTACATATTCCCTTTCATCCACAGGGTTGATGAAGGATTTACATTTCTTCACTAAGGGGCAGTAGACACAGTCTCCACAAGGAAAGGTGCCCACCACTACCGATCTTAGCCAAGTTGACTTTGGTGGTTCTGTCCGGTAGAAACTATGGACCAAAAGATCCTTCAAGTTTGTGCCTCGGCGGTAAGTAATACTGGGATTCTGAGTTATAACTGACCTTAAGTCATTGTCCGCCCATAGGACATGCCAATGTTTTTTCAAAATCTGAAAGATACGGTTATTTTGTGCGTCAAAGGTGCCAATACATCTAACAGCCCGTGCCTTGGTGTCTGCTTGACTGGTGTTAAGTAACGCAGTACGATTGGTATTGCATGCCTCGCATAGGCATGATGCAATACTTTTTCGGATATCCTCTGGCACGGAATCGTTCATATAAGGTTTTACTTTCTTTAATGAAGCTCTCATCGTCTGAACAGTTCCTACGGGCTCTGATGTATTGTCCAACCGGTATTCCATTTTTTTGTGGTTTCGGATGATAACTGTCCCACTGCAACAAATTATTAGTTGAGGTGGGTTTTCGATGGACCTCAGTCTGGATGTGGCCATCAGGGTCCAGGACAAGTGTGAGGTCCAAGAAAGTGATGGTTCTGTCATGTATTTCAGAGGTAAAAGTCATACCTATAGAGTTGGTGTTGAGGACACGAACGAACTCTTGAAAGTGATCTGTGGTGCCATCCCAAAGCAGTAGTACATCATCGATGTAACGACCCCAGAAAAGAACGTGTTGAGTGAAATTAGCCAAATCAGATGTAAAAACTATAGTATCTTCCCACCACCCTAAAAATAAATTTGCATAATTCGGGGCACACTTACTACCCATCGCGGTACCAATTAGCTGTAAATAAAATTGACCATCAAAAAGAAAATAGTTGTGAGTAAGTAAAAAATTGAGAAGAGTGAGAAGAAACTCATCATGTGCTCGAAATATGGTGCTTTTTGTGGAGAGATATGTGGATACCGCCTTAATCCCTAAATCGTGTCTTATGTTGGTGTATAGGGCCTCAACATCAAGACTAGCCAATTTTGTGTGAGCTGTGACCTGAATGTCCTGGAGCCTGGTGACCACATCCTTGGTGTCCCTAATATAAGATGGCAGACATGAGACAAAAGGTGCCAAAAAATTGTCCACATATTGACTGACATTCTCAGTGAGGCTGTTATTCCCCGACACAATCGGTCTGCCCGGAACAGGTCTTCTCCGTTTGTGTATTTTTGGGACCGCATATATAGTGGCAATTGTGGGGTGCGGCTTATAGAGGAATTTGTACTCATCTATAGATATAAGGCCGTCATCTTTCGCCTTCATTAGTATTTTTCTCAATTCCACTAGATATGTTTCAGTTGGATTGTGTTGCAGTTTTTTATATGTGTCACTTTGCGTGACAAGCTCATCCACCATTTTCTTGTAGTAATTCCTATCCATTAAAACAACATTTCCTCCTTTGTCGGAAGGTTTGATTACTAGCTCATCGTTTTCACTAAGTTCAACTAGTGCTTTTTGTTCTTCAGCTCCCAGATTCATCTGTGTAGCCGGTATTTTGGTGTTTAAGGTTTTAAGATCTCTTGTTACTAGTTGAACAAATGTATCAATGTTACCATATTGTGAAAACGGAGGTGTATATTTTGATTGTGGTCTAAATGTGGATAGGGGGGCCTCAATCTTATCCGGAATGGTTTCATCACCAATACACGCGTCAATACATGCTTTCTCCTATTAACTATATACCTTATATAATTTATGGCAGGGTTCCTTTCTAATGCACTATCCTCTAATTATAACACCACTGAGGCAGCCCAGGTTTTTTCCACAAGCAGTCTCCCCATCAATAGCACTGATATACAGGTGGCATTTAGAGAGGTGTATAACACCTATAAACAATATGTAAGGGCACAATGGGAGGTGGCGAGTTTGGAAACCTACCTACAACAGGGGCTAGTATTTAGGGGTATGCGTATTAATATTGTCCCACATTCACATCAAGATGACTCTACCTTCATTAAAGGGTGGCAACAACTGTTAACAGATAACTCATTACGAATGCAACAATATCTACTTGACTATGAAAGGCAAGCACTGACTAGAACAGCGAAACAGTTGGAACAAGAGATCTCTCAGATACAAAATTTTAGGCCTAACCCCGAATTTGCCACACAAGAATTGAGACTACAGAAACATATAGAGTCGTTTCAAACGGAAATTAAAGACAGAAAACACAATAAATATATCAGAGATAAGCGGGATTTCGACACAGGCCAGGTTTATTCACTTTGGCCAAATAGAGCAACTAACCGTATAAATAGGCCCTTTTCCAACAGGCCAAACGTATCTCAATCTGATCACTCAGAGTCAGATTGGTCTGGATCTGAAAATAGACCGACCAACACTGCTGCGGGCACTAAACGCAAATATAGACCCCGAGGATCTACTAACCAAAGGAAAGCACCAGCTCCCCTGACGGATATAGGACGACGGTTGGGCCAAACATGGCAAGGCACCCAGGCAACCACCCCCATACCCAACAGTATGCCCACAGGAGTGGGCTACAATCCCCAAATCAACCCCATGCAATCCATATCGAATTTTGGAGGACAATTATTGCCCTCTGTGTCTCTTACCTCTTCCTGTGCACCACCTATGAGTACGGTGCCCATTGGCACTATGACAGTTCCACCGTCTTTTTTGGGCCAAGGCCTACCCCAGAGAGACAGGGACAAGTGGATGTTGAACCCAAAAATATAGATGACCCACTTAGGATCATAAATTTGTCCAGTTTCAATCTTGAGGCACGACACATAGGGGTATTGAGTAGAGGTCTCTCCTTTACACCCACTCCCCACTTTGATTGTTTCAGTTGGGTAAAGGATGTGAACTTGTTTGCACGCAAATTGGCTCTGCACAAATCCTTTAACCAACAGTCTAAAGAAGCACAACGCTTACAGTTGAAAGAGAAGCAAACTCTTGCCATCCTTGAATCACTAGATACTAGTGATGAAACCATTCCGGATAAGATTGAGGCCCCCCTATCCACATTTAGACCACAATCAAAATATACACCTCCGTTTTCACAATATGGTAACATTGATACATTTGTTCAACTAGTAACAAGAGATCTTAAAACCTTAAACACCAAAATACCGGCTACACAGATGAATCTGGGAGCTGAAGAACAAAAAGCACTAGTTGAACTTAGTGAAAACGATGAGCTAGTAATCAAACCTTCCGACAAAGGAGGAAATGTTGTTTTAATGGATAGGAATTACTACAAGAAAATGGTGGATGAGCTTGTCACGCAAAGTGACACATATAAAAAACTGCAACACAATCCAACTGAAACATATCTAGTGGAATTGAGAAAAATACTAATGAAGGCGAAAGATGACGGCCTTATATCTATAGATGAGTACAAATTCCTCTATAAGCCGCACCCCACAATTGCCACTATATATGCGGTCCCAAAAATACACAAACGGAGAAGACCTGTTCCGGGCAGACCGATTGTGTCGGGGAATAACAGCCTCACTGAGAATGTCAGTCAATATGTGGACAATTTTTGGCACCTTTTGTCTCATGTCTGCCATCTTATATTAGGGACACCAAGGATGTGGTCACCAGGCTCCAGGACATTCAGGTCACAGCTCACACAAAATTGGCTAGTCTTGATGTTGAGGCCCTATACACCAACATAAGACACGATTTAGGGATTAAGGCGGTATCCACATATCTCTCCACAAAAAGCACCATATTTCGAGCACATGATGAGTTTCTTCTCACTCTTCTCAATTTTTACTTACTCACAACTATTTTCTTTTTGATGGTCAATTTTATTTACAGCTAATTGGTACCGCGATGGGTAGTAAGTGTGCCCGAATTATGCAAATTTATTTTTAGGGTGGTGGGAAGATACTATAGTTTTTACATCTGATTTGGCTAATTTCACTCAACACGTTCTTTTCTGGGGTCGTTACATCGATGATGTACTACTGCTTTGGGATGGCACCACAGATCACTTTCAAGAGTTCGTTCGTGTCCTCAACACCAACTCTATAGGTATGACTTTTACCTCTGAAATACATGACAGAACCATCACTTTCTTGGACCTCACACTTGTCCTGGACCCTGATGGCCACATCCAGACTGAGGTCCATCGAAAACCCACCTCAACTAATAATTTGTTGCAGTGGGACAGTTATCATCCGAAACCACAAAAAAATGGAATACCGGTTGGACAATACATCAGAGCCCGTAGGAACTGTTCAGACGATGAGAGCTTCATTAAAGAAAGTAAAACCTTATATGAACGATTCCGTGCCAGAGGATATCCGAAAAAAGTATTGCATCATGCCTATGCGAGGGCATGCAATACCAATCGTACTGCGTTACTTAACACCAGTCAAGCAGACACCAAGGCACGGGCTGTTAGATGTATTGGCACCTTTGACGCACAAAATAACCGTATCTTTCAGATTTTGAAAAAACATTGGCATGTCCTATGGGCGGACAATGACTTAAGGTCAGTTATAACTCAGAATCCCAGTATTACTTACCGCCGAGGCACAAACTTGAAGGATCTTTTGGTCCATAGTTTCTACCGGACAGAACCACCAAAGTCAACTTGGCTAAGATCGGTAGTGGTGGGCACCTTTCCTTGTGGAGACTGTGTCTACTGCCCCTTAGTGAAGAAATGTAAATCCTTCATCAACCCTGTGGATGAAAGGGAATATGTAATAAGGCAGTTCATTAACTGCAAAACTAGAGGCATTATTTATGCAATTCAATGCCCTTGTCCCAAGCTCTATGTTGGAAAAACGTCACAAGAATTTAGGAAAAGGATCTGCCAACATATCAGTAGCATCAACACCAAAGCGGAGACGTCTATCTCCAGACATGTGAGAACATATCACAATGGAGATCACAAAGTGCTGAGCTTCTGGGGTATATGCAAAAAAAACCTGGGAGCTAGAAAGGGTGACCTGGATGCCATCCTATTACTAGAGGAAACTAGGTGGATTTACCGCCTCAATAGTTTGAATCCGAAAGGCCTCAATGAGGGCTTTGCCTTCACGGCGTTTTTGTAAATGGGAGAAAGTTCTGTTTGACGACACCAATTATTCTATTTTCAAACAAGTGCATAATTAGCACCTGAATACTATATATACTATGGAACCAACATGAGGAATGCACCGCACACAGTTAGTGATGTCTGGATAGTTAGATATAACACATCGCATCACTAATCAATTGGACAGTTACAGTAAGGGATATCACTACCAATATGCAGGCAATATATATATCTGATGGCTCCCTTGGAATGGAGTTTGTCCACCAACCAGCTTCCTAATATAAAGATCTCATATACATTTTACAGTTTGGGGAGATGTCACTCAATGCCCTGTAGAGTTATCACCTAATGAGTCCTAGATATTAGGCATCTATTTCCTGAGGCCATTTGTGGGAATATACCCTTTATATGACCCAATCTTTATTCTGCATCTAACATCATCAACCAATACTGTATAATGATAACATAACCAGCATATAATGTATGTCTTTACCCCTCTTTCACTGTCACTATACTGGGTGTAGCAGTTTGTCTGTCAATTGGTTATTAACTATTGTTATTGTTAATGGTTGATATTAATAATAATAATAATAATAATAATAATAATAATAATAATAATAATAATAATAAACTAGTAATTCATATCATTTCAAATCTATATTGTATATTCTCACTCATTGTCTCACATATTAATATTCTCACTGAGTTGGCACATACACTTTCTGACATATTTTCCACTAGGCTAATATATTTTTGCGTATAACCTAGATAAAGCTGGGTACTTTAGGGGTGTAGTTGTGCCATATAATGTATAATGTATACTGAATATTCATACTGGATATATCGATGTATGTGTATGTGCACTAGATGACACATACTTCTATCCACTATGTGAAGCATCAATAGGAAAAGCCTAAAATGGTCTAAGGGCAGCCTCTCTCTATCCCCTACCTCTATACAGCGCATATACTCCAGAAGACTATCATCGCGCGCACCTACATAGTGCGCAGCGCATGCGCGGATGGACGGACTCGCTGTGACATTATCCAACAGAACGCGCATCTTCTTACTGCGCAGAGCGTCATGATGACGAACTGCAAAGCGCTTAGGATTGGACACGAGAAACACACACAGCACCCTGGGTAATTTACCTGATAGGACATTGAAGTATGAAGCGAGGGAGCGATTGGATATTGGCCACGTCAATCAAACGCCCACTATTTAAACCCCTAATGTAGCGGTGTTATTCAATGCTGCCCATTCCCCTGAAGAAGCCATAATGTTGGTGAAACATGTTGGGGGGCAGATCTAGATTTTAGATCAGAACACCACTCTGCCAAGCCTCTATATAGTAGCTCAAGCTAGGTAGCGAGCAAGTTGTTATCAGGGCTCATAGGTGCTGGTTTTTAAAGTGCAAGCAGTACTTTGTCTCTGCGGCACTTTAGCACCAATAAAGGGAAGACCCTTTATGATGGTGATAGCCTGGGAGAGCGCACTAACAATAGCGCCCCCCTGGCAGCAGTTCAGCAATAAGCAAATGCTGTAACTGGTTATTGATCAAACATTAGTCTTTTGACTCATACAATAGCCACTACCATTGAGCCCTGTGATAAAAACGATTAAGGAGGGAGAGTGTGCACACCTCCTTTCACAGATTACAATAGATATTGGCAGACATTGGCGGAGCGGTGACTGTATTTTTAATCATCTTTCTTTCGTGTGGTTCCAAATAAGATACATATGAAACCTTTTTATATATAATCTAATAAAAGTGAAGTTTTAATTTTACACCAGGGTCAAGATAGGTTGCATAGCCTAGTTTAGGCATTAGTTTGTTTGTTTAGTAAATACAACCTTACCCGGGTTAGGTCTTTGTTATTCTAGATTACTATGAGATACCATTACGTTCAAACAAATTTTGCCACAAAAACTGCATTGTTATACCATTGTTAGTGAATACATTCTGTTATTGTAATTAGAGATGAACGAAGTGTTCAAAAATTCGATTTGGTTGCATTTGTCGCAAAAAATTGCTTTGTTATGAATTAATTCATGATGAAGCATGTTAAATCAGGTCAATCCCGGCCTGCAGTTAAACTTCCGGCAGAATGTATCCTAGTGTACATCACTGTGCAGCGCAAGAACATGCATAGCTAGTCTTTCTTGTAACGAAAAAGTTACCGTGCGTCAGAATGACAGGCAGGTCACATATATGGACATGCACATCATTGTGCAGGCCACCAACATTCCTAGATAACCCCTAGCATCCTTCAGTAGAGCAAAAAAACAAAACAAAAAAACGCTGCGCACCCTTGCAGGTGTTCCAATGACTCTTTAGTGGAACAAGATAAGAACATCGAGGCAGTGCCGATAAAGCAGTGAAGAAAAAAAAGGTTATTTTAATCCATGTTGTGGGCCAGCCGCATGCGGATCGCGGACCCTTTAACTTGAATGGGGTCTGCGATCCGTCCGTTCCTCAAAAAAGATCTACCATTTTGCGGTGCGGAGGGACGTAACGGAACCCCAGGAAGCACTCAGTATTTCTTCTGTGGGGTTCCGAACCGTGCATCCTTTCTGTTCCGCATCTCTGGATTTGCGGACCCATTCAAGTTAATGGGTCCGCATCTGTGATGCGGAATGCACACGGCCGGTCCCCCTTGCATTGCGCACCCGCCTTATGCGGGCCTCAATACGTCAACGGCCGTGTGAATAAGCCCTTGGGCTTATTTAACACTTTACTTATTTGTTCAGTTATTCACATGACTCAGGCTACTTTCACACTAGAATTTTTTGCGGATCCGTCATGAATCTGCAAAAACACTTCCGTTACAATGATACAACTGCATACATCCGTCATGAACATATCCGGTTGCATTATGTCTTATATTGCCAAGACGGATCCGTCATGAACACCATTGAAAGTCAATGGGGGACAGATCGGTTTTCTATTGTGTCAGAGAAAACAAATCCATCCACATTGACTTACATTGTGTGTCAGGACAGATCAGCTTCGCTCCGTATCATAGGACGGACAGAAAAACACTGCATGCAGTGTTTTGGTGTCCTCCTCCAGAGCGGAATGGTGACTGAACGGAGGCAAACTGATGCATTATGAGCAGATCCTTTTCTATTCAGAATGCATTAGAGCAAAACTGATCCATTTTGGACCACTTGTGAGAGCCCAATATTTTTAACCCTTTATTGCCCTTTTTACTTTGCATTCTCTATTGAGAATGCTATTATTTTCCTTTATAACTATGTTATAAGGGAAAAAAATAAAATATACAGAATGCTCAACCTGAAACCGGACTTCAGTGATGAAGTGCGGCTTCGGGTCTGGGTACCAAACATGCCGATTTTTCGCACGCGCGCGGAAAATGCATTGAAACATTTTGCACTTGCGCTGAAAAATCTCAAATTTTCCCGCAACGCACCGGCCTCTTATCCGGGCGTCAAACGTGATCCCTGTGTGAAAGGGGCCTTACAGGTCAATGTTAGCGTCAGTTCTAATGTATCAGCATGGACTTAACCCCTCCAGGACCTAGGACGAGAATGCTCATCCTAACTTGTGGCTACTTAATGCACTAGGATGAGCATTCTCGTCCTAGGGTTAATGTGTTGCCCCACACCTCCTGCCACAATCAGCAGCAGGATCACCCAAAGAATTAAAAAAGTGTCTATGGAGACACTAAAACATAATTGTTTTTGTTTCAAAAATATTATTGTGCAAAACCTAAATAAATATAAAAGTACACATATTGGGTATTGCCACGCCCATTACGACCTGCTCTATAAAAATACCACATGACCTAACCCTTTAGGTGAACACCCAAAAAAAAAACACGTAAAAAAAGGTATTTTTTGTCACCTTACATCAGAAAAAGTGTAATACCAAGCGATCAAAAAGTCATTCGCACCCCAAAATCATACCAATCAAACCGTCATCTCATTCTGCAAAAAATGAGACCCTAAGAAATTGCCAAAAAAATATATAAAATTTAAAAACTATGGCACTCAGAATATGGAGACACTAAAATATGATTTTTTTTTGTTTCAAAAGTGATGTTGTTGTGTAACATAAATAAATAAAAAGAAAGTATACATATTAGGTATTGACTCGTCCATAAGAACCTGCTGTATAAAAATATCACATGACCTAACCCCTCAGGTAAACAACGTAAAAAAAAAAAATCACAAAAAGTGTAATAGCAAGCGATCAAAAAGTCATATGCACCCCAAAATAGTGACAATCTAACCATCATCTCATCCCGCAAAAATGATACCCAACCTGAAACAATCGCCTGAAACCTGAAAAAACTATGGCTCTCAGACCACGGAGACACTAAAACATGACCTGCTCTATAAAAATATCACATGACCTAACCTCTCAGGTAAACACCAAAAATTTTTTTGTCACCAATTTTTTTTGTCACCTTACATCACAAAAAGTGTAATACCAAGCGATCAAAAAGTCGTATGCACCCCAAAATCGTAGCAATCAAACCATCATCTCATTCTGCAAAAATGAGACTGTAAAAACTATGGCTCTCAGAATATGGAGAAACTAAAACATGATTTTTTTACAGAAATGCTTTATTATGTAAAACTGAAACAAACAACCAAAAAAAGTACACATATTTGGTAATGTCGCATCCGCAACAACCTGCTCTATAAAAATACTACATGATCTAACCTTCAGGTGAACTGTAAATAACAAAAAATAAAAACGGTGCCAAAACAGCTATTTTTGTTACCTTGCCTCACAAAAAGTGTAATATATAGCAAACAAAAATCATATGTACCCTAAAATAGTAGCAATAAAACTGCCACATTATCACGTAGATTCTAAAATGGAGTAATTTTGGGGGAGTTTTTACTCTAGGGGTGCATCAGGGAGGATTCAAATGGGACATGGTGTTAAAAAAACAATCCAGCAAAATCTGCCTTTAAAAACTGTATGACATTCCTTTCCTTCTGCGCCCTGCCGTGTTCCCGTACAGCAGTTTAAGACCACATATAGGGTGTTTCTGTAAACTACAGAATCAGGGCAAAAAATATTGAGTTATGTTTGGCTGTTAACCCTTGCTTTGTTACTGAAAACAAATTATTAAAATGAAAAATCTGACAAAAAAGTGAAATTCTGAAATTTCATCTCCATTTTCCATTAATTCTTGTGATACACCTAAAGGGTTAACAAAGCTTGTACAATACGTTTTGAATACCTTGAGGGGTGTAGTAAAATGGGGTCACTTTAAAATGGGGTCACTTTTGGGTGGTTTCTATTATGTAAGCTCCACAAAGTGACTTCAGACCTTTTCTGAAAAAGTTCAAGATTTGCTTCTAAACTTCTAAGCCTTCTAACGTCCCCAAAAAATAAAACAGCATTCCCAGTATGATCCAACCATGAAGTAGACATATGGTAAATGTGAAGTAATAACTATTTTTGGAGTTATTACTATCTATTATAAAAGTAGAGAAATTGAAATTTGCTAATTTTTCAAAATTTTTGGTAAATTTGGTATTTTCTTATTAATAATTATTATTTCTTATAATATTTTTTGACTCAGTTTTACCAATGTCATGAAGTACAATATGTGACAAATAAATAGTCTCAGAATGGCCTGGATACGTAAAGGTGTTTTAAATGTATTACTACATATAGTGACACATGTCGGATTTGCTAAAAATGGCTTGGTCCTT
Source organism: Bufotes viridis (assembly GCA_033119425.1). NCBI lineage: Eukaryota > Metazoa > Chordata > Amphibia > Anura > Bufonidae > Bufotes > Bufotes viridis. The sequence continues at coordinate 548,411,512 of CM065589.1, read as the reverse complement.
AAGGTGAAAAATTGCTGGGTCCTTAAGCGGTTAACTGCGCAGTGGCCCAAGAGTCAAGTAGTGGCCCCATGATGGTGGGAATCAGTGGCGTAACTAGAGTGTTATCAGTCCCAGTGCAAACTTTGGATCAGCCCATCCCCCCATTTTTACAAAGAGGCGGCAGATTTTCTTTACAATAAGGGGTCTTTCACATGAGCGGATGCCATGCGGGTAATCCGTTGTGTGAAAGACAGTCAAGCCCTATTCCTGACAGCAGAGACACCGAGCATTAACATGATTGATAATGCTACATGCCTCCCTGTGATCTTTTTAATACAAAATCACAGTAAGATAACGTTGTCACTGTGATTTTGTAGCAAAAAGATCACAGAGAGGCACTGAGCATTATCAATCATGTTAATGCTCCGTGTCTCTGCTGTCCAGAATGAAGCTTGGCTCACTTTCACAAAGCTGATTACCCGCTCAGGATACTCTTGTGTTAAAGAGCCTTAAGGTGAGGGTTCTATTATCTAGTCCCTCCCTTTCTGGTGCCATTGACTGGTGGACCATTCTCTTCAAAGTAGGTCTCACTGATTTGCCATATACATCTGTGGATATCTTTATATGTGTCTGGTATCACCCCCCTGAAGAGCCCACAGGACGGGCGAAACGCGTCGGGGTATAAATATTTTATTTTTTTGTCCCCATTATTAAGTGGGGTATGATAATCATCCTTTTTTGGCTCGGACACCATTGGTAAGGGACAGTCCAGGGATAGAAAGGGCAGGTTCGAGGACAAGGAGGCCCCACCATAAGGGGCCGTCCTTGGGCTGAGCTTACTTAGGGGTTAAAACAGGGAGAGATCCTCCCCCCCTTCCCTACCACACTCGAGTATATATCTATATACTCTGATCAGTATTTGTGAACCCCTATTAGGGTGAACTGCACCCTGTTTCTGTGTGTCCGCTCTATTTGACTATATCATTTTCATCGGCGAGAAACCGCATTTAATGTTTGTTGTGTGTATCTTTGGTGACAATTGCCACCTTATTAATTAATCTGATTAAAAGCTAAGTTTTAGCAGTAAGGATTCTCTATAATTAATATGAATATGTTTATGATAAAGAGATCCCGTTGATATCAGGTGCATCAGCTTTAATAATTTTGTTAAAGAGCCTTAAGCCCAATGCATGTCTACACTCACTCAGTCCAAATAAAATCTGGTCCTACCTTATCCAGGGTGTCAATGGCGTCGGCGTGATGTCCACTGGATCCAGAACAAGGTCCCTCTGGTGATGGAGAAAAAAAGAATAATCACATAAGGAAGGGATGGTGACTGCCCCTGTGAAACCACCAGCAGGGGGCGCTGTGCTGGCCTGTAACACTGAGCCATGCCAATGTGTAGCAGGGTAATCTAGGACATTTCCCTTAAGTGCTACTACACAGCAGTTATGCCCACCTTCATTCCTGTCACAGTAGTTATGCCTACTTTTGTGACCCCTCACAGTAGTTATGCCCAGATATGTGCCCCCTCACAGTAGTTATGTCAAATATGTGCCCCCTCACAGTAGTTATGCCAGATATGTGCCCCGCACAGTTGTTATGCTAGATTATGTGCCCCCTCATGTTTGAAGAGCACTCTGACGGGGCCGACCATTCTCACTGTACTTCATGCCGGGCCCGTCAGGGCGCTCCTATGTGGTGTGAGTGCAGTGGGGCCCCCATCCCCGCCAGGCACGGTCGCACCCTCTGCAACCGCGATCGTTACACCCCTGGTGGTAAGGATGTCAGCGGTAAGGCTATGTTCACATCACTATTTATTTTTCTGTTCTTCTGATCCATCAGAAGAACTGCCCAAAAAATGTGGATCCTATAGTATGAGCATCCGCCATCAAACTGTCAGTATTACCATTGCTTCCACCCTGCTGTCTCATGGGCACACTTCAACCTACCTGTCTCTCAGGCACATGTCCACCCTGCTATCTCACGGGCACAATTCCACTCAGCTGTGTCTTGGGCATGCTTCTAGCATGCTGTCTCATGGGCATGCTGCCACCCTTGTCCCCTGATGATGACAAATTCCCCCTCTTCACCTGGCCCCCACATGTAATCGACTACATCATCATCAACATCTACATATATTTGCGAGTCACTTGTGCCACTCTCACCTGTCTCTTGCGCACATCCTTGACCTCTCACAACATCTGCTCCCACATATGCTCCCATCATCATTAGTTGCATGCCTAAGGCTTTTTTTGCTGTCCGCAAATCGCGGATCCGTCTTTCTTTTGTTTTCACATCCACATCTGTTCCGCGTGTCTGCAAATTTTGTAGGTTGTGTTTCCGTGTGTCTTCCGTTTTTTTTGCGGATCCGCAAAAAAAAAAACGAAGTCTTGAACCAGTCTCTTAAAGTACCTGTACAAGTGCCCTGGTTTCCAAGCAACCATCTGGGAAAAAAAATGGATGCGGATGACAAACGGATGGCTTCCGTTGGTCATCCGCATTTTTTGCGGACCCATTGACTTCTATGGGTCCGAAAACCGTTTTTTGCGGACAAGAATAGGACATGCCATATTTTTTTTGCGGACATGAAATGTGGACGCGGACAGGGAACGGAAGAGGCATCCGCATTTTTAACGGATCCATAGAAATGAATGGGAAACCATCGGATCCGCAAAAAAAATGGAACAGAGGCCGCAAAAAACCACTGCCGTGTGCATGTAGGCTAAAGGAGCTTGCAGCGGACATCTTCACTAAGTCTGTGCTTGCCTGTAACTGCTGACTGTCCCCACAACTGTGGCGTCATACTGACGCTATATAACGCAACAGCCAACAGTAGGCATTTCCTATAATTAATTTTGCTCCACTCCACACATGTACAGGGCAAAATATTTAACCGTGGCATCATACTGACGCTATGTAACTCAACAGCTAACAAAAGGAATTCCTATAAAGCCTCTTTCAGATGAGCGTCGATGGTGAGGGCCGGATAGGATGTGGGTGCGTTCAGGTAAAATTGTTGCATTATTTAGTTTTTTCATTGAGAGTGCAATGCGTTTTGCACATGCTTGATAAAAAACTGAATGTGGTACCCAGACCCAAACCCGGACTTCTTCACCGAAGTTCGGGTTTGGGTTCAGTGTTGTGCAGATTTTATTATTTTCCTTTATAACATGGTTATAAAGGAAAATAATAGCATTCTTAATACAGATAGCTTACTAAAATGTGGATTGAGGGGTTAAAAATAACAATAATTAACTCATCTTATCCACTTAATCTCGCAGCCGGCATTGTCTTCTTTCTTCTTCTTTGAGGACCTATCAAAGGACCTTTGATGACGCCATCGCGCTCACAATGTGGTGAGCGTGGTGATGTCAGCGCAGGTCCTGCTAAATGTAGATAGAATTATCTTCTATCTTCGTTCAGCAGGACCTGCGCTGACGTCACTGCTCTCACCACGTGGTGAGGGTGATGACGTTATCAAAGGTCCTTTGGCAGGTCCTCAAAGAAGAAGAAATAAGATGCCGGCTGTGCAATGAAGTGGATGAGGTGAGTTATTTATATATTTTTTTTAACCCCTCAATGCACATTTTAGTAAGCATTCTGTATTAAGAATGCTATTATTTTCCATTGACTTTAATAGCAGGAGAAACTGAAAAACTTTCATGTCATATTTGCAGCCACCAAATACTTACTAGAAGTGCACAAATAGTTCCACAACATGGACAGTGACATATCATTCCCCATATCAATGGCAAAAATTCCCACAAAACATATGTATTTGTATCAGGGGCCATTTTTATGCGTCATAAAGGGAAACTCTCAAAAATGTTCCCTGCTGGAGCCTAGAACATTTTTATTTTAGGCCATGGGAGTACAGGTTCAAAAACTAGGCATTAACTTGACAGAAAAGATCTTGTGATTTTGTGGGCTGGAGGTACATTAGGTGGTCACCAGCTAAAAATGTTACTGTGGGCCAGTACAGGCCCAAAAAATTAGGCATTCATCTGACAGAAAAGAACTTGCGATTATGTGGCTGGAGGTACATTAGTTGGTCACCAGCTAAAAATTTTACTGTAGGCCAGTACAAGCCCCAAAAATTAGGCATTCACCTAATAGAAAAGGCCTTTTATGCAGCTGTACATAAGACAAGGATCATTCTTTGTTCTGGGTGGTGGCGGATATGTGTGGGCTGGCATGAGGAAATTCAATTACACGTGGTCATCACAGGTGTTGAATTCCTCCGAGATCCATGCCTCATAAATTTTTAGAAATGTGAGGTAGTCCACACTGTCGTGAGCTAGGCAAGTGCGCTTATCGTTCACGATCTCCACTGCTGCGCTGAACGTCTTTTAAGGCAGAACACTCGACGAGGGGCAAGCCAAGATTTCCATGGTAAATTGTTCCAGCTCTGGCCACAGGTCAAGCCTGCACACCCAGTAGTCCAGGGGTTCATCGCTTCTCAGCGCATTCACATCGGCCGATATCCCGATGTAGTCGGACATCTTTCGGTCTAGGCTGGATCTGGAGGGTGGCTGTCATTGGGTTGGCTGCAAGAATGATCTCATATCCGAAGGGACCAAAACATCTTCAAACCGCCCTCTTCTTGCAGGCGCAGTAGTATTGGTACCCATTAGTTATGAGAGAGCATGCTCGGCCGAGTACCGATTCGGCTAGAGCATCGCTATGCTCGGCCCATGGCGGTACTCTGCCGAGGACCACGTGTGCTCGAAATGCCCGAGTCTCCTCCCCGCACGTTTGGCACCTCCCAAGCAGCCAATCAATGTGCAGGTAAGTAATGCCCTTCAGTGTAATGCCGTAGCCATGTTAGCTACTGGCATTACACTGATTGGCTGGCCGGAACGCGTCATCAGGTGCTATAGAGCACCCGGTGACACATGTTCGGCTCAGTCAGCATCTGGGAGAGCAGAGCGTAGGCTGGGAAAAATAGTGTGTGAAGCAAAATTTAATAGATTTTATTAGAAACTTTCAAAGACACAAAAGTCCTTTTAAGGACTACAGTGTGTATGTGTGTGTTTGAGAGCAGTAATATATTACTGTGTGTTTGAGAGAAGTAATACATTTTAGTACCTGCACTCAATTGATCAGTCTCAGGGACAACCGTGCTGAGGAAGAGATACAGTGCAGGGAGAAAAATCGCTGTTTTAACAACTACCTAAAGTTTTCTTGCAACCAAAATTCTTTTTAAGGGCTAGTGTGTATGTGTTTGACAGCAGAAATATATTTTTCTTTAATACCTATTAGTGACATATACTGTACATCATCCACAGACTATGTATTTTTGTGTAAATTCAACTAATCAGCACCACATTTATTGTTAATAGTGTGTGCATTTATTCCACATCCGTGACATATACAGTCCTCCATCCGCAAAATATTTTTTGGGGGGGAAATTTAACTAATTTTTGCCACATCTGTGTGTGCGTTTAATCCACATCCGTGACATTTATTTACTTCATCGACAAACTATGTTTTTGGGGGAAACTTAACAAATTTGTGCAACATCTAGTCTCCATAGTGTGTGGCTTTCTGTGTCAAATACTGCACCACATCTGAAAACAGTGTCTGATGCGCAAATCTAAGTAATCTGGGCCTAATCTAGTGTCCATAGCGTGTGGTTCTCTGTTTCAAATACTGTACCACATGTGAAAACAGTGTATTTTGGGGAAATATAAATTATTTGTGCAAAATCAGAGCAGGGGTTGCCTGATTGTCTCCCATTGACTTCCATTATACTCGAGTGCTCGGCCTAGCACACGAACATAGCAATGTGTTCGGCCTAAAAACCCGAATACTTTGGTGCTCGATCATCATTAGCACCTGTTTTGCTGTGGTTGGAAATTCTTCTGCCAGCGCCCGTAACAACAGAATGCAGCATCTTCCGCAGCAAGGCCTGGAAATAATGCATTTGGCCAGCCCTCTGTGATGCTTGTAACATGTCCACCATTTTGTGTTTGTACCGGGGTTCTAAGTACATTTCCACCCAGTACTGGTCCTTACCCTTTATTCTTTTTATACGGGGTCCGTCCTCAAACACTGCAGCATGAAGGCCCCCATTTGCACTAATTGGAAGCGGTGGAGCACCCTGGCTCCTGCTCATCGCCCAGAAGAATGTGGTCCTCGGTCTCCTCCCCCCAGCCACGGACAAAACCAGGGATCCCCGAAAAGTCTAACGTCCCCCACAAAGCCTGCTCTTCTTGCCCCTCCTCCCCCCAGCCACGATCCTCCTCGAAATCCTCTTCAGACTCCTGCTGACTTGTCTCAGATTGAATTGCAACTTCCTCAGCTTCTAGCTCCGGCTCCTTGACGGCTTGATCAATGACACGATGCAATGCACGCTATCAAGCATATACCAGGTGGAGTTCGAGCATGACAGGCTGTCACAAATCAGACATCTGATGGGCAAGTGGTGTCACCACTGAACGTCAGCAAGACAAGCCATTGCCATGTAAGATCTTCTAATATGGCCAGAGATTTTCCTGGCCTGCCACAAGACGTCCTGGACCCCGGGGTATTTGGAAACAAATTGCTGCACGACTAAGTTCAGGACATGTTACATGCACGTGTATGTCATTTTGCACTGTTTCAGCGCACTCAGCAGATTGGCACCGTTGTCGCACACCACTTAACCAACTGTCAAATTGAGCAGGGTTAGTCATTGATTGTCCTTTGACCGAAGATCTGAAAGCAGTGCAGAACCAGTGTGGCTCTTGACTTCCAGGCACAACAGCCGCAGCACAGCATGGGAACATCTCACCTGGCACATCAAATAGGTTCTGGGGAGCTGGGCGCAGCGGAAGAGGCAGTAGCAGGAGGAAACAGAGGATAGAGACACTAAATCCACACGGGAGCCACGGGTTACATGCTTGACGGCCGTCAGAAGGTTCACCCAGTGGGCAGTAAGTTATGTACCTTCCCTGCCCGTGTTTGCTAGACCACATGTCTGTGGTCATATGTATCTTAGCACCGACACTGTGTGCCAGAGATATATTCCCTTGCCACTTAACGTGGCCATATAGCTCTGGGATGCCCTTCTGGGAGAAATATTTCCTTCTGGGGACCTTCTATTGCGGTGTGCCAATGGCCACAAATTTTCTAAAGGCTTCGGAGTCCACCAGTTTATATGGCAGTAGTTGGCGGGCTATCAGTTCCAACAAGTCAGCGGTCAGCTGTTGGGCAAGAGGGTTATCCGGCATCATCAGCTTTTTACGCTCGAACATTTGGACCACAGAAACCTGCCTTCTGCCAGATGAACTTGACGATGGCACGATGGCAAGGTGGAGTGGAGGAAAAATGGGAGGAGAGAAGAGAAGGAGAAGAGGCAGGATGTGGAGCGCCGGGAGTGTAGCTTTGTGGGTTCTGATGGCGTTTCTCCAAATTAGCTCAGCTATGGGAGGCCAGGTGCTTTCTAAAGGCGGTCGTCCCTAGGTGAGTGTTGGGCTTACCGCAACTTATGCGTTGACTGCACAGGCTGCAGATGGCAACACTATTGAAAGCAGATGACACGTTAAAAAAAGCCCACACTGTGGAGCCATGTGCCTGAATCCTGGGAGCACCAGAAGTGACCGTGCATGGTGGATTGCTTGCTCCATACATCTTTGCAGTCTGCTTTTTGCCTCCTGTGCCCTGCAAGTAGTGATGTCGCGAACATAAAAATTTTTGTTCGCGAACGGCGAACGCAAACTTCCGAAAATGTTCGCGAACGGGCGAACCGGGCGAACCGCCATAGACTTCAACAGGTAGGCGAATTTTAAAACCCACAGGGACTCTTTCTGGCCACAGTAGTGATGGAAAAGTTGTTTCAAGGAGACCAACACCTGGACTGTGGCATGCCGGAGGGGGATCCATGGCAAAACTCCCATGGAAAATTACGTCGTGGACGCAGTGTAGGGTTTTAATCCATAAAGGGCATAAATCACCTAACATTCCTAAATTGTTTGGAATAGCATGCTTTAACCACTTCAGCCCCCCTAGCTTAAACACCCTTAATGACCAGGCCACTTTTTACAATTCCGCACTACACTACTTTCACCGTTTATTGCTCCGTCATACAACTTACCACCCAAATGAATTTTACCTCCTTTTCTTCTCACTAATAGAGCTTTCATTTGGTGGTATTTCATTGTTGCTGACATTTTTACTTTTTTTGCCATTAATACAAATTTAACAACATTTTTGCAAAAAAAATGACATTTTTCACTTTCTGTTGTAATTTTTTTTTTTTAAAAACTACATTTCTATATAAATTTTTCTCTAAATTTATTGTTCTAGATGTCTTTGATGAAAAAAAGTCCAATAAGTATATATTTATTGGTTTGGGTAAAAGTTATAGCGTTTACAAACTATGGTGCAAAAAAGTGAATTTCGGCATTTTGAAGCAGCTCTGACTTTCTGAGCACCTGTCATGTTTCTTCAGGTGCTAGAATGTCAGGATAGTATAAATTCCCCCCAAATCACACCATTTTAGAAAGAAGACACCCCAAAGTATTCGCGGAGGGGCATGGTGAGTTCATGTATCATTTCATTTTTTTTCACAAGTTAGCGGAAAATGACACTTTGAGAAAAAAAAAAAAAAGTTTCAATTTCTGCCAACTTCTGGCAAAAAAAAATAAAATCTCAGACGGACTCACTATGCCCCTCAATGAATACCTTGGAGTGTCTACTTTCCAAAATGGGGTCATTTGTGGGGTGTGTTTACTGTTCTGGCATTTTGGGCGGGGCTAAATTGTGAGCCGCCATGTAAAACGTAAAGTTACTCGTTGGAATTTGGGCCCCTTTGCGCACCCAGGCTGCAAAAAAGTGTCACTCATGTGGTATCGCCGTACTCAGGAGAAGTAGGGCAATGTGTTTTGTTGGGTGAGAGAAATATCTCTGTAAATTGTCAATTTTGTATAAAATATTTTAAAAGTTGTCGTTTACAGAGATATTTCTCACACAAAGTATAGGTATATATAAAAATACACCCTGAAACTTATTGCCCTACTTCTCCTGAGTACGGCGATACCACATGTGTGCCACTTTTTTGCAGCCTGGGTGCGCAAAGGGGCCCTAAAACCAATGAGTACCTTTAGGAATTTCACAGGGCATTTTTACGCATTTGGATTCCAGACTTCTTCTCACGCTTTAGGGGCCCCTAAAATGCCAGGGCAGTATAAATACCCCACATGTGACCCCATTTTGGAAAGAAGACACCCCAATGTATTCTGTGAGGGGTATGGTGAGTTCATGTAAAATTTTATTTTTTGTCACAAGTTAGTGGAATATGAGACTTTGTAAAAAAAAAAACAAAAAATAAAATAAAATTTCCGCTGCCATGAGGGGCATGGCGAGTTCATAGAAGATTTTTTTTTTGGCACAAGTTAGTGGAAATTGATTTTTTATTGTTTTTTCTCACAAAGTCTCCCTTTCCGCTAACTTTTGACAAAAAGTTTAATTTTTCATGGACTCATTATGCCCCTCAGCGAATACCTTGAGTGTCTTCTTTCCAAAATGGGGTCACATGTGGGGTATTTATACTGCCCTGGCATTTTAGGGGCCCTAAAGCGTGAGAAGAAAAATGAGTAAAAATGCCCTCCTAAAAGGTACTCGTTGGAATTTGGGCCTTTACGCATCTTGGCTGCAAAAAGTGTCACTCATGTGGTATCGCCGTACTCAGGAGAGTAGGCAATGTGTTTTGGGGTGTATTTTTACATATACTCCATGCTGGGTGAGAGAAATATCTCTGTAAATTGACAACTTTGAATAAAAAATTTAAAAAGTTGTCGTTTACAGCGATATTTCTCACACCCAGCATGGGTATATGTAAAAATACACCCCAAAACACATTGCCCTACTTCTCCTGAGTTCGGCGATACCACATGAGTGACACTTTTTTGCAGCCAAGATGCGCAAAGGGGCCCTAAAACCAATGAGTACCTTTAGGATTTCACAATCCATTTTTACGCATTTGGATTCTCACGCTTTAGGACCCGTAAATTGCCAGGGCAGTATAAATACCCCACATGTGACCCCATTTTGGAATGAAGACACCCCAAGGTATTCTGTGAGGGGCATGGCGAGTTCACATAAAAAAAAAATTTGGCACAAGTTAGCGGAAATTGTTTTTTTTTTTTTTTTTTTTTTTACAGTCTCATATTCCACTAACTTGTGACAAAAAATAAAATTTTACATGAACTCCCCATACCCCTCACGGAATACCTTGGGGTGTCTTCTTTCTAAAATGGGGTCACATGTGATTGAGATTTTTTTTTCCGTTCAGCCTCTGCGCTGAAAAAAAAAAAAATGAACGGCACAGATTTTCTCATTCGCATCGGTCAATGTGGATGAAAAAATCTCTGCCAAAATCAGTGACTGCGGTGCGGAGGGCTGGGCGCTAGCTACCTAACAAGTAGCTAACTAACTGGCGGTGATAAGGGACCCTTATGCCCCATTCACACGTCCGAAATTCTGTTTGCGGAACGGAATTGCGGACCCATTCATTTCTATGGGGACAGACTTTGTCCCGCTCGGATCCGGAATTACGGATCCGCGCTTCCGGGTCTGCACTTCCGTTCGCAAAAATATAGAACATGTCCTATTCTTGTCCGCAATTGCGGACAAGAAAAGCATTTTCTATATAGTTCTGGCAATGTGCGGATCTGCAAAATGCGGAAAGCACATTGCCGGTGTCCGTGTTTTGAGGATCTGCAGATCGGATCCGCGGATCGGATCCGCGGATCGGATCCAGCGGATCCGTGAATCCACGGATCCGCAAAACACATATGGACGTCTGAATGGAGCCTTACAAGGGGTGTGATCAATGACAGGGGGTGATCAGGGGTCTAGATGGGGTGATCAAGGGGTTAATAGGTGAGGGGGTGGGGGGGTTAGTGTAGTGTTTGGTGCAACTTTACTGTGTTACCTGGTCCTCTGGTGGTCGATCCCAGTAAATGGGACCACCAGAGGACCAGGTAGCAGCTATATCAGACGCTGTTCATAAAACAGCGTCTGATATAGCAGTTTGATGCGATTTTATTCGCATCTACAGCCTGCCAGCGATTGATCATCGCTGGCAGGCTGTAGCCTAACTGCTGTGCCGCGCTTCCCTGTGAACGCGAGCGCGCACGCGCGCGCGTTCTGTGGGGAGTCGCTCTGGTAGACAGCGGTGCGGGTGCAGTTTAGAGGCAAAACCAGGAGTCCAGATTGTGCAACAAACAGTGTTTTATTCACACTTGCACACAAAATGAAAAACAGTCTCTTGGTGACAGTTCACACACAACGGAAATAACGTAGCCAAACAAAAACAGTCCAACACAGGTTCAGTCACCTGGGAGGTGTAGGTGCAGGTTCGCACCACGCTGTCGGCCCAGCCGCAGGAGAATCCAGCTTCAGGTAGCCAGGAACACAACACCTCCTTACTGAGCTCTTCCCTCCAGGACAGAGAACTCCCAGCCCTGTTAGCAGCTCCAGGATAATTACACTCCCCAGACACAGCTGCTGGCTGCGTTTTATATCCAGCCCAAAACATGGACTGGACCGTGGGGAGCAGCCACCCACCCTACTCTTTAGCTGCTCCCAGTAAGAGCCGGCCCGGATCGGCTTTGCAGCCATGCTATTTAACAAAGTCAAACAGCACTAGCTGCTGCAGACAAAAACCCGGCTCTCACCTCACCGAGGCCAGCAACCTCGGTGACACGTACCTGCCATCACATATGACACCTTGCACCTTACCACAGTTCACAGGAAATCTCGCCTCTCGCGAGATGACGCACCGATGCGTCGTATCAGAGCTACAGGGCCGCCCGCAGGACGCATCCCTGCGTTAGGCGGTCCTGTAGCGGTTAAATCATCCAGTGTGTGTACAGTATACGATCAGGTATGATGTTGTATCGATCAGGTAGTGGAAGGGTTATGCCCGCTTCACAGTGACAGACCTAACTCTGACAGACCAAACTCCCTGTTCAGCGCACCACAAACAACCGCAAACAGTCCATTTGCACAACCGCAAACTCCCCATTTGCACAAGGTTGGATACCAAGCTAGCCATGTCCCGTTCCTTGTCCTCACTGACGTCATTTGAGGTCTCTTCCGTGCGCAATGTACTGTGCCACCCTATATGAGTGGTGTGTTCAGTAATCAGTATTACTATTTTTATCAGTTTAATCCCTGTTACGTCGCCTTTCAGGGGACGTGTATCGAATAGATTTTAGGAACCGGGAGATGGAAAAAGAAGCTTGGTCGGTCCTCTTACTTCCAATTTGGAGCAATGCGCATGGGGCGTACAATGTACTGTGCAACCCTATATGAGTGATGTGTTACTTAGTACTATTCTTATCAGTTTAATTTCTGTTAAGTCCCCTATCAGCACTGGCAGTGGGCACACTACAGTCAGTGGAAGTGGGCCTGACACACACTGGCAGGCAACTAACCTTAGATTAAAGGGTAAAAATGAAATGCCTTTTTTTTATGCAAAGTCCGGTGCCACACGGTATGAGTGGTGGGCACTGGCAGTGGGCACACTACAGTATGTGGGCCTGTAGTTCCTCACACACGGGCAGGCCAGGCAACTGCAATATATATATGGAGAAAAAAAAATAAAAGCAGACTAATGTAGCAGCCCTAAAAAGGGCTTTTTGGGGTGCTGTGACGCTGTCCTTACAGCAGATGAGTCTGTGGACACAGAACACTGGCCTAGCTAACGCTTTCCCTATGAATTCAGAATCATCAGCGCAGCTGCAGTCTCCCTGCTCTCACTAACATGCAGCTTCAGACTGAATCTAAAATGGCTGCCTTTTTTATAGGAGGTGGTAAGGTGTGGGCGGGAGGATTCTGATTGGCTGGAATGTGTCTGCTGACTGTGAGGTACAGGGTCAAAGTTTGCTCAATGATGATGTATAGGGGGCGGACCGAACATCGCATATGTTCGCCCGCAGCGGCGAACGCGAACAAGCTATGTTCGCCGGGAACTGTTCGCCGCCGAATAGTTCGGGACATCTCTATCTGCAAGCTCTGCCTGCTTCTCCTCCCTCTCTGCTGCTCCGTCTCTCCCTCTGAACTCCCCTCCTCTTTCTTTCTTGTGGGCACCCATGCGATGTCCATTGAGACATCATCATCGTCACCTTCACAACCACTGACATTTGAGATGTCGGAGTAGGCAGCAACAGCGGGGATCTCCCTCCTTGGGCTGATCGGGGTATTGTTGTCAGACCGCTGGGTGGCGGCCATTGCTACCTCCTCTTCAGCATCCAGTGTCAAGAATGGCTGCGCATTGGTAAGGTCTGGGAATGGATGGGAAAATAATTCCTCTGACTCGAGTGGAGGGGCTATTGTGGTGGTGGTGGTGGCGTCTTTGGAGGAGCACACAGCAGAGAGTGAGGAGGGTGCAGATAAAGAGGATGAGGAGGGCGCAGAAGCAGAAGGCTGAGTGAGCCACTCAACCAACTCTGGTGCGTCCTTTGAAGTAATCTCACGTGATTTCTCCAACTTCCCACTTAGGCTCCCGCCTGGTGCACCTGCCCGACCCCTAGCACCCCTGCAGAACGGCCTGCCTCTCCCTCTGTCTGTCATTTTCAAAAGGATCCTGTGAAAAAATGTCCCTAGAAAAGAGCAGTATTTGTGGAAGCAGGTATATAGCAGGCCTCAATCAATATTTGGTGGAAGCAGGTATATCAAACCCCTCAATCAATATTTTGTGGAAGCAAGTATATCACACCCTTCAATCAGCATATTGTGGAAGCAGGTATATCTAACCCCTTAATCAATATTTTGTGGAAGCAGGTATCTCGCAGGCCTCAAACAATATTTGGTGGAAGCAGGTATATCAAACCCCTTAATCAGTATTTTGTGGAAGCAGGTATATCGCAGGCCTCAATCAATATTTGGTGGAAGCAGGTATATCAAACCCCTTAACCAGTATTTTGTGGAAGCAGGTCTATAGAACCCCTCAATAAATATTTGGTGGAAGCAGGTATATCGCACCCTTCAATCAGTATATTTTGGAAGCAGGTATATCTAACCCCTTAATCTGTATTTTGTGGAAGCAGGTATATCACACCCCTCAATCAATATTTTGTGGAAGCAGGTATTTTGCACCCCTCAATCAATATTTTGTGGAAGCAAGCATATTGCACCCCTCAATCAGTATATTGTGGAAGCAGGTATATCTAACCCCTTAATCAGTATTTTGTGGAAGCAAGTATATCGCAGGCCTCAATCAATATTTTGTGGAAGCAGGTATATTGCACCCCTAATCAGTATTTTGTTGAAGCAGGTATATCGCAGGCCTCAATCAATATTTTGTGGAAGCAGGTATATCGCACCCCTAATCGGTATTTTGTGGAAGCAGGTATATCGCAGGCCTCAATCAATATTTGGTGGAAACAGGTATATGAAAAACCCCTTAATTATTTTTTTTTGTCACAACAGTTATATCACACCACCCTGTTTATTTGGGGCAACAGGTATATCGCTGCCCTCAATCAGTATTTTTTGGAAGAAGGTATTTCACACCCCTCAATCAGTATTTTTTGGGCAACAGGTATATCACACCAATTGCAAATAGTTTTTCCAATAGTGCTTGTCCCTCTATGTACTTGCGGTATCGCAGCAGAACCGCACACAACTGCTGCACAATACAAATGCTTCTATATACTTTCCATGTTAGAAAGTATATTATAGGTATTTCACACCCCTCAATCAGTTTTTTGGGGGGCAACAGGTATTTCACACCAGTTGCAATCATTCCAATCGCGTTTGTCCCTCTATATACCTGCGGTATCGCAGCAGAACTGTACACAACTGCTGCACAATACAAATGCACTATAATATACTTGCTATGTTAGAAAGTATATTTTAAGTATATTACACCTATTGATAGCACACCTATACTAGTCCTTAAAAGGACTTTTGTGGCTCTGTTAGCTAGCATTTGGTGTCCCTAACAGTCTGTCCCTGCTCCACAAAGCAAACACTTCCTACATTGGCAAAACACAGAATGTAAAATGGCTGCCAGATCGGGTTCTGTTATACAGTGGGGGTGTGTTCATGTGCTGAAACGTCTCAATTGGCTGTCCTGTCCCACCTAATGGATGTGTCATAGGTCAAAGTTAGGCGCAAAGCAAAAGAATATGGAGCCAGCGGACATTGCCATATGATTGCATGTTTGGCAAATAGCGAACGCACAAAGTTTGCCGCGAAACGAACGTTGGGAGAAACCGCAAGGCCATCACTAATTATAAGATATTGGGGTCTTTGTGTTCAAGAGCTTAGAGAGGGAGAGAGAAAGAGCAAAAGCTTGTAAAAAATTTACAAAAAGTAATAACATATTTTCATTAACCACTTAAGGACTTATTTCACCTTAGGGACCCGGCCATTTTTTGCAAATCTGACCAGTGTCACTTTATGTGATGATAACTTTTAAACGTTTTAATTATGCAGGCAATTCTGAGATTTTTTTTTCCGTCACATATTGTACTTTATGACACTGGTAAAATGGAGTAAAAAAAGTACATTTTTATTTATAAAAAATACCAAATTTACCAAAAATTTTAAAAAATTTGCAATTTTACAAGTTTCAATTTCTTTATTTCTATAATACATAGTAATACCTCCAAAAATAGTTATTACTTTAGATTCCCCATATGTCTACTTCATGTCTGGATCATATTGGGAATTATATTTTATTTTTTGGGGATGTTACAAGGCTTTGACGTTTAGAAGCAAATCTTGAAATTTTTCTGAAATTTTCAAAAACCCAATTTTTAAGGACCAGTTCACATCTGAAGTCACTTTGTGAGGCTTACATAATAGAAACTGAAGGGTTCTATTACTGATCAATTTTGTATGGGCTTTTTTAAATTCATCTATACATTGGTGTGGAGTGGACTTTGGACTGTAGTGTAGCTGTAATATGTTTATATTGCAGTCCAAGGTCTATATGCATTAGTATATCAGGAGGCACATGGAGGGAGAAACTATTTTGCTGACATGTAGCTTTGACTCTAAAGATAAGATAACTGAAATGTGTAGCTCTGTGATTGGATAACTTAAACATCATGTCATTGGACTACGACTATATATGTCTCATGTAAGTAATAAACAAGTCAGAGTGGCATTGCATAACATAGAATCGTGTCATGTGTGAAAGCTGCTCTCCTGGCCAGATAAGAATCAAATCAAGCTGAATACCGAAGTCTAGTAGCAGGGGGACCAACTACCAATAAGAGGGGAAGAAATGAATATTCCTAACAATCTGGGGGCTCTGTCTGGGATCGAGAAGGTCATCCTTGGGTCTGGTGAGAAGAGACACCAATTTTATCCTCTGGCCGATCCGAGGGCACTGGCCACGTCTCGGAGTAAGTACAGAGTTTTGTATCCGGGATACATAGATACAACTCAGGGAGTTGTACACAGCTCAGGGAGCTGTCAGATTAGGTACTCAGGGAGTACCCAGTATTGTGTCAGGGACACATAAGATACAACTCAGGAAGTTGGACACAGCTCAGGGAGCTGTCAAGATAGGTACTCAGGGAGTACCCAGTATTGTGTCAGGGACACATAAAATACAACTCAGGGAGTTGTACACAGCTCAGGGAGCTGTCAGATTAGGTACTCAGGAAAGTCCAGTAACAAGGAAAGTGTACTTCAGAGGGCTTGATTTCACAGAAGGTTTCACAGCTTGATTTGATTCTTAATACGATAATTGTAGAAGTTTTGCATGATAAGTTGTTTGATAATTGTAGAAGTTTTGCATGATAAGTTGTTTGATAATTGTAGAAGTTTTGCATGATAAGTTGTTTTGTCTAACATACTTTTATAAGGGGAAGTGACAGGCTGGGTCGTAAGTGTACAGCTGTCGTCCCAAGACTAACATTAAGTTTTGTTTTTTGCTATTACTGTTTTGAATTCTTTTTGTAAGAAAATAAGTTTTGATAATGGGTAGTCAAAAATCTAAGACAGAATACCCTAAACCAGAACCAGGAGAAACATGTAAACAATATGTTGCCCGAGTCAGTCCTACAAATTATTATCTTGTTAACCCATGGGTAGATAATTTGGCAGGATGGACAGAGGCAATGGAAGCGGTAGACCCCTTTCCCAGGGAAGGAGATAATAGCATATATCACATGGACATGGTCAAGGGTCTATGCTTAGGCGACACTGCCTCCTGGCCGTATTTTGAACCTGACCCTTCATGGGATATGGATTATATGCAGAAAGGAGTTGAACAATGGCTACAGATATCTCCTCACTGGTATGACCCCAATATGTGCAAGACAAAAAGGTTTAAAAAGATCAAAAGACGATAGAAAACTACATGAGATACAGACTAAGAAGGAAAATGATAAAAAACATCAGATGTATCCCCCACCTTCATATGTACATAAAATTAACTGTTCAGCGCTCAGAATTTAATAGCAGCCAGTCACATAATAGTAGAACACTCAGTTAGTAAACAACCCACACCCCCAATTGTATCAAGATATAATTTAAGGAATAAGGGAAAAGTGGAAAAGGATAGTGAGATAAGGGGACCTGAGACATCCATGCCTTTTTTGACGGTTGGAAATCAACTGATGAAAAAGGCTTTGGACATAGATGACCTTAATAAAATTATTAAACACTGCCCCAAGCCTACTGTGGCTCCGTCTGGCACAGTGGCTTATTTAAAGAAAGACTGTAAAGGGAGAAACAAGCGAAAGACAGCAGGAAACTTTCATAGATCAAATGATAGAAACCAAGACTTCCAAACCATAAATAAGCGCTGTTATAACTGTGGACAGCAGGGACATTGGGCTAGACAGTGCACAACACCCAGGAGAGACAAGCAGAATAGGGGAGCACACAGCAAACAACAGCCCATGACACAAAGGGGAGAGAATACAGATAGACAGGGAACGCAGACTCAGCCCAGGTTCCCCTTTGATTGGAATCATCAACAACCCTACTGACGGGGACCGGAGGGAGTCACACAGGTCACCACCCACTGGAAAGATACACCGATTATTTTGCTTAAAGTTGCGGGAAGGAAGGTAGGATTCATGGTAGATAGCGGCGCCACCACCAGTGTGTTTAACAAAGACATGTACAAGGGACCTGTAAGAAAGTCTATGGGAATTAACGGGGTATTAACTAAAACATATAAAACGAGTGTCCTCCCAATAGAGACAGTGGACGGTGCATACATCACGGACCATACTTTCAGCATCATACCAGACTGCCCTGTAAGTTTATTAGGAAG
The DNA here is from genome assembly GCA_033119425.1 of Bufotes viridis. NCBI lineage: Eukaryota > Metazoa > Chordata > Amphibia > Anura > Bufonidae > Bufotes > Bufotes viridis. Next base: position 548,393,295 of record CM065589.1, on the reverse strand, counting down.
GGACTTGTTTGTGAAGTTGGACTTAGGAGTGACAGTAAAAAATGACGGACTAAGTATTCACTCAGCCACCATGCCCATAGTGACCCTGGCTATATGTACTTTTGTTAGTTTACAGGACCACCCTGAGCTAGGAGACATAAACCCTTCACTATGGTCACAGGGCGACTATGACACGGGCCTGATTGATTGCACACCTTATCAGGCCAATCTTAAACTCGGTGCCACACCAGTGTATCAAAAGCAATACCCACTGTCCAAGGAAAAGATTGAGGGTCTACGGCCAATGATAGAAGAATTTCTGAAAAAGGGAATCCTCGAGGAGGTGATTTCACCTTACTCCACCCCTATCAATCCTGTGACAAAGGCAGATGGTACTACCCGCTTTGTCCAGGATTTGAGGGCAATCAACAATCTCATTGTGCCCATAGCCTCAGTGGTTCCTGATGTCACAACTCTCCTTTCCTCCATCCCTGCGGAAGCCGTCTGTTTAATAAGAGTACCATTTTGCTTTTTCCTTTGAGGGATGTCAACTGACCTGGGGTAGAATGCCACAGGGGTATGCTGATTCACCAGTTGTGTACAGCATTGTCCTCCAAGCCACTTTGAAACCCTGGCACCCCCCCAAGGTTCCCTCCTGATACAGTATGTTGATAATCTACTGTTGTGCAGCATGTCAGTGGAGGCAAGTGTACATGATGGTATATCCTTGTTGAAATGGTTGTCAGAATGTGGTCATAAAGTGTCGTTAAAGAAACTGCAGTGGTGCAAAAAGCAGGTTAAATACTTGGGTTTTGTCCTCACAAAGGGGGAAAGAAGAATCAGTCCCGGGAGAATCCAGTCTATTGTGGGTCTGGTCACCCCACACACACCAAAAAGGAAATGCTGTCCTTTCTTGGTATGATAAACTACTGTAGACAATGGATCCCCGACTGTTCTTAATATGACAATATTTTGAGGCAAGCCACTCTGGAAGAATCCCCAGAGCTAATAAGATGGTCAAATGGAATGTTGAATGCTTTCGATGCTCTGAAATGTTCATTGATGTGTAGCCCAGGATTGGGCCTCCCTGATTATAACCTACCATTCCACATTGTCGGGCATTTTCATAGGTATATATATTGATACCTAATCATATTATATTCAATATGCATGCTCATTGTCTTTAAGAAACAGTTTGAGCCAAAGTTTTGCTGTGTGGTAGAAACAGGCCAAGATGAGTTCATGCCAAGCTCAGTCTGTGTAAAAATACAGAGAGTATTGTGTCTTAAGAGTTATTGCCACAAATGTGGTCTTATCTATAAAGGAGTACACTGGATTCTCCAGACATGTCTTAGAGAACAAGGCCCATTCATACCATAATGGCCCATAGATCAATAGTGTCAGAGAGACTCCAAGTTGTCTATCTTTAGTTGATACAAAATGTCTACATTAATCCTCATCTCTAATTTACGATGATGAGGGTCAAATGTATATGATGCAAAAATACCCTAGTTAACTCTTCATGGTATGGTGTTAATAGCTTGCACAACAGTGCCATCCGGAGACAGATATCGATATCGTTACACCATCCTCCATAGTTGCATTATGGGTAAACATGATCTCATAGGATCTTATTACATATGTTTACACCCCCTCAATTGATTGGAGAATACTAATCCAGGGGGTGGTAATGTTAGATTACAAGGGAGATAATTACGCTAGATAGATGAGCATCAGAAGGAGGAGAAAGGAGAGAGGCAAGAAGGAGAAGCTAAGAAACAAAGGAGGAAGCATAGCATTCCTACATTTCAGCCTACACCCAAGATTGAGGGGTCTACCAATATGAAAGCCATGGTGATGGACCATCCAGCTTTCCTAGGAGCAGAAGTGAGATTCCTGCTAGGACTTGGTAAGAAACACAAATAATGAGGTTTCATTTTATTAAGACTATTTAGATAATGTGGGTAAAATCATAGCATCTATGTTGGCGAACATATTAATTTATTTATCATCTCTTTATATGAGATGTAGTCTTAGATATAGAATAATTGTGAGCCTTCATTCTACCTGCAGAAGAATCAAGTTTCATAATTTATCAGAGTATTAAATGATTGCATATATATATGCGGAGATATATTGATAGTATCATTCTTCGCCAAGCTAGATTATAAATTCCCACTGGAAGATTTGTTCCAAGTTCTTCCAATTTCTGTCTTAATAGTCTTACCAGGTTATACAGATATGAAACTAGTATTGACAGAAGTATTAAGAGTAGTCTAGGATTTGACTACTATCTTCTAAGTTATATACTTGAATGGATTTGCCCATTACTACATGTGAGTTGTACTTTGGTTAGAGAGGGGTGGGGAATGTATTTATCATTCCATATAGATGTCTAGGATTAGACACGCCTCTGAACAAGAGTAATGTATATAATGTAACTTCTTGTTTTGATATCCTAACCAAATAGCTTTGTTATATTGTGACAAGCTGCTCTTACCCACATGTATTGTGAAGCTTCTAGTGCCTGATATCAATGCCATATATATTAATTGGCATATATCATTGTTTATTTACTTATGATAAGCTTGTAATGCTTCATATATCATTTCCATATATATTCCTTGGCATATGTCATTGTGTTTATTTACTTATTTATGTTTAGAATCGTGTAACTAATAAAATCTGCATGTTTTTATAATACCTGCGTATTATTATTTAATGTCAAAACTACATCTTTAGCATTAATGTCATCTCTCATGAAAAGAACTTATTATCTGAGGAAATAGTCGGCCTCAGATGTGAATTGTATCGATTGGGTTATCTACAATTCACCAGGTCATAATTCCGAGAAGTTATGACAAATTTATGATTAATTATTTTTATGACCATAATTAATAATTCTTAATTGAATTATTATTATAAACCCGACAACATGTTTGCACGACAAAACTGTAAAACCATGGCGGGGGTACTCACTCAAGAACATGGGGGAAAGTTGCGTCCTTGTGCCTTTTTCTCACAGGTAATGCCTGTCCCTGTACAAGGGATGCCGGCATGTCTACGTGCTCTTGCGGCCACGGTGGTAGCAGTCACTAGAACAGCGATTCTCACAGAGGAGGCTCCGTTCTGGATTCATGCTAGCAGAGTGAAAAGGATCCCGGAGGTTTCTTCTCCAGTGTCCAATGAAGACAAAGAGGGGTGCTCAGAAGAAGTCTTGCCACAGGCTGAAGATGAAGACCCCACAATAATTCTGGGAGATTTGTTTGTGTGCTGCTGATTATTAATCTTTGTGTTTTCTTGCCAATCGGACTCATTACCACTTGTATTTATCATCCAGAGGAGATGAGTTTATTATGTGGTGCACCAAATAATCACACAGTCTCTAAAAGAGCTCAGGAGCAAGATCCAGTTGTTCCTGGCTCCTCATATTCTGAACATAATAGTATAATCAGGATAGTGAAGGCCCTACATGTTAGCTCATTGTGCCTTAAAGAGTCCACAAGACCTTATACAAACATGTGTTGTTGCTGTATCCAATGTATACCCTCATTTAATTAATACATTTATGAGATGTAGGCGAGTCTCAGATACACCACAAGCTGCATACATTCAGGTACCTCAAGAAAACCCTGGGTCTCCAGAGGATTACCAACAATATTTACAGAAATATTTTGAAAGTAACAAAATGAAAAAACCAAAAATGAAATATGTAGATGGTTTTTAAGAGGGGATTGAAGGGTTCTATTACTGATCAATTTTGTATGGGCTTTTTTAAATTCATCTATACATTGGTGTGGAGTGGACTTTGGACTGTAGTGTAGCTGTAATATGTTTATATTGCAGTCCAAGGTCTATATGCATTAGTATTTTAGGAGGCACATGGAGGGAGAAACTATTTTGCTGACATGTAGCTTTGACTCTAAAGATAAGATAACTGAAATGTGTAGCTCTGTGATTGGATAACTTAAACATCATGTCATTGGACTACGACTATATATGTCTCATGTAAGTAATAAACAAGCCAGAGTGGCATTGCATAACATAGAATCGTGTCATGTGTGAATGCTGCTCTCCTGGCCAGATAAGAATCAAATCAAGCTGAATACCGAAGTCTAGTACCAGGGGGACCAACTACCAATAAGAGGGGAAGAAATGAATATTCCTAACAGAAACCACCCAAAAATGACCCCATTCTAGAAACTACACCCCTCAAGGTATTCAAAACTGATTTTACAAACATTGTTAACCCTTTAGGTGTTCCACAAGAATTAATGGAAAATAGAGATAAAATTTCAAAATTTCACTTTTTTAGCAGATTTTCCATTTTAATATTTTTTTTCCAGTTACAAAGCAAGGGTTAACAGCCAAACAAAACTCAATATTTATTGCCCTGATTCTGTAGTTTACAGAAACACCCCATATATGATCGTAACATGCTGTACAGGCACACGGCAGGGCGCAGAAGGAAAGGAATGCCATACGGTTTTTGCAAGGCAGATTTTGCTGGACTAGTTTTTTGACACCATGTACCATTTGAAGCCCCCTGATGCACCCCTAGAGTAGAAACTCCAAAAAAGTGACCCCATTTTAGAAACTATGGGATAGGGTGGCAGATTTTTGGTTGCTCTATATTACACTTTTTGTGAGGCAAGGTAACAAGAAATTGTTGTTTTGGAACCGTTTTTATTTTCTGTTATTTACAACATTCATCTGACAGGTTACATCATGTGGTAGCTTTATAGATCAGGTTATTACGGACACAGCGATACATAATGTGTATACTTTTTTTAATTTATATAAGTTTTACACAATGATTTCATTTTTGAAACAAAAAAAATCATGTTTTAGTGTCTCCATAGTCTGAGAGCCATAGTTTTTTTAGTTTTTGGGCGATTATCTTGGGTAGGGTATGATTTTTGTAGGATGAGATGACGGTTTGATTGGCACTATTTTGGGGTGCATATGATTTTTTGATCGCTTGGTATTACACTTTTTGTGATGTAAGTGGACAAAAAATTGCTTTTTTTATACCATTTTTACTTTTTTTACGGTGTTTACCAGAGGGGGTAGGTCATGTGATATTTTTATAGAGCAGGTTATTACAGACGCGGCGATACATAATTTGTGTAGTGTATTTTTTTATTTTATTTTTTATCCAGTGATATGTGTTTTTTAGACCCAGACCCACTTGGTTCTTGTAGATCCAGTGGATCTGGTGTCTATATAATACAGTACACCATATAGTGTACTGTAATGTATTTTTTTTTTTTACTTTGCATAGTCTAATCAGACTTTTGCTTTTAGCAGAAGTCTAATTATACTTTCAGTACCATGGAGAGCAGGACGACTCTGAAAGCGTTCTGCTGCCATGGTAACCATCACCCGCTGCCAGAACTGAGCAGCGGGTGATGGCGAGGGAGGGGGGCTTCCTCCCTCTGTAATCCCATCATGTCGGGGGGCTGCAAAGGCACAGCAGCCCCCCGATGGGAGAGGGAGGGAGCTCCCTCACTGTTAACCCCTGACATACAGCAGTCCATATGAACCGTGGCATGGAAGGAGTTAAAACTGCTGACATCTGCAGCACAGATGTCATCAGTTTTTAGCAGAGTGTCAGCAATGTGCTGACACTGTGCTAAAAACACTAGCCACCAGGGAAACATTACAGAGGAGGCGATTGCGATCCCACCTGCCGCACCGCCCACCTCCCGCGCCGCCCGCAACCCCCCCCTGCACCCTCCCAGCCACGATATGATTGTGGGTTGCAGGTGGGGTTAAAATATAACACTTTGGGAAACATTTAGCCTCTAATCCCAGTGGTCACAGACTGCGGGGATCAGAGATCGCAGAAAGCGCTGAAAACCGCAGGTCTGAATTGACCTGCGGTTTTCAGCGATCGCCGATACGCGCGGGTTACAAGACCCCCCTGGGCATTGTAACAAGGTACCTGATGAATGATTTCAGCAGGTACCTTGTTCCGATCACTGCCGGCTGAGCAGCAGTGATTGGAACTACTCATATTGTACCAGTACATCATGGGTCCTTAAGGACTCGGGAATCATGCCACACCGGTACGTCCTAAGTCCTTAAGGGGTTAATTCCTATCAAGTTTTCTATATCAATTTACATGGCAATAGCAGAAACTTCGATTCATGTATGTGTCAGAATCGATTCAGACACAAAACTAATTTCAATAAATTCACTCATCTCTATACTGGAATACCCTGTGCTCTTCAAATCACCTTTTTGTCCCATGATTAACATATACATTGGAAAAAAGTTAACTATACCTTTCCCTCCTACAGAGTCCAGGAAAAAAATCATACATTAAAGAGAACTTTTTTTTTATAACAGAAACCAATGTTGACAGATTCCACTGTATGGCAGAGGTTTCTAACTGAAGGCAAAAAAGTCCTCTTTAGACACCAGCAATGCTCTACATCCTGAAAGCATTCATCTTCAGGACATAGTGCGCCTAGGTGATGATGTGCAACATCAGGAAGCAGTGCATTGTTGGTGCAAGAACACAGTGCTGCTCTCCAAATAGAACCAGAGTTGTAGTGGTGCCCAGACAAGGAAAAAAGAGGCTGATAAAAAGTCTAAAATCACATTAAAAGATAAAAAAAACATCCCGCACAATGTAATAAATGAATATCCGGATATGCATGACTACATTTATAAAAGAAAAATCACAGAAAATAGTGAACACAATAGATGCAAACTTTATATATGGAATAAGCCCTCACTTAGTGAGGGCTTAGAAAATATATATTGTTTGCCGATAAAAAGTCTGCATGAATTTAGTGGTCTGTATTAATTTTATAGTCTCGTCTAGGGGACCTATATTAATTTTGGGGTCTGGTCTGGGAGTCTGCATTAATTGTGGGGACTCAACTGGGGTCTGCATTAAGAAGGGGTTGTCCAGCCATGTGAATAGTGATGTCGCGAACATAAAATTTTCCGTTCGCGAACGGCGAACGTGAATTTCCGCAAATGTTCGCGAACTTGCGAACATTGCGAACCGCCATAGACTTCAATAGACAGGCGAATTTTAAAACCCACAGGGACTCCTTCTGGCCACAATAGTGATAAAGTTGTTTCAAGGGGACTAACACCTGGACTGTGGCATGCTGTAGGGGGATCCATGGCAAAACTCCAATCGAAAATTACGTAGTGGCCGCAGAGTCGGGTTTTAATCCATAAAGGGCATAAATCAACTAACATTCCTAAATTTTTGGAATAACGTGCTTTAAAACATCCAGTGTGTGTATACGGATGATGTTGTATCGATCAGGTAGTGTAAGGGTTACGCCCACTTCACAGACATTGACAGAACAAACTCCCCTTTTAATGCACCGCAAACAGTTCATTTGCACAACCGCAAACTCCCCATTTGCACAAGGTTGGATACCAAGCTAGCCATGTCCCGGTGATGGCATTGAAGGTTTCTTCCTCCACCCAGCCACGTACAACACCAAGGGTCCCCGAAAGGTGAATTGAATTGATTTTTCAGATTTTTCTGTAGTACTATTCTATCAGTTTAACCCCTCTAATGTCCCCAATCTGGGGTCCATTTATTGAATTGATTTTTCGAACGGGAAGATGGTTAAAAAAACGCTGGCTCCCTCCCTTTTGTTTTAATCCACGGTCACTGCGTCTGCGCCGTGCAATTTACTGTCACACCCGATATGAGTGGTATTTTCTGTAGTACTATTCTCACCAGTTTAATCCCTCTAACGTCCCCAATCTGGGGTCTATTTATTGAATTGATTTTTCGAACGGGGAGATGGTTAAAAAAACGCTGGCTCCCTCCCCTTTGTTTTAATCCACGGTCACTGCGTCTGCGCCATTTAATTTACTGTCACACCCGATATGAATGGTATTTTCTGTAGTACTATTCTCATCAGTTTAATCCCTGTTACATCCCATATCAGGGATTGCCTTTTGTGAAAAAAAATTTAGGCCGGGTACCTTCGACTGCCTTCACAGTGACAGACCAAACTCTCATACATCAAACTGAATTGATTTTAGGAACCGGGAAATAGAAAAAGCAGCTTGGTCGGTCCTCTTACTCCCAAATTGGGGCACTGCGCATGCACAAAGCAATGTGCTGTGATACCCTATATGAGTGTTGTCTTAACTAGTAATATTCCTGTCAATTTAATCCCTGTTACGTACCCTATCCGGGGAGGTGTGTCGAATTGATTAACCATTGTCGAATTAACGAACTATTACGACATCAGGAAATAATTTAGTTTTGAGCTCTGTACTTGCTTTGTATTGGAATTGATGGGGAATTTTTTAATTGTCTGCATTATTTCTAATAAACTATTAAGAGACTTTATTATGATTTTTTATTTTATGTATTAAAAACCCATACAACTTAAAAAAAAATAAAAATAGGTAAATTAATGTTTTTTCTATGAAATATTATCCAGCCGTCCGATCGCTTTTGGTCTGACCATAATGAAGCAACGGTCTTATCATCTGGGGTGTGGCAACATTGCCAACACACTCACAGAGGTGATGATTGCTTCATTGTGATACGCAAGCCCCTTCACCACAACAAGGTAACGATCACGAAGGGGAATTGACACTTGTATGTGCCTTTTTTAGGCATGTATGCTTGAAAAATAATGGCATTGTTGCAGCCGCTATTGTAGCAGCAGCCGGAAAAATTGATGTTTTAGGCAGAAAAGTGACTAAAACATTGTGGCTTGAACCCTAGTTGGTGGCGGAGAATTCACGAAAGTCATCCGGTATGCAGACATTAAATACAGCAGCGTGGGAACCATTTTGAGGCCATTTTGAGGCCAAGGCATGTCATCAGGCCTTTTGTTAGTCAAACGTATCCCCCACTGTCAGTCCCTTCGGGATCCATGCATCATTCATCTTTATGAAGGTGAGGTATTCAACACTTTTTTGACCGAGGCGACTTCTCTTGTAAGTGACAATGCCTCCTGCTGCACTGAAGGTCCTTTCTGACAGGACATTTGAAGCAGGGCAGGCCAGAAGTTCTATCGCAAACTGGGATAGCTCAGGCCACAGGTCAAGCCTGCACACCCAGTAGTGAAGGGGTTCATCGCTCCTCAGAGTGTCGATATCTGCTGTTAAGGCGAGGTAGTCTGTTACCTGTCGATCGAGTCGTTCTCTAAGGCTGGATCCCGAAGGGCTGTGGCGATGTGTAGGACTGAAAAAGCTCCGCATGTCCTCCATCAACAACACATCTGTAAATCGTCCAGTCCTTGCCGCCGTGGTAGGAGGAGGATTACACTCACCTCTTCCCCTGTTAGATTCCCGTTGTGCTGTGACATCCCCCTTACAAGCTGTGTAAAGCATATTTTTTAGTTTGGTTTTGAACTGCTGCATCCTTTACGACTTTCGGTAATTTGGTAACATTTCTGCCACTTTCTGCTTATACCGGGGGTCTAGTAGCGTGGCCACCCAGTACAGGTCGTTTTCTTTCATCCTTTTAATACGAGGGTCCCTCAACAGACATGACAGCATGAAAGACCCCATTTGCACAAGGTTGGTTGCAGAGCTACTCATTTCCCGTTCCTCGTCCTCACTGATGTCATTGACGGTCTGTTCTTCCCCCCAGCCACTTACAACACCATGGGTCCCAGATAGGTGACAACAACGAGCACCCTGGGGTGCCTGCTGTGGTTGATCTTCCTCCTCCTCAAAGCCACATTCCACCTCTGACTCCTCCTCCTCATACTCCTCTTCCAGCGTTGCCGCAGGTCCGGCAAGCGATGATGACAAGGCTGTTTCTGGTGGTGATGGTGACCACAACTCTTCCTCTTCCACGCTCATCTACAGCCTGATCCAGCACTCTTCGCAGGGCACGCGCCAGGAAGAAAACAAATGGGATGAGGTCACTTTTGGTGCCTTCGGTGCGACTGACTAGGTTTGTTACCTCCTCAAAAGGACGCATGAGCCTACAGGCATTGCGCATGAGCGTCCAGTAACGTGGCAAAAAAATTCCCAGCTTTGCAGAAGCTGTCCTAGCACCCCGATCATACAAATACTCGATGACAGCTTTTTCTTGTTGGAGCAGGCGGTCAAACATTAGGAGTGTTGAATTCCAACGTGTCGGGCTGTCGCAAATCAAGTGCCTCACTGGCATGTTGTTTCACCGCTAAATATCGGAAAAGTGCGCCATGGCCGTGTAGGAACGCCTGAAATGGCCACACACCTTCCTGGCCTGCTTGAGGACGTCCTGTAAGCCTGGGTACTTAGACACAAAGCGTTGTACGATGAGATTTAACACATGTTCCATGCACGGCACATGTGACAACTTGCCCAAATTCAATGCCGACAACAAATTTGTTCCATTGTCATACACCACTTTGCCGATCTCCAGTTGGTGCGGGGTCAGCCACTGATCCACCTGTGCGTTCAGGGCGGACAGGAGTGCTGGTCCTGTGTGGCTCTCTGCTTTCAGGCAAGTCAACCCCAAGACAGCGTGATACTGTCGTATCCGGGATGTGGAATAGCCCCTTGGGAGCTGGGGTGATTCAGTTGATGTGCAGCCAGATGCCGCAGCAGAAGAGGACTCAGCCTAGGAGGATATCGAAGAGGATGGAGTAGGAGTAGAGGATGTGTCAGTAGGCCTGCCTGCAAGTCATGGGAAGTTGTCACCAACTCAGCTGCGGAGCCACGCATTCCATGCTTGTCAGCCGTCAGCAGGTTGACCCAATGCGCAGTGTACGTGATATACCTGCCCGTACCGTGCTTTGCAGACCAGGTATCAGTGGTCAGATGGACCCTTGCCCCAACACTGTATGCCAGAGATGCCATGACTTCCTTTTCAATAACATAGTAGAGGTTTGGGATTGCCTTTTTTGAAAAAAATTTTCGTCCGGGTACCTTCCGCTGTGGTGTCCCAATAGCGACAAATTTTTTGAAAGCCTCAGACTCCACCAGCTGGTATGGTAAAATCTGGCGGGCTAAGAGTTCCGTCAAGCCAGCTGTCAGTCGCCGGGCAAGGGGGTGACTCTGTGACATTGGCTTCTTATGCTCAAACATTTCCCTTACAGACACCTGACTGTGGGCAGATGAGCAGGAACTGCTGAAGGTGAGAGGCGGAGTGGCTGGTGGTTGAGAGGGGGCAGGGAGGACAGCAGTGGTTGACGTGGCTGAAGATGCTGGTCCAGGAGGAGGATGGTGGCTTTGAGTTTGTGTGCTGCTTGTACGCATGTGTTGACCCAATTGGCGTTTGTGATGTGAGATCATGGGCCTTCGCAAAGCAGTTGTACCAAGGTGGGTATAGGACTTGGAAATCACAGCACCACGACGGCCACTGCGGGGTGGCCTGCCTCTGCCTGTCATTTTTTTTCAGATAAGTGGTACTACGCGTGCTAGGTACTGTGCCACCCGGTATCAGTGGTGGGGACTGGCAGTGGGCACACTACAGTCTGTGGAAGTGGGCCTGACACACACTGGCAGCAGGCAAGAAACTGAAATTAGGCTACTGTCTAAAAATGAAATGCCTTATTTATTGGCAAGCTACTGTGCCACCCGGTATCAGTGGTGGGCACTGGCAGTGGGCACACTACAGTTAGTGGAAGTGGGCCTGACACACACTGGCAGCAGACAAGCAACTGAAATTAGACTACTGACTAAAAATTAAATGCTTTATTTATCGGCAAGCTACTTTGCCACCCGGTATCAGTGGTTGGCACTGGCAGTGGGCACACTACAGTCTGTGGAAGGGGGCCTAATACACTGTCAGCAGGCAAGCAACTGAAATTAGACTACTGTCTAAAAATTAAATGCCTTATTTATCGGCAAGCTACTGTGCCACCCGGTATCAGTGGTGGGCACTGGCAGTGGGCACACTACAGTCAGTGGAAGTGGGCTTGACACACACTGGCAGCAGGCAAACAACTGAAATTAGACTACTGACTAAATATTAAATGCCTTATTTATTGGCAAGCTACTGTGCCACCTGGTATCAGTTATGGGCACAGGCAGTGGACACACTACAGTCAGTGGAAGTGGGCCTGACTCACACTGGCAGCAGGCAAGCAACTGAAATTAGACTACTGACTAAAAATTAAATGCCTTATTTATCGGAAAGCTACTGTGCCACCCGGTATCAGTGGTGGGCACTGGCAGTGGGCACACTACAGTCAGTGGAAGTCGGCCTGACACACACTAGCAGGCAAGCAACTGAAATTACACTAAAGTGTAAAAATTAAATGCCTTTTTTTAATGCAAAGTCCTGTGCCACACGGGATAACTTCAGCTCCTCACACACGGGCAGGCAACTGCAATATATATATGGAGAAAAAAAAAACAGACTGATGTAGCAGCCCTAAAAAGGCCTTTTTGGGGTTCTGTCAGGACGCTGTCCTTACAGCAGAGATCAGATGAGTATTTCAGGACTGGAGTGGACACTAAATACACTAGCCTAGCTATCAATTTCCCAATTAAATCAGAAGCAGCTACACTGTCCCTCCTCTCACTATGACTGCAGCTTCCGAATGAATCTAAAATGGATGCTGTTCAGGAGATGGGAGGGTCTGGGAGGGAGGGTATGCTGCTGATTGGCTGGAATGTGTCTGCTGACTGTGAGGTACAGGGTCAAAGTTTGCTCAATGATGATGTATAGGGGGCGGACCGAACATCGCATGTGTTCGCCTACCATGGCAAACGCGAATAAGCTATGTTCGCCGGGAACTGTTTTCTACATGTGAAATTTATTTTTGAAAACTGATTTGAATGCCACAAAAAAGTAGTGATTCCTTTCTCATCCCACTGTTCTGACCACTTTGGTAGCTCTTTGTGTCATTCCTGGGCGTGGCTTGCTGAGGTGAATGTCAGGGGCAGTAAGTGTGGTGCACATGTATTGTATCTTATATGAAATGCACATGGTCCATCACAGGGGTCGATTCGAGGGGGAACGCGTGGGAACGGTGTTCCTGCACTTTTTTCATGGCAGGAACGCCGTTCCCTTTCAGGGCGAAAGGACCAGGAAGCACTTTCTGGTCCTCGGCTGTCGGCTGTGAAGGCTGTGCACAGGAGTGAGTCGCTCTGTGACGTCACTCCATGCGCAGCCTTCACAGCCGACAGCAGTAGAAGAGGAGCCTCTGCGTCAAGGAGCAGGAGAGGTAAGTTTTTTTTTTTTTTCATATTTTATGGGCTGAATGGAGAGGCACTGACTGGGGGCTGGTGGATGGGGCACTGGGGGCTGGTGGATGGGGCAGTGGGCGCTAGTGAATGGGGCCCTGGGGGCTGGTAAGAGGCTCTGGGGGCTGATGAGATCTGCTGGGGGCTGATAAGAGGCACTAGGGGAAGATTAGAGACACTACAGGCAGATTAGAGGCACTGGGGGCTGATTAGGGGCACTAGGGGCAGATTAGAGGCACTGGGGGCTGATTAGAGGCACTGGGGCTGATGAGATCTGCTGGGGGATGATATAGAGGCACTGGGGGGCTGATGAGAGGTACTGGGGGCTGATGAGAGGCACTGGGGGCTAATGTAGAGGCACTGGGGGCTGATGAGATCTGCTGAGGGCTGATGAGAGGTACTGGGGGCTGATGAGAGGCACTGGGGGCTAATGTAGAGGCACTGGGGGCTGATGAGATCTGCTGGGGGCTGATGTAGAGGCACTGGGGGGCTAATGAGAGGTACTAGGGGCTGATGAGAGGCACTGGGGGCTAATAGAGATCTGCTGGGGGCTGATGAGAGGTACTGGGGGCTGATGAGAGGCACTGGGGGCTAATGTAGAGGCACTGGGGGCTGATGAGATCTGCTGGGGGCTGATGAGAGGTACTGGGGGCTGATGAGAGGCACTGGGGGCTGATGAGAGGTACTTGTGGCTGATGAGAGGCACTGGGGGCTGATGAAAGGCACAGGGGGCTGATGATAGGCACAGGGGGCTGATGGAGAGGCACTGGGGGCTGCTATGAGGCTACTGGGGGCTGCTATGAGGCATGGGGCTATTATCTGAGGTCTGATTGGGGGTCATTCATATTGGGGTCTGATCTGATGTCTTATTGGGGTCTTATTAACATTGGGGATCTTATTGGGGCTGTTAGCTGAGGTCTGATTAACATTGGGGGTCTGATTGGTGGTCTGACCTGAGGTGTAATGAAAAATATTTTTTTCTTATTGTCCCCCTCTAAAACCTAGGTGCGTCTTATGGGCCGGTGCGTCTAATAGGGCAAAAAATACAGTACTTGCTCAAGCCGACCTCCTCTGCCCTTTGCGAACGCCGCGCGCTGTGACATCATGCGGAGGCACTTGGGTGAGTTCCCACACTTTTTTTCCCAGGACTTGACCCCTGGTCCATCAAGTGGAAAATTTATATATGTGTCAATATTTCAGGCAGCATTTCAGACACCTGGTTTTAGCATATACGTCATGTGTATTTGTTAATCATGGGACAACAACAGGATATGAACACAGTCCTTCTCTGCAAATGGAGATCACACCACCTAAGAAAGTCAGACACCTGAAAGAGAAAGCAGGCTCTATGATACAAAGAAAAATGTGTTATGGCTAGAGATGAGCAAATCGATTCCCCCAAGTGGAATTTGATCTGAATTTCAGGATAAGTTTGGTTCACCACAAAGCCGAATTTCCTTGTACTTCGTGAAAGCAAATTGATTTAACCTGAAATAGTGTAAAAAACTAAAAATCATACTTGTCTCCTCCATCGCGACAGGCCAGCCACTGGCATATTGATTGAAGATCTTGGCTGAAATCCTGGGTGGGGTGAAGTATGACATCACCACGCAGGGGATTTCAGCTGAGATTTCAGGCCGCGCGAGATCTTGTGCCAGATCTTCAAGCAAGATGCCGCTGGCCGGCCTGTCAAGAGCAAATGGAGGTGGTAAGTTTGATTTTATTTTTTTATGTAAATTTTACACAGTTTTCACACTCAGATGCTGCAATGATTTATGAAAGGGCATCTGAGGAGTACAATGATTGGGGGGGCTATCGCAAATTTCTGTCATTGCACCAGCTAGTTACAAAAAATGAAAACAAAGCAGAGCAGCCGAATCTAATTTTCTAAAACTTCGCTCATCTGTAGTTACATGGGACATGTTGATAAATTGCTTCTGTTTTATGTCTTGATGCTGTCACATCATTTTACTTTTGTCTTGAGAATACAAAATTTCATGATTTTTTTGAATTGTGAAACTTTACTTGAGAGTGCTTCTAACTATTGTCTTTTTAGATTAGCTCTACCATACAATCAAGAAACTGAATTTCCCCTGTAAATTGGGATAATATGTCAGCCCCAGCTACAAGGAAAATCAGCAAAAAAAATAAAATAAATAATAATAATAATAATAATAATAACCCCAAAGGTTTCATCTGAGCCTATGGGAGACTGTAGGGGCGTCGCTACGGCTTTCTATACGCGGACAGGGTTCCCGAATCAAAATACCACTGTCTCGAACCTCGGGAGACTGACTGCACTGGTATTGATTAAGAAGGTTGGCTCGGCTTACTTTATTCACAGATGACAACATACATACACTCTGACTCACTTCATCACACTGCCGGCGCCAGCGTCATGAGTGCCATGCATCTTCAAATTCTAACCTTATTGGCTGGCCTGGCTCTTCCTTGCTTGTTCCCTTACTAGTTCTCCTGTCAGAACACATGAAGAAAGGCTGGCACAGCTGCTCCTGGCTCCTCTCATCAGTACTGGCAGCAGGTACAGGAAGTCAGACTCAGACAGCAATAGCCTGAGTGCAGTTAGGATGTGCAGCCTCAGCTATAGGGATCCACAAGAACAGTAGCAGTGGCAGTACAGCAGTTATATGGTAGTGGTGGCATCAGTAACACGGCACGCTTCTGGACAGGCTGTGTGGCTAACTCCCAACAGCTCCCTGTCATGCAGAGGCAGTGTTCCAATGCCTCAGTGTGTCAGGAACCAACAGGCAGAAAGAAGTTGCCTGGGCTTAATTGGTAGGTTATTTATTATTATGTTCTGTATCATTGCACCTTAAAGGAGTGTCTAACTTCAGCAAATAGCATTTAGCATGTAAAGAAAGTTAATAAAAGCCATTTACTAATGTGTACTGTGATTGTCCATATTGCCTTCTTTGCTGGGTGGATTCATTTTTCCAACATATTATACACTGCTCATTTCCATGGTTACGACCACCCTGCAATCCAGCAGTGGTGGCCATGCTTACACGTTATAGAAAAAAGCACTAGCCTATATGTGGTCCCACAGTCCCAACCACCAGAGAGGCCAGTAGTTTTTTATATACAGTAGTGTACAAGCATGACCACCCTGATGGATTGCAGGGTGGTTGTAACTATAAAAGCGAGCAGTGTATAATGTGATGGAAAAATGAATCCAGCCAAGAAAGGAATCAATATGGACAATCACAATACATTAGTAAGTGGTTTGTATTAATCTCCTCTACATGATAAATGCTACTTGCTGAGTTGAGAGAACCCCTTTAACTCACTATTTAACTGTTCTTCCGGAGCTGAGCTCAGGCAGAAAGTGGGGGGGAGGGCTGTTTTAGATGCTGCTAACTCCTCAATGGTTGCAGTTAGAAGCATGCAACTGGTCTTGTTTGAAAGCTGGGAGTGAATAAAGAATGACAGCTAAAGTCCAAGCAACAGAAGAGAAATCACTGTTAGAGATCGAGTCAAGAATAGTCAAAGTAAAAATTGGTTTTACTTTCATTTTCAGCTGCGTTCACAGCAATACGATTTCTATCAGTGATATCTTCCCCTGTACTTAACATATTGCTGTCATTCCGGTATTGTTTTAAAGCTTGGGATGCCAGCTCATATCTCTAGTTGGTACCAAACTAGAGATATAAGCAGCTAAAGCATCACAAACCATCAGTCTGGAGAAGAATGAGGGAGGCCCTGGATGTGAGAGGTAAGTGCTGCAGAATAGCAAGGGGAGGGTCGAATTGGGCCATATTCATTGGGGCATTGGCTCCGGATCTTTTAAGACCCTAGCAACGCCCCTGGGGAGACCCAACAGTTATAGCCCTGCCCCAACAGTCCCAAACAATATACATAACCCCTGTAAAACAAAGAAAGGGGGACACTGCTTATCTGTTTATCTTAGCAACAAAAATGGGAAAAGCACTTACACATATTTGTTTTACATTTCCCCATATCACAAAAAATAAAAAATATAAAAATAATAATGCCATATAAATTAGTTTGTGCTTCACAAAAAAGGATGACAAATTATTTGAATGATTTAACCAGAAAAAGGGTTATAGCTTTCAAATCTGATATACTAATATCTGGTTATTAATAGGGGAAAAAGTCTAGTTTTGAGCTGGTAAAATACATTTCTTTCAAGCCATATTCTATACCATAGAAAATGAATATAATATAATAGTAGATTACCATAAGTGGGATAATAGTATGGCAGCTTTATTGATAGGCCCAGATAAAGTTGTCCACAGAAAAGTAATATAGTTAATTGTGTAATATGTGATGCTCTAACGCTCACTCATCCCTTCTCTCTGTAGCTGGAGTGATGTTCTGACTGAGAAGTCAGTCACTTCAAGCAAGTTTAAAGGAAGAAGTTAAGAGCCTGGACAGGGAGTAGAATAAGTTTGAGTTACTTTAAAAATGATATCCTGATCCTGAAAACCACCCCCTCAAAATAACATAACATTTTCACATAGAGACTGTTGGCATCTGTTACAAACTTGAGAGTATTGCACCTTTAAGGTGCTCATACACCCTGGATACTGTAGCTGATATATGCTGTTTTCTCAATATGGAGAAGAGAATAAGCCACTGACAGATAACTTTGGTGGCAACTTATCACCCTTCAGAACATGAATCAGTCATGTTGAATTCCAAGGCTCCCTCCTTCTTTCTTTTGACATGTGCCCTAAAGGAAAAGTCATGGCTAGAGTTGAGCGGACACCTGGAAGTTCGAGTTTGGCAGGTTCGGCCGAACTTCGCCGCAAAGTTTGGGTTTGGGACCCGAACTTGACACCGAACCCCATTGAAGTCAATGGGGACCCAAACTTTGGGGCACTAAAATGTCTCTAAAAAAGTCATGAAAGGGGCTAGGTGGCTGCAAAAGAAAGCAAAATGGGGATAAGAACAGGACACTTGCCCTGCAAACAAATGTGGATAGGCAAATGACTTAAAATAACATAAAATGCATAAAAATAAAAAATAATAATCTTTAACTAGGAGGAGGAGGTACATATGGAGTAGGAGGTTCAAAAGACGGTGAGGGGGTGGTGTAGATGGAAGCGGTGGTGGAGGAGGTATTTGCCAACACTGATTTTTTGTTGTTGTTTTTGTTTTATTTTATTTGGGTAGACCCCAAAACATTGGGAAATAAAGAAAAAAAAACTAAGAGAAAGTGCGCTGGAGTATATCAAAGGCTGGGTGAGGCCGGTATACATGTCTATTCTGCACAAGGTATGGACATGTCCTGTGGGATCCATGCCTGGTTCATTTTAATAATTGTGAGCTTGTCCACAGTGGCTGTGGCTAAACACACGTTCAGACAATACATCGGCTGCAAGGCAGGCCATCACCTCCAAGGCATAAAGAGCAAGCTCAGGCCATATGCCCAATTTGGAAGCCCAGAAGTTGAATGGGGCAGACCCATTAGTCAGTACATGAAGGCGTGTGCATACATACTGTTCCACCATGTTGCTTAAATGCTGCCTAATAATGTTGGTGGTACAAGGCAAACACAAAAATACATGAATCGTGCTAGAACAGAACCCGAAGTGGTACTTACCAGTAAGAAAATGGAAGGGAGGGACCAGGATGGCGTCAACCCCGAGGTGCGTTTCGCTTCCCTTCCATTTTCTTACTGGTAAGTACCCCTTTCGGGTTCTGTTCTAGCACGATTCATGTCTTTTTGTGTTTGCCTTGTACCACCAACATTATCTATATACAAAGACACTTGTCCTTATTATTGTTCCTTTTTTGTGGACTTTTTGAAGGCTACAGCGAGGCTTTGATATACCATACTTATAAAACAGTATAGCGTTTGACTTTCTGTTATATTACCTTCTAACGATGCTAGATACATAATATATGTTCTTGTACGTTTTTCTATAGGGTCCAGGGTGGCGTCTATGCTTTCTTGCTACCTCCTTCTATGATTTATAATTTTTAATATATGTTCAATAAAATCTTTTTGATACTTTTCTAAATACCGCTGCATGTTGCTTTTTGTTCTCTCTCTCTTTTTCTATAATATATTTCCCTGTCAGATATGCAGTGCAACACGAACACACCCTCCAAGCCACTTGTGAATGACTGGCCTGATAACCGTGTAAATGTCCACCCACAATCTAAGAGCTAGATTTACTGATTTTCTTTCACTATCAAAAATGCAGTGCAGGCCTCAAAGGCACTTTCTAGCCAAAAAAAAGTTTTTTTTTGTTTTTTTTTTCAAACAGAATGTCACAGTTGTAATTACTCATTATATTTTACTATCCAAAATGCAGTGCAGGCCGCAAAGGTACATTATTGCAAAAAAAAAAGTGATTTTTTTTTCACCCACAATGTTCCAGTTGTATTTACTGATTATATGTTACTATCAGAAATGTAGCACAGGCCACAAAGGTACTTTCTGGCAACAAAAAAAAAAGTGATCTTTTCACTGACAATGAAACAGATGGATTTACTGATTTTCTTTCACTATTACAAATGCAAATGTACTTTTTTGCAAAAAAAAAAAAAAAAAAAAAGAATTTGTCCCCCCAGAATCTAACAGATGGATTTACTGAATTGATTACACTGTCACATTTGCAGCACAGGGGTACTTTACAGAAAAAAATTTGAATATATCCCCCCTTGGTCCCTGAACTCACAGACGGATTACCTATATTATTTTCCTTTCTCCTGGCACATATGCAGTGCAGGTGCACTGAAAAAATGGGTATATGTCACCCACTGAACTACATGAACAGGATAAAATTATTGTCCCTGGCACATATGCAGGTGCAAGTGCACTGCATTTTCACAAAATGGCCGCCGACATCCATCTAACTAATAGATGGATTAAAACATATTTTTCTGTGTCGCTGGGCTCAGGGCAGAGTATAAAAATGTTGCAATCAACTCAAAAAAAAAAATAGCTGTAGATTGCAGACTTAACATCAAGCTCTGATATCAGATTCTTTCCTAATCTCTCCCTCACAGCAGCAGCATCTTATCCCTACACTAGTAAGAGCTGACGTGACGTGCGGCACTACGTGACTCCAGCTTATATAGAGGCTGGGTCACATGCTGCACTGGCCAATCACAGCCATAATGGCTGTGATGTCTTCTAAGGACACACATCTTAAATGCTTGTTGATTGGCTGCCCTGCAGCCTTTCAACAAGCTTAATTAAACGGCCGAACACCAAACTTGAACTCGAACTTTTACAGAAATGTTCGGGTACAAAAAACCCTAAAGTCCTGTACGAACCCCAACTTTACAGTTCGGGTTGTAGATGGTGACCAGGTCCTACCAAAATTTCCTCATTTGGTAAGCATTTGACTAATATGTATTACCTCCTCAAGAGCAGAAACCAGTTACATACAACATAAATTTACCATTTCTATTAGCTTGCAAAGTCCTGCAAAGACATTCTATATCTGCTGGTGGTGCTAGTTCTTGTGGCTTGCTGACATAGCTATTCCACATTTCGGCCATGTTAACCCTGCCTTCTGAGGTGCTGGCGGTGCCCTACCAAAATTTCCTCATTTGGTAAGCATTTGACTAATATGTACTACCTCCTCAAGAGCAGAAACCAGTTACATACAACATATATTTACCATTTTTATTAGCTTGCAAAGTCCTGCAAAGACATTCTATATCTGCTGGTGGTGCTAGTTATAGAATGTCTTTGCAGGACTTTGCAAGCTAATAAAAATGGCAAATATATGTTGTATGTAACTGGTACATACAACATATATTTACAATTTTTATTAGCTTTTTTTAAATATTGCTTTTAAAAGAATGTGACCATATCTAGAAATAAAAATAATGAAAAGGTGTCTTTCTTATCGCAACATCCATATTTATCTTAGTCACTGTCACTTTTTGTAAATTAATTTTGAATTTATAATAGTATTTGACTCAGACTATTGTGTTCTTCTGAATATGTTTTCCTCAGAAATAATTTCCATCATATATCACAGACAATTGTATTTTTGTATCTTGAACTGGAGCTTGTTTTACAGCAGAAATATCAGTTTTTCATTTTTTTTCCATTAAAAGGAACATGGGTGAACAAGATTCTGGTATTTGTATGGGTATTAGGCAAGATGGATATTTGAACTAAAATGAAATGCTCTCTGGCTGTAACAGTGTGCTGTATATTGTTAACTTCGAACAGAAATCAATTGACTTTGCATGTTCTTTTAAGTAAGATTTTGTATGAAAACATGGTGGAAATCAAAGGAGAAAAATGAATTGAATGTTTTTTTCATTTGCAGTTAAATAAAAATTTGAGACAACATTATTATTTTATAATAGAGGTACATAAAAATGCTAGTTTTTGTCATCTCTTAATATCAGTGGCCAGAGACATATTTTGATGGCTTTTTTATGAATGAGTGCAAATTGTTGTTTATTTTATGCTTAGCCTGAGAAAACAGAAGAAAAATGGGTCAGAAAGCTGTCTGGGGAGTGAAGGCAAATAAATTATAGCAGTAAATGGGACTGTTATAAGCACAGTACAAGGTTATTAGGGCATATTAGTGCACTATATTGTGTTGGGTTTATGCACTTTATTGCAGCTACGTGGCTGAATGTTTTAGGGCAGTATATAGAAAGAATATTTTAGCTCAATGTCAGCATTATTAGAGCAGTGCATAATTATTTTTTTTTTTGACAAGGATAGGGATGGCCAGGAACTGGTCTTACTATGCCTGACACTCTACTGCTCTATGCAAATGTGCATTATTCAGTCTGTCCATACCGCCTTCTGCTGATTCTCTGAAGGCTAACCCCAATCACATCCCTTCTTCCACATGGGAAGGCAACTCCACAATCAAGCCTATGTGCCAAATTAGGCCAATATAAGGTAATTTGCTTCTGCTCCAGTAAATTACTTATCTTCCCCCACAGTCAAAAGGGGCTGCACACCAGTGAGTAGAGCACTGGGACCATAGAAGATTAGAGTTCTTGGAAAATTACACTGAGGGGAGTGAAGCTTGGGGCAACTTGTAGAGTGTAGAGCAGGGGTGCACAACCTTTTTTGGTCTGAGGGACGCATTGTCACAACACTTTATTTCAAGGGGCCGCAAAAAAAAAAAAGTTGATTGGTGCTCATTTGCATCAGCCTATTGCACAGGCCAATGTAAAGTGACTGGGGAGGAATGATTGCTATTACAGTCATTTCTCCTTCATTTAGTTATATTGATTATCAGTAGCACATCCCTGATTACACAGAGAGATGTGCGGCGTGATATATACCGCCACCTATCACGAATGAGCGTTCCTATGAACACTTGTTCCCAGTAATTGAGCCTGGTCCCTGAAACTGAAGAGTTAGGCCCCTTGCAGAAGAGCATTTGTTACAGAGCGAGTCTGTAACGCAGCACCCGGCCGGAACTCCCAGTGCTGCCGGGGGTCACATAGCATTATATTTATTTATGATGCTATGTAACTCTTAGGCCCCTTTCACACGAGCGAGTTTTCCGCGCGGGTGCAATGCGTGACGTGAACGCATAGCATCCGCACTGAATCCTGACCCATTCATTTCAATGGGTCTGTGTACATGAGCGTTTTTTTTCACGCATCACTTGTGCGTTGCGTTAAAATCGCAGCATGTTCTATATTCTGCGTTTTTCACGCAGTCCTAGTCCCATAGAAGTGAATGGGGCTGCGTGAAAAACGCATTGCATCCGCAAGCAAGTGCGGTTGCGTTGCGTTTTTCACTGATGGTTGCTAGGAGATGTTGTTTGTAAACCTTCAGTTTTTTATCACGCGCGTGAAAAACGCATCAAAACGCATTGCACCCGCGTGGAAAAAACGGAACAACTGAACGCAATCGCAGGCAAAACTGAATGGCTTTGCCTGTGAAATCGCACAGTTTTCATTGAACGAATCAGCAACGCATCCGGACCTAATCCGGACACGCTCGTGTGAAAGAGGCCTTACAGTTCTGGAATGTATTGGATAACACTGACATAATGCTGCCAGTGTTATCCAATACATTCCAGAACTGTAAGGGTTACATAACATCATAAATCAATATAATGCTATGTGACCCCTGCAGTGTTGAATGTTCAGGACGGGTGCTGCGTTGCAGACTCGCTCTGTGACAAATGCTCGCCTGCAAAGTGGCCTTATAATTACCTGCTCCCTACGCTGTTTTTACTTGGCAGTGCATGGCCATGGTCACATGCACCTCTCCAGCCAGTCACTGGCTTCAGCGGTGATGTGGCCACAAGCAGCGTGTCACTGCTGTGGTCAGTCATTGACTAGAGCCGTGTATGTGACCGTGCGCTGACAGTCGTAAAAGTGGAGGCATAGGGGGCCAGGTCGGCCTGAAGAAGGTAAGTATTAATCCTCTTTTTCAGGGGCCATGCTGCAGGAATAAGTCATTTTTACAGAAAACATGGCAACATTTTCTTCCTGCCTCCTATTCATAAATGAGTGTTTTCCTCCACTGCAGAGGTTGGCGCTCATTGATTATTACCACCTCCTGCCCCCCAGTTACAGGCGCCATGTAAAAACCAGCAAGCACTTTCTAGTGGAGAATGTGCTTATTGGTTAACACTTTAATAACCAGGCACGAACAGACACTTTTTTTTGTGATTTAGCGCATGTGGTGGTTCAAATTGTTGTAACTTTTTTGTGTTGGGACTGTCAAAATCATTTTTGCAATCATTTTTCACTTGAGACATAGGGTCTTATAAAAATTTTTTTAGTTTTATTTGGGGAAAACTGTACAAAACATTTTTAAAAAGTATTTTTCTTTTCAAACTATAGCTCCTTATTCTTTAAATATGCAAACTGCCAACAAAATCAATAATTATAATTAGTTACTAATTTTGTGCCGGTCATTTTGTTATATTTGTTAATAGTTTCACGTGAATGGGGCGATAATGGCGACAATTTTAGTTGGTGTGGGTGTTTTTTCTTTTATGCATTTTATTATTTATTTTTTATTTTTATTTTTTAATTACCGTATTTTTAGCCCCATAGGACACACAAATCAGATCAGACAACCAATCAGAATCGCAATGTTAATAAGACCATAAATCAGAACTCAAAACCCAATGTAAATGACCCCCAATGCCACAGATCACCCCCCAATGCCTCAGATCACCCCTCTAATTCAGATCAGCCCCCTGCCTAACATCAGCCCCAGCCGATGAGCAACCTCCCTCACACCAATGCTCCGGACGCTGCCGCTCCTCACCTACATTGCAATCCTCTTCCTCCTCCATTGGCTGTGCTGTGATCTGACGTGCACAGCGTGAGGTCAAAGAGTGCTCTTACGCTGTGCGCAGCCTGCACACCCGACAGTCCAGGACCAGGAAGCGGTGAGTACAGAACAGTCACCACTTTCCGTCCCTTTCCGTCCCTCTGGAAGCGCTCATTAGTATTCACCCCATAAGACGCAGGGACACCCCATAAGATGCAGTTTTTGGGGGAAAACTGCATCTTATGGGGAAAAAAAATATGGTAATTTTTTATATATTTCTGCTACAAATAATATCCCCCAAGAGGTCATAAAAAGACCTTTGGGGGACACTGACACTTTTTGTTAATTTTAAACTTTTTCCTTTTTAGACCTCATGGACACATGACCTCATGTCAAACTAATTTAATCAGTTTCTATGAGGAGGTAAGTTCTAGACTTGACCGGGGTGAATCAATGGATGTCGTATATCTGGACTTCTCCAAAGCATTTGACACTGTACCACATAAAAGGTTAGTATATAAAATGAGAACACTTGGACTAGGAGAAAATATCTGTATGTGGGTAAGTAACTGGCTCAGTAATAGAAAACAGAGAGTGGTTATTAACGGTACACACTCAGATTGGGTCACTGTCACTAGTGGGGTACCTCAGGGGTCAGTATTGGGCTCTATTCTCTTCAATATATTTATTAATGATCTTGTAGAAGGCTTGCACAGTAAAATATCTATTTTTGCAGATGACACTAAACTGTGCAAAGTAATTAACACTGAAGAGGACAGTTTTCTGCTACAGAGGGATCTGGATAGATTGGGGGCTTGGGCAGAGAAATGGCAGATGAGGTTTAACACTGACAAATGTAAAGTTATGCACATGGGAAGGAATAATGCAAGTCACCCATACATACTAAATGGTAAAACACTCAGTAGCACTGACATGGAAAAGGATCTAGGAATTTTAATAAATAACAAACTAAGCTGTAAAAACCAGTGTCAGGCAGCTGCTGCTAAGGTCAATAAGATAATGGGTTGCATCAAAAGGGGCATAGATGCCCGTGATGAAAATATAGTCTTACCACTTTATAAATCACTAGTCAGACCACACATGGAGTACTGTGTACAGTTCTGGGCTCCTGTGAACAAGGCAGACATAGCAGAGCTAGAGAGGGTTCAGAGGAG
Source organism: Bufotes viridis (assembly GCA_033119425.1). Taxonomy (NCBI): domain Eukaryota; kingdom Metazoa; phylum Chordata; class Amphibia; order Anura; family Bufonidae; genus Bufotes; species Bufotes viridis. Next base: position 548,367,777 of record CM065589.1, on the reverse strand, counting down.
GGCAACTAAAGTAATAACTGGAATGTGGCAACTACAGTACCCTGAAAGGGTATCAAAATTAGGGTTATTCACTTTAGAAAAAAGATGACTGAGGGGAGATCTAATAACTATGTATAAATATATCAGGGGTCAGTACAGAGATCTCTCCCATCATCTATTTATCCCCAGGACTGTGACTGTGACGAGGGGACATCCTCTGCGTCTGGAGGAAAGAAGGTTTGTACACAAACATAGAAAAGGGTTCTTCACGGTAAGAGCAGTGAGACTATGGAACTCTCTGCCTGAGGAGGTGGTGATGGTGAGTACAATAAAGGAATTCAAGAGGGGCCTGGATGTATTTCTGGAGCGTAATAATATTTCAGGCTATAGCTACTTGAGATAGGTCGTTGATCCAGGTAGTTGTTCTGACTGCCTGATTGGAGTCGGGAAGGAATTTTTTCCCCTTAAGTGGGGAAAATTGGCTCTACCTCACAGGGGTTTTTTGCCTTCCTCTGGATCAACTTGCAGGAAACAGGTCGAACTGTATGGTCAAATGTATTTTTTCGGCCTAATATACTATGTTACTATGTTACTATGTTACACGACCGTATGTATTTTGCGGTCCACAAAAAATACAGATGACATCCATGTGCATTTTGTATTTTGCAGAACAGAATAGCTGGCCCCTAATGCGAACAATAATTGATGATGTTCTATTTTTTTGCGGAACGGAAATTTGGACATACGGAAATGGAATGAACACAACCTGACCCTGGAGCTCTGCGCACCTCTGCCCCCAAGCCGGGTCTACAATGCACAGAGCGCTGCTTACCTATCTGAGGAGAAGGCAGAAACATTGATCAACTGCTTCTGCCTTCTCCACGCATCCCCGGCTGTTCTACTCCTGCTATAGAGCAGGAGCTGTAAGCTCTCTCGTGCAGCGTTGCGGGCAGAAACACAGCTGATCACACGATCAGCTGTGTTTTTTGTCCAGGAGGACAGGGGCCGCAAACTTTGGCTCTGGGGGCCGCATGAGGCCCGCGGGCCGCACACCTCTGGTGTAGAGGACAAGTGGGATGACAAAATGTCTATTGTGGTACTTGTGGTCAGCTGCCGGCATCCTCCATTGTATGCATTTTTGCTGGGGATCACCATTAGCAACAGGCCACAAGTACAAGATCTTCTCCCCTGTATAGATATGCACAACTGCATTTGGCTTTGAGCATTTCCTGCCTGTTTAACACCACACCATTTTTTCAGTCGTTTTGTATAATAAGTTGTTTGGAGGTGTATAAACTCCTAGGTAAATGAGCCTTATTTCCATCCACAGGCTACATTTCGGTGCACCTGTGAGGCCTGGGCCATATCAGCCAGTCTTGGGTGAGGCTCACAGCCGCCAGCCCTCCTCCTATTGCAAGCATGGCGTCATGTTGGAGGTAACTGCGGAGTTTGCTGTGAGTCGGCCTATACACTACTGTAATTTAGCCCACTGGCCCCTGGTATTGCCCATACAGCACAGGTAAGTCAGTGTTAGGACCCGAGCTACTTGAGAAACCTTGGCGTGGTGTTCGGGCTCAGACATGTCCTCCACAGTAGGATATGTTGGCAAATTCTCAATTTTAACATCAGAATGAGGGTTTAGTAAGACCGCAGAGTGCACCTGTCTTTTCTATTATTATTGTTATATTGTTTATCACGTCCACACCACTGCCATCTTGTGTAGAATGTCTATTGTGGTACTTGTGTTCCGCCGCGGGCATCCTCCATTGTATGCATTTTTACTGGGGATCGCCATTACCAATGAGCCACAAGTGCAGGCTTTGCTCACCTGTATATATATGCCCAACTGCATTTGGGTTTGAGCATTTCCTGCCTGTTTAACACCACGCCATTTTTTCAGTCGTTTTGTATAACTAATTATTTTTTCCTGAAATGGTGGTAAAAAAAAATGTATATTCAGTTCATCCATTTGAGCATGAAGATGCTGTCACGGCCATCTTGCTTGAAGATCCCATGCAAAATCTTGTGTGCGATGACATATGACATCACCAAACAAGATTTTACAGGGATTTCTTCAATCATGATGGCACAGCAGCCTCTTCGCGCTCAAATGGATAAGGTGAGTATTTTTTTTTTTCAACGGTTAAACCCCTGAAAGACTTCACTATTAGGCCTCTTGCACACAAATTTATTTTCTTTCCGTGTCTGTTCATTTCAATGGTTCCGCAAAAAAACTAAATGTACTCTGTGTGCATTCCATTTCTGCATTTCCATATATCCGTTCCGCTAAAAGATAGAACTTGTCCTATTATTGTCTGCATAACGGACATGGATAGTACTGTTCTAGTAGAGGTGAGCTGTTCCGTTCCGCTAAATACGGAATGCAAACAGACATCATCCGTATGTTTTTGCGGATCCCTTTTTTTGCGGACTGCAAAATACATACAGTAGTGTGCAAGAGGCCTTATTCTCAGATGTCATGATCAGCGATAAAGACGGCATCCGAGAGGTTCAATCATGTAGGGTGGCGCAATTGTCCTTCCCCGTCATTGCACCCACAATTTACAAAGTAATGCTCTTTATGACAAAGTAATTTGTCACAAAGCAAATTTCTTCGTGAAATTCGGTAAAGACGCCAAATCAAATTTTAGAAAATTTTGCTCATCACTAGTAACATGTTGCTGCATCATTTTTTTTCCTCCCATCACATGTCCATGATGGTGTATTCGTCAGTTTTTGGTCAGTAATTTCCATCAGTGATTGTTAGTCGAAACCAGGGGTGGAGTCCAGAGATAAACACACACCAGCTTCAGCGGACTCCCAGCCTCTCTGCTTCTCCCTGAGTTAAGCGTGCCATGGATGGAGGTGGTACTCAACAAACATCAGCTCAAAAGAACGGGTTCTTATTAATTCATTGAGTAAAATACAAGCATAGCTGTCCCTTTACTGCCTGTAAATTGCATTTTTCCCTATTCAATCAGATTAAAATTACCACGGATGTTGCGAGAAAATATTAATCTGGCTCAAGTGCTGTTACTGTTGGTAGCGAAATATGCTCAAACATGCTAATATACAGTACTCATTATCGAATCCAATCTGAAGAATTATGAATCTATGTTTGGATTTGTTAATGAGCGAAAATGCACTGCTATTCACAGAAATGGCTCATGCGCAAGATTATGATTTTCTTACGAGACCTGCACCCAATTTAAACTAATTGCTTAGAGAACAATGTGATCATCACTAATCTGCACCTCGTCTGTGTCTTTGACTGACTTTTGGTTTTGGCCCACAATCTGATGGAAATCAATGACCAAAACATTGATGTGTGAACTAGGACTTACAGAAAAGTTGATCCTCTAAATCTTCTTTGTATACACCCCAGGAGTTCCCAGTGTTTTGGTTTAATCTTTTCCTCTGTATTTTATTTAGCTTATTAGTAAACCTTGTACTAAGCAGCAATACAGATAAACTGTATCCTAATAAGCAGAGCACATTAAAAAGCTGTTTTCTTAATTATGTTCTCATCCCATCAGCAGCAGTTAAAAAGACATCTCTGATTTAATGTGATTCTGTGCCCTATGATAAATACCGGGAATATCTAAAATGGAAATAAGCGAAATTACATCTTTAAGTAGCGTCCATTTTATAAGATTCATGACGTTATTTCAGTATGAAAATTAAAAACCTAACATATTTCAATTTTGTCCATGCTTTTAAAAAATAGCCTGACATATTTAGCATTTAATGCTATATTCTAGATGAAGGGAGTTTATCAGACAGTAAGAAAGGAGAAAAATTTAGAGAAGTTATTCAGTACGTGCGCAGCACAAAGCCTAAATGATAAACTCATAGAGCTGACAAATGAACAGGCAGCTGTGAGACATTGCACTGTTCCAGGCACTCAAATAAGAGAGAAGGAACATTTTAAGCTACATTGCAATTTAAGGATGATATTGTGAGCCTTACAAGCAATATCAATTTTTACAACTCCCCATCATACACTGGGACAAAATAAATGATATGAGAATAGCCCAGTGAATAAGTCTCTATGCTCAACATAGATCTCCTATAATTGAATCCTGGCTATTTGTTCCTGACAATGGCATAAATTGCACAAAAGCTTACAGCAGAGATAATTAATAATTTTTCCATGATATATAAAGCTCCTTTGGAGATAAATAATTCTTCTAAAAATGTATTGATCTATAGACTCATTAATGCACCCTTTGTCTATAGTCAGGAACACTGTATTTACTGTAGGTGCTGTTTGTAGGCAGTGCTTGAGTCACAGGGAGTCACCAAGCAGCAGTAGCAGCTTCCATCATTAAACCAAAGAAAAAAGGGATATCCCATAATTAATATAAACAATAAAAACAGATACCATATAGAACATTACAGTCTATTTCTAACAATACTAGAACCAGCCCTGTACATTAAATGGATCCAGAGATCTCCTCATTAGAGTTTGAGCGAACACCTGGATGTTCGGGTTCGAGAAGTTCGACCGAACTTCCCGAAAATGTTCGGGTTCGGGATCCGAACTCGACCCGAACTTCACCCCGAGCCCAAACCTGAACCCCATTGAAGTCAATGGGGACCCAAACTTTTGGGCACTAAAAAGGCTGTAAAATAGTCCAGGACAGGGCTAGAGGGCTGAAAAAGGCATCAAAATGTAGGTAAATCCCCTGCAAACAAATGTGGATAGGGAAATGACTTAAAATAAAATAAAATTAATAAAAATTAACCAATATCAATTGGCAACTTGGAGGAGGAGGAGGTGGAATAGGAGGTTGGGGTGGCATCAGGTGGGAATGCTATGGGAGTTGATGTTCTCATCACAGCCAAAAAAGATTCATGTCTGCCTGCAGTGCCACAGGCCTCATTCACAGACTCAGGGCCATGGCACCCGCAAAGAGGAGAGCGGTAACATAATAGCAACACAGGCCTCAGGTCAACCTGTAGGCCTCTGACACCCAGATGGAGGAGAGGCAATTTGGGAGTAAAAAGAGTTTAATGTCTCTCACTCAGACAGGAAGCAATTAAACAACATATAGACCCCTGACACCCAGACAATGGGGCGGTCATTAGACAGTAAAAAGTGTTAAATGTCTGCCACCAAGACAGCAAGCAAGTACGTGAAAGTTAGGACCCTGACACCCAGACACAGGAGAGAGGTCCCATAGCAAAAGAGGCATCATGTCACCCACCAACAGAGAAGGCCACTTTCAGATATTTAGGCCCCTGGCACCCAGACGGAGGAGAGGTTCATTCAACTTTGGGTTGCCCCGCAAAATAATGGTAAAATTAAAAAAAAGAGGATTCAATAAAGAAGTGCCCTGGAGTACAAGAATATATGGTTAAGGGAACGTAGTTATAAATGTCTATTCTGCACAAGGGATGGAGAGGTCCTGTGGGATCCATGCCTGGTTCATTTTTATGAACGTCAGCTTGTCCATGCTGGCTGTGAACAGGCGGCTGCGTTTGTCAGTATTGATGCCACCTGCCGTGCTGAATACACGTTCAGACAAAACGCTGGCCGCCGGGCAGGCCAGCACCCCCAAGGCATACAATGCTAACTCTGGCCACGTGGACAATTTGGAGACCCAGAAGTTGAATGGGGCCAAACCATCAGTCAGTACATGGAGGGGGGTGCAGACGTACTGTTCAACCATGTTTGTGAAATGCTGCCACCTGCTAACACGTTCCGTATCAGGTGGTGGTGCAGTTAGCTGTGGCGTGGAGATAAAACTTTTCCACATTTCTGCCATGCTAACCCTGCCCTCAGAGGACCTGGCCGTGACACAGCTGCGTTGACGACCTCTTACTCCTCCTCTGCCTTCGCCATGGGCTTCCACCTGTTCCCCTGTGACATTTGGGATTGCTCTCAGGAGCGCGTCTACCAGCGTGCGCTTGTACTCGCGCATCTTCCTATCACGCTCCAGTGCAGGAAGTAAGGTGGGCACATTATCTTTGTACCGGGGATCCAGCAGGGTGACAACCCAGTAGTCCGCACACGTTAAAATGTGGGCAACTTTGCTGTGGTTTTCTTTGCTGTCCTCTGTGGGAGGCGTATCATCATCGTCCTCCGTTTCCCCCAGCCACGCACCAGTGATGGGCCCGAGCTGCGTTGGGTGCCACCCCGCTCTGAACATGCTTCATCCTCATCTTCCTCCACCTCCTCATCCTCCTCGTCGTCCAGTAGTAGGCCCTGGCTGGCCACATTTGTACCTGGCCTCTGCTTTTGCAAAAAACCTCCCTCTGAGCCACTTCAAAGAGACTGGCCTGAAAGTGCTTAAAAATGACCCCTCTTCCTCCTCCTCTTGGGCCACCTCCTCTTCCATCATAGCCCTAAGTGTTTTCTCAAGAAGACATAGAAGTGGTATTGTAATGCTAACAACGGCGTCATCGCCACTGGCCATGTTGGTGAAGTACTAGAAACAGCGCAACAGGGCACACAGGTCTCGCATAGAGGCACAGTCATTGGTGGTAAAGTGGTGCTGTTCCGCAGTGCGACTGACGCGTGCGTGCTGCAGCTGAAACTCTACTATGGCCTGCTGCTGCTCGCACAGTCTTTCCAGCATGTGCAAGGTAGAGTTCCACCTGGTGGGCACGTCGCATATGAGGCGGCGAGCGGGAAGGCCGAAGTTACGCTGTAGCGCAGACAGGCGAGCAGAGTTAGAATGTGAACGCCGGAAGCGCGCACAGACGGCCAGCACTTTATGCAGCAACTCTGACATGTCGGGGTAGTTGTGAAGGAACTTTTGCACCACCAAATTCAGCACATGTGCCAGGCAAGGGATGTGCGTCAAACCGGCTAGTCCCAGAGCTGCGACGAGATTTCGCCCATTATCGCACACCACCAGGCCGGGCTTGAGGCCCACCAGCAGCAACCACTCGTCGGTCTGTTGTCCAATACCCCGCCACAACTCCTGCGCGGTGTGGGGCCTGTCCCCCAAACATATGAGTTTCAGAACGGCCTGCTGACGTTTACCCCGTGCTGTGCTGAAGTTGGTGGTGAAGTTGTGTGGCTGACTGGATGAGCAGGTGGAAGAAGAGGAGGAGGAAGCCGAGTAGGAGGAGGAGGTTACAGGAGGCAAAGTATGATGCCATGCGATCCTTGACATGCGCCAAAGAACTCTCCGCCATTTACCCAGTGTGCAGTTAGGGAGATATAGCATCCCTGGCCGTGCTTACTGGTCAACGTATCTGTGGTTAGGTGGACCTTGCCACAGATGGCGTTGCGCAGTGCACACTTGATTTTATCAGATACTTGGTTGTGCAGGGAAGGCACGGCTGTCTTGGAGAAGTAGTGGCGGCTGGGAACAACATACTGTGGGACAGCCATGGACATCAGCTGTTTGAAGCTGTCTGTGTCCACCAGACTGAATGACAGCATTTCAAAGGCCAGTAGTTTAGAAATGCTGGCATTCAGGCCAAGGGCTCGAGGGTGGCTAGTTGGGAATTTACGCTTTTTCTCCAAGTTTTGTGAGATGGAGAGCTGAACGCTGCCGTGTGACATGGGGGAGATGCTTGGTGACGCAGGTGGTGGTGTCAGTGGCACATCCTCTGTTTGGTTTGCGTAGGTGCCAACATTCCTCCCGAGGCGGAGAAATAGGCCGAGGCAGCAGCAGAAGAGGGAGCAGGGTGAGCCTGAGTGAGTTCTTTGCTTTTAAGGTGTTTACTCCACTGCAGTTCATGCTTTGCATGTAGATGCCTGGTCATGCAGGTTGTGCTAAGGTTCAGAACGTTAATGCCTCGCTTCAGGCTCTGATGGCACAGCGTGCAAACCACTCGGGTCTTGTCGTCAGCACATTGTTTAAAGAAGTGCCATGCCAGGGAACTCCTTGAAGCTGCCTTTGGGGTGCTCGGTCCCTGGTGGCGGTGGTTAGTAGCAGGCGAACTCTCTTGGCGGCGGCTGTTCTGCTTTTGCCCCCTGCTCCCTCTTTTGCTACGCTGTTGGCTCGGTCTCACCACTCACTTTTCCTCTGAACTATGAAAGTCAGTGGCACGACTTTCATTCCATGTGGGGTCTAGGACCTCATTGTCCACTGCATACCGTCTTCCTCCCTGACCTCCTGTTCGGTCTGCACACTGAAAAAAGGCACAGCAGTTGGCACCTGTGTTTCGTCATCATCAGAGACGTGCGGACTCTGATGAGGTGGTATTCCCATGTCCTCATCATCAGGAAACATAAGTGGTTGTGCGTCAGTGCATTCTATGTCTTCCACCACTGAGGAAGGGCTAGGTGGATTCCCTTGGGAAACCCTGCCAGCAGAGTCTTCAAACAGCATAAGAGAATGCTGCATAACTTGAGACTCAGACAGTTTGCCTGATATGCATGGGGGTGATGTGATAGACTGATAGGCTTGGTTTTCAGGCGCCACCAGTGCGCTTTCTGCAGAAGACTGGGTGGGAGATAATGTTGTGAATGTGCTCTATCCACTGTCTGCCACCCTATTGACTAGCGCCTGTACTTGCTCAGGCCTTATCCTCCTTAGAACGGCATTGGGCCCCACCAAATATCGCTGTAAATTCTGGTGGGTACTGGAACCTGAGGTAGTTTGTTCAACAGGACGTGTGGCTGTGGCACAACGGCCACGTCCTCTCCCAGCACCAGAGGGTCCACGAACATCACCACGACCATGTCATCGTCCCTTACTAGATATTTTCCTCATTGTTACCGTTCACCACAATAAGAAAAAAAATATTTGGCCAATGTATTAATTTCAAATTCAGGCCTATTTTTACAGGCACCTAACACTATCTGCCTATTTATTTATGTAGCATATTACACTAATCCAGGCACAGCCGTAACCACTGATTTAGGGGTATATCAATTGTAATCCTAGTATTTAGGCCCTGGATGAAAGTTATCCTTTTACGGACAGATTTACACTTGGAGATGCACAGTAGCGTGTGAAAACATATATAGGATTATGCTTTCAGCACTTGTATTTTAACACTTTGTGTAATATACCCTTTAAAGGAAAGAAATACACTTTAGGATGCTAAACAGTGTGTGCAAATGTGGTGTATTATGCTGTATTTTAACACTTACTGTAATATACCCTTTAACGGAAAGAAATAAACTTGGAGATGCACGCTGAGTGTAATATACCCAGATTTACACTTGGCCTGCAACAGCTGGAACACCAGATTTTGGGTATCGCTATTTTGGCAATTGAATTTCGCCCCAGAAATTAATATATCCTTTGACGGACATTATGAAACTTGCCCAGTCACAGCTGGAAAACCAGATTTTGGGTATTGCTATTTTGGCAATTGAATTTCACCCCAGAAAATAATATATCCTTTGACGGACATTATGAAACTTGTCCAGTCACAGCTGGAACACCAGATTTATGATATTTCTTTTTTTGCAACTGAATTTCACCCCAGAAAATAATATATCCTTTGACGGACACTGTGAAACTTGTCTAGTCACAGCTGGAACACCAGATTTACGGTATTTCTATTTTTGCAACTGAATTTCACCCCAGAAAATAATATATCCTTTGACGGACACTATGAAACTAGTCCAGTCACAGCTGGAACACCAGATTTACGGTATTTCTATTTTTGCAACTGAATTTCACCCCAGAAAATAATATATCCTTTGACGGACACTATGAAACTTGTCCAGTCACAGCTGGAACACCAGATTTACAGTATTGCTATTTTTGCAACTGAATTTCACCCCAGAACAAAATATATCCTTTGCCGGACGCTATGAAACTTGTCCAGTCACAGCTGGAACACCAGATATGCTGTATTTCTATTTTGGCAACTGAATTTCACCCCGGAAAATAATAAATCCTTTGACGGACACTATTAAACTTTACCAGCCACTGCTGGGACACCAGATTTACGGTATTGCTATTTTGGCAATTGAATTTCTCCCCTGAACAAAATATATCCTTTGTCGGACACTATTAAACTTGGCCAGCCACAGCTGAAAACACTGATTTATGGTATTGCTATTTTGGCAATTGAATTTCACCCCAGAAAATTATCTATCATTTGCCGGACACTATAAAACTTGGCCAGCCACTGCTGGGACACCAGATTTAGGGTATTGCTATTTTGGCAATTGAATTTCACCTCAGACAAAAATATATCCTTTGCCGAACATTATTAAACTTGTCCAGCCACTGCTGGGACACCAGATTCAGGGTATTGCTATTTTGGCAATTGAATTTCACCCCAGAACAACATATATCCTTTGCCGGACACCATTAAACTTGGCCAGCCACTGCTGGGACACCAGATTTAGGGTATTGCTATTTTGGCAATTGAATTTCACCTCAGACAAAAATATATCCTTTGCCGAACACTATTAAACTTGTCCAGCCACTGCTGGGACACCAGATTTAAAGGATTGCTATTTTGGCAATTAAATTTCACCACAGTAAAAAATCTATCCTTTGCCAGACAGCAGACAGTATTTCACTTGGCGCCACAGCTGAAACACCAGATTTAGGGGATTGCTATTTTGGCAATTGAATTAACCCCTCAATAAAGTATAGAAATTTCTATCCTGAGTTTCTAGGGGTGACAATAAGCACAGCCAAGCCCCTGATGTAGGATATACAAAAAATAAAATAAATAGTATTGATGGATTGATGGACTTGGTGGCAGCTTGTGCTGGTTCACCACAAGACACAAATTGGCCGCCGATCACACCAGAAAAAAGTGACAGAAAAACGCTCTGTGCAGCCTAAAAACCACTGAGCAATTAACTAGAAGAAGTTGAATGATTCAAAGCTGTAGATCGATCACTTCAGCTGCTGCATCCTATCCCTACACTAATCAGAGCAGAGTGACGTGTGGCGCTACGTGACTTCAGATTAAATAGAGGCTGCGTCAAATGCTGCACTTGGCCAATCACAGCCATGCCATTAGTAGGCATGGCTGTGATGGCTTCTTAGGGCAAGAATTAAAACGCTAGCTGATTTGCTGCTGTGCAGCCCTTCTGAAAGTGGGAAGAAATTGCCGAACAATGGACCCGAACCCGAACTTTTTTGAAAATGTTCGGGTCCGGGTCCCGAACACCCCAAAATTCGGTACGAACCCGAACTATACAGTTCGGGTTCGCTCATCCCTACTCCTCATTCATTGCTCCAATTGCTCTGCTAGATTTTTTTGAAGCTGGAAAGTCAGGCGGTGTGTATTTTCTTAGGGGGGTGTCCTCTCTGCTGCAGCTCTCTCCCTATCACAGATCAGGGAGGTCTTCTTTCTTACGGCCTTTCTCTCTCTATGTACCTGTCACAGTTTTAAACAGCAGATACGGCCAGTAGCAGTTAAAGGATGGGAGTGAGCATGTGTATCCACATCAGCTAGGTACACAGAGAAATAAAGAAAAGAAAAAAAACAGCAGGTGGCACTATACAGATTTTATTGAATAACTTAGTGGCTATACAAAATTTTTAATTGCATACAATTACAAATGCATTTAGATCCAAGTTGCTGTAGTGAAAAATGTGGACTATTTTTGTTGGACAGGCCCTTTAACCGTATACCTAAGTGTATAATACACTTAAAAATGTCCAAAAAAGTTTCATAAAATAAAAAGGTGCGTCCATACAGAGAAGTAGACATATATCACAGAGGAGAGAGGAAAATCTGTCGCCTGAACTATCCTGTTGGCATAAATCCAGTCAAACTATCTGGAATTTTTACTGTTAGTGCCTACAGGTATCCTTAGCCAAGGAAAATAACACGAAACAGGAAAGTGGTGAAGAGAAGCGTAGGATTGAACAGTCACAATTAATGAACACCACTGTACCGTATACAGTATAACTCTACTATACACAAATGGAAGCTGACATGTTTTCCCCAAGCTGTGCCTCATGCACAGCTTAGCAGGGAGGTAACTATGACAGCCCTGGGAAGCCTCAGCTGGCCCCAAGCTGTCATGGTAACCGATTGGAGCCCTGCTATTTATCAGCGGGGACTAAGACTGGAAGAAAGAGGGAGATGCAACCCTCTGCCTTACTTTACAGATGCTATGCTTTTGATCGAGGCATCTGATGGGTCAACTGACGGGGTTCGGCACGATTACCATTCCCTATCATTGTGGCTGTGTGCCTGCTGTATTATACAGCCGGCACCTGCAGCGTATGAGGCGGGCTCACTGCAGCCTGCTTATACATTCCCTCACAAATTATCATGTACATGTATGTGATAATGTATGAAGGGGTTAAAATGGTTTTCTGACTTAGATATTTCCCAATGGCAGATTAAAATTGGGATTGTTGAGTAGTAGCTCAGTGCCCAACGTCTATGTTGGTCCCATCGTCGCCCGAATGTCCATTTCAAGGAAGGAGGGTGTCCTGGACCATTTAACTTGCTGTGCTAGATGCTCATAGGAGAAAGGACCTGTGATTACACCATCATGATTTGACTAGTTACTAGTGATGAGCGAGCACAAAGTATTCGGGTGTTCGGACCGAACAAATTGCTATGTTCGTGTACTCGGCCGAGTATAATGGAAGTCAATGGGAGACAACTAGGCACCCCGAGCTCTGAAGAGGGGAGGGTGCCTGGTCCATAGGAAAAGGTCAGAAAGTGACAGAAACACCACCGAATTATATCAGGAACAGCATTGGGACGATGTCTGGATGCATCTTGGACTCCCAGGTCGCTGCTGGGAACCATGTTGCCGAGTTGTACGCCACTTTTACAGACTGACAAAAATACGCACAAAACCCGCCCCAAAAAAATCAATTTCACAGGAAAAATTGTTAGGAGACATTCTTTCCTGTATATTCAATTGTATATAATGTGCAAGTGCTGCCAAAAATTTCTAGCAAGAGGCACTCCGAAACAGCCTGTATATCATATAAAGGAGGGCCTCATTCACATTGTGGTACAATTGTTCAGGTAGTGGAACTTCTACACTCAGAAAGCCTTCACACTAAGTGAAAGGGCTGCCAAAAATTACAAGGAACCGGCACTGCAATACACCCTTTGTTGCGCATAAAGGAGGGCATCATTCACACCCTTGAAAAATAATCATTGATGGCCTCCTGGTGACCCTCCAAAACATTAGGCGCGAGGGCCTGCTGCTGAGCATTGCAAAAAAAGGTGGGCGAGTGCCTGCTGCTGAGCTGACCCTGTAAAAAATTGTAGTTGAGGGCCTGCAGGTGAGCTGACCCACCCTGAAGATGGACATGAGGAGATCTTGTGCACTGATCCCCAAACTCTTCAGCAGCCACAGTCACATGAAGATGACGGTGGGAATGGCAATTAGTGTCAATGAGTGAGGGTCTTGTTAGGTCAACACAAGTCAGGAGGATGACCAGAGTGAGGAAGTGGAAGAGGAGATGGGGGCGATGACATCACTGACCCAACCTGGAAAGGTGGCAAGCCAAGCAAGGACAGCAGGACAGAGGGGGAGGGATCTATAGCACCGCAATAGGCAGGAAGAGGCTGTGGGGTGGTAAAAGGGAGAAGGCTGGCCACATCAAATAGGCCCGCAACTGTTGCGGAAATCTCCCTTGCCAAGGGGTAGGTGTTCCACAGTCTGGCGCTTTTTTGGGGAAAGTGGGGATAATAAAAGAATTGCAATTTGCTAACTGTAACTGTGCTCTATAAAATAAAAACTCATAATTAAACAAATAACCATAACATTTCTTACATCTTATTCATTAACTCTAACTCAAACCATAACAATAAAAACTCAAACCCGGGAACATAATGGGGGAAGATAGTACACTGGAGGCAAAATGAGTAGGGGTTGTGAACACTTGCAACCTCCCCACAAACGGCATTATCCACCACATGGCATCAAAGCACCCTAACAGGTGGCCCGAACCCCTGGGTCCACCATCAGTGTCTGTGGGTAACACCACTGCCTTTTCTTCTTCCCCTGTGTTACGTGCTGGGCTAGCCAATCCTCTGTCCTAGATGAAGGCCCGGATGACTCCCGCCCTGCAGCTGGGCCTTCGCAAGAACCACTTCTGTGTCCATGCACAGAGTACAGATGTCCTTCCTTACTCCAGGCCTTCGAACGTAAGCGCAAATACCCAGCCACCCAGCCACTCACAGGCGATAGTACTAAATGCGCATGTTTCACAATTTCTGGCCATGGAAATGTTGCCATTTCGGCATGTGGACACTGAGGCTTTCCTCAGCCTCAGGGAGGCGGCTGTCCTTCGTTACTCAGTCCCCAGCTGCCACTAATCTTCTCTGTGTGCCGTCCCATCATTACCCCGTCGATTGTGTCACATAACATCACCCTTGCCCTGACCAACGCAGGTATTGTGAAGGTCTGCTTAACGACGGACACATGGACAAGTGCTTTTGGACAGGGACGATACATTGTGGCGGCACACTGGGTGAACCTTGTGGAGGCCGGTAGCGAGTTGTACCCTGGTATGGCACAGGTGCTACCAATGCCAAGGATTGCGGGCCCTACTTCCATCAGGATTTCTGCCACCACCTACATTAGTGGCTGCAACCCCTGCCTTCTCCTCCTCCGCCTCCTCCTCCACTGCAAACTCAGAATTCTCATCTTGCAGCAGCAGTCAACCATCAGTCAGTAGCTGGAAGCAGTGTAGCACGGCAGTGGGGAAGCGGCAACAAGCTGTGCTGAAACTCATTTGTTTGAGTGACAAGCAGAGCTGTGGCAGGGTATCAGGGTGGTTGTCTCTGATAATGGCTAAAACTTTTTGGCAGCTTTGTAGCTCGGCAAGCTCACACACATGGCAATCATATAGCATATATGTACCATACACAACAAACATCCCAAACTTATACATTAATGTGTATATATATATATATATATATATATATATATATAAATAACACTCGAGAGTTGAGGTAAACTAATGGCATGGCCAGTTTAAGAACTCATAACTAACCTAGTAACCATAACATATTTTACAGTGTATTTATATTCTCAAACTCAAACAATAACAATAACAACGCAAACACTGGAACATAACAGGGCCAGCTCTCAGGCAAGCATGGCCCTCACCGGGCAGAATGACAACTCTGCCCAGTGACCACAGCAAAACGTCTAGAAATTGTACCTCAAAAACCTGTCCTAATTATATAATCTTAATCACTGGGCAGAAAACAACCTCTGCCCAGTGAAGAAGGCAAACTTTCCAAATGGGACAAGTACTGCTATGGCCATGTGGATCCCTTTGTAATGTCCGAGATCCGGCCATACCATGCCTAGCCCACGTGTTCTCAACTTTCTCCAAACCTAACGCAATTTGCCTGAGCTACTGGTGAGAGTGCGCCATTTGTGTACCCATTTCAGAAAGTCATCTACAACTGCCGACGGTCTGGAAACGCTGCTGCAGCGCTTGTATTTGCCAGTTAACCGACTGTTGTGCGATGTGAGCACGCACTGGAATTCCACATTATACATGTTGGCCATGCTTTGTGAGTAGCAGAATGCAGTAGTGGAATACCAGCTGCAACTTGGTCTAGTATGTTTGATCTCTGTGAGGTTTTACACAACTTTGAAGGATAAACACAGATGGTGAGTGGATATGGCGCTATTATCAGCCTAACCATCCCACTTCAGGGTGTCTACTGAAACGCTGGCTGCTAACAATGAAGGCAGACGCTTTACATGTGGAAGAGGTGGAACTAGGGGGAAGACATTAAACAGGGTGATAGCCAGACCACACTCAGTTCGTCTTGTCAGTATGAATTGGATGCTGATGATGAGGAAGAGGAGGAGAAGCAAGAGTAGGTTGCCTCCGCTACAGAGGGAAGTAACTATAGACTGTTTATTCCATCTGTTCAGCATAGATGGGCAGGAGAGGAGGAAGAGGATAAGGAGATTGAGAGTCATCCTCCTGATGAGGACAGCAAAGCCTTGTCTGTTGGGACTCTGACACACATGACTGACTTTATAATTTGCTGCCTTTCCTGTGACCCTCGCATTCTAGGCATTTTGCACAACAGTTCACCCTTCTCGACCCCTGCTACAAAGAGAACTTCTCATCTTTAATTCCTGTGGTAGAGTGGACTTGCAAAATGGTGCAATACCAGAAGGTCTTTCTTTAAAAATTCCTCAATAAATTTCCATCTGACAATGCTGTATGTAGTCCCTTGGGCAACCCAGGAGGGAAGATGAGGGGAACACACAGCAGTTCCAACAGAGGCAGGACAACACTCTCCAAGGCCTGAGACAGTTTCATGACACCCCACCAGCACCCTCACCTTGATGCGCAGCCTAGTGTCACAGGGATGGAAAAAAATGTAGAAGATGGTGAAGGAGTACATAGCAGACCATGTCAGAGTCCTCAGTGATTACTCTGTGCCCTACACTACTGGGTGTCCAAACAGGCCACATGACATGAACTGGCACCCTATAGCTATAGCTAAATGTTAAGGAACATGGAAGATATACTATATTGGACTGTAGTATTCAGGGTAAATGACCATTTGGGCGATAAATTAGTTGGGTTTGGGTTGCAGTTTCGGCACTCAGTCTCTAAAAGGTTTGACATCGACATCACTGTTTTAGATGGTTAGCGCACCTGCAGGCCCTCAGCTACATTCTTTTACTCAGTTTCATTGAGCCCAGGGCTACGGCCTCTGCATGCACCATCAGCATCACGGCCACTTGCATGTCCATTGCTGGCCGCTGAAGGAATGTGCTGTCTTGTACTTTGTGTAAGAATATTCTGTCATAACCAAAATGTTTTGGGCAGCCGAGTATCTAACAGGAATTCCTTATCTTGTCCATGTCAGCTAGTACGTGGAGCATGAAGGCCAGGATGTAACTGGGAAAAGTATGTTGTATGACGGTATGTGTCTCATTATGATTGGAGGCTATATTGCTTGGAAAAAGATGATTGAATAATGAAAGGGCGTATAATGTCCTATATAAGCTGGAACCTTATTATCAATAAACAGAGTGATTTTGATCATCATATGTGTCGTGTCTGATATGGTCATTCACTCTCCTGGCGCCAGAAAAGACTTAAACCACGCTGATTGTATATGTCCCTTAAAACCACAGAATATGGACTCTTTATTAGACCCAGATTGTTGCAATTTGAAATACAGACACTTTTTTCGTAAGCCGAATGGTATATGTCACATAAACCCAAAGAATAGACACTATATTATGCCCAGATTAATGTAATTTTAAATACAGAAACTGTTTTCGGATGCCGGACAATATCTGTCACATAAACTCCCAGAATATGGACAATATATTATGCCCAGATTAATGTAATTTGAAATATAGAAACTGTTTGGGGAGGCCGGACAGTATATGTCACATGAATCCACAGAATATGGACCCTATTAGACCCAGATTAATGGAATTTGAGCTGCAGACACTGTTTGCTGATGTAGGACTGTATGTATACACAAAGCCACACAATATGGTCACTTGATGTGAGTCAGATTATTAAAGACACGGATGATGCGGATGATGTCTGCGGATGATGTACACAATATGTCACTAATAGGTACAAAATTGAAATATCTTGCTGCTGTGAAACATTCCCGGTAGCTTTTGGTATTAAATACAGCAAATTTATCTCCCTGCACTATCTGTCCCTTCCTTTGTATGGATGTCCCTGACACTGCTGTTGAATATATTGTTGATCTAAAACACACACACACACACAGTAGTCCTTAAAATGACTTTTGGATCTTTGAAAAGCTTTCTCTAACTAAACTCGCTGAAATTCGCTCCCTGCTCTGTCTTTCCCTTCCTACCCTATGCTCTCCCTGACTATGTCTGAGCTGAACATGTGTCATCGGGAGCGATATAATCTCCGATGACGCGTTCCGGCCAGCCAATCACTGGATTGCCAGCAGCTAACATGGCTACTGGCATTACAGTAAGGGCAGTACTTACCTGCACCTTTATTGGTTGCTTAAAACCCGCGAAACGTGCGTAGCCGAGACTTGAGCATTTCACTCGAGCACATGTGGTTTTCGGCCGAGTACCCCCATGTGCCGAGTAGTGATGAGCGGGAGGTGCCATATTCGATTTCGTGATATTTCGCGAATATTCGATTGAATATTCGTCTTATATTCTTCGAAATCGAATATTTGTCATTATTCTATATATTGCGAATGTTACGCGAATTTATATTCGCATCGCAAATTAAACTTAGAGCTGAGTTCCTAATGGTTGTAACTGACTTATATTGCTATAATTGACGAAGATAACGAATATCACGAATATAGCACTATATTCTCAATCTTCGTTATATTTTGGCAATACAACCATTAGGAACTCAGCTCTAAGTTGAATTCACAATGCGAGTAATACAGGTTATATTAATCGCATTGCGAATTGATCTTAGAGCTAAGTTCCTAATGGTTGTATTGCTAGAATATAACAAAGACGACGAATATCACGAATACACGAATATAGCACTATATTCTCTATCTTCGTTATATTCTAGCAACACAACCATTAGCAACTCAGCTATAAGTTGAATTTGCAATGCGATTAATATAACCTGTATTGCTCGCATTGCGAATTCAACTAAAAGCTGGGTTCCTAATGGTTGTATTGCTAGAATATAATGAATATCGCAATGCGAATAATTCAGGTTATATTAATCGCATTGCGAATTCAACTTAGAGCTGAGTTGCTAATGGTTGTGTTGCTAGAATATAACGAAGATAGAGAATATAGTGCTATATTCGTGTATTCGTGATATTCGTCGTCTTTGTTATATTCTAGCAATACAACCATTAGGAACTTAGCTCTAAGATCAATTCGCAATGCGAATATAGGGAATATATATGAGAATATAGGGAGTCGGCAGAAGCGGCAACGGGCATTGTCTAGAGCGGGCAGGGAGCCAGGAATCCTCCGGACAGGTAAGAACAGCTTTTGGGTAGTGGGAAGACAACCAGATGAGCAAGGATTAACATCTAACAAAAAAAAAACGAATATTCGGAATTGCGAATATATAGCGGTATATTTGCAATATTCGCGAATTATCGAATTTGCGATATTCGCAATAAAAATTCGCTATTCGAATATTCGCGCTCAACACTAGTGCCGAGCATAGCGATGCTAGAGCCGAACCGGTACTCGCTGATCACTACCAGTTACATATGAACGGAACTGGTAAACTGACAGCGTTCCTGCAGGAGAAGTTTACTGAAGTTTTTTGTGGAGATTGCATCAGGAGAAGGTGACAAAGTTGTTATTATATATACTGCATACTCTGGGTACTGCTTACTGTCGGGTGTTATATTGTATACAGCATAATATTGTTTGTTTTTCTGTATCCTGCATACTGTGGGGTACTATATACTATGGAATACTGCATACTGTAGGGTACCATATACTGCACACTGTGTGGGGTACTATATACTATGGGCCTCTCACCCATTTAAGCCAGTACTCTCTGCTCTGCACTGATGAGGGGCAATCACCCTGAAACAGCTGTAGGCAGATGAGGTGCTGGATTATTTAATATAAGAGTCATGTCTTAAGGCCTATTTAAAGGGTCGAACATTGACTTATAGGATAGCTGCTTTAGATCTGGCAAAAAGACAATTTGAGACAGCACCATCCGTGGTCTAATGACCGTTAGTCCATAGTATGGCAGTGTACGCAATGTAAGGTCCTGGCCCAAGGACCCCTACTTAGCAGCAAAATCCAAATAAAAAGAATTGCAGCACTCCAACGTCTTCAGTAAGTAGTCTTTATTCCACCACAAAAAAATGCGACGTTTCGACTCACATGGAGTCTTTATCAAGCAATCTTGCATAAAGACTCCATGTGAGTCGAAATGTCGCATTTTTTGTGGTGAAATAAAGAAGACTTACTGAAGACTTTGGAGTGCTGGAATTCTTTACATTTGGATTTTGCTGCTTTAGATCTGGGGCAGCAGAGGCAGAGCTTGCGAAGAGCTCATTTGCATCCCTTTCTTTACAATAATTCAGAAGTTTGAAAAACAGTTAATACTTCAAGTGAGCAGCACACTAACAGTTAATATGGAGTGCACAGCCAAAGCTCCCAGTACTCAGAAGCAGGAATAAGGAATAAAGTTAAATATTACTTGGCACTCCAGGTGATAGAAAATGCAAATGAAGTTTATAAAAAAAAAACTGTGATAAATAAAACTTAATTAACATAATATTATTTTTATATAAATAAATCAATTTCTATCTGTTGTTTGTCTGTTCTTTTTGCACGGCAAAATGACTGGACCGTTCTGCACCAAATTTGGCATGTAGGTACATCAGGTTTAGTCATGTCGAGCTAAGTTCTTGAAAATTCGATTTGGCTTAACGGCTAATCGAATTTCCCCTAAAAATTTGGATAGTAGTCAACTTTGGACACTTCAATTCGCTCAACACTAATAAGATTCTTAGATAGGTTTTAGGTCTCAGCTCTCTATGATGTACGGTTCTTGAGATATTCCCAAAAAATGCAAATATGGCACCATCACATGACCTGTATTAGCCAATAAAAGCTTGCAGGTCTTTCATTGAGATCCTAACTGCCATATACACAGTTACATAACTCTTACATGCCAATAGAATCTCGCATATCCTTCAGTCTTGACATATACACAGATTTATACCAGGTTTCCGCCATTTTTCTTCACTGCTATAGGTCCTCTGGGAGGGGGCGGCCACTGTAGAGGTCACTGTTAAAAGGGTGGACACTGTGGAAGTGACTGTTAAAGCGGCGGGCCACTGTGGAGGTCACTGTGAAGGGGTGGAGCACTGTGGAGGTCACAATTAAGGAGCAGTGCACTGTGGAGGTCACAATTAAGGGGCGGGCTATTGTGGATGTCACCATTAAAGGGGGTGGGGTGTTGTGGAGATCACTGTTAAGAGGGTGAGTACTGTGGAGGTCAAAATTTAAGGGGGTCGTCCATTGTGGAGGTCAAAGGTAAGGGTGTGAGGCATTGTGGAGGTCATTTTTAAAGGGGCAGGGCACTGTAGGGGTCACAGTAAAGGAGATGGGCTGCAGTGGAGGTCACAGTTAATTGAGCAGGGTGCTGTGGAGGTCATTGTTAAGGGGGTGGAGTGCTGTTAAGGTCATATTTTAAGAGGGTGGGCCACTGTGTAGGTCAAAGTTAAGGGGGTAAGGCACTGTGGAGGTCACTTTTAAGGGGGCGTGGCACAGTGGAGGTCACTGTTAAGTGAGTGGGATGCTGTTGAGGTCACTGTTAAGGGGCAGGGCACTGTCGAGATCACTGTTAAGGGGGTGAGGTGCTGTGGTGGTCACTGTAAAGGAGTAGGGAACAGTGGAGGCCACTGTTAAGGGGACACTAATAATAATAATATAATTTATTTAAAAGCACCATTTATTACATGGTGCTGTACATCCAGCTGGGATTACACAGAAATAAAAACCACAGTAAACAAAAAACTATTAACAAACTGGTACAGAGAGGTAGAGGATAAGCCCGCAAGAGCTTCCAATCTATAACGGAAAGAGGAGAACACAATAGGTGAGGGTGTAGGCTGCTCTTGTGGCTGTATGGTGGCAGAATGCTCATTGCAGATTGTAGGCTTTCCTGAAAAGGTTAGTTTTTAGGATACTTTTGAAGCTTTGGATGTTGGGAGAGAGTCGGATATGTTGAGGTAGTGAGTTCTAGAGTAGGGAAGAGGCAAGTGAGAAATCTTGTAGTTGACCAACATGGCAGCGGAGTTGCCATGTTAAATGAAATAGGCAAAATATATCCGTAAGAAGTCGAGTCATCCTGCTAATATGATATAAATGTTAAAATATTTGAATACACACAAAAGCCCATACACCTCCTATATAGCTATAGGATAGCACCCGTCGGGGGGTAATGAAATGTTTGTCAAATGCAATGGTGAACTAAATTCCAATTTTATTCAAATACATGAACAGTTCCTAGGTTGCAGACTGTATGATGGTTGTTCTTAAGATGCACATATGATTGCAATGTCAGGATATATCCAGATCAGGGATGTAAAACTCATGGCCCTCCAGCTTTTGCGAAACTACAACTCCCAGCATGCCCTGATAGCTGTAAGCTGTCTGAGCATGATGGAAGTAGTTTTACAACAGCTAAAAGGCAATGTGTTTGACATATGTGATCTAGATTGTAGAAAGATTACTTATTTATTTGAAGAGCATGAGTTTTTTTTATATATATTCTAAGCTTTGGTGGTGTGTGTTTGCGGTGAGGCGAGGAGAGATACCAGCTGCTGGCACATCTACTAAGACTCTTAGATGCTCTCAGCTAATTTGACATTGGTAGTTCCAAATCCACATTATAGATAATAATGCATGCCAGGTTTAGTAGTGTCATGATAAGGCTTGATGGTGCCAGATCCAATATACTGTAGGTAGAGTTGAGCGAATACTTGGAAGTTTGAGTTCGCAGGGTTCGGCCGAAATTCGTCGCAAATTTCGAGTTTGGGACCCAAACTTGACCCTGAACCCAAACCCCATTGAAGTCAACGAGGGCCCGAACTTTGGTGCACTAAAATCTAAAAAAGTAATGGAAATGGCTAGAGGGCTGAAAACGGATGCAAAATGGGGGTAAGAGCTGGACAGTTGCCCTGCAAACAAATGTGGAAAGGGAAATGACTTAAAATAACATAAAATACATAAAAATGTAAAATAATAATCTTGAACTAGGAGGAGGAGGTCCATATGTAGTAGGAGGTTGAAGAGGCGGTGGATGTGGCGGTGTATGTGTAAGCGGTGGTGGAGGAGGTAGTCGCCAACAACACTGTTTTTTTTGTTGTTTTTTGTTGTTTTTTATTTTATTTGGGTAGACCCCAAAACATTGTGAAATATAGAAAAGAAAACAAAGAGAAAGTGCGCTGGAGTATAGAAAAGGCTAGGTGAGGCTGGTATACATGTCTATTCTGCACAAGGTACGGACAAGTCCTGTGGGATCCATGCCTGGTTCATTTTAATGAACGTGAGATTGTCCACATTGGCTGTCAGTGATAACGCCCCCTGCCATGCTAAACACACGTTCAGACAATACACTGGCTGCAGGGCAGGCCAGCACCTCCAAGACGTAAGGGGCAAGCTCAGGTCATGTGCCCAATTTGGAGACCCAGAAGTTGAATGGGGCAGACCCATCAGTCAGTACCTGTAGGCGTGTGCACACATAATGTTCCACCATGTTGCTGAAATGCTGCCTCTTGCTAAAACGTTTTATATGAGCTGGTAGTGCTGGTTCTTGTAGCGTGCTGACAAAGCTTTCCACATTTCGGCCATGCTAACCCTGCCTTCTGAGGTGCTGGCAGTGACCTAGCTGCATTGGCGACTACTTCCTCCTCCTCTGCCTTCGCCTTGCGCTTCCACTGAGGCCCCGGTGTCAGGTGGAAATGCCATCAGCAGCATGTCTACCAGCGTGCGCTTGTAGTCACACATCTTCTGATCACGCTCCAGTGAGGGAATTAAGGAGGGCACGTTGTCCTTGTAACGAGGATCCAGCAGGGTGGCCACGAGTAATCAGAACTGATTAGAATGTAGGCAACTCAGCGGTCATTGTGCACAAATTTGCGCATGATCACGCCGCTATCACGTCCATTGCGTCATTCCGCGACTTTATACCTCAGGTTCCACAGTGATTGGTGCAGGAACACTGCACTCAATCACTTGAGACAAATATTGGACAATTTAAAACCAAAACATTAGTGAAGGAGAATGTCAAAAAACCACATCACAGGCATCAACACAATGCTTATAAAACGCGCAATTGCGCGCAAATTATTTTCGCAAACAATAAGTATAATATACTGCTACAATTCGCATTACTAGTTAATACTACAGGTGCAACACTTCTAAATCACGTACTTGGTTGCGAGCATTTATAAAAAAAACTGACATGTCATTTCTGTCATTGAGACTATGGGGGCCCATAGCTTGGGTTTTCATGATCCACCTTGCCTCGCATCGCAGGAGCGCCCCCATGTTGCTCGCGAACGTGTTGTATCCACCTGGGTGAACCCCTTCCCGTCCTTATAGAACCAATGTGCTCACGGACTCTCTCCACCAAGGGCCTAATCGTTTTACTAATGTAAAAGGTGTGGCACACGCACACCATCGCATATACTACGTATGGAGTGCGACAAGTGATTAGGTCTCTTACGACCCAAGTTACTCCGCCTAATTGGAGGACTTTACTCCTTGCATTGTAGGGACAGAAAGAGCAAAATCCACATTTGTGGTTACCAGTCGCTGCTCTAGCAGACAACCAATCACGCTTCTTCGGTTGTGTGAAAGTGCTGCGGACTAGTGTATCCTTTATTGTATGGCATCTCCTGAATGTAACAATTGGACGCTGTGCAGTTATGTCATTCAGTGTGGAATCACCATGGAGTATGTCCCAGTTGCTATGAATAGCTTGTTTTATCGCATCCGCCATCGGACTGTACCTGAAGGCAAGGGCGAACTTCTGACTATCTCTCTGTTTCTCTTTCTCGATCAACAACTTAGTACGGTCAAATTTGGCTGCCCGATGGAGAGCCTGTAACACGTCTCTCCGTGGATAACCCCGTCCAATTAGTCGATCCCTCAATTCATAAGCCTGTCTGAAGTATCCCGCTTCACTGCTATTGATCCTACGCAGGCGGACAAACTGTCCAAAAGGGACAGCTTTCTTCACAGTATCGGGATGGTAGCTGGTCTGGTGGAGCAGCGAGTTCGTAGCAGTGGGCTTGCGAAAACCTGTGGTCTGTAAGACCCCATTTGTAACTATGACTTGAACATCGAGGAAGTCAATAGACAACCCCCCGAAGTTCATAGTAAACTTCATATTCATATTGTTATTAGTATTTAAATATTTCACAAATTGCCACTCAGACTCGCTGCCCGACCAGACCAGGAACACATCATCTACAAATCTGAAGTAGAGATGGATAAACTTTGGAAAGGGGTTATCCACCGAGAAAACGTACAGCTCTTCAAATACCGCCAGATACAGGTTGGCAAAGGTACACGAGACTGGTGTACCTATTGCCGTACCTAGTATCTGGCGGTACCATATACCATCGAATTGAAATACATTGCTGGTCAAAATGAGATCTACGGCTTCAGCTACAAAAGCCTGGAACAGTTCGCCCTTGCCTGCATGTCGCAGTACATAGCGCACGGCTTGAACTCTCTGTTTTTGTGGAATGCGGGTATATAAACTCTCCACGTCTAAGGACACTAGGCGATAATCCTCATGCCACTCAAAAATATTGAGTGCACGGAGAAAATCACCAGTGTCCTTCAGATACGTGGGTGTACCTAATAGTAGTGGTCTGAGAAGCCAATCCACGTACCTCGAAATCACTTCAGTCGCGGACCCGACCCCCGACACAATAGGGCGTCCGGGGGGACGGGTCAGCGACTTATGGATTTTTGGGACGAAATACCAGGTGGGGTTGACAGGGAACTCGGGAATCAATTTCCCCTTTAGCCCTTCGGGCGAAAAGCCTGCCCCAACAAACTTATCCATTAGGGCATGCAGTCTGTCCATAACTTCGGGAATCGGATTGTTCCCCAGTCTTTTATATACTGCAATGTCGTTCAACTGATGCACTGCCTCCTCTATATAATATTGTCGGGTTAAAAGGACCACGTTTCCGCCCTTGACGGCCGGTTTTACCACCAACTCATTACAATTTTTCAACCATTTTAGTGCTTTCCTCTCTTCATTGGTGATGTTCTGTGGTGCCACGGGGAATACCAGTGCACGCACATCAGACAGAACTTTCTTGTGAAAAAGGTCAATAACTGAGCCGGTCGACATAGGTGGAACAAACGTGGACCCTATACCTCCAGTAAACCTACTACCCTGTATATTCAATTCAGCATTTTGTTTCTCAAGACCTGCCAAAAATAACACGCATTCTTTCTCTTCATCGGTGTACCGTTCTCGCTTGTGAAATTCTATAACACTCATTGTAGCTGGGACTTCACCCGGCAGTGGTGTCGATCGACTTGCACCTATGTCGGAAAACGTTTTTTTCAGATATAACTTCCTCACACTTTTATAAAGGTCAATTTCAAAATCAACATGACTGTACTGTTCCACCAGGCTGAACCCCAGCCCCTTATTGATGATTGAGGTACAACCCGGTGGCAGTTCCAGTCCACTGAGATTGACAACCAGGTCCCCAGCCGGTTCATTAAAGGATGAAGCAGTTTCTATTTCTTCCAGGATATCTGACGTCTCCTCCTGGATGATCTGCGGACACTGGTAGCTTTTTCTCTCTCTGGATCTTCGCCTTTTTCCCCTCCCGCTCCTGACCCTCCTTCTAAAGGGACTAGGGCAGGGCTGGGGGTAACTGATCCTCCTTCTAATGGACTTGAATCAGAGTCAGTTGTCCAGTAATCACCCCGTGGCGTGGATTCTCCTCCTGTTCCAATCAAAGATCTTGTCATGCTCATAGTCATTTTTATCTCTCAAAAACTTGTCGCACTTGCGTTCCTTAATTTCTGCTTGCAATACTGTTAGCTTTTTTCAAAGCCATTATGCTGCCGGTCCGTTAACCTGGTTCTAAGTTCTTCTTCGGCTCTATGTAGTTCTTGTGTTACAGATTTATACTCTTGTTCGTCTCTGGCCAGTACGGTCTCCAGGATCTGGTTAGAAAAATGGATATGTAATTTGGGTACCAAACATGGCATTTTTTCTCACGCGCGTGCAAAACGCGCTACAAAGGTTTGCACCTGCGCGGGAAAAACGCGCATATTCCCGCAACGCACCCGCCTCTTATCCGGGCGTCAAACATGACGCCCGTGTGAAAGAGGCCTAATTCCCTCACTGGAGCGTGATCAGAAGATGCGTGACTACAAGCGCACGCTGGTAGACACGCTGCTGATGGCATTTCCACCTGACACCGGGGCCTCAGTGGAAGTGCAAGGTGAAGGCAGAGGAGGAGGAAGTAGTCGCCAACGCAGCTAGGTCACCGCCAGCACCTCAGAAGGCAGGGTTAGCATGGCCGAAATGTTGAAAGCTTTGTCAGCACGCTACAAGAACCAGCACTACCAGCTGATATTAAACGCCTTAGCAAGAGGCAGCATTTCAGCAACATGGTGGAACATTATGTGTGCACACGCCTACAGGTACTGACTGATGGGTCTGCCCCATTCAACTTCTGGGTCTCCAAATTGTCTCCAAAAATCACTGTGGAACCTGAGGTATAAAGTCGCGTAATGACGCAATGGACGTGATAGCGGCGTGATGATGCGCAAGTTTGTGCGCAAAACGGCTGTCCAGCTCTAACCACCTGCATTGGCGTTCGCCCGCAGCCCTCATTGTTTGCGAATTTATGCTGTAACTACAGCGAAATATAGCAGGATTGTAGAATTCCATGGTGAGTGCCGCCTTCTTTTATTACTTTCCTCGCATGGCGAATCTAGGACCTCATCATCCTCCACATCATCTTCCACCCACTCTTCACCCCTGTCCTCCTTTCGGTCTGCACACTGCAGAATGGCGCAGCAGTTGGCACCTGTGTTTTGTCATCATCAGAGATGAGCTGAGGCGGTCCTCACATGTCCACATCCTGAAACATAAGTGGTTGGGCATCGGTGCACTGAATCTCTTCCATTTCTGGGGCAGGGCTATGTAGATGACCCACGCAAACCCTGCCGGCAGAGTGATCAAAAAGAATAAGAGACTGCTGCATGACTTGGGGCTCAGACTACTTGGCTGATTTGCAGCAGGATGAGGTGAAAGACAGACAGACAGACCTGGTGGGAGACAATGTGAAGGAACTGAAGGCACTGTCAGCCACCCAATCTACTATCACCTATACTTGTTCTGGCTTTAAAATTCATAGAGCAGCATTCGGGCATGCAAAGTAACTCTGAACGTTCTGTCATCTACGTGCACCTGAGGAAGGTGTTTCATTTTGACATGTAGCTGGCACAGATCGACCCCGTCCTCTCCCTGCAACAGGAGCTCCACCAACACCAGCAGCACCACGCCCAGGGCCACGTCTCTTATTTGACGCTCTCCTCATTCTTTGCGGTCACCCCGCAAACTAACAGATGGCTTTACTAAATTTATTTCCCTGATGGTATGCAGAAATTAAGAAAAAAAATTGGTTTATGTCACACAACAATATAACAGACGAATTTAAGAAATGTATTTCCCTGTAAGGTATGCAGTGCCGTTGTACTTGAGAGAAAAAATTGGTTTATGTCACCAAATAATGTAACAGACGAATTTAAGAAATTTATTTCACTGTCAGGAATGCAGTGTAGGTGTACTTCACACAAAAATTGACTTGTCGCCCACCTAACAGACGGATTACATATTATATTTGTGTGGCAGGGGTACAAAGATGTTGCATTGCACCAGGGGTCAAGTCCTCGAAAAAAAAGTGTGGGAACTTACCCAAGTGCCTCCGCGTGACGTCACAGTGCACTGCGTATGCAAAGGGCAGGGGAGGTGGGGAGGAGGACCAAGCAAGTACCGTTTTTTTTTTTTTCGCCCTAAAGGATGCACCTAGGTTTTAGAGGGGGACAATAAGAAAAAAATTATTTTCATTACACCTCAGGTCAGACCACCAATCAGACCCCCAATGTTAATAAGACCTCAGCTAACAGCCCTAATAAGATCCCCAATGATAATAAGACCTCAGCTAACAGCCCCAATAAGATCCCCAATGTTAATAAGACCCCAATAAGACCTCAGATCAGACCCCAATATGAATGACCCCCAATACGACCTCAGATCACCCCATATCTCCATGCCTCATAGAAGCCCCCAGTTGACTCATAGCAGCCCCCAGTGCCTCTTCATCCGCCCTCCAGTGCCTCTCCATCAGCCCCCCAGGGCCTCTCCATCAGCCCCCCTGTGCCTCTCCATCAGCCCCCCAGTGCCTCCCATCAGCCCCCCAGTGCCTCTCCATCAGCCCCCCAGTGCCTCTTCATCATCCCCCGAGTGCCTCTCATCAGCCGCCAGTGCCTCTCACCAGGCCCACAGTGCCTCTCACCAGGCCCACAGTACCTCTCACAAGGCCCCTAGTGCCTCTCACAAGGCCCCTAGTGCCTCTCACAAGGCCCCCAGTGCCTCTCACAAGGCCCAGTGCCTCTCACCAAGCCCAGTCAGTGCCTCTTACCAGCCCCATTCAGTTCCTCTCACCAGCCCCTTTCAGTGCCTCTCACCAGCCCCAGGCAGTGCCTCTCACCAGCCCCAGTCAGTGCTTCTCACCAGCCCCAGTCAGTGCTTCTCACCAGCTCCAGTCAGTGCCTCTCACCAGCCCCAGTCAGTGCCTCTCACCAGCCCCGTTCAGTGCCTCTCACCAGCCCCGTTCAGTGACTCTCACCAGTCCATAAAAAAAACAAAAAAAAAACACTTGCCCTCTCCTGCTCCTGGACGCCGCCGCTCCTCTTTTGCTGCTGTCGGCTGTGCTGTGAAGGCTGCGCACAGCGTGACGTCACAGAGCGACTCACTCCTGTGCGCAAGCTGCAGAGCCGACAGCCGTGGACCAGGAAGCGGTGAGTACAAAACCTTCACTGCCTCCTGGTCCTTTTGCCCTGAATGGGAACGGCATTCCTGCTGTGAAAAAAGTGCAGGAACGCCGTTCCCACCCGTTCCCCCTGGACTCGAGCCCTGCATTGCACCCACAAAAAAAAATCACAGCAGTAAGGTCACCCACAGAACAGCCAGACACATTATCTTTCTGTGTCAGGGGTGTAAAAATGGTGTATTGCACATGTGCCCTGGCTGGACATTTGTGTACCTGGCCTATTTTGTTGTAGTAACTCACCTTCCGAGACACTTGTGAATGAATGGCCTGATAATCGTGGAAATGTCCCCCCTCAATCTAATAGATGGATGTACTGAATTTATTTATTTCCCTCTCAGATATGCAGTGCAGGCCGCAGGGGTATGTCACACCAAAAAAAAAAGTGAATTTGTCACCCAACACAATCTAACTAATGGATTTACTGAATTTATTTCCCTCTCATATATGCAGCGCAGGCCGCAGCAGTATTTCACAGCAAAAAATGTGAATATGTCGCCCCACAATCTAACAGATGGATTTACTGAATGTATTTCCCTGTCAGGTATGCAGTGCGAGTTTACTTTACAGCAAGAATGGGAATATGTCAACCACCGAATTAACAGACATATTTACTATCTTAATTTCCCTGTCACGTATGCAGTGCAGGTGTACCTCATACAAAAAAAATGGTTTTAGGTCACCCACAGAATTAACAGCCAGATTATTACTTATATTTCTGTGTCAGGGGTACTAAGATGGTGGATTGCACCAACAAAAAATCGCTATAGGTCACCCAGTCACTGAGTCACATGATGCACCAGCCAATCACAGCCATGCCATTAGTAGGCATGGCTGTGATGGCTTCTAAGTGCCCACAGCTTAAAAGCTTGTTGATTGGTTACCCTGCAGCCTTTCAACAAGCTTTAGGCTAGTTTCACACTAGCGGCAGGACGGATCCATCTTGCTGCTAGTTCAAGTGTGTTGCCAGACTGCCCCCTAGTCCCCATTGACTTAAATGGAGGCGGGGACGGAGTTCCTGTGCAGCACGGCAGTGCACGGCGAGAGGCCGCTGGACTAAATGTCGGACATGTCATAGTTTTAGTCCAGTGGCCTCTAAAAACCCTAAAGTCCGGTACGAACCCGAACTTTACAGTTCAGGTTCGCTCAACACTAACTGTAGGTACTGTAGTTCTGCACTTGATAATGCTTTTCAACAATAATGAAGTATTAAAATCACGGAATAAATTGGTCTAAATGGCAAAAGATGCTCAAAACCCCATATGCGGTGGCGCATTTCTAACCGGGGGAGCAAATCCTGCCCAGCAAAAATGCATGCAATGGAGGATGCCCGTAACGGACTACATGTAAGACAAATGTGCGGATGGGGATATAAAAACAGAAAATCACAGAAAATGGTGTACAATGGTAAATGCAATTGACAATTTATGGCTAAACCATTATGCTGATATTAAAAATGAGATAGTTCGCCAATATATTCTTATATCAAGAACATACCAGAGCCTGCCCACCCTGTCAAGGTCTCTCAATGTGGCACGGGACCAAGCGCTAACCTACCTTTGCCGTATGGACAGTTAATGATGGGTGCATAAAGTCCGACACACAGCCAGCAGCTCCCAGTTACCTCCAGACTGAAATAAATACATACAATGGGAGGAGGGAGGAGGCTGTGAGTCCCACCTATAACGGGCTCATGTGACGCAGGCTGCCCAGGTGCACCTGAATGTTACTCTTAGATTAAAATCAAGGCACATTCAAACCTGAGGTTGTCCCACCTCCAGGCATACATATACAAGCAAAATCATGGATTAACTTGGTATAAATGGCAAAACATGCACGAAACCCCAAATGCTGTTGCGCATTTCTACCCCGGGGAGCAAATCCTGCCCATGTGATCCAATGCTAACAGCAATCCCCAGCACAACAGCATTTGTATGTGTGATTTCACACTGGAGGTAACTGGTAGCTGCTGGCTGTGTGTCGGACTTTATGCACCAATCAAAAACTGTCCATACGGAGTAGGTAGGTTAGCGTTAGGTCCCGGGCCACATTGAGAGACCTTGATGGGGTGTGCGGGCTCTGGTATGTTCTTGATTTAAGAATATATTGGCAAACTGTCTAATTTTTTATATCAGCTTGAGGGTTTAGCAATATATTGTCTATTGCATTTACCATTGTCGTGCTCTACCTGAGGCCTGCATTACTAAGTGGCTGCTTTCATAAGTGGAGTTAAAGAAACCGGAGTTTAGGAAAAGGAGCAAGAAACAGAGATTCATTAGATCATCCTTGTATACAGTTGGTTTGATTCTAGCTAGTCTTCCTACTGCTGTAAGGGACCACAGTAAGTAAGAATCTTGATGTCACTGCTCTATATTGTATTTTTTTTTCCCCTCTCTTTTCCTGCGTAATCCCCATTTAGTATGACTTCCATTATTGACAGCGCCGTCCAGTGCACATCTGATGTATGCAGTCCTGGAACAGCCGTTTGAGGGTGTATATGTTTGCTCAAAATGTGAGCAAATTACCCGTTTGGAATCGCACATTGAGTCTCTAAACAGGCGAGTTGCAACACTGAAAGCCACTGACAATTTGGAAAAGAGTTTGCTGCTCACTGAGCAAACACTCTATGGGGTAGATGTGGGGGAGGGTGGTAGCGAGGAGGCTGAGGAGAGTGAGGTAGTTAGCTGGGTAACAGTAAGAAAGCGATGTAGAGGGAAGAGTGCCAGGGAGGCTAGCACTGATCTGACACACCCCAACAAGTTTGCACGGTTGGCAGATGAGGGGGATGACAGTTCAGGGACGGCACCGCTGCAGCCAGACACTTCCTCTGCCAGTCATGGGAATGTCAGCTCCAGTAAGCAGGGGACCAGGAGAGCAGGGCAGGCCAGACAGGTGCTGGTAGTGGGAGATTCAATTATTAGGGGTACAGATAGGGCTATCTGTCACAAAGATCGTGATCGCCGAACAGTGTGCTGTCTTCCTGGCGCTAGAGATCAACACATCACAGATCGGGTTGACAGATTACTGGGAGGGGCTGGAGAAGATCCAGCAGTCATGGACCATATCGGAACCAATGACAAAGTTAGAGGAAGGTGGAGAGTCCTTAAAAATGATTTCAGGGTTTTAGGTCAAAAGTAGTATTTTCTGAAATACTGCCTGTACCACGAGCCACACAAGAAAGGCAGTGGGAGATTAGGGAGGTTAACAAGTGGCTCAAGAAAAGGAGGGGTTCAGGTTCCTGGAGAACTGGGCCGACTTCTCAGTCGGCTACAGGCTCTACCGTAGGGATGGGCTGCACCTCAATGGGGAAGGGGCAGCTGTGATGGGGAGAGCTGTGATGGGGAGAAAGATGGCTAGAAGGTTGGAGGAGTGTTTAAACTAGGGACTGGGGGGAGGGTAATTACATTATAAGAGGGGAAGATAGTGCAGATAAAGACCAGGTAGTGTGACTGGGGGAGGAATGGAAGGGGGGACTAGAACAGCTCAGAATGAAAGATGTAGATGTAAAAAATACACATAAACCTGTCAAATGTATGTATACTAATGCCAGAAGCCTGACTAACAAGACTGGTGAAATGGAATTAGTGATGTGTGAGGAGAACTATGACATAGTGGGAATTACTGAGACATGGCTGGATAATAGCCATGACTGGGCAGTTAATATAAAAAGTTACAATCTGTTTAGAAAGGATCGTCAAAACCGGAGAGGCGGAGGGGTCTGCCTCTATGTGAAGTCATGTCTAAATCCCGTAATTCGAGAATACATCTCTGAGGGACATGAACATGTGGAGTCACTGTGGGTAGAAATACATGGAGCAAAAAGCAATAATAAAATATTAATAGGAGTGTATTATAAACCACCTAATATACCAGAGTCCACAGAAAATATATTACTAAACGAGATAGATGAGGAGGCAAATCATAATGAAGTCGTTATTATGGGGGACTTCAACTACCCAGATATAGACTGGGAAACTGAAAGCTGTACATCCCAAAAAGGAAACAGGTTCTTGGCAATAGCCAAAGACAATTTCCTTTCCCAACTGGTTCAGGACCACACTAGAGGAACGGCCATACTGGACTTAGTATTAACCAATAGACCTGATAGAACAACAGGTTGGGGGACACCTTGGAAATAGTGACCATAAAGTTATAACCTTCCAATTATCTTTCAAACGAGAGTTTCTAAAGGGAGGAACAAAAATACCAAACTTCAAAAAAGCAAAATTTAGCCAACTAAGCGAGGCCATAGGCCTAACTAACTGGGACAATGTCCTCAAAAATAAAAATACAACCATAAAATGGGAGATTTTTAAAAGCATTGTAACATCTAATTGTGAGAGGTACATACCTTCTAGTAATAAAAGGCTAAGGAACAATAAGAAACCAATGTGGATAAATGGAACCGTAAAGAAAGCAATAAATGACAAAAAGAAAGCATGTGTTAAGGCCGATTCATTGGCCTGTGTTTGTGGGAGGGGCGATGATGACTATATCTGGTCGGGCGTCCCCTCCCACAGTGAACGTCGTCTCCAGTGTATGGTGTGGGAGCTCTACATACCGTCCTCAGGGCGCAACAAGGGTGCAGCGCTACACGGCAGTTCCAGGCCCTGACTTTCTACGGTCCAGATAAGTAGCTGCCTCATCCAGCAGCATCGTTGCTTTAAGTCCGGCCGGCGGTGTTTCAGCTCCCTTGGTAAGGGGGAGCAGCACCGCACCGGAGCGGTCTGCCAGGGAGACACGCTCTTCTCCCCACGCGGCATGACACGTAGGGTGCAGGGCACAGCGTGTGCCTGCTCGATAAAGTATTGCACAGGCTGCTGTGCTGTTAGACAGGCAGGGGGGGGGAGGGGCGGACAAATTAGGCTTCAGCATGTTGTTTCTATCCAGGGGGTGCACAGGTGAATTCACTCAGCAAGGGGGAGTAGTAAGGTTCAGGAAGAGTGTGTGTTTAAAAAAAAAAAAAAAAAAAAAAGAGGGTGTGTGACTTTAATGAAATGTCAAAAAAATAAATAACATACATTTATTATGGGGAAGGGACATTGAGTCTAGTGTTCTAGTCAGGGTATGTCAGGTTCTTAGAGTAATCTCACACTAAAGCTATACTATGTGGAAAGCACGTCACAGGAGTCGCTTACAGGGGTCACTCGACCATGTATTCAGCTCTGCTCTGCAGCCGGCTGTCATGTGTTTTACTAACGCAGAGCTACTAGTGAGGTGGGGTGCATAGCATGCACGGTGTCTTTTAGTCAGTCTCTCCTCCCGCACTATTCAGGCGTGCACTCACCTCTTCCCCTCGCTCTGCTCTGCAGCTGGCTGTCATGTGTTTTCCTCACGCAGAGCTACTAGTGAGATGGGGTGTGGAGCATGCACGGTGTCTGTTTTAGTCAGTCTCTCCTCCCGCACTATTCAGGCATGCACTCACCTCTGCCCCTCGCTCTGATCTGCTGGCTGGGTTCCACAGACACGCATAGTTGTGGCTCTGGCGCCCTCTATGTGGCCACAGCTGGAAGTGCGGGGCAGAGTGTGAGTTCAGGCTCCAGTGTTAGTTTAAAAAAAAAAAAAAAACATATATATGTGTGTATAGTTTATGTGTATATATACATATGTATAGGGGCACTGTTAGGATGTTGGTCCACAAGGTGGATTCGGCGCCAGATTCTGAATAGGGTTACGCTTGACGCACGTTTTTTACGCATACGTATTCGACTTGTTATTTCATCAGTTCGCCATGATACCACATTAGTGGCATTGGTAAAGATTAAAGGGTTTCTTGCATTTATCTCTCCAGGATCAAGTGTTTATATATGCCTTGATGTTCAGGCGATTGCTGACTTTCCATGTGGGACCACGTTATCAGGCATTGGTACGGTATTTCTCTTTTATTCCAGAGGTATACAGTAAATTTCCTAGTTTCCTGAGGTCACGTCGAGCTCAGGTTTTGCTGCCATTTTTTGGCCCCCACTGGCTAGCTGATGGGTGGACGAGTGAGGTTGGTTGATCCCGGGTTCCACAGATTTCAGCGTTGGTTGAACTTTATCCTATAATGGCGGCTGTGCATGCAGGGGGTCGGGAATAGGCTGGTTACATGATGTATGTCAATGTCGCGGTCATGGATATTTGATTAACGGCTTGGTCCTACTGATATCTTTTGTTAGGTGTCAGGTGCTTCGCTCGTTACTACACCAAATTCATTACACACATTCATGTACCCGAATCCAAAATATAGCTGCCGATGCCCTGTCCCGAGCTAATTCTCTTTCACAAGTTTCCCGAAGCGGACGTCTACGGTGCCACAATGCCTCGGTACGCTTTACTACTTCCGATCCCATTACCCTGGCTGCAGCTCGCTCGTTGGCAGCGAAATCGCAATAGGAGGTTGTGATAAAGCTCTTTGATCGAGTTTGTGTCCTTTTTGGCCCCCTTCAGGCGTCCCTTCAGCGTCGCGGTTCCGGCATAATTCTAACCGCTTTTAGGTATCCAGTAGGTAGGGGTCATTCCTTCATGTTTAAGCCCCGACCACAAGTGTTAAGGCCGATTCATTGGCCTGTGTTTGTGGGAGGGGCGATGATGACTATATCTGGTCGGGCGTCCCCTCCCACAGTGAACGTCGTCTCCAGTGTACCCACCCTACCCACCCTTACTTTCACTATCTCACACCAGGGGATGCCCCCCTTCAGGCGTCCCTTCAGCGTCGCGGTTCCGGCATAATTCTAACCGCTTTTAGGTATCCAGTAGGTAGGGGTCATTCCTTCATGTTTAAGCCCCGACCACAAATAAATCACTAAAACAGGAGGGGAGTCAGGAAGCACTGATAAACTATAAGGAAAAAAATAGAATATGTAAAAAACTAATAAAATTTGCCAAACTACAGACCGAGAGATTAATTGCCAAAGAGAATAAAACTAACCCTAAAATGTTCTTCAATTATATAAATAGTAAAAAATATAAATCTGAAGGAGTCGGCCCTCTACATAGCAATGAGGGGGGTGTTGCAGAGAGCGACAAGGATAAAGCAAAACTATTAAATATTTTTTTCTCCACTATATTCACTGTCAGATGAAATGCAGAATGTAAAAGTAAATTCCCCATTAAAAGTGCCCTGTCTGACCCAGGAAGAAGTACAACAGCGACTTAAAAAGAATAAAATAGACAAATCGCCAGGACCGGATGGCATACACCCCCGTATCCTAAGGGAATTAAGTGATGTCATAGCCAGACCTTTATTTCTGATATTTACGGACTCTATACTGACAGGGAATGTTCCACAGCATTGGCGCATAGCAAATGTGGTGCCAATATTCAAAAAGGGTCCAAAAACAGAGCCTGGAAATTATAGGCCGGTAAGTTTATCATCTATTGTTGGTAAACTGTTTGAAGGGTTTCTAAGAGATGCTATTTTGGAGTATCTCAATGAAAATAAGCAAATAACGCCATATCAGCATGGCTTCATGATGGATCGGTCATGCCAAACGAATTTAATCAGCTTCTATGAGGAGGTAAGTTCTAGACTTGACAGCGGTGAATCAATGGATGTCATATATCTGGACTAGTGTTGAGCGCGAATATTCGAAAAGCGAATTTTTTTAGCGAATATCGGCACTTCGCTAATTCGCGAATATTTCGAATATAGCGCTATAAATTCGCTATTTCGAATATTCGTTTTTTTTTTTTTTTTTTTTAGTTATATTTTTTTCTTTCCCACTTCCCAAAAGTAGTTCTTACCTGTCATGAGGATTCCTGGCTTCCTGGCTGCTCCAGTCAGTGCCCGTTGCCGCTTCTGCCGACTTCCGTGCTCATGGAGCGTCCCCTTCCATGGGAAAATCTCTATATACTAAAATGTACTGTCGGATTTGAGGAATTACGTTGAAATCGCAATGCGATTAATTCAAGTTATATTAATCGCATTGCGATTACAACTTAGCACTGCTATCTTACATAGGCTAGAATTAACGAATATGGAATATATAGCTATGCACTAGCAGTGCTAAGTTGAAATCGCAATGCGAATACTTTAAGTTAAATTAATCGCATTGCGATTTCAACTTAGCACTGCTGCTATATTCCATATTCGTTAACTTCGTTAATTCTAGCAAGCTGACCCATTATAAACCCAGCTCTAAGTTGAAATCGCAATGCGATTAATATAACTTGAATTAATCGCATTGCGATTTCAACGTAATTCCTCAAATCCGACAGTACATTTTAGTATATGGAGACGTTCCCATGGTGATGGGGACGCTCCATGAGCACAGAAGTTATGGTTGGCTTGGTAGAATTAGCGAGGATGACGAATATGACGAATGTATTCGTCATATTCCTCAAAACGAAGATAACAAAGTATTCTACATCTTCGTTTTAGCTACCTATTCGTCAACTTCGCTAATTCTAGCAATAATCATCAAATAGGAAGGTTGACTTACCAGACAGCTGTGTTAAATTCGCTATGCGATTTTTTTTTAATACAATAATTATATTACTTGATATGATAATATTATTATAAGTATTCTATTTATTAAAAAAAAAAAAATCGCATAGCGAATTTAACACAGCTGTCTCTATAGTCAACCTTCCTATTTGATTGCTAGAATTAGCGAGGTTGACGAATAGGTTGCTAAAACGAAGATGTAGAATACTTCGTTATCTTCGTTTTGAGGAATATGACGAATACATTCGTCATATTCGTCATCCTCGCTAATTCTAGATATGAAACCAATAGGAAAGTAGCCTTAAGTACAAATCGCAATATGCGATTATTTTAATCGCGATAACTAGAAAAAATGACGAATATTCGATTTCGACGAATATGAAACGAATA
Source organism: Bufotes viridis (assembly GCA_033119425.1). NCBI lineage: Eukaryota > Metazoa > Chordata > Amphibia > Anura > Bufonidae > Bufotes > Bufotes viridis. The sequence goes on along the minus strand of CM065589.1, from coordinate 548,329,544 downwards.
TTCATTCGAATATTCGCGAATTTCGTCGAAATCGAATATGGCACCTGCCGCTCATCACTAATCTGGACTTCTCCAAAGCATTTGACACCGTACCTCATAAAAGATTAGTATATAAAATGAGGATGCTCGGACTGGGAGAAAATGTCTGTATGTGGGTAAGTAACTGGCTAAGTGACAGAAAACAGAGGGTGGTTATTAACGGCAGATACTCAGATTGGGTCACTGTAACTAGTGGGGTACCTCAGGGGTCAGTATTGGGCCCTATTCTCTTCAATATATTTATTAATGATCTTGTAGAAGGCCTGCACAGTAAAATATCTATTTTTGCAGATGACACTAAACTGTGTAAAGTAATTAACACTGAAGAGGACAGTTTGCTACAGAGGGATCTGGATAGATTGGAGGCTTGGGCAGAAAAATTGCAGATAAGGTTTAACACTGACAAATGTAAAGTTATGCACATGGGAAGGAATAATGCAAGTCACCAGTACATATTATATGGTAAAACACTTGGTAACACTGACATGGAAAAAGATCTAGGATCTAATAACTATGTATAAATATATCAGAGATCTGTCCCATCATCTATTTATCCCCAGGACTGTGACTGTGACGAGGGGACATCCTCTGCGTCTGGAGGAAAGAAGGTTTGTACACAAACATAGAAAAGTATTCTTTACTGTAAGAGCAGTGAGACTTTGGAACTCTCTGCCTGAGGAGGTGTTGATGGTGAGTACAATAAAGCAATTCAAGAGGGGACTGGATTTATTTCTGGAGTGTAATAATATTACAAGCTACAGCTAATAGAGAGGGGTCGTTGATACAGGGAGTTATTCTGATTGCCTGATTGGAGTCGGGAAGGAATTTTTTTCCCCTTAAGTGGGGAAAATTGGCTTCTGCCTCACAGAGTTTTTTTGCCTTCCTCTGGATCAACTTGTAGGAAACAGGCCGAACTGGATGGACAAATGTCTTTTTTCGGTCCTATATACTATGTTACTATGTTATGTACTATTTTAACATTGTCAGTGATTTTTTTATTTTTTTAAAATGTAGTTTGCCAATTGCTGGGTGCAGAAGGCTTGCTGATTCAATATAGGTATGTATGCACCTGGTTATGCTTCTATGCAATAATGAAGATTAAGACTTTAGTATAAGAATTAGAGATGAGCGAACACCTGAATGTTCGGGTTCGAGAAGTTCGGCCGAACTTCCCGAAAATGTTCGGGTTCGGGATCCGAACTCGACCCGAACTTTATCCCGAACCCCATTGAAGTCAAAGGGGACCCGAACTTTTGGGTACTAAAAAGGCTGTAAAATAGTCCAGGAAAGGGCTAGAGGGCTGCAAAAGGCAGCAAAATGTAGGTAAATGCCCTGCAAACAAATATGGATAGGGAAATGAATTAAAATAAAATAAATAAAAATTAACCAATAATATCAATTGGAGAGAGGTCCCATATCAGAGAATCATGCGTCATATCACCCACCACTGGAGAAGTCCACTTTCAGTTATTTTGGCCCCAGCACCCAGACAGAGGAGAGAGGTCCCACAGCAAGGAATCATGCGTCATATCACCCACCACTGGAGAAGGCCACTTTCAGTTATTTCGGCCCAGCACCCAGACAGAGGAGAGAGGTCCCACAGCAAGGAATGATGCGTCATTTCACACACCACTAGAGAAGGCCACTTTCAGTTATTTCGGCCCCAGCACTCAGACAGAGGAGAGAGGTCCCACAGCAAGGAATCATGCGTCATATCACCCACCACTGGAGAAGGCCACTTTCAGATATTTCGGCCCCAGCACCCAGACAGAGGAGAGAGGTCCCACAGCAAGGAATAAGGTGTCCTATCACCCACCACTGGAGGAGGGCACTTTCAGTTATTTCCGCCCAGCACCCAGACAGAGGTTCATTCAACTTTGGGCTCCAACACAAGATCATGGTAAAGTTAAAAAAATGAGGATTCAATAATGAAGTGCCCCGGAGTACAAGAATACATAGTTGAGGGGGAGGCAGTTATAAATGTCTATTCTGCACAAGTGAGGCACAGGTCCTGTGGGATCCATGCATGGTTCATTTTTTATGAACGTCAGCTTGTCCACGTTGGCTGTGGACAGGCGGCTGCGTTTGTCAGTAATGACTCCCCCTGCCATGCTGAATACACGTTCAGACAAAACGCTGGCCCCCGGGCAGGCCAGCACCTCCAAGGCATAAAATGCAAACTCTGGCCACGTGGACAATTTGGAGACCCAGAAGTTGAATGGGGCCGAACCATCAGTCAGTACGTAGAGGGGTGTGCAGACGTACTGTTCAACCATGTTAGTCAGAGGAGCTGGCCGTGACACTGCTGAGTTGGCGATCTCTTGCTCCTCCTCTGCCTTCGCCGTGGGCTTCCACCTGTTCCCCTGTGACATTTGGGAATGCTCTCAGGAGTGCGTCTACCAGCGTGCGCTTGTACTCACGCATCTTCCTATCACGCTCCAGTGCAGGAAGTAAGGTGGGCGCATTGTCTTCGTACCGGGGATCCAGCAGGGTGACAACCCAGTAGACCACACATGTTAAAATGTGGGCAACTCTGCTGTCGTTGCGCAGGCACTGCAGCATGTAGTCGCTCATGTGTGCCAGACTCCCCAGAGGTAAGGACAAGCTGTCCTCTGTGGGAGGCGTATCGTCATCGTCATCCGTATCCACCCAGCCACGCACCAGTGATGGGCCTGAGCTGTGTCAGTGCCACCCCACTTTGAACCTGCTTCATCCTCATCCTCCTCCACCTCCTCCTCATCCTACTCGTCCTCCAGTAGTGGGCCCTGGCTGGCCACATTTGTACCTGGCCTCTGCTGTTGCAAAAAACGTCCCTCTGAGCCACTTCTAACAGACTGGCCTGAAAGTGCTAAAAATGACCCCTCTTCCTCCTCCTCCTCCTCCTGGGCCACCTCCTCTTTCATCATCGCCCTAAGAGTTTTCTCAAGGAGACATAGAAGTGGTATTGTAACGCTTATAACGGTGTCATCGCCACTGGCCATGTTGGTGGAGTACTCGAAACAGCGCAACAGGGCACACAGGTCTCGCATGAAGGCCCAATCATTGGTGATGAAGTGGTGCTGTTCCGCAGTGCTACTGACGCGTGCGTGCTGTAGCTGAAACTTCACTATGGCCTGCTGCTACTCGCACAGTCTCTCCAGCATGTGCAAGGTGGAGTTCCACCTGGTGGGCACGTCACATATGAGGCGGTGAGCGGTAAGTCCGAAGTTCCTCTGTAGCGCAGACAGGCGAGCAGCGGCAGGATGTGAACGCCGGACGCGCGCACAGATTGCCCGCACTTTATGCAGCAGCTCTGACATGTCGGGGTAGTTGTGAATGAACTTCTGCACCACCAAATTCAGCACATGCACCAGTCAAGAGATGTGCGTCAAACCGGCTAGTCCCAGAGCTGCGACGAGATTTCGCCCATTATCGCACACCACCAGGCCGGGCTTGAGGCCCACCAGCAGAAACCACTCGTCGGTCTGTTGTTCAATATCCCGCCACAACTCCTGTGCGGTGTGGAGCCTGTCCCCCAAACATATGAGTTTCAGAATGGCCTGCTGACGTTTACCCCGGGCTGTGCTGAAGTTGGTGGTGAAGGTAAGTGGCTGACTGGATGAGCTGGTGGAAGCAGAGGAGGAGGAAGCCGAGTAGGAGAAGGAGGCTACAGGAGCCAAAGAATGATGCCCTGCGATCCTTGGCGGCGGAAGGACGTGCGCCAAGGAACTCTCCGCCTGGGGCCCAGCCGCCACTACATTTACGCAGTGTGCAGTTAGAGAGATATAGCATCCCTGACCGTGCTTACTGGTCCACGTATCTGTGGTTAGGTGGATCTTGCCACAGATGGCGTTGCGCAGTGCACACTTGATTTTATCGGATACTTGATTCTGCAGGGAAGGCACGGCTGTCTTGGAGAAGTAGTGGCGGCTGGGAACAACATACTGTGGGACAGCCATGGACATCAGCTGTTTGAAGCTGTCTGTGTCCACCAGCCTGAATGACAGCATTTCAAAGGCCAGTAGTTTAGAAATGCTCGCATTCAGGCCCAGGGCTCGAGGTTGGCTAGGTGGGAATTTATGCTTTCTCTCCAAGGTTTGTGAGATGGAGAGCTGAATGCTGCCGTGTGACATGGGGGAGATGCTTGGTGACGCAGGTGGTGGTGTCGGTTGCACATCCTCTGTTTGGTGGGCGGCAGGGGCCAACATTCCTCCCGAGGCGGAGGAAGAGGCCGAGGCAGCAGCAGAAGAGGGAGCAGGGGGAGCCAGAGTGAGTTCCTTGCTTTTAAGGTGTTTACTCCACTGCAGTTCATGCTTTGCATGTAGATGCCTAGTCATGCAGGTTGCGCTAAGGTTCAGAACGTTAATGCCTCGCTTCAGGCTCCGATGGTACAGCGTGCAAACCACTCGGGTCTTGTCGACAGCACATTGTTTAAAGAAGTGCCATGCCAGGGAACTCCTTGAAGCTGCCTTTGGGGTGCTCGGTCCCTGGTGGCGGTATCCAGTAGCAGGCTAACTCTCTTGGAGGCGGCTGTTCTGCTTTTGCCCCCTGCTCAATCTTTTGCTACGCTGTTGGCTCGGTCTCACCACTGCCTCTTCCTCTGAACTATGAAAGTCAGTGGCACGACCTTCATTCCATGTTGGGTCTAGAACCTCATCGTCCCCTGCATCGTCTTCCACACAGTCTTCCTCCCTGACCTCCTGTTCGGTCTGCACACTGCAGAAAGACGCAGCAGTTAGCACTTGTGTTTCGTCATCATCAGAGATGTGCGGACTGCGATGAGATGGTATTCCCATGTCCTCATCATCAGGAAACATCAGTCGTTGTGCATCAGTGCATTCTATGTCTTCCACCACTGGGGAAGGGCTAGGTGGATTCCCTTGTGAAACCCTGCAAGCAGAGTCTTCAAACAGCATAAGAGACTGCTGCATAACTTGAGGCTCAGACAGTTTCCCTGATATGCATGGGGGTGATGTGACAGACTGATGGGCTTGGTTTTCAGGTGCCACCTGTGCGCTTTCTGCAGAAGACTGGGTGGGAGATAATGTTGTGAACGTGCTGGATCCACTGTCGGTCACCCAATTGACTAGCTCCTGTACCTGCTCAGGCCTTACCATCCTTAGAACGGCATTGGGCCCCACCAAATATCGCTGTAAATTCTGGCGGGTACTGGAACCTGAGGTAGTTGGTTCACTAGGATGTGTGGCTGTGGCAGAATGGCCACGTCCTCTCCCAGCACCAGAGGGTACACTAACACCACCACGTCCGCGTCCCTTACTAGATGTTTTCCACATTGTTACCGTTCACCAAGCACCAGAATAAGAAAAAAAACATTTTGCCCAATGTATTGATTTCAAATTCAGGCCTTTTTTTACAGGCACCTAACACTATCTGCCTATTTATTTATGTAGCGTATTACACTAATTCAGGCACAGCAGTAACCACTGATTTAGGGGAATATCTCTTTTAGTGCTAGTATTTAGGACCTGGATGAAAGGTATCCTTTTATGGACAGATTTAAACTAGGCCTGCAACAGCTGAAACACCAGATTCAGGGTATTGCTATTTTGGCAATTGAATTTCACCCCACAACAAAATATATAATTTGCAGGACACTATGAAACTTGGCCAGCCAACGCTGAAACCACTGATTTGTGGTATTGCTATTTTGGCAATTGAATTTCACCCCAGAACAAAATATATGTTTTGGCGGACACTATTATTGTTTGCTGCCAGTGCTGGGACACCAGATTTAGGGGATTGCTATTTTGGCAATTGAATTTCACCCCAGAACAAAATATACCCTGTTACGCACAGATTTAAACTAGGCCTGCAACAGCTGGAACACCAGATTCAGGGTATTGCTATTTTGGCAATTGAATTTCACCGCAGAACAAAATATATAATTTGCAGGATACTATGAAACTTGGCCAGCCACAGCTGAAACCACTGATTTATGGTATTGCTATTTTGGCAATTGAATTTCACCCCAGAACAAAATATATGTTTTGGCGGACACTATTATTGTTTGCCAGCCAGTGCTGGGACACCAGATTTAGGGGATTGCTATTTTGGCAGTTGAATTTCACCCCAGAACAAAATATACCCTGTTACGGACAGATGTAAACTAGGCCTGCAACAGCTGGAACACCAGATTCAGGGTATTGCTATTTTGGCAATTGAATTTCACCCCACAACAAAATATATAATTTGCAGGACACTATGAAACTTGGCCAGCCACAGCTGAAACCTCTGATTTATGGTATTGCTATTTTGGCAATTGAATTTCACCCCAGAACAAAATATATGTTTTGGCGGACACTATTATAGTTTGCCAGCCACAGCTGTGACACCAGATTTATGGTATTGCTATTTTGGCAATTGAATTTCACCCCAGAACAAAATATATGTTTTTGCGGACACTATTATAGTTTTTTAATTTGTATCATATGCAAATAAAGGTCTTTTGTACAAATGGTAAATAGAAGGAAGGTATATGGCAGAGGATAAAGAACTAGCTGACTGCCTCAATGAATACTTCTGTTCAGTTTTTACAAAGGAAAATAAAGGAGAAGGACCTCAGTTAGGGAGGAAGACTAATGAATCCTTTGATGCATGTGTATTTACAGAGGAAGAGGTTCTAAGTCAGCTGTCTAAAATTAATACAAATAAATCACAGGGGCCTGATGGGATACACCCAAAGCTATTAAAAGAGCTTAGAGGTGTACTAGCAAAACCATTAACAGATCTATTTAACCAATCACTGGTAACAGGTGTCGTCCCAGAAGATTGGAAATTAGCAAACGTTGTGCCAATTCACAAGAAAGGTAGTAGAGAAGAATCAGGCAACTATAGGCCAGTAAGCCTGACATCAATAGTGGGGAAATTAATGGAAACCATACTCAAGGAGAGGATTGTGGAACATCTAAAAACCCATGGGATGATTGATAAAAAACAGCATGGGTTTACTTCAGGGAGATCATGTCAAACTAATCTTATTGACTTTTTTGATTGGGTGACTAAAATAATAGATGGCGGAGGGGCAGTAGACATCGCTTATCTGGACTTTAGTAAAGCTTTTGATACTGTCCCACATAGAAGGGTTATCAATAAACTGCAGTCTCTGAGCTTGAGCTCTCATATTGTTGAATAGATTAGGCAGTGGCTGAAGGACAGAAAACAGAGGGTTGTAGTCAATGGAGTATATTCAGACCATGGTATTGTTACCAAACTACTAAACTAGTACATGGATTGCAGGACAAAACTTACCAGGAAAGGTTAAAGGACCTTAACATGTATAGCTTGGAAGTTAGAAGAGACAGAGGGGATATGATAGAAACTTTTAAATACATAAAGGGAATCATCACGGTAAAAGAGGAGAGAATATTTAAAAGAAGAAAAACTGCTACAAGAGGACATAGTTTTAAATTATATGGGCAAAGGTTTAAAAGTAATATCAGGAAGAATTACTTTACTGAGAGAGTAGTGGACGCATGGAATAGCCGTCCTGCAGAAGTGGTAGCTGCAAATACAGTGAAGGAGTTTAAGCATGCATGGGATAGGCATAAGGCCATCCTTCATATAAGATAGGGCCTGGGGCTATTCATAGTATTCAGCATATTGGGCAGACTAGATGGGCCAAATGGTTCTTATCTGCCGACACATTCTATGTTTCTATGACGTCATAATGCCATCATGGTGACGTCATATGTCACAAAATGCAAGATTTTGCGCAGTATCTTCCAACAAGATGGCCGCAGCGGCCCCTTCGCGCACAAATGGATGAGGTGAGTATGTTTTTATTTCTTGCCATTTCAGTGAAAAATTATTCGTTATCATGAAGCGTGAGGAAATTTGGCTTTGCAGCAAATATAATTTTTCCTGAAATTCAGACCAAAGTCAATTCGCTTGACCTCGATTTCCTCATCAATAATTGTATCTATCAAGATAGTGTGTGTAAAAAGTAGATCAAGTAGAGCAAGAACTGATTAAACAAGTGTAAACAATTTAGATGGCATGTACCAAGGGAGGGTCAAAACTCCAAATCTGTCCATCCTACAAATCATAAAACTAAAGTAAATTGTACACAGATTGAACCAGTATTCAATATCAATTTCTAATAAATATTGCTAGGGAAATATCCCTTCACCTATAATTGTTGGAATCCAAATTGAAAGGGATACGAGCGCTTGGGGAAATTAACACAAACATTGGATGTATGTGAATCAGATTCCTCTTTAATTCGAAGACAAGCCTGCAGTATATAGGATTAGAACAGAAAAAAAAAAACATCACATGACAAACAGGACATTTGCGATTATAACATATTGCTCAGAAGCTCATACATATGTTTCCGTACTTCTCTTCCCCCCCCCCCCCCAATTCCTGAGACTCAGGCGCCTCTGCTGAAGAGGAAACTGTTGGGATTGGGGCGGAGGTGTGGGTACTGTTACACGCATTAAGTGACTTTTTATTATCTGCATGTAACTTTGTTTTTAGAACCTTTTTCTATGTAACCCAGTAAGCTCTCTTCAATACACTGACCTACATCTCCCACACCCCATATACACAAGATGGAGGACATGCTTATACAAAATGGATTCTCATCCCTCACAATTCCCCTATTTTGAGATATCTTCAGTTCTGCAGCTGGCGCAGGACAGAAGATTTTCTCAATAATCTCTTCTCTTGGTACATACTTTGTTTGTGCACATAAACAGTAGCCTAAGCAATACATATACTATGAGGAAAACTATGGCGACTTGGACAATCATTTGAAGAATTCCCATGAACCACCCTCCAAAAGTTTTGAACCAGTTGGCAGGGTTCAGGAAGGAAAAGGTGCCTACACACAATGAGTCTTTGTCTGCACTATTTTCCTGTAACCATTTGTCTCTAATGGCTTTCATCTTTTCTATTCCAGATTTTACCTGTAGGTTACCTTGGGGATCTATTTAATGGCAACAAGCAGGTCCTACAACCTGACACATACCTCCTTCCTTTACTGTCAGTTAGTCTAAAACCAAGGTGTGTTGATTGGTGATAATGATTATCTGGTTCTGGACAATGTTAGAGGTGTTCATGAGTCTTAACACCGCCCATATCTGATCATCCACATAATCAGTTGCCACCACTAGCCTGTCCCATATCTGCATTACCATGGGGCACAAGAACAAGGTACTGAAATACTTATTGGAGATGCTCTTCTCTACTATGTGAGGTTTCCCTTCGATACAGAGTATGTTTAGGTACAGCGTTTATATCTATGTCTGAATGGGGTATTATGAAGGTTGCAGGAGTAAGCTTGGCAATTGTACATAAACCAGTGACATTTCTGGGCAACTACTTGTATACCTTATGCCAACAGACCAGAAATATATCTTCTGGGACTGCAACCACCGAACTATCAAACAACTGAGTTATCAATTTGGCCAGTCGGACACCTTCTGCGAGTTTTGATCCCTTTTCTCGACCCTCTGAGGAGTTAGAGGTTATTCCAGCAATTAAAACAACTAAAGTACGGTTGTTGCAGGCCAGATTCTTACCCTTTACAGGATCTATACCAACACACTGTACTAGGCTGTTCTGGTTAGAGTCATTACAGGCGAATTTCTTATGAGGACTAAAAGACATACTTTTCGACTGTATTTACAAACAAAAACAGTGTGTCCAACTTGGAAAGCATGACACATTGCAACACATGTTTTCGTTCCAGGGGGTAGAGCTATAATTAACTGGTGGCCCTGATCTGTTTACCATGAGCCAGGGGGGCTCAGCCCATCCTGCAATGGGTAAGGGTGCTTCCCTGTCTCTAGTTTTAGACTTAGCCTGCTTAATGCCTGAGAAAAAGATAGTAGAGTTGGTCAGTTCATCAATTCAGAAAAAGTTAGGGGCATGGCGAAATAGGGCATACTGGCTGAAATCACAGGACTGTTAATACAGATCCAACAGTCCCTCAGTTTTTCAATGTCGTTCAGTCCTTCAAACAGCACCTGATGGTGCCATATGAAAACATTGTCCCATTCATCATTCAGTGGACAAAACACTGCTGGTAAGCCATTTCTTGGAGGTATTCTTTACATTTGCCTTTGCTACTGGGAAGGCTTCTGGCCATCCATAAAAGAGATCAACACCCACAAGAACAAACTCGTACACACCTACCTTAGGTAGCTGTATAGTCTACCTGCAATCTCCAATCTTGTAAAATGGCCTCGGGGTGTGCTTTCTTCTTCACCACTTGACTGGGATTATTCAATGCACAAATCATGCAACCTTGTACAGATCGAGCTGCTACTGTGCAAAATCCTGCTGCAATCAAACCAGCATTTATGACACTTACCATAGCACCTTTAGACAGATGGGTAGGCCCATGGGCCTCCTGTGCCATAGCAGGATATATTGGATGAGGTAAGCAAGTCCTTTCTTTGTTTTTCCAGATACCTTGTTAATCAACCTTGGCCCCGTGCTTTGCCCAAAGTATTTTTTTTTCCTTTTTCCTCAGTAGGGGCTTGATCAGTCATTTGATCAGTCTGGAGCATACTTGCAGACACATCTTCAAGCTTCAGGATTTTCTGTAGTGCGGCTTGTTTGGCCGCTTTGTCAGCTCGATCGTTACCTTTTTCTTCCACCGTGGTGTTGCTGTTATGTGCCTTGACCTTGATGATGGCAACTTCCTCTCGTAACAACAGAGAGTGCATAAGTTCTAGTACAGAGTCTTTATTCTTTATAGGCTGGCCTGCAGATGTTAGGAAGTCCCTGGCTTGCCAAATAGGTCAAAAGTCACTTGCAATACCAAAAGCATACCTTGAGTCTGTGTAGATGTTCACTTTCTTTCCTTTGGCCATTTTACACGCCTCAGTGAGTGCGTTCAACTCTGCCTCTTTGTGTTACCACTGCATATCCAGTATGGAACCAGCCATCCTCTCCCATGAACCTGCTTCCATCTACAAAATACTTAGTCAGGATTAGAAAGAGGTTTTTCATGAACATGTTCAAAATCAGACGTTTTCTGCTGCATTAATTGTACACAATCATGAGGGTCATGTTCAACAAGATTAAGTTATAAGTTCTGATACACCTCCCTCCCCCATTTCTGAATCTGTAATCGGTAACAGAGTACAGGCTGTAGTCTCAGTTGTCTGGCCATGGAGGTATGTTTTGGTTGCACTTGAGTGAGCATGCCTTGAATGTCATGAGGAGTTTAAACAGTTACAAGATAGTCCAGAACAGTTTCAGAAACTTTTTCAATCATGGCTTGCACTGCCGCTACTGCCCTGACACAAGAGGGGATGCCTCTGGCAACAGGATCAAGGCGACCAGAAAAATAGGCAATGGAGCGTTGCTGATCTCCGTGTTTCTGAGTCAGTATAGCAGTGCTATGCCCCTGCATTTCAGAACAAATAAAACAGAAAGGTTTGTCATATTTTGGAATGCCCAGAGCAGAGGAAGACCGTATGCACAGATTCAAAGTATGAAAGTTATTAATAGCTTCTTCTGTAAGATGAACGGGATCAGAAGATAAACAGTCATAGAGGGGCTGCATTAACATAGATGCGTGCCATATCCAGGGGCGGCAGTATGTATCAAGACCCAAAAATACTCTCAAGTTCTGTGCTCCTTTGGGCACCTGTATCTTTTCCACTACCTCTTTTTCATTCAGGGGTAAGGTGCCCGGCACCATGGGAGAGGCAGTGTCCAAGAAATATCACCTTGTCTTTACAAAACTGCAGTTTATGCCTAGAAGCTTTACACCCATTTTCTTGGAGAAAAATTAGAGTGGCAGCTTGACCAATGGTCTCTGTTTCAGCACACAAAAGTAAGTCATCAACATATTGCAATAAGACCACAGTTCCAGGAGGGGACCAGTTGGCTAGGACAGGCTGTAGGGCCTGACTGTACATGGCAGGCGAATTCTGGGCCCCCTGGGGTAAAACAGTCCATATATACTGGTTCCCTTGAAAGTGAAAGCAAAAAGATACTGACATTCTGGATGCAGAGATACATTGAAAAATGCATTTGCCAGGTCAATCCCAGTGAAACAGGTAGCTATGGATGGAACTTGGGACAGCAGAGTGTGCGGATTGGGCACTATTGGGGTTTGTAGGACTGTGACTTTGTTGACCTCTCAAAGATCATGGACCATTTGATATGTGACTGGCTGACCCTTAACAGCCTTCTTCTTCACTGAAAATAGGGGAGTGTTTGCCGGGGACACAGTCTTGATGAGAACATCTGTTCTGAGAAAATCATCTTTTTGGCTGGACACTGCTATTTCCTGAGCGTGACTCAATGGGTACTGTTTAACCTGCGGGGGCTGACACCCGGGCTTTAGAGAAACCATCATAGGGGACACAGGCAATTTGCCTATGTCCGTCTTTGAGGTGGCCCAAAGGCTCTCGGGGACCTGGCTGAGCAGACTCTTTTCAGATTCTGTCCAATCAGGAAGGTTTAATTCAAACACCATTATAGAAGCCATCATTGGGTAGAGAACTTCGTCTGGGGCTCCAAAGTCTACGTGACTAGTACCATCTGTGTGTAGATGGATATTGGCCTGAGCGCTTGGAGTATATCCGTTCCCAGAATAGGTTTAGGGAGATCATCCTTTACCAAAATTTTGTGATAACAGTACTGTTTTTGATTTTTAGTTTGACTGGTTCAGACTCACGGACAATCACAATTTCCCCAGTGAAACCCATGGCTGGGATGTGGTATGGACTGAGTTGATAGGGTTTTAAGTTCTGGACTGTTTTGGCTGCCCCATGTCGACCAGAAATGGTACTGCTTTTTTATTTCCTATGGATACCAGGATATGTATTTGGGGGCCCACGCACTACTTTTACAGGCAGAACCGTCACGGGGGTACCTGTTTCCTAGTCTGAAGACAGTGGTGATTGTGGACTAAATTGTCCACCATAGTCTCTAGCTTTTCCAGGAGTCCTGCAATCTCTCTTCATGTTGACCTGGTTTGCCGCAATAGTAACATTTAAAATCACGTTTGGGTTCGGGACTGGTGCCCTGCCCCATGTATTTAACTGAAGCAGGTTTTTTTTTCATGTCTAGTTCTAACCCTTTGGCTGCAGCAATTCATTGGGTTAAAGAGGTCACACGCCATTCAGGTTTACAAGCTTTCAGCTTAGCCTGGAGGGCTGGTCAAAGCCCCTCTATGAATGCACATGTCAACAGTTTTCCTCCCATTATTCCAGTGTGATCCCAACCAATGTCGGTCCAGATAGTCCTTACTTCTGCAGCATAAGTCTCTACAGTCTCCTGAGGAAACTGTAGTATGTCTTTAAGACTTCAGGAACTTTATTCCTCCCTTGTACGTGCCCATTTTGTAAAAAACCCTGGCAAATTCAGTCCCGGACTGTAAAGTCTAGACCCATTCTCTAGTCCTAATATCCATGGGGACATTTCTGTGTTCATACATATAGTCATTCACCATTTAGTGTTGTGACTCGCACATATTCAGCAACATCAGATCGTTCAAGTCAGTACACATAGCCCCATAAGTCACCTGTATCTGTTGAAGAGTCCTAGAAGTAGGCAAAGGTCTGTTCAGAGGGTCGGGCAGTCGGGTCAAAAGTCTGAGTTGGCCTTTCGGACTCCAGGGGTGATACTCAGTCACACTGGTGTGAAGAAATTCAGGTTTCTGATTCAGGCTGGTTGCTCCAATGACCTGTCCGGGTGGTCCTGAGGTTGTATCAGGTCTCCCCCCCCCCATCGCCCCCTGTTGTCCTGTTGTGGGTCTGAGTAGGAGTCTTATCTTAGTCAGAACAGGGTAGTGTCCTACAGGTCTGTGGGGTCAGGCGGCACCACAGGCTCTGCATGCATTGGCCCAGTCTGAATTCTGATTGCCACAGACATTACAAGTCCATTCCTCCAGTCCATTCCCTCCTGGAGGTCTAGGGACAGTTGGATATGAGGGAGTTCGCTCGTCAGTGTAATTGTCTTTGATTCGATTTCTGAGTATACAACAATCTACCTCTGACTACTTCTCCTCGCCACCCCTCAGTTTCAACTTCCCCTGCCACTCTAACCCAGGTATTAACTACTTCTTCACATCCATGATCCTTTATCAAACCACAATGTGTCCTTCTGAATCTTTCCTAAGTATCCACATTCAAATTTCCATGCTTCATTCCTACCTTCTTCAACACCCTGTCATTATTTTTAAACCTTCTTTTCCTTCCCTCTCTTCAATTAAAGTCTTAACTGTTTTGTAACCCTCTGGTATACTGAAATTGTTCCCCATTTTGTATGTCAATCTTTTTCCACAGAAAGTTATACAATTATTCAGACGTTTATTTCCCTCAGTTTCCTCTGAATTTTCCCACTATATTTACCTAGTGTATTCTGTTACTGAGTTTCCTAATCAATTGAATCCTCACAAACTGGACATTGGAGTCCAAGGACTTTGATTACCCTTCCTGTATTTCTCCAAGATTTTCCACATACAATAAAGAACAAATAAGGCATATACCCAAAACTAAACCAAAGACTTCCCAATTGAAACTGTCCATCTCTTAAATATAGTGTAAGATAAAGTCTCTTACCTTTTAGCGCTATTTCTTATACCTGCAAATCCTGGACCAGAACGTCCAATTTGTCGGAGACCAGATGAAGTGTCCTTTAGTCGAGCCCCATGTCGGGAGACAAGATTTTGTTAGGGAAATATCCCTTCACCTATAATTGTTGGAATCCAAATTAAAAGGGATACGAGCGCCTGGGTAAATTAACACAAACATTAGATGTATGTGAATCAGATTTCTCTTTAATTCGAAGACAAGCCTGCAGTATATAGGTTTAGAACAGAAAAAAAAAAAAAAAACTCACATGACAAATACTGTATGACATGCAGTTATAAGATATGGATCAGAAGCTCATATGTATGTTTCCGTACTTCTCTCCTCTCCCCTGCACTTCCTGAGACTCAGACGCCTCTGCTGAAGAGGAAACTGTGAGGATGGGTGGGGAGGTGTGGATGCTATTACACACATTAAGTGACTTTTTATTATCTGCATATAACCTTGTTTTTAGAACCTTTTTCTATTTAACACTGACCTACATCTCCCACACCCCTTGTACACAAGATGGAGGACATGCTTATACAAAATAGTTCTCATCCCTCACAATATTAAGTATTTGAGTCAGATCACAATTAAGACAAAACTCCACCTCCACTGCATTTACAGCCATACTGATCAAACCACAATAATCCCTATTACCCCAGATCGCCATGCCATCACCCGAAACCATCATGCTACAATACGATTGTTAAGCACCACAAACCCAAAACTCATTACAAATGCATTTCTCTTCAAATATAAGCCAAATAATCCCCCAACCTCAAAGAACCAATCACCCAGCACTACTGCAAACAGCTATGCATACACCCCTTCCAAATCATGTTACCCCCAACCTAACAACACATTGGTCTCCATAATTCACAAGCATCAATTCATCCAGTGCAGTCACACCAAACACCAATATAATATGCCGAATCAGTGTCATTATCCACTCAGCACTCACCTTCTGCACCCAGAGAAGAATTTCCCTCTGAGACAATCATTAACAACAGCAACTAACCTAAATCACTGAAGTAAAGCTGATATGCTGATCCAATTTTAGACAATGCTGAATTTTACTGGATTCACTGAAAGTGCCATAAAAATTAACCTTTATTAATGTTACATCTAAAATATATTTCAAGGTATTAACACCTTCCCGACTGCCCACTATGTATATACACATCATATCTGCACATGCCCCATGCAGATAGCACGTATATACACGTGCAGGCAGCACTTTAATTCCAGCGCTGATCAGCGTTGGGATTAAAGTTCCTGCAATCAAGTAGGAGTAGGTCAGGTCCCAGCTGGCAGATACAGCGGGGACCCTGAGTAGAAGACAGGAGTGGTTTATTACCTCTTCTGCTTTCTCCTTGGCTGGCAGGAGAGCACTGAACGAGCGCATGGTGAAGGGAGCAGGAAGCGACAGAGCCGCTTCCTCTGTTAATCCCAGTGGTCACGTGACCGCCGGGGGTGTCTGCAGCAGGGGCAGGAGCAGAGCTGCAGGGTCTAAGGAGACCATGATCAGCTCTGCCTGTTTGTCATGATCCCATAGGGGGCTAGTTTCTCCTGTAACTGGGGCTCCCGTGGATGCAGTGAAGAACTAAAGTTTATTTTTTGAGTGATTGTCCTATGATTTTTTGCTTAATGAGGATACGGTTAGATTGGTACTATTTTAGGGGGCGTACGCCTTTTTGATTGCTTGGTGCTGCACTTTTAGTGATGTAAGGTGACAAAAAAAATGTTTTTTAGCAGTTTTTATTTTATTTTTTTGATGGTGTTCACTTGAGAGGTTAGGTCATGTGATATTTTTATAGAGCCAGTCGATGCGGACACGGCAATACCTAATATTTCTACTTTTCATTTTTTACCTATTTTTTACAATTTTTTTTTGTTTATTTTGGGAAGAGAAAGTTTTTTTACTTGAAACTTTTAATTTTTTTTGGGGGGGGGCTTTATTTTTTTCACTTTTTTCACTATTTGTTGTCATATTCTGGGACTTCAACTTTTGGGGGTCTGATCCCCTTTAAAATGCATCACAATACTTCTGTATTGTAATGCATTGGGTATAAGTGTATTACACACTGTAATACTAACAGTTTCAGCCTACCTGCCTATGAGATCCAGGGGGCTGGATATCACAGGTTATCACAAAAAGCAGCCACGATGCCTAAGGAATAGAAATATATGGGCTGCAAAACAGATCCGTTCCATTTCTGTTATGCAGGGGAGTCCTCTCCTGCATAACGGAAGCAGGGCGGATCCATTTTGCAGCCCATAGACTTCTATTATGACGGGATGAATAACGGAATGCCTCTAAAGGTATTCCGTTAAGCATTCCATCATCGAATTGCGTTATGGACCGTTGTAACGGAATCCATAATGCAATTCACCTTTTACCAGTAAACAAAGCGTGAACGAATTTCATAACCTGAAATTCGCTCATCTATAATTATTATGTATGATGTGGATTTGGAACCACTGCACCCAGCAAGCGGAAGATTTGAAATAACCCAGAGACCATCTAGCGTTAGGGTCAAATTAGCTGGGAACATTTAAGAGCCTAAGTAGGTCCACTAGAAGCTGGTATCTCTCCTTGCCTCACCGCAAAAACACATCATCAATGCTGAGGATAAATATCGCAAGCATTTTTCCTCTCTAAATAGATAAGTAATCTTTCTGCAATCTAGATACATCCTGACACTGCAATCATATGTGCATCTGGAGAACAATCAACATACAATCTGCAACCTAAGAAATGTTCAAGTATTTAATTAAAATTGGAGTTTAGTTCACCATTGCATTTGACTAACAATTTATTAGCACCCACTTGGTTAAATAGTAGTGTTGAGCGCAAATATTCGAATTGCGAATTTTTATCGTGAATATTAGCACTTCGAGAATTCGTGAATATTTTGAATATAGTAATATATATTCGTAAAAACGAATATTCGTTTTTTGTTTTTTTTTTCATCTGAACTCATTACCTAGTATACCCCCCTGCTTCTTGCTTGTGGGCCAATGTGAGAAGGCTGTAATATTGTAGTCTGTAGTGAATTAGAATATTCCTTATTATTTAATTTATTTTCTCTTATGCAAAAAATCGGCAATGTAATATTCTCGTATTGCGAATATTCTAATACACGAGTATATATGAATATTCGAAAAAATTTTGACGATTATTCTAAAAAACGATCTGAAGTCATGATTCCTCCCTGATTAAGTTGCTTTTGGGCCAATGACTATTCACATTAAATTGGAAAAAATGACGAATATTCTAAAAAATGAATATATAGCACTATATTCTATAGTGCTATATATTCGTGTTTTAGAATATTCGCATTACGAATATTACATTGCCGATTTTTCACAAACAATTGAATAATCTCGAATTGCGAATATTCGCAAATATATGACGAATATTCTAACGAATATTTACAAAATATTGCAAATTCGAATATTGCCCATGCCGCTTATCAATAATAAATGTGGTGTAATCAATAATAAAGGTGCTTATCAATAATAAAGGTGTATGGTATTTTGTGTATTTACAGATATTTTAATATTTATGTCATATTGTTTTACTTACGTTTTATTTACCACAAGTTTTTAATAAACTTAATTTGTAATTTTCTATCACCTGGAGTGCCAACTGTGCTATTTTATAAAATTGTGAAAAAAAACTTCTTTTTTGCTTAGCTTAGATATATTTCATTTTCTTCCTTACATGCTGGCAACATGTGGATACATCTTCTGCTTCATCACAGCGAGAGCGGTACTGCATTAAAAGTTAAAGTATAAAGGATGCAAGAAATAAAATCCCAAAAGAATATTTCACGCAATAACTTTTAATGATAGGCAACTTGAACATTTAAAGGGTCAATGAGACACATGAAAAGTTTTGATCGGTAGGGGCCTGAGCACTGAGACTCCCACCAATTACTATAAAAAGAGAGAGAAAAGCTCACATATCACACTCTTTCCACACTGCTGGGCTTAATAGAAGTCTATGGGCCAATCTCAGTTCGGTCCTCTGGAGAGAGGAGAGAGAGTGTGTTATGCAAACTGTTTTATCTCCTCGTTCTAGGGATCTTTGGGGGTTTTATCACGCAGACCACTATTAATGAAAACTTTCAAAATCTCTCTTTAATATAAAAAAAAATTTGAAAACTCAATGACACTTTTAAAGTTCCCTAGGATCAAAGGACAACTTTTTTTAACTATTAACATTTTTAACCGCTACAGGACCGCCTAACGCAGGGATGCGTCCTGCGGGCGGTCCTGTAGTTCTGAGACGACGCATCGGCGCGTCATCCCGCGAGAGCCGAGACTTCCTGTGAACGCGCGCGCGTTCACAGTGAAGCACGTCTCAGGAGTTCTCCTACAGCCTGCCAGCAAGATCCATCGCTGGCAGGCTGTAGATGCGAATTAAATTGCATCAAAGAGCTATATCAGACGCTGTTTTGTGAACAGCGTCTGATATAGCTGCTACCTGGTCCTCTGGTGGTCCCATTTGCTGGGATCGACCACCAGAGGACCAAGTAACTATGTAAAGTTGCACCAAACACTACACTAACCCCCCCCCCCACCTATTAACCCCTTGTTAACCCCTTGATCACCCCATCTAGACCCCCTGATCACCCCCCTGTCATTGATCACACCCCTTGTAAAGCTCCATTCAGACGTCCAAATGTGTTTTGCGGATCCGTGAATTCACGGATCCGTGGATCGGATCCGCGGATCCGCAGATCCCCAAAACACGGACACCGGCAATGTGCTTTCCGCATTTTGCAGATCCGCACATTGCCAGAACTATATAGAAAATGCTTTTTCTTGTCCGCAATTGCGGACAAGAATAGGACATGTTCTATATTCTTGCGGAACGGAAGTGCAGACCCGGAAGCGCGGATCCGTAATTCCGCATCCGAGCGGGACAAAGTCTGTCCCCATAGAAATGAATGGGTCCACAATTCCGTTCCGCAGACAGAATTGCGGACGTGTGAATGGGGCATAAGGGTCTCTTATCACCGCCAGTTAGTTAGCTACTTGTTAGGAAGCTAGCGCCCAGCCCACCGCACCGCAGTCACTGATTTTGGCAGAGATTTTTTTCATCCACATTGATCGATGCAAATGAAAAAATCTGTGCCGTTCATTTTATTATTTTTTCTCAGCCCAGAGGCTGAACGGAAAAAAAAAATCTCATTACCCGTATGCTCAATATAAGGAGAATAGCAGAAACTCCTAATGCTGGCCATACGTGTAATGATTGCGGAGACCTTCAAATGCCAGGGCAGCACAAACACCTCACATGTGACCCCATTTTAGAAAGAAGACACCCCAAGGTATTCTGTGAGGGGTATGGTGAGTTCATGCAAAATTTTATTTTTTGTCACAAGTTAGTGGAATATGAGACTGTAAAAAAAGAAAAAAAAAAAATCAATTTCCGCTGCCAGGGCAGTATAAACACCCCACATGTGACCCCATTTTGGAAAGGAGACACCCCAAGGTATTCGCTGAGGGGCATAGTGAGTCCATGAAAAATTAAACTTTTTGTCAAAAGTTAGCGGAAAGGGATATATTTTTTTCTGTGAGGGGCATGGCGAGTTCACAGAATTTTTATTTTTTGCCACAAGTTAGCGGAAATTGATATATTTTTTTTATTTTGTTTTTTACAAAGTCTCATATTCTACTAACTTGTGACAAAAAATAAAATTTTACATGAACTCACCATACCCCTCACGGAATACCTTGGGGTGTCTTCTTTTCAAAATGGGGTCACATGTGGGGTATTTATACTGCCCTGGCATTTTAGGGGCCCCTAAAGCGTGAGAAGAAGTCTGGAATCCAAATGCGTAAAAATGCCCTGTGAAATCCTAAAGGTACTCATTGGTTTTAGGGCCCCTTTGCGCATCTTGGCTGCAAAAAAGTGTCACTCATGTGGTATCGCCGTACTCAGGAGAAGTAGGGCAATAAGTTTCAGGGTGTATTTTTATATATACCTATACTTTGTGTGAGAAATATCTCTGTAAACGACAACTTTTAAAATATTTTATACAAAATTGACAATTTACAGAGATATTTCTCTCACCCAACAAAACACATTGCCCTACTTCTCCTGAGTACGGCGATACCACATGAGTGACACTTTTTGCAGCCTGGAGTGCGCAAAGGGGCCCAAATTCCAACAGTAACTTTACGTTTACATGGCGGCTCACAATTTAGCCCGCCCAAAATGCCAGAACAGTAAACACACCCCACAAATGACCCCATTTTGGAAAGTAGACACTCCAAGGTATTCATTGAGGGGCATAGTGAGTCCGTCTGAGATTTTATTTTTTTGCCAGAAGTTGGCAGAAATTGAAACTTTTTTTTTTTTCTCAAAGTGTCATTTTCCGCTAACTTGTGAAAAAAATGAAATGATACATGAACTCACCATGCCCCTCCGCGAATACTTTGGGTGTCTTCTTTCTAAAATGGTGTGATTTGGGGAATTTATACTATCCTGACATTCTAGCACCTGAAGAAACATGACAGGTGCTCAGAAAGTCAGAGCTGCTTCAAAATGCCGAAATTCACTTTTTTGCACCATAGTTTGTAAACGCTATAACTTTTACCCAAACCAATAAATATATACTTATTGGACTTTTTTTCATCAAAGACATCTAGAACAATAAATTTAGAGAAAAATTTATATAGAAATGTAGTTTTTTTAAAAAAAAATTTACAACAGAAAGTGAAAAATGTCATTTTTTTTGCAAAAATGTTGTTGAATTTGTATTAATGGCAAAAAATGTAAAAATGTCAGCAACAATGAAATACCACCAAATGAAAGCTCTATTAGTGAGAAGAAAAGGAGGTAAAATTCATTTGGGTGGTAAGTTGTATGACGGAGCAATAAACGGTGAAAGTAGTGTAGTGCGGAATTGTAAAAAGTGGCCTGGTCATTAAGGGTGTTTAAGCTAGGGGGGCTGAAGTGGTTAATTAGCTGCACTGTTTGTACATTTGCCTTTATGATTAACTCCTTCAGCCCATTTTTTGCTAATTTGTCAATTTGACATGTGTCACTTTACAGAATGTGGCAATCACTTTGAAACACTTTTAATTATCCTAGCGATTTATGACTGTCTTCTTGTAACACAATGTGCTTTATGTTTAATGTAAATTTGAGTTGATATGTTTTACCTTTTTTTTAATAAAAAAATCCAAAATTTACCAAAAATGTTTAAATATTCGCTATTTTCTAAATTTGAATTTCTCTGCTTTTAAGATGGGTCATGATACCTCATACACTAATTATTAATTAACATTCACCATCTGTCTACTTTATGTTTGCATCATTTTGTTAATATCCTTTTATTTTTTTTGTAAGCCGTTAGAAGGCTTAGGTTTTTAGAAGCACACTTTCACATTTTGATGTAAATTTTCAAAATCCACTCTTTTAAGGACAAATTGAGGTTTGCAGTCACTTTGTGGGGCTTACATAGTAGAAACCACCCATAGCTGAACCCATTTTAGAAACTACACTCCTCAAGTTATTCAAAACTTATTTTAGAAACGTGGTTAACCCTTTATATGTTTCAAAAAAATTAAAAGAAAATGTAAGAAAATTTTTAAAATTCCACTTTTTTTGCAGATTTTACATTTTAGTCCATTTTTTCCTGTAAGTCAGAGAAGGTAAACAGCCAAAGAAACCTCAATATTTATTACTCTGATTCTGAAGTTTACAGAAACACCCAATATTAACCTCTCTATGGGCACATGGCAGGGCTCAGAAGGAAAGGAGTACCATATGCTTTTTGAGGGCAGAATTTTGCTGAAATGGTTTTTGGGTGCCATTTTACATTTAAATGCACACTAAGGTAGAATCTCCCTAAAAGTGACCCTATTTTGGAAATTTCATCCCTCAAGGAATGTATTGAGGGGTGCACTGACTTCTTTGAACCCACAGGCTTTTAATAGAATTTAGAAACAGTCAGGTGTGGAAATAAAAATTTTAATTTCTTCCAATAAAATGTTGCATAAGCTTCCCATTTTTTATTTTCACAAAGGGTAACAGAAGAAAAAACACCCTAAATTTTGTTAAATATTTTCTCCTGAACATGGCAACACCCCATATGTAGTCGTAAATTGCTGTTTGGACACATGACAGGGATCAAAAGAGAAAGAGTGCCATATGGTTTTTGGAGGACAGATTTTGGTGGAATGGTTTATGGGTACCATGTTGCTATTGATCAGCTGATCAGTACAGCCATTTTCTGACAACCATACATATTATTTTTCTCTCAACAGAGCATTAATTTTGGTTCTACATACAACTTTTTGATTTTTCTTTTTGGGAAACAGGGTAAAGGTTAGGCAGAAATTCTGTCATTGCCTTTTGGGATTTGTTATTAAGGTAAACACCGTGGGGGAAAATAACACATTATCTTTATTCTGCTGGTCAGTACGATTACACAGATTCCAATTTTATAAAGTTTTTTTTTTTTTACGTTTTTGCCACTTATGCTCAAAGCATTTTTGAAAAAAAAAGAAAAAAAATGCTTTTGTGTCACCATTTTCTGAGAATCATATTTTTTTATTTGTCTGCCAATCGTCTTATGTGGGGACTCATGTTTTGCGGGATGAGGTGACATTTTCAGTGCTTCCATTGTGAGATACATTGTACTTTCTGATTGCTTGCTACTACACTTTTTGTAAGGCATAGTGAGTCGTGATTAAAAAAATAGCTATTTTGGAACTATGTTCTTTTTTATGACAGGGTAGATCATGTGATATTGTAATAGAGCCAGTCATTATAGATGTGACGATACCAAATATGTTGCTTATTCTTTTTTCTTTTTTTTCTATTTTTTACAATTTTATATGTGTTTATTATGGGAAAGGGTGTTTTTTTTCACTTGAAACTTTTATTTTTTTATTACTTTATTACTTTTTATTTTTGTCCACTGTGGGACATTAGTTTTTGGGGGTCGTATCCCCTCTACAACGCATTACAATACATGTGTATTGTAAAGCCTTGACAGTCAGTGTATTACCAGTGTAATAAGCTGACAGCCTGCTTGCCTGTGAGACCCAGGGGGCTGTATCTCACAGGCTTCTGCAGAAAGCAAGCCTCAATGCCTATGGAGGGTATCGAGCTGCCTTCTCAGCCATCAGGTACCTGTCACCTCATCACAGTGACCTGATTTGGGCCACGTACATGCCACTGTCAGTGCTGACTGCGGCATCCAGAGGGTTAAATCGCTGGACTTAGTGTATTCACTGATTCCAGTGTATACAGAAGGGGCTTGTCTGTCAGGAACAGCTGGACCCCTGACACTGATAAGGCAGGCGAAGCTTCTGCACCTGCTTGATCAGCATGCTGTACCTGTACGGCGGCTGTTGGGAAGTCACTTCCTAATGCGCATTGTATGTATGGCAGATGTCGGGAAAGAGTTAACCAGCACTATTTAGGATTATTTACAGTTAAGATGCAGAAAATATGTATTAACCCTGTTATTAATGTGCACATTTATAAACTACTAGTTATCTTTATAACTGTTCTCTTTTACTAATACAAAGCCTCTTAAACATCCATGCACATGACTGGAGTCTTTATTTTTTTCACTTGTTAGGTATCTTGATCAGTTTTATAAAATGAATGAATGGGGTTGAAATGTTTTTGACCTTTCCACAGCTTGACCAATTAAAATTGCCACACCTGTAATTTACAAACATGTATCCATCCTTACCTTTTCTTGAATTTCAATATAGTATTTTTTAAATTTCAACACAATATAGTGATATTCTAGGAAACTCCCTGACAGGCAGCAATCCACACTGTTGCTACTGGGTGGCTAAACATTGACTTATACAGTATCTCACAAAAGTGAGTACATCCCTCAAATGTTTGTAAATATTTTATTATATCTTTTCATAGGACAACAATGAAAATGTGACACTTTGATACAATGTAAAGTAGTCAGTATACAGCTTGTATAACAGTGTAAATTTTTTCCTAAGTAAAAATGGCCAAATTGTGACCAATTAGCCATTTTCTCTCCCCGGTGTCATGTGACTTGTTAGTGTTACAAGGTCTTAGGTGTGAATGGGGAGCAGGTGTGTTAAATTTGCAACATGGTGCCCAAGACTATACAGCGGTTTAACATAAATTACATAAATGTATTTAAGCGTTTAATTACTACAAGACACAAGGTATAGCAGCAATCTACCTGTGTTTTAAGTTGATGAGCATCAAGCCTCAGTTGTCCATTTACAAAATTTCAGTTTTCACATGGTCACAATTCAATAGTTTTTTGTGGGGGGGTCTTTCAATTTAATTAAGCAGCATATATATGCAATTACTGCAGCAATACCCATGGCATGGCAGCAATCTGCCTGTGTGTGTTAAGTTGAAATTGAGCGTCAAGCCTCAATCATACGTTTCCGTATTTTCAGTTTTCAAACAGTCTTTCCCCGGAAATGAGGCCAGGTCCTTTTGTCCCCCTCATGATTGTTTCGGCCTGGCTTTAACTTATCCGCCTCTTCCTCCTGCTCCATGGACATGTTCCAATCCTCAATAGCAGCTGGGCACAGAGTCATTCGCACTAACCTTCTTCCTATCACATGTATCATGTGAAGCATTGCCATGCCATGTTGAAGCTGATTGGCCTGGGAGAGAGTAGCTGCCAAGCAATTGTTGCAGTATATGAAGAAACAAACATCGAGCAGGCTGTCAACCTGCCGACACCAACTGGGCAAGGCGGTCAAAGACAATGGAAGCAACATCCTGGCCGCCCTGTTCCTGGGCGAAATAACACATGCTCACTAGTGGTGCAACTTCTTCTAAATTAGTACACTAGCAGCAGACATTTCAGTCTCCTCAACATGATGGAGCAGTTTTTTCCATGTGCCACGCCAGGCTAAGGTTAGTCAGCAAGCCAACGACTCTTGCCTCAATGCCAAGGTGTAACGGACCTCCTGGCACACCGACTGGGTACCTCCATTGATGGATGCTCCTAGTGCTTCCTGAGGGCTCCAAGCACTCCGCTTTACACAACACACACTGCAGACCCCTCGAACCGCCGCAGCTTGGTTTGGGTCTCACCGTCTCCTACCCACCCTGGAACTACGACAAGGCTCCAGGCTCCGGTGGGTAAACATCTCTTCCTTCAGAAAGCAGGAACCAGGAACAAGCTCTTAAAAGAGCTCAGTGATTATAGCCAGGGGAGTATACAGCGTATAGCAAACCACAGGGTAGATGCAGCCTTTTCCCCCACACATGAGACGAGGCTCTATGCTGGGGTAAAACAGAAACTCCTTTAATGACCACACAAGCATTTCCTTTTATACACATTTTCCAACAAGATTACCACCCACGTGGACATTGTTGGGAACTGAGGACATAAACATAGCAGCAAATCGTTTACAGTTTCAAATTTTAAACATATCCCATTCATCAATGTACATTTAACAACTACAATGAGCATTGTCTGTGACCCAATCAACAAACACAATGACATTGTCCGTGATACAATCAACAACACAATGGCACTGCCTGTGATACAATCAACAACACAATGGCATTGTCTGTGACCCAATCAACAACACAATGGCATTGCCTGTGATACAATCAACAACACAATGACATTGCCTGTGATACAATCAGCAAAATAAAAGTTATGAATCCAGGCAATAACAGGGGTTCTGTTCCAGTTAAAAGTCCAAGGGGCAGAAACAGTACCTTTTAAAATCCAATATGCCCAAATAGTGTGCCAGGGGCCATAGTCACAGGGCAAGAGGCTGGCAAGCAGGCCTCTCCAGCAGCCCCAGTGACAGTTCAGTCCGTCACACCAGGTTTAGGCCTACTTAAACTATGGCCAATCTCTGTGGCATGCCCAGTTCCCTGACCCCATGGATTTCTGTGCAGGTAGATGGGAACAGTTGCCGAACCCGCACAGAACACTCTTTATCTTATTTCTTGCCTGTCAACCAGTGTCATCTCAGAAGGGATTTTTAGCACTGCAGGGGGCATGTTGACACCCAAACAGACCAAGATGTCTTCCGCCAGTGTCCAAAAAGTCTCTTTTGTCAAAATAAACAAAGCCGGGATTCAGGAAGCTTTTCACACTTCTATGGCTGATTCTGATGTATAAACCTCGCCCACCTTGCCTTGCTGGCGGTGTCCAATCTTGCTACTGTTGCTGTCTGTCTTCTGTCTGTCTGCCTATTATCATGTTCTGTAAGGCTGCTGCTGCGACCTGCATCATGCTACTAATGTCTCTGAATCATCAAGTTTACATGTATTCAGTTTCTACACACGGTTGAAATTTTAAAATTTTTCATATCATTGCTTACATTACAGATTCAAAATAAATAAATTGGAGGTGAAGGATGGTTACATTTCGTTAAGGCGCAGCATATATGTATGCAATTACTGTATCAATACTGACATTTTGTCACAGTCCAAGCAATTCTGCAGCCTGCATCAAGTCACTGCCAATAATGCTTGAGGGTCAGTTTCCGTGGACTAACTTTCCACACAATTGAAATTTAAAAATGTTTTGTGGAGCGAGGTTAACTTTCTTTAAGGCAAAGCATAAATGTATGTGATAACTGTATAAATAACCCCATTTGCTCACAATCCAGGCAATGCTGCGGCCTGCATCATGCCAGTGTCACTAATACCTGAGGGTCCTTTCTTGTGCATTCACTTTCCACACGGTGGAAATGTAAATATATATATATATATATATATATATATATATGAAAAGACAAAAAGTTATGAATAGCATCACTCCTTGGAATGCCAGGTGCTAATCACTGTAGGGTCCCGGACCTTTGGATCAGCAGGAAATAACAGAATAGAGCAGGCAGCACCCCGGACTTGTGAAGAAAATGTGGGTTTTATTAACACCCAAACAACTGCAACGTTTCAGCTCGCCTCAATGTAGCCTTTGTCAAGCAAAGTGTAGTGCTCAAGTGAACATTATATAGCGGAAGCTCATAGTTAATTACATAACAATCAATCAGTAATCAAGGTGATAAAATAGTACAAAAACAGTGTACAAAAATAATTTTGACATGATCATGTGATAAATTTAAATATAATGCGTGATTGGTATAAAATCAAGTTCATTGCATAAAAGATAAGCTTTCTAAAGCAAAAATGTTGATAATACAATTAAATAATTCAATTACGTGCAGGTGTGTAAGTGATTGAATAAAATAAGGACATACGCTAGTCACGGAAGCTTCCATGGATCGCAGGCTTGTCGTGGTACCTAATGCGCCTGCGCCTGGTTAAACATCGCAAGAGTATGATGCTGCCCGCTCACAAGTGCGCAGGATCCTCCTCTCGCCCATCCCAAAGATGGAGTCACTTGTCTCTATGTCACACTGTGCATGACCAAATAGGACCGTAATATAGCTAATGACAATCACCAACATTGTATAACCTAGTCATCTATGGACATAATATATTATAAAATAAAGGCAAAATCATGAGTATTCAGGTTCCAATATGATGAAATGGGTGACAATCGCATAACATGTTTATGTCTTACGTGTCCTCCCCAAAGGTAAGCAGGGATCAAATCAGCTCCATGCCTATTAACCCCTACCTTACATAGGTTGGTGCCTGTCTCATGAATTCCTTATGACATCATTCTTTGTATACATCCCCTTGGGTCCGGGTTTGGTGCATGTTGCACCATACACCTCATCAGAATCCATAGCAACGGAGGAGGGGATAGTTCTCACCCGATCCACTCCTACCATGAGATGGTACAAAAAAGGATGACTTACACATATACAAAAGTTACTCAAATTGCGGTCCATTTGGATCTCACAGTAGAGAAAAAAAAACATTAGTACCACAGATCTAGTTAATATATCTATTCATATGGAAGTCTCATGCTGCGTCTTGTCCTTAAAATGGCTGTGGAAATCCATTTCAGATATAACTGAAAATAAAGAAGAAGAAAAGGAAAATTAACACGTATTAAATTTAAATGTATCATATGATCATGTCAAAATTATTTTTGTACACTGTTTTTGTACTATTTTATCACCTTGATTACTGATTGATTGTTATGTAATTAACTATGAGCTTCCACTATATAATGTTCACTTGAGCATTACACTTTGCTTGACAAAGGCTCCATTGAGGCGAGCTGAAACGTTGCAGTTGTTTGGGTGTTAATAAAACCCACATTTTCTTCACAAGTCTGGTGTGCTGCCTGCTCTATTCTGTTATATATATATATATATATATATATATATATATATTATTTTTTTTTATTTTTTTTTTTTGTGTGGGGGGGAATAAAATATATTTAATTCACAGCATAAATGCACTTGATTACTGCATCAGTACTGCCATTTTCTCACAGTCCAGGCAGGTGGAATGTGATCAATAGACTCTCTTTGCTGCCGGTGCCCCATATTGTCACTCTTTATTTTTTTTATTTATTCTCATAACATCGGTATGTGTGTTAACCTTTTAAGGCCATTTTTCACCTTAAAGGGGTTGCGTCACTTCAGCAACTGGCATTTATTAGAAGTTTATACAAGTCGATTACTAATGTATTGTGATTCTCCATAGGGCTTCCTTTGCTGGCTGGATTAATTTTTCTATCACTTTATACACTGCTCGTTAACATGGTTACAATCATCCTGCAATCCATCAGTGGTGGTCGTGCTTGCACACTATAGGAAAAAATGTCGGCCTCTTTGGTGGCCGGGACCGTGGGAGCTCACAAAGGCTGGTGCTTTTTTTATGGTATGCAAGCACAACGATCCTGATGGATTGCAGGGTGGTCGTAACCATGGAAATGAATAGTATATATTGTGATGGAAAAATTGATCAAGCCAGCAACTTTCTCTACATAATATATGCTATTTTCTGAAGTGACAAAACCCCTTTACGGACTAGGCCAAATTTTGGAAATCTGCCATGTGTCAATTTATGTGGTAATAACTTTGGAACACTTTTACTTATCCAAGAGATTGTGAGAATGTTTTCTCATGGCACATTTTAATTTATAACAGTGGTAAATTTGAGTCGATATATTTCACCTTTATTTATAAAAACAAATCCCAAATTTACCCAAATATTGGAAAAATTAGCAATTTTAAAAATTTTAATTTCTCTGCTTTTAAGATAGATATTTATATACATTTTAGAAACTACACCCCTCAAGTTATTCAAATATGATTTTATAAACATTGTTAACCCTTTAGTTTTATCACAAGAATTAAAGGAAAATAGAATCTTTTTTACAGATTTTCATTATTTTTTTTTTCTGTAAGGCAGCAAGCGTTAACAGCAAAACAAATGACAATATTTATTACCCTGATTCTGCAGTTTACAGAAACACCCCATATATGGTCATAAACTGTGGTATGGGCATACAGCAGCACTCAGAAGGAATGGAGCGCCATATGGTTCTTGGAGAGCAGATTTTGCTGCATTGGATTTTAGGCACAATGTCATATTTGAAGCCCCCGATGCACCCCTACAGTACAAACTCCCAAAAAGTGACCCCCCCATTTTGGAAACTACAGAATGAGGTGACAGTTTTATTGGTATTATTTTGGGATACATATGATTTTTGTTTGCTCCGTATTAAACTTTTTGTAAGACAAGGTCATCAAAGTTTTTACAGCGCTCACCTGACAGGACAGATAATGTGTTATTTTCAAAGAGCAGGTTGTTATAAAAACAAGGATACCAAATATGTCAATTTTTTTTTTGTTTTGTTTCAGTTTTACATAATAAAGCATGTTTGAAAAGAAAAAACACGTTTTTGTGCCAGTGCAGGCTAGTGTGAACCTGCAACAGGCTCAGGTCACTCATCAACAAGCTCATGAAATACAGAGACAAATGCATGAGGAATCTACGAAGGCGCAGAGTCAGACCAGTCAGCTGTTGGTTAAAGCTCACTGGGACTCTGTAAAAGACCACCAGCAGGTGAACCAATCTCTGCAGCAGCAGCTACAAGCCTTGTCGGAGAGACATGAAGTGTTTCAAAGACCACAGCCCATACCCGGGTAGTTGGTACAGAACACCATGAGGAAAATGGCTAAGGAGGATTACATAGAAGCTAACCTATGTACATTTGTAAGAATTGTGGAGAGAGAGGCTTCCTGAGGACCAGTAGGTGGAAATGCTGGCCCTGTTTCTGACAGGGGAGCCTCAAAAAGCCTACTTCGTTCTGAGGGTGCAGGGGGCTAGGTTGTATGCCAAACTATAATAATATGAGACTTCCTTTTGAAAATTAGATTCAATGTTATAAATGATTGCATTATTTTAACATAAATTATTGCATTGTTTATGGAAAATGTTCTAAAAATCGAAAATTCTCTATTACAGTATTGTTGAAATATAGGGAAAAATACAATAATAATAGAAATGATATCATTGTTTGAAACTAGATAAATAGTTTGGTAGTAACTGTGCATGTGGCTTCTTGGTTCAGGAAGAATCCTGTTTCTCAGTAATATTATCTCCTTAGGTGATGGATATCTGTATGAGCAGCCTCTGTTTCATGTGTAAATTTTATATAAGGGATTATGATGTTATAGCTTCAGTAACAGTATGCTTTTCACTGCATGATATGCCGAGGTAGCCTAGACACCTGAAGCTTCCCTACCCGCCTCTGTTTGTTTGCATCCCATTTTTCATTACATATCAAGATAAAACAGTTAATCTTTATCAACAGGTGATTGCTGATACCTTCACATTATCATTTTCACATTATCATTTTCATGCATGATGATGTCCCTTAGGCTAGCTAGTGACATACTGTTAAACTATGGCCTTATTTTAGCATAACTATTATAGCTGCCACATGCAAGACCTCTGATTAGACTGATCTGAAATTAAAGCACTACAGAACTGGAGATGAGTCAAATCTAAGCCAATCAGATTTTCATCAAAATTATTTTTTTCCAAATGAATCCTAAGTTTTGCGATTTGATTAGGATGAATCACACAAAAACAGCGACCATCATTTTACTTTTAAAATTTAGTACACTAGCGAAGGAAACAGGGCAGGAGAGATGAAAATAGAGGATAATATGACCAACATGGCTTGCCAACAATGCTTTACCATTAGCCTGACAGCCAATCAGGAGGGAGGATATTGGCTGGTATATCAGGCTCTGTGCTAGTTTTGATGCACAGAAGCCATTATTAGCTCAGCTACTGATGTGACAGGATGTCCCTGATAGATACCAATTAAACACACAAAACAGCCATTATAGGCCTTGCAGAGACAGTGTAAGCACTACACAAGACACATGAGGTTTTAATGAGACTGTACTGATTTTTTTTCTGTGCACAAACCAGTCCTTTTTGTCCAAAAACCTGTTGCAAATCTTCTACAGTACAAAAGTGTTCAATATGTATATTTCCCAGCATCACTAGAAGCTTAGATTTTTTTCATACACTGCACAATTCCACCTTTTTCTCTCTAAAAAAAACCTGCTGCACAGCTTCTACAGTTGATACTTGTGTAATTATTATATTTAAGTGCATTAACAGCAACATAATAGCGTATATTTTTGTCATGTCCAATTGTCCCTGCTTTTGTCACGACTGTGTCATGGTCTGGTGTAGTGCGCCATGACACTTTTGCTGCGCATGGTTGTTGACGGTGGCAACGTGTTATTGGTTTAGCATGTGTGTGCACTTCCCATTTAAGGCTGTTTCCATTCCAATTCTGGTGTGCTAGAAGTTAAGCTGTGTGCTAGGTGGAGCTGGGTGTGGCCCCATGGCTCTTATAGTACTGATGCTTGAGCCTGGGCTTATTGGGACTTCAGCTTTTTTGGGAGCTGGAGTTATGCTGCCATGCTGGACTTTTCAATCTGTCCAGTTTGAGGGCATCCTTGTTGGACATAGTTTGTCTTCCCATAGTATCCTCCTTATTCCCTACCTTATGTATGTGGATGTTTGGTGTGGATTTATGTTTAGGGTATGGTGTACATCTTGTTTGTAGTTACATGTCTGGTCTGTTTGTGTTGTTTGTCCCAGCATGTTTGCAAGGTGTTACATGTGTGTTATGCCTAAGGGGGGGGGGGGAGGTGGCTTCTGTGTTCCTCGGAGGGGGAGCAGTGTTGACCACCTGCCTGTGGTAATGGGCTCCATGGTTTCCCGGAGGGGTGAACCATAAGTCTAGACAGTGAGCGTCTTTCATCCTGTTGCAGCGGCAGGTAAGTGCTATGTGTCCCAGAGCTTGTTATCCAGGTGGGATTCCTGTCTCTGGGTTCTTACATGCCGACCCTTTTGGTTTCTCACTGTCATTTCTGTTTATATGTTACAATGGGTATTAATACAGTTGTGGTGATGTTCTAGGGATCAGGTGTACCCGCTCTAGAACATGATTGTAGTGTTATTGTTTTCCTGTTGCTACTAGTTGCTAAGCTTGTGGGACACTCTGATTCATCCGTGGCTTGGATGAACAGGTCGTCTCCCATTCCTGACCTTTATTCCAGGGACTGATAGGGTCAGTAGGGCCCAGGTTAGAGTATAAGCCCTCCTACCATTTAGGTCGGAGCATACAGGTAGGAGGTCAGGGATAGGATTTTGCAAAGCCTGAGTTCAGGCCTAGCTGCTATCCTGCCATCCTACATTGTACGTTGGGGGAGTTTTCCCCCCAAACCCATCATGACAGTTTTTTCCCCAAAAACCTGTTTCTACTATATATAATGATAATTAGAGATAAATCAAATTTTTCATAAATTCGATTAGTCGGATCACCAAATTTTTGGGGAAAAATTTGATTTGGCCCGAATTTATTTGTGGCAAATTTAGTTAAAAAATGCCTATTTCCTGGCTGCAGAGAGCCTTTATAGTGGTGTAGAACACTGTGTCTTGCAATAACACGCATAGGGTGTCTGCTCTGGTAGTGAAATAATACTGTCCAAATGATATGCAGATGACAGGTGTCGCACTTAGAACTGCACACTTCATTTAAGTATGAACTGCACACTTCAATCAAGTATGAACTCAGCCTTACAGGTCGATGTTAGCGCCAAGAAGAAGCGCACTCCTTTTACACACTCATCAGCTGATTCCACATAGATATCTACAGAACCTGTTCTATTAAATGCTTATACAAGTAGAGCCCCCCCCCCCCCCGACAGAGTGGATGGAGAAGGTGTCAGCAGTGAGTTTGTGTTGACGTCACTGATTAGTTTGCCCTCGCTCTGATCTGTCAGAAAAATAACCCCCAAAAAATGGATCCTGTCTGTGGAGCATCCGCCTTCTCTCGATCAGCATTTGGTCAGTAATCCATAAGTATTGCTAATGCCAAAAAACAAAACAGGAGAGGATCCATAGCAAAGATTACTCGTGAATGGAATATTTGCATGTCTTCTGTGTTTTATACACACTCCTGCTTGAGGAGTGGTGAGGTGGAAGCAGCATCAGGAGGCCACAGAGTGGCACAATGACAGAGAGTGGAGATGGCGGCAGCATCAGGAGACCACAGAGCGGCACAATGACAGAGTTTGGAGGTGGCAGCAGCAGCATCAGTAGACCACAGAGCGGCACAATGACAGAGTGTGGAGGTGGTGGCAGCATCAGTAGGCCAAAGAATGGCACAATGACAGTGTGGAGGTTGCAGCAGCATCAGTATGCCACAGAGCGGCACAATGACAGAGTGTGGAGGTGGGGGTAGCATCAGGAGACCATAGAGTGGCAAAATAACAGAGTGTGGAGGTGGTGGCAGTATCAGGAGACCACAGAGTGGCACAATGGCAGAGAACCTGAGCCACCATTTGTGGATCATGCACCATCCATCTCATGGAAACTTTAGTGAACCCGCTGCTTACTGCTCCTGAATTAAAATTGGGGCAACCAGCTTCAGCTTCCTCTGATGTGCATGCCTAAGGAGTCCCTTTTTTATGGCTTTGCACGGGGAGCAAGAATGTTACGCACAATTCTGATGGATGTCCTGATCTGAAGAAACTGGACTTGGACTCCAAAGCAGAGGCTCTCCTGTCATGTCTTGTATGTTTAGGAGATCAAATGCAGAGGGAGCAGATAAAAACCCATGAATATTTTCAACTTATCGAAGCTGCTAGATTTAATTGTGAAAATATTGGAAAGGCAAAGTCTGCTGGTGTGTTGTCATCAGCGTCTTCATTATGTTTACTGCAGGACCTACAACAACGTAATTAGGTCCATACAGAAAAAGGAGGATTACAATCACCCATTGATTTTCCCCCCAAAAAGCCTGATCCACATAACAAATTTCAATAATGAAAGGGTAATGGAATTCTGTTCCTTCAGAAGTAGGTTTTCAGTCACCCATGAAATTTCCCAAGAAAGGCCTGTTTCACATAAAACATTTCACTACTACGTAATTCGGTCCATACCATAAAAGGAGGTGTACAATCACCCATAAATTTTACAAATGAAAGCCAATTTCCTATTACGAATTTCACCACTACGTAAATCGGCCTGTACCGCAAAAAGAGGTGTACAGTCACCCATGAATTTTCCTATAAAAAAGCCTGTTTCATATTACAAATTTCACCACTAAGCAATTTGGTTCATACCGCAAAAGGAGGTGTAAAATGACCGATAAAGTTGACTAAAAAAAGCCTGTTTCATATTACAAATTTCCCCACTGCCTAATTTGGCCCGTACCGCAAAAGGAGGTGTACAGTCACCCATGAATTAGACTTAAAAGAAGCCCATTTCATATTGCAAGTTTCATCACTACGAATTTGTCCCGTATCGCAAAAGGAGGTGTACAGTCACCCATGAATTTTCCTATAAAAAAGCCTGTTTCATATTACAAATTTCACCACTAAGCAATTTGGTTCATACCGCAAAAGGAGGTGTAAAATGACCGATAAAGATGACTAAAAAAAGCCTGTTTCATATTACAAATTTCCCCACTGCCTAATTTGGCCCGTACCGCAAAAGGAGGTGTACAGTCACCCATGAATTAGACTTAAAAGAAGCCCATTTCATATTGCAAGTTTCATCACTACGTAATTTGTCCCGTATCGCAAAAGGAGGTGTACAGTCACCCATGAATTTTCCCCCAAAAAAGCCCATTTCATATAACAAATATCACCACTAAGTAATTCAGACCATACAGCAAAAGGAGGTGTACAGTCACCTATGAATTTTCCCCAAAAAAGCCAGTTTCATACAGCAAAAGGAGGTATATAGGCACCCATGAAATTTCCCAAAAAAAGCCAGTGTCACAGAAAAAATTTCACTGAAAAAAGGTCTATACCACATATAACTGCCCAGCTGAACGGCAAACAGGCTCTAATTGTTTTCCACTTTTCCACAAAAGGCTTTTCAACAGATATGTTTTTTTCGCCACTAATACACGGCAAACTGGGCTTCTCAATATATCACTGCACCACAGAACGTCAATTAGCCCGAATTTTATTTCTACTTTTACACAACAGGCTTTTCAACAGATATATGCAATGCTGGATGGCTAATATATTTTTATTTTACCACTAATACATGGCATACAGGGCTTCCAAATATATCACTGCACCACTTAGCGGCAAATATGTTATTTCTTTTTCCACTAATACATGGAAAAAAGGGCTTTAGAACAAATAACTGCACCGCTGAGCGGCAAATATTTTTTTTCTTTTTCCACTGATACTCAGAAAAAAGGGCTTTAAAACAGATAACTGCACCGCTGAGCAGCAAATATATTTTACTTTTGCCAATAATACATGACAAAAATGGATGTATAATGGCAATTTGGATCCCCAGTCAGTGCAGCACGATGTAATTGGATTGTTCCTATTACCCAGGCTGTCACCTCCCCGACTGAACCCTGTTTAACACAAATGCTGGTGGAATAATTCCTTCCGATCCTTTCCCTACACCTTGAGTAATCTTTTCCAGCATAAATCGTTTTTTTTTCACAACAATCAAGTCTTTCCTATCACTGTCCCTAGCGCCTTCAGACACGTCTCTCCCTGCACTAAGCACGCTGGTGAATGGCAGAATCTAAGATGGCCACTGTATTTATCTGGCTGTGACAACACAGGGCTGGCTGGCTGCATGCATGTCAGTATGTGTGATCCCGCCTTCCCAGAGTTCCTTGCCCCATGTTCTCACAAGTGTAGGAGCCACTTTAGGAAAAATGTGATTTGTTACCACGAAGCGTGTGGAAATTTACATTCGGTGCGAATCGAATCTTTCCTGAAATTCGGATCAAATATACCACTTTGTCAGCTACCATTTTCTCAACTCTAATA
Source organism: Bufotes viridis (assembly GCA_033119425.1). Classification (NCBI taxonomy): domain Eukaryota; kingdom Metazoa; phylum Chordata; class Amphibia; order Anura; family Bufonidae; genus Bufotes; species Bufotes viridis. The sequence goes on along the minus strand of CM065589.1, from coordinate 548,292,726 downwards.
ATAATAATATGCTTTTTTTATTTTTAATTGGCAATGGTCTTCCTAGAACAAATTAGTATTGTAACTTGAGGGACTACTTTATAGCCAACTATAGGAAAATATTGCACAGAAAACATCACAATAACTTGAAAAAGTATTTGATCACTTACTTATTATTGTTATCTTTTCAACCATATTAAATGATACTTTGTCATTGAACACAATTGCTACCTACTGTGCAAAAACCATGATTTTCAAATACATGTGAAGCAGAGGAAAAACATACAAAATATATTAACTTCTTTGTGACCACCGATATTTGTTTTTACGGCTGTTAATAATGGGCTTTATTTTGGACCGCTGTGTTTTTTTGTGTAAAAGTTACAAAACAAAATGAAAATACTGTATGTATTTGGTATTTCTGTATTTGTATGGACCCAGAGAAGGAACTCATCGTGCTATTTATGGCAAAAAGTGAACACACAAAATTTATAACATAAATACCCAGGGCAGTATTGCTGTTTTTCCCATCCCCCAAAAAAGAGTTAATAAGTTAAGCAGTAAGTTATGTTTACCATAAAATGGTGCCCTTAAAAACAAAAACTTGTCCTGCAAAAAAAAAAAAAAAATTCCTCCTACTGCTTCATGGATGGAAAAATAAAACAGTTTGACGATCAAAAAATGAAAATAAAAAGTTGCTTAGTCACTAAGCCCTAAAATGCATGTGGGAGAAAAGAGTTAAATTAAGTAGCTTTTTTAGGTTTTAATACATATATACTAGGCTATTATTTGTAGAATGAAAAATTATAGAATTTTCTAATACATTTTGGGGCACATTTTTATTAAGACCGGCGTTAAAGGCCCATAGCTGGCCGTGGATCCGCAGAAGTTATGAAGAGGAGCAGGCCTCTCCATAACTTCGGTGCATCCAGCGCCAGTCTAAATGTAAGCCAGCTTCCTCGCTGTCTTACATTTAGACCATTTTCTACTCCTACACTCACAATTTTAGACCTGGTGCGAGAGGGGCAAAGTCGCAGATAGTGGCGCAACCATTGAGCCGCTATCTGCACCTGAAATACGCCTAATTTAGGAGTATTTAAGAATAATAAAGACCCCCTTTGTTAATAAATTCTACATGGCTTTCAAGGTCTCTGCTTGAAGTAAGAGCACTTTTACATGAGAAAAGACTCAGGACAATTATCAAGATAATTGACCACTACAATGCCTGACGCGGTCATTGATTTCCATAAGTGATTTTAAACCAAAACCAGGTATGGCTCTAAACACAGAACAGGTACATTATGTCTGTAAAGGCTCCAATCCTGGTTTTGGCTCACAATCACTGATGGAAATTACTAACCAAAACACTGACGTGTGAATGACGCTTAACTGTGCGGCCAATCACCTGAACAATAAACAAACCATCATTTGTCAGGGGATTGCCTCTTTGATAATGCATCAAAAATACCTTTTTAATGGCAGTTCATTGCCTAGTCTAAACAGGGATGCGATGTCGACAAGTAGTAAAACTGCATGGGGACATAAGGATCATAGTAGCAATCATTCATCCCCATAAAGCACTGATCATTTGTGCATGTGAAGGCAACAAATGAGTGGGCACTGATCAGGTATGAACAGCCCTCATTTCCTATAATTGTGTACTTTATTGATGGTGCTTAATTTGACGGAAACCTTTATTGCTTACTGTACTTCCAGGACATAAGAATGTATTCCTTTTGCTACAGTATAATTGGAGTGGCCCAGAGGGTCATTATCACTCCTACATTCCTATTGCTAGCCTGTTTGCTGACATTGTATTAGTACCTCTGAGAGGGAAAACAGTGCCAAATACACCCTACTCAGCAAAACGAGTCACATGATACCCCACTCTCGTAAGAAACAGTAACTGAAGCTGATAGGAACCAGACTCAAAGCCCATTTCAGAATGATAAGAAAACCTTTTCGTTCATGGCTTCAAATTTTCTATTGTAACTGTCAAAGTTTATAAAGTAACGCTAAGAAGTAGTGACAGAGAATGAACAACTGAGAAGAATGCAGGAGAGATACTTTCAAAGTACTAATATTGTTAATTGTCAGGCACTATACATATTTGATGAGGCTTTGCATGTATCTTTCAGTTTCCTAGTCAGTTTGATCAAATTAAAATAGTATAAGGTATTAATAATTTAGTTTGTTCTCTTGCATATCATTATTTCTAGGCAATATAATAATCATTTTTATTTTCTATGGCTCAAGAACACTTTTTATTACAGCACTTCCAATTATTTTTAGTCTGTCTTACATTTGTATGTACTGTTTCATACCTGGCAGCCATATTCCAAGCTATTAACAATGTCTTGCTATCTATTTTACATTAACAAATTAATACTTCATAGTCGGTAACTTATACCATTGCTTCCAAATCCCTCATGTTTAAATTGTATCTTCTGAATAGATGGTGGCTATTGAAAATTCAAAGACACATACACAGACACATACTGCATGTAGCAGAAAGCATATGTCCACAAATTCTGGGGGGGCTCGGGGGATCAATCCTACGCTACAGAATTCTGCTTTCAAAAAGTTGCAAATTTGTGATTTTTATTTTGTCTCATTTGTTCAAAAATCTTGCATCATTTAATTATTATTTTTTTTTACTCCCTTTCGGCCCCTTTCACACGGGTGAGTTTTCTGCGCGGGTGCAATGCGTGATGTGAACGCATTGCATCCACACTGAATCCTGACTAGTGTTGAGCGAACAGTTCGAGCATCGTTCGGGTTCGTACCGAATTTTGGGGTGTCCGGGACCCGGACCCGAACCCGGACATTTTCAAAAAAGTTCGGGTTCGGGTTCGTCGTTCGGCATGTATTTAGGCGCATTTTGAAAGGCTGCAAAGCAGCCAATCAACATGCATCATACTACTTGCCCTAAGATGCCATCGCAGCCATGCCTACTATTGGCAAGGCTGTGATTGGCCGAGTGCAGCATGTGACTCAGCCTCTTTATAAGCTTGTGCGCACGTCGGGACGTGCTCACTCCCGATGTGAATAGAACAGGGATAGACGCAGCTGATGCTAGGGCGAGAATAGGCAGGGATAATTGAATAACTGGAAGCAAATTTCTCTCCTCCACCTGTGATTCATCTGAACAACTGCAGCTGAGCTGCTTTTTGATAGGGATTGGCTATTTTTAGAGTGGCCAGAGTGATTTTCCATCCACATGTACCTGGGCTGACCGCCGGCCGCCATTTGCGACTTGTAGTGCTGCAGCAGAAGCTGCCACAGTGTGCATTCAAAGCTCCAAACAAGTCAGACATCTACACCTGGGATTCAGACCAATAGCGATTTAGCAGCACAGTCCAAGGCTATTTTTTTTAAAGGTTGTGCAGACCATTTTGTGGCACATGTTACTGGGCTGATAGGCGGCGGCCATCTTGGGACTAGTGCTGCAGCACAATCTCTCCCAACGTCCATTAATCACTTGTAATAGTGGTCTGTGCCATAGAAATCCTACATCAGGGACTTGGGTGTGCTTGTGTCACCCCTACTAATACCAGTCCACCTGTAATCCATACAGTCAAAAGACTGAAAGTATTCCAGTGAGGGAATTTTTTTTTTATTTAAATAAGGCCAAGTTAGTTTATCTGGCGTTCAATATACTAGATACAGTTAGGCCTGCGTTTCATACATCTGGAATTAGCAAATTAATGTGCTGGGGTTGGGAAAACATATATGTACCCATACTAGAATCTGTCAAAGAAAGCGGTACTCACATATAACAGTCATTCCATCTGTAATCCATACAGTCAAAAGACTGAAAGTATTCCAGTGAGGGAATTTTTTTTATTTAAAAAGGCCAAGATTAGTTTATCTGGCGTTCAATATACTAGATACAGTTAGGCCTGCGTTTCATACATCTGGAATTAGCAAATTAATGTGCTGGGGTTGGGAAAACATATATGTACCCATACTAGAATCTGTCAAAGAAAGCGGTACTCACATATAACAGTCATTCCATCTGTAATCCATACAGTCAAAAGACTGAAAGTATTCCAGTGAGGGAATTTTTTTATTTAAAAAAGGCCAAGTTAGTTTATCTGGCGTTCAATATACTAGATACAGTTAGGCCTGCGTTTCATACATCTGGAATTAGCAAATTAATGTGCTGGGGTTGGGAAAACATATATGTACCCATACTAGAATCTGTCAAAGAAAGCGGTACTCACATATAACAGTCATTCCATCTGTAATCCATACAGTCAAAAGACTGAAAGTATTCCAGTGAGGGAATTTTTTATTTAAAAAGGCCAAGTTAGTTTATCTGGCGTTCAATATACTAGATACAGTTAGGCCTGCGTTTCATACATCTGGAATTAGCAAATTAATGTGCTGGGGTTGGGAAAACATATATGTACCCATACTAGAATCTGTCAAAGAAAGCGGTACTCACATATAACAGTCATTCCATCTGTAATCCATACAGTCAAAAGACTGAAAGTATTCCAGTGAGGGAATTTTTATTTATTTAAAAAGGCCAAGTTAGTTTATCTGGCGTTCAATATACTAGATACAGTTAGGCCTGCGTTTCATACATCTGGAATTAGCAAACTAATGTGCTGGGGTTGGGAAAACATATATGTACCCATACTAGAATCTGTCAAAGAAAGCGGTACTCACATATAACAGTCATTCCATCTGTAATCCATACAGTCAAAAGACTGAAAGTATTCCAGTGAGGAATTTTTTTATTTAAAAAAGGCCAAGTTAGTTTATCTGGCGTTCAATATACTAGATACAGTTAGGCCTGCGTTTCATACATCTGGAATTAGCAAATTAATGTGCTGGGGTTGGGAAAACATATATGTACCCATACTAGAATCTGTCAAAGAAAGCGGTACTCACATATAACAGTCATTCCATCTGTAATCCATACAGTCAAAAGACTGAAAGTATTCCAGTGAGGGATTTTGCTTATAAAAATAATATATTTCATTGTGGTGCGAGTTGAATCGCAACAATGAAGAAAAATACTATTAAGGGACGAGGACGCGGTCGTGGTGGTGTCCGTGGAGCCTCTGTTGCTGGTAGAGGACGTGGCCGTTCGGCCCCAGGCGCACACAGTAGGGAACGAACTCCCTCAACTAGCCGGCAGAATGTACCGCAATATCTCGTGGGGCCCAATGCCGCTCTTAGGATGGTAAGGCCTGAGCAGGTACAGGCATTAATCGATTGGGTGGCCGACCGTGCTTCCAGCACGTTCACCACATGGTCTTCCACCCAGTCTTCTGCGGAAAGCGCACAGGTGGCACCTGAAAACCAAGCCCATCAGTCTGTCACATCACCCCCAAGCATATCAGGGAAACGGTCTGAGCCACAAGTTATGCAGCAGTCTCTTCTTCTGTTTGAAGACTCTGCTTCCAGGGTTTCCCAGGGGCGTCCACCTAGCCCTTCCCCAGTGGAGGAAGACATACCATGCACTGACGCACAACCACTTATGTCTCCAGATGAAGAGGACATGGGAATACCACCTCATCGGAGTCCGCACGTCTCTGATGATGACGAAACACAGGTGCCCACTGCCGCGTCTTTTGCAGTGTGCAGACTGAACAGGAGGAGGTCAGGGAGGGAGACTGGGTGGAAGACGATGCAGAGGACGATGAGGTCTTAGACCCCACATGGACTGAAGGTCGTGGCGATGACTTTCACAGTTCAGAGGAAGAGGTAGTGGTGAGACCGAGACAACAGCGAAGCCAAAGAGGGAGCAGGGGGCCAAAGCAGACGAGCCGCCGCCCCCAGAGTTCGCCTGCTACTGGACATCGCCAACAGGGACCCAGCCCCACAAAGGCAGCTTCAAAGAGTTCCCTGGCATAGCACTTCTTTAAACAATGTCCTACCGACAAGACCCGAGTGACTTGCACGCTCTGCCATCAGACCCTGAGGCGAGGCATTAACGTTCTGAACCTCAGCACAACCTGCATGACCAGGCATCTACATGCAAAGCATGAACTGCAGTGGGGTACACACCTTAAAAACCAGGCACTCGCTGAGGCTCCCCCTGCTCCCTCTACCGCTGCTGCCTCGGCTTCCGCCTCGAGAGGAATGTTGCCACCTGCCGAGCAGCAAACAGAGGATGTGCCACCGACACCACCACCACCGCCACCGTCAACTAGCGTCTCCACTATATCACACAGCAGCGTTCAGCTCTCAATATCTCAAACCTTAGAGAGGAAGCGCAAATTCCCCGAGTCACCCTCGAGCCCTTGGCCTGAACGCCAGCATTTCTAAACTGCTGGCCTTTGAAATGCTGTCATTCCGGCTGGTGGACACAGACAGCTTCAAACAGCTGATGGCCATGGCTGTCCCGCAGTATGTGGTTCCCAGCCGCCACTACTTCTCCAAGACAGCCGTGCCTTCCCTGCACATGCAAGTGTCCGATAAAATCAAGTGTGCACTGCGCAACGCCATTTGTGGCAAGGTCCACCTAACCACAGATACGTGGACCAGTAAGCACGGCCAGGGACGCTATATCTCACTAACTGCACACTGGATGAATGTAGTGGCGGCTGGGCCCCGGCGGACAGTTCCTTGGCGCACGTCCTTCCGCCCCCTAGGATCGCAGGGCATCATTCTCTGCCTCCTGTAGCCTCCTCCTCCTACTCGGCTTCCTCCTCCACTGCTTCCACCAGCTCATCCGGTCAGCCACACACCTTCACCACCAACTTCAGCACAGCCCGGGGTAAACGTCAGCAGGCCATTCTGAAACTCATATGTTTGGGGGACAGGCCCCACACCGCGCAGGAGTTGTGGCGGGGTATTGAACAACAGACCGGCGAGTGGTTTCTGCCGGTGGGCCTCAAGCCAGGCCTGGTGGTATGCGATAATGGGCGAAATCTCGTGGCAGCTCTGGGACTAGCCGGTTTGGCGCACATCCCTTGCCTGGCGCATGTGCTGAACTTGGTGGTGCAGAGGTTCATTCACCACTACCCCAACATGTCAGAGCTGCTGCATAAAGTGCGGGCCGTCTGTGCGCGCTTCCGCCCGTTCACATCCTGCCGCTGCTCGCCTGTCTGCGCTACAGCGGAACTTCGGCCTTCCCGCTCACCGCCTCATATGCGGCGTGCCCACCCAGTGGAACTCCACCTTGCACATGCTGGAGAGACTGTGCGAGCAGCAGCAGGCCATAGTGGAGTTTCAGCTGCAGCACGCTCGCGTCAGTCGTACTGCCGAACAGCACCACTTCACCACCAATGATTGGGCCTCCATGCGAGACCTGTGTGCCCTGCTGCGCTGTTTCGAGTACTCCACCAACATGGCCAGTGGCGATGACACTGTTATCAGCGTTACAATACCACTTCTATGTCTCCTTGAGAAAACACTTAGGGCAATGATGTTAGAGGAGGTGGCCCAGGTGGAGGAGGAGGAGGAGGATGAGGGCTCGTTTCTAACACTTTCGGGCCAGTCTGTTCGAATTGGCTCAGAGGGAGGTTTGTTTAAGCAGCAGAGGACAGGTTCACAAGTCGCCAGCCAAGGCACTGTACTGGAGGACGAGGAGGATGAGGAGGAGGAGGTGGAGGGGACGAGGATGACGCAAGTTCACAGCGGGGTGGCAGCCCAGGCCCATCACTGGTGCGTGGCTGGGGGATACGGTGGACGATGACGATACGCCTCCCACAGAGGACAGCTTGTCCTTACCCATGGGTAGCCTGGCCCACATGAGCGAATATATGCTCCAATGCCTGCGCAACGACAGCAGAGTTGCCCACGTTTTAACGTGTGCAGACTACTGGGTGGCCACCCTGCTGGATCCCGGTATAAAGACAATGTGCCCACTTTAATTCCTGAACTGGAGCGCGACCGTAAGATGCGCGAGTACAAGCGCTACGCTGATAGAGGCGCTCTTGAGAGCATTCCCACATGTCACAGGGGAACAGGTGGAAGGTGAAGGCAGAGGAGTGGCAAGAGGTCGCCAACGCAGCTGTGTCACGGCCAGCTCATCTGAGGGCAGGGTTAGCATGGCAGAAATGTGGAAAAGTTTTGTCTCCACGCCACAGCTATCTGCACCGACACCTGATACGGAGCGTGTTAGCAGGAGGCAGCATTTCACTAACATGGTTGAACAGTATGTCTGCACACCCTCCACATCCTGACGGATGGTTCGGCCCCATTCAACTACTGGGTTTCGAAATTGTCCACGTGGCCAGAGTTAGCATGTTATGCCTTGGAGGTGCTTTCCTGCCCGGCGGCCAGCGTTTTATCTGAGCAGCGTATTCAGCACGGCAGGGGCGTCATTACTGACAAGCGCAGCCGCCTGTCCACAGCCAACGTGGACAAGCTGACCTTCATAAAGATGAACCAGGCATGGATCCCACAGGACCTGTCCCTCCCTTGTGCAGAGTAGTCCTTATTAACTGCCTAAAACATGTCTTGTTGTGCTACGGGCCACTTCTTTATTTGATACAAATTTTATGAAACCCACAGTTGAATGAAACTCTTCTCTGTCTGGGCGCGGGGCCTAACCAGATGAAAGTGGCCGGTTAAACTAACGGGTGACATGAAGCCATAACCTCTGCCATGCTACCTCTGTCTTCTGTCTGGGTGCTGAGGCCTAAGTCAAATAAAGCGGTCTTCTGCTGTGCTGGGGGATATGAAGCTAATCTCTGACCTCTCTCCTCTGTCTGGGTCCAAAGGCCTAAATCACTGAAAGAGGCCTTCTCCTGTGGTGTGTGATATGATGCCAGAATATGTGCTGTGGGGCCTCTCTCCTCTTCCTGGGTGCAGGGGTCAAATAAACTAAATTGTGGCCTACTCCTGTGGTGGTTGATATGATGCCTGATTCTCTGATGTGGAACCTCTCTCCTCTGTTTGGGTGAAGGGGTCAAAGTCTTTCAAAGTCGCCTTCTCCTGTGCTGATTGATATGAAGCTGATGGTTGTGCCATCTGACATGGTTGCCGGGGTCCCATTAAATTGGGGCCTACTCCTGTGGTGGGTGATCTAAATGCCTGATTCTCTGCTTTGAAACCTCTCTCCTCCGTCCGGGTGTAGGGGTCAAAGTCTGTCAAAGTCGCCTTCTCCTGTGCTGATTGATATAAAGCTTATGCTTGTGCCATCTGACATGGTTGCCGGGGTCTGATTCAATGGTGGCCTACTCCTGTGGTGGGTGATCTAAATGCCTGATTCTCTGCTGTGTAACCTCTCTCCTCCGTCTGGGTGTAGGGGTCAAAGTAACTAAATGGTGGCCTACTCCTGTGGTGGGTGATATGATGCCAGAATATGTGCTGTGGGGCCTCTCTCCTCTTCCTGGGTGCAGGGGTCAAAGTAACTCAATGGTGGCTTCTCCTGTGGTGGCTGATATGATGCCAGAATATGTGCTGTGGTGCCTCTCTCCTCTTCCTGGGTGCAGGGGTCAAAGTAACTAAATGGTGGCTTCTCCTGTGGTGGTTGATATGATGCCTGATTCTCTGCTGTGAAACCTCTCTCCTCCATCTGGGTGTAGGGGTCAAAGTCTTTCAAAGTCGCCTTCTCCTGTGCTGATTGATATAAAGCTGATGGTTGTGCCATCTGACATGGTTGCCAGGGTCTGATTCAATGGGGGCCTACTCCTGTGGTGGGTGATCTAAATGCCTGATTCTCTGCTGTGAAACCTCTCTCCTCCGTCTGGGTGTAGGGGTCAAAGTCTTTCAAAGTCGCCTTCTCCTGTGCTGATTGATATGAAGCTGATGGTTGTGCCATCTGACATGGTTGCCGGGGTCTCATTAAATTGGTGGCCTACTCCTGTGGTGGGTGATCTAAATGCCTGATTCTCTGCTGTGTAACCTCTCTCCTCCGTCTGGGTGTAGGGGTCAAAGTAACTAAATGGTGGCCTACTCCTGTGGTGGGTGATATGATGCCAGAATATGTGCTGTGGGGCCTCTCTCCTCTTCCTGGGTGCAGGGGTCAAAGTAACTCAATGGTGGCTTCTCCTGTGGTGGCTGATATGATGCCAGAATATGTGCTGTGGTGCCTCTCTCCTCTTCCTGGGTGCAGGGGTCAAAGTAACTAAATGGTGGCTTCTCCTGTGGTGGTTGATATGATGCCTGATTCTCTGCTGTGAAACCTCTCTCCTCCATCTGGGTGTAGGGGTCAAAGTCTTTCAAAGTCGCCTTCTCCTGTGCTGATTGATATAAAGCTTATGCTTGTGCCATCTGACATGGTTGCCGGGGTCTGATTCAATGGTGGCCTACTCCTGTGGTGGGTGATCTAAATGCCTGATTCTCTGCTGTGTAACCTCTCTCCTCCGTCTGGGTGTAGGGGTCAAAGTAACTAAATGGTGGCCTACTCCTGTGGTGGGTGATATGATGCCAGAATATGTGCTGTGGGGCCTCTCTCCTCTTCCTGGGTGCAGGGGTCAAAGAAACTCAATGGTGGCTTCTCCTGTGGTGGCTGATATGATGCCAGAATATGTGCTGTGGTGCCTCTCTCCTCTGTCTGGGTCCAAAGGCCTAAATCACTGAAAGAGGCCTTCTCCTGTGGTGTGTGATATGATGCCAGAATATGTGCTGTGGTGCCTCTCTCCTCTTCCTGGGTGCGGGGTCAAAGTAACTCAATGGTGGCTTCTCCTGTGGTGGCTGATATGATGCCAGAATATGTGCTGTGGGGCCTCTCTCCTCTTCCTGGGTGCAGGGGTCAAAGTAACTCAATGGTGGCTTCTCCTGTGGTGGTTAGTATGATGCCAGAATATGTGCTGTGGGGCCTCTCTCCTCTTCCTGGGTGCAGGGGTCAAAGTAACTCAATGGTGGCTTCTCCTGTGGTGGCTGATATGATGCCAGAATATGTGCTGTGGGGCCTCTCTCCTCTGTTTGGGTGAAGGGGTCAAAGTAACTAAATGGTGGCTTCTCCTGTGGTGGTTGATATGATGCCTGATTCTCTGCTGTGTAACCTCTCTCCTCCGTCTGGGTGTAGGGGTCAAAGTAACTAAATGGTGGCCTACTCCTGTGGTGGGTGATATGATGCCTGGTTCTCTGCTGTGGGACCTCTCTCCTTTGTCTGGGTGCTGTGGTCAAAATAATAGTAAGTGACCTTCTCCATTGGTGGGTGACTTGAAGCCTGATTCTGTGCTATGGGACCTCACTCCAATTAATATTGTTTAATTTTTATTTATTTTATGTTAACTCATCATTTCCCTATCTACATTTGTTTGCAGGGGATTTAACTACATTTTGCTGCCTTTTGCAGCCCTCTAGCCCTTTCCGGGTGTGTTTTACAGCCTTTTTAGTGCCCAAAAGTTCGGGTCCCCATTGACTTCTATGGGGTTCGGGTTCGGGATGAAGTTCGGGTCGAGTTCGGATCCCGAACCAGAACATTTTTCGAAAGTTCGGCCGAGGTCGAACCCGAACATCCAGGTGTTCGCTCAACTCTAATCCTGACCCATTCATTTCAAAGGGTCTGTGTACATGAGCGTTTTTTTCACGCATCACTTGTGCGTTGCGTGAAAATAGCAGCATGTTTTATATTCTGCGTTTCTCAGGCAGCCCTAGCCCCATAGAAGTGAATGGGGCTGCGTTAAAAACGCATTGCATCCGCAAGCAAGTGCAGGTGCATTGCGTTTTTCACTGATGGTTGCTTGGAGATGTTGTTTGTAAACCTTCAGTTTTTTATCACGCGCGTGAAAAACGCATCAAAACGCATTGCACCGGCGCGGAAAAAACTGAACAACTGAACGTAATCGCAGGCAAAACTGAATGGCTTTGCCTGTGAAATCGCACAGTTTTAACTGAACGCATCCGCAATGTATCATGACCAAATTTGGACACGCACGTGTGAAAGAGGCCTTACTCTAGTTTTGAAAAATCTATGGGAAACAGGAATTGCCATTTGAGCCACCCTTATCAACTGCAGCTATTTAAAAAATTACAGATTTTTACAGAGCAGGAGACCGGTAACCGGCTGCTACGCAATCAAATAGAGAGGCTAAGTTTATGTTTTTATTATTTTTAACCCTCTAGTGCCCTTTTTACTTTGCATTCTCTATTGAGAATGCTATTATTTTCTTTATAACTATGTTATAAGGGAAAATAATAAAGATCGGGTACGCATCCGATCGTCTCCTAGCAACCATGCAGGAAAATCGCACTGCATCTGCACTTGCTTGCGGATGCTTGTGATTTTCCCGCAGCCCCATTCACTTCTATGGGGCCTGCGTTGCGTGAAAAACGCAGAAACTGGAGCATGCTGCGATTTTCACGCAATGCAGAAGTGATGCGTGAAAATCACCGCTCATGTGCACAGCCCAATAGAAATGAATGGGTCTGGATTCAGTGCGGGTGCAATGCGTCCACCTCACACATTGCACCCGTGCAGAAAACTCGCCCGTGAGAAAGAGGCCTAAGGGGGTTACTTCATTGAGGGAAGGGGGAATATATTGTTTGTAAGCCCCTGAAAGGGAGCTTTGTCAATTGTGCCAATGAGAATTAGTTCCTGATAGAACTTATTTTGTATGGTCCCTGCACAGTATGAATTTAAGGGGTTATCCATGACTGAACAACCTTCCCCTACAATGCCCAGACTGGTGACACTGAGCATACTTACACCTGATCGCCCCGTCAATAGATGTTGTTTTCTACTGGGGAGATGCCAAGATGGCCGTGGAGTGATAAGGGGGGAAACTGGGATCAGAACTAGGAACATAAGTATGCTCAGTATTGTCAGTTAGGGAATTGTAGGGGGGATTATTCAGTTTTAATTAACCCCTTTTATATAGCCGCTATTAATGCAAGACTGTGTGAGTCTGGTGCATGCTCCATTACTGCAAGTCTTGTATTACTGGCGGCTACTAGACTATGCAGGAACCATACACTATAAGTATATCTGGTGATCGGAAACTAAATTCTCTATTTTAAATGAATCTCAAGAATTTGAATTTGTAGGACAAATCTGAATCTTCCCACACTACTGTAAATCACTGGAATGGCAATGACCTCTCAGTCTTGGACTATTTTATATTTTCCAAGCTGTTTAGTAAATCTGGTTTAGATAAAAATACCAAGAGTAGAGATGTTGCGAACATAAAATTTTCCATTCGTGAACGGCGAACACGAACTTCCGCAAATGTTTGCGAACCGGGCGAACCGCCATAGACTTCAATTGGCAGGCGAATTTTAAAACCCACAGGGACTCTTTCTGGCCACAATAGTGATGAAAAAGTTGTTTCAAGGGGACTAACACCTGGACTGTGGCATGCCGGAGGGGGATCCATGGCAAACTCCCATGGAAAATTACGTAGTTGACGCAGAGTCAGGTTTTAATCCATAAAGGGCATAAATCACCTAACATTCCTAAATTGTTTGGAATAACATGCTTTAAAACATCCAGTGTGTGTATACGATCAGGTATGATGTTGTATCGATCAGGTAGTGTAAGGGTTATGCCCACTTCACAGTGACAGACTAAACTCTGACAAAGCAAACTCCCCGTTTAACGCACCGCAAAGAACCGCAAACAGTCCATTTGCACACCCGCAAACTCCCCATTTGCACAAGGTTGGATACCAAGCTAGCCATGTCCCGTTCCTTGTCCTCACTGACGTCGTTGAAGGTCTCTTCCTCCACCCAGCCACGTACAACACCAAGGGTCCCCGAAAGGTGACAACAAGCCCCCTGGGACGCCTGCTGTGGTTGGTCTTCCACCTCTTCAAAGCCACCTTCCTCCTCTGACTCCTCTTCTTCAGACTCCACTCTCTGCGTTGCCGCAGGTCCAGCAATCGATGACGACAAGGCTGCTTCTGGTGGTGATGGTGACCAAAACTCTTCTTCTTCTCTATGGCCTGATCCAGCACTCTTCGCAGGGAACGCTCCAGAAAAAACATATGACATGGCATGAGGTCGATGATGTTGCCTTGGGTTTGACCGACCAAGTTTGTCACCTTCGCAAAATGATGCATGAGCCTACTGCCATTGTGCATGAGCGTTCAGTAACGCGTCAAAAAATACCCAGCTCCGCAGAGGCTGTCCCCTTTTTTTAAAATTAAAAAAATCTGTTCTTACCAGTTTAATGTCTGTTTTATCCCCTATCAGGGGCCGGTGTATGGAATAGATTTTAGGAATCGGGAGATGGAAAAAGATGGTTGGTTGGTCGGTCCTCTTCCTTCCAATTTGGGGCACTGCGCGTGCACCATGCAATGTACTGTGCCACCCTATATGAGTGGTGTGTTAAGTAGTACTGTTCCTATCAGTTTAATCTCTGTTACGTCCCCTATCAGGGGACGTGTATCGAATAGATTTTAGCAACCGGGAGATGGAAAAAGATGATTGATCGATCCTCTAACTTCCAATTTGGGGCACTGCGCGTGCGCCGCGCAATGTACTGTGACACCAATTGAAATAGTGTGAACTACTATTCTTACCATTTTAGTCTTTGTTAAGTCCCTGATCAGGGGATGTGTGTTGAATTGAATCCTTTCATGGGCAGATAGAGAAAAAAGCTTGCTCTGTCCGCTTCCTTCTAATTTTGGGCACTTGCAATGGAATTTGCCACCAATGCAACTAGTGTTAGCTAAGTACTATTCCTATCAGTTTAATCTCTGTTTTGTCCCTTATCAGGGCCAGGGCCAGTGTAGTGAATAGATTTTTGGAACCGGGAAATGGAAAAGGACCCATGCTCGGTCCACTTTGTTTGAATTTTAAGTCACTGCGCATGCGCTGTGCAAAGTACTTTGACACCCTATATGAGTGGTGGGCAGTGGGCACAGTACAGTCTGTGGGGCTGACACACACTGGCAGGCAACTGCAATTATATTAAAGGGTAAAAATTAAATGACTTTTTTATCTGCAAGGTACTGTGCTAACCTATATGAGTGGTGTGCACACAGTATAGTCTGTGGGCCTGCGGCCTCTCATAGACGGGCAGGCAACTGCAATATATATATATATATATATATATATATAGAAAAAAAATAATAAAAGCAGACTGATGTACCAGCCCTAAAAAGGGCTTTTTGGGGTGCTGTCAGGATGCTGTCCTTACAGCAGGTGGCCCCTTTCACATGAGCGAGTTTTCCGCGTGAGTGCAATGCATGACGTGAACACATTGCATCCACACTGAATCCTGACCCATTCATTTCAATGGGTCTGTAAATTTTAGCGCTACATTTAACAAATACATTGATAACAGCTTCTGATGAACCTTTAAAGACTGTAACAAATCCAACTCTTGAGGCATATTTTAGTAAAAATCTGAAATAGAGCTCACTGTAAAGTATCTTTTTTTTTTACAGTATACCATTGCATGGAATAGTGCAGTCTACTTTGTAATTCCCTAATCCCTACTACACATACCAGACTGATAGAGTCCAAAGGGACACTTTTTGCCTCCTTCAGATCAATGGAGACCTATGGATATGCTTGACCATAAGCATAGAGCCATAATGTGAACAAGGCTTTACTGTAATCTGTCAATTCACAAGCTGCTGTTTCAAGATTATATAACTAATCCAGGTTCTTCAAATTATGTATTTTTGCATAAGTTTTTAAGTGTACATTAAAAAATCAAGAAAAGAAAAACCCTGATAAATAAATTTATAAGATTGAAAACAATGCAATACATGATGGGTTAATATATGTGTTTATTGGTTATATTTAGAATTTCACTGGAAGAAATGTGTCTAAATTCATGCAGACTTTCTGAGCAGTAAATTTATTACATATTTTTACCCTGCAGATGTTTTTAATTAGTAGATAAGAGAAACAAATAATAAACTTTGCAAGCATTTCTCTACAGTGTATGAGTATTAATTGCTGTCATTGCTTATAACCTGAAGCTCATCACTATATGAAAATAATATTTATTTAATTTAAGATTTTAAGTGAAATTTAAATATTTAACACTGGTAAATGTGCATAGTCAGAGAGTAGACAAAAATAATCTGTTTTCATTTTATAATATAATTACAATTTTTGTTTGCCATAATTTAATATGCAAATAGCATGCACGTTTCATGTTTTATTTTGTACATGTCAAGAATGGAAAAAAATGCAAAGCTTTAAAAAGTAGAAACTATATATCCAAATATTTATACATTGTTAATTGTATAATTTTAAGACAAAATGGTAGTTTGGTAGTTTGGAAGGATTGCATAAGATCAAAGAATAGTGAACAGTTTAAATAGCTTTTTGTTGCAATTTAGTTCCATTTTTAGTACTTATGAGGGTGGGAAGGAAGTCCACAAGGCTCAATCAACAAAATGATGGCATCAAGGCATTTAATACAGTAAACCAATGTCAGCACTTGGCCAACTGTCTAAACAAAATAGTCTGAGTTTGTCTGGAATTCATAAAGGACCCTACCTGGGTCTTAAAGGGGGTGTCCAGTTTCCATCAACTCCCTTTGATATACTGTGATGTAATGTGTATGCATCTTTTACTTTGTAGTTACATTACCTGAATGCATGCTGTCTTCTCAATCTGAATGCAGTTGATCCCTGCATCTCCTTCTACTTCCTGTGATGTCATGTCCATTTGTTTCTAGCTTGGTCTTTCATTCTCAGCTGTGTACTTTAATGTGAACACCCATCTAATTTGCATAGGTGGCGAGAAGATGGGTCTTTATGATCTTACACATCCTCAGCAACGAAAAGGCACATGTGCTTCACTAAGCAGGGGACAGCCATACACAAAATATTTTGGTGCTAACAGATCAACACCATAGGTGCTGGATGTTCTCTGCTACATTACAAGTAGAGATAAGTGAAGTTCTTAAAAATTCGACTATACTGCTTCGTCGAATTTGACAAAAATTTGCTTTGTAATTAATTACTTTATCGCTCAGTAAGTAAAGGGTGCAATAATGGGGAATGGTAGTTGCACCGCCCCCCCCCCCCATCATTGAACCCCTTAGATGCTGCGTTCATCGCTGATTTGGACAACTGAGATGAATATTAAGACCTTTCAGGGGTTGATTAAAAATAAAATTGTACTTGTCTTACCCATTTGGCTGGTGTGGTGATGTCATATGTCACTATGCACGAGATTTCACACAGGATTTTCAAGCTAGATTCAAGCAGAATCTTTGCACTCAGACAGATGAGTAGGATTTTTTTTTTACCGCCACTTCAGGGAAAATCGATTAGTTACCAGAAAGCACAAGGAAATCTGGCTTTGCGGCTAATCACATTTTCCCTGAAATTTAGATTGAAGTCCACTTTTAATACTTAGATTCGCTCAACACTAATTATAATGTCTGCTAGTGAAGCACATGTGTCACTTTTGTACTGTAAATGTAGAGGATCATAGGGCTCTGCATTCTTCCCATCCATGCTAATTAGATGGGAAATATAGATAAATTAATAGCTGGACACTGCCAGTCATCTTGTCATCAGAATGTATTTCCATACAGTATGACACCATCAACTATGATTAGACAGGGTCAGTATGTAGACACATGTCCCATTCACAAGAAGAAGAATTATATCAAGTTGATGGTTTATATATTTCCAGGAGGTTAAAAAGACACAATGAATTCAGCTTTCTAAAGATAATGTACTCCAGAATTGGTATTTCGCGAGCAATATAAATATCTAATAAAACAGTCAGGAGAGTTGACAGATCTTCCTTAAAGAGATATTTAAAAATAATTGCTTAAATGATTATATAGTGATTTGTATCTCTATAATAGAAAAATTAAGCTGCAACCTATAAAAATGTGTTGTAATATTAATCAATACTCAATAGTGAGCTTATAAATGACATTGTGTTAAAAGGTTGGTTTTTCTCTTTAAAGTTATGAGAGAAATTTTAACTTGGATGGTTTCACAGATATAATTTTTGACTGCATTTTTTTCTTAACAAAAAACGTTGTGACCAGATGTACGCGAGACAGTAGGAAATCATAAATTGATTTTTATGTGTAGTGGTGTTACTTTTAAGACAGTTTTTCTCTCTTTGCTTATATTTTAATACAATAAAATTTTGACTAGCACATTAATGGTCACCGGTGCATAGCCATCAAGCGAGCATGGAGAAAACTAATAAAAGTATGACAGCACAACATTTCACATACAAACAATAGAACTGAGAAATGGGGATCATTCTAAATTAAAGTGGTATTATACCTACTATAAATGAAAAAAAAAATAGAAGCTCTTTGCGCACTTTTTTGATCACACATGTGTCGGGCCCATCTACCAGGCGTCAAGGTGGCTTCCACAGATGAGTACCTAATACTAACAGAACTGCCTATCCTGGACTTACCTAAGCCTACAATATTGAGGGCAGTGTAGGAATCAGCTACATTTATACTCTGCTCAGAAGCCGCAGGCAGATGGGCGTTGCTCAGTCTAAAAGAGGCTGCTACCCTCAATATATACTATAAGGAAATTTAGACTAGCACATTCATGGTCACAGGTGCATATCCACCAATTGAGCATGCATAAAACGAATAAAAGTATGGCAGCACAAAATTTAACATATAAACAATAAAAACTGAGAAATGCGGATCATTCTAAATGAAAGTGGTATTATACCTACTATAAATAAAAAAAATAAAAAATGTAGATGATCGGCACTCAATATCTGGAGGTCACAAACTGTATTTACGGTTAAAGTATCGATGCCTATTTATTAATATCACCAAAAAGGTTTTTAACGTAATAAAACACATATAATATAAAATATAGCAACAATATTAATCCATCATTTCATAGTACTATATGCTTTGCCATACAGGGTAATATTGTATATCTCCTTATGTGACTAAAGCTCATATCCTCATGTGATATAAAATCAATCCGTCAGTCCATGTTTTGCCATAAAGAGTTAATGTTGTGTCGATACCAGTATCTGTCTCTTTATACAAATCAAACTTGATGGGGCCCGGTGATTAGTTTATATTCTCATATTATGTCCACTTATATTGCACTGAATCCATAATGTGATGTCTATTTAATAATAGAAAAATAGTCCGCAGATCATGATCTTATAAATGCGTAATGTGCAACTGTCCTGTAAACTAACTGCCGGTAATAAAATAAATGACAGCAAATAGACCGTGGATAATTCAATGTGGCTCTCCCTGTCATACGCTCAGAGCAGGAGTAGACTATTGTACCTTAGTTCGGCATTCTCACCGGCAATCCTCTCTCGGTCCCGACCGCGGCGTCCCACGTGTCAGGCCGCTGCATAGAGGAGTCTTACCTCTGGTGACGCCCTTGCTCTGTGTCACGCACTGGGTTAAAGTTCCGTGCTATGATGCAGAAGTTGTGAGTTCAAATCTCATCACAAACATCTTCAGAAATAGAGGTTAAATTAGATTTATATATTTTATATTTTCTTTGTAATTATAAAAAAATGTATGGCGCAAAATAAATGTGTAATTACTAAATATATATATATATATATATATATATAATCATACTTCTAATATATATGAATGCATAATATGTTGGAAACTATGACTGCTGATGTATTAGCCATAATATATTTACATATATTATAATCTCTTATATATATAAAAAATGAATTTCTGTCTGTCTAGACGTCCGGACGTTCTTTATGCGCGACCAAATGACTGGACTGATCTTCACCAAATTTGGCACACGGGTACATCAGGTGTCCGGGAAGGTTTTAGACCGGGTCTCAGCTCTCTAGGACTTACCGTTCCTGAGATATTCCCAAAAAACGACCTGCTTATAAACAATACAAGGCAGCAAAGCCTTTAACTTGAATTCAAACTGTCACTTACTGCTCCCTGACAGTTTATCTCCACACACACAGTTTTACTCCAGGTAACCATAACAACTCAGCCAAGTCTCATAGATGACGTTCTAGATGACGTTTAAAGGAAATCTGTCACCAGGATGATCGCTATTGAAGTAAAGCCAGGGCCTAATAGAACTAAGTACCTTATTTCCTGAGGTTTCCATAACAACTCAGCCATTTCTCTTCACTGCTGCAGGTTAGCTTTAAAGGGGCAGAGCGCTGTGGATGATACTGTTAAGGGAGCAGAGTGCTAGGGAGGTCACAGTTCAGGGGGAAAGTAGGGTGGCCATTTAAGTCACCCTTAAAACCCTGCCCCCAGGTCCAGATAAGCCACACCTCTGATTTGGTTAGGCCACACCCCCTCCAGAGGTGGGACAGTGATTTTCTCCCTGCAGCTCACATTCAGACAGAACAGTGCTGCTGTCTTACAGTGAACAGTTTAAAAGGACACGCCCCTGATCCTGTTAGGCCACCCCCCTCCCACTAAGCAATCAGTGAAAAATGAAGTTAAAAATCAACTTCTGTCAGCTGCAGAGATGAGAGGGATGGTGACTTTATCTCTGCAGCCCACACTCAGAGAAGATAGTGCTGCTGTCTTAGGGTGAGCTGTTGAAGGGCCACGTCTCTGATTCGGTTATGCCATGCCCCCTCCCCTCCTGAGGTGGGAGGGAGGGTGATTTTCTCCATGCAGCTCACATTCAGACAGAACATTGCTGCTGTCTTAGAGAGAGCTGTTTAAAAGGACACATCCCCAATCCAGTTAGGCCACGCCCTCTCCCACTCAGCCAACAGGGATTGAAAAAATAAAGTTAAAAATCAACTACTATGTACACAGCTCAGCAGACAGGATATGATTAAATACACAGCTCAGCAGACAGCATCACACAGGATAGAATATTAGATACACAGCTCAGCTGACAGCATAACAGAGGATAAAATATTAGATACATGCTCAGCAGACAGTATCACACAGGATAGAATATTAGATACATGCTCAGCAGACAGTATCACACAGGATAGAATATTAGATACATGCTCAGCAGACAGTATCACACAGGATAGAATATTAGATACACGCTCAGCAGACAGTATCACACAGGATAGGATTAGATACACAGTTTAGCAGACAGTATCATACAACATAACATTAGATACACAGCTCATCAGATAGTATCACACAGGCTAGGATTAGATACACATCTCCGCAGACAGTATCACACAGGATAGGATAAGATACACAGCTCAGCAGACAGTATCACACAAAATAGGATTAGATACACAGCTCAGCAGACAGTATCACACAACATAAGATTAAATACACAGCTCAGCAGATGGTATCACCCAGGACAGGATTAGATACACAGCTCAGCAGACAGTGGGGCGGGTACTATAGAGGTCACTGTTATGGGGGATACTGCTGATATCTTTTTACGACACACGGAAATATGAAACGAAATAGATGAAATATACCCGTGCGAAGCCGGGTCCTTCTGCTAGTATATTATATATTCTAAATATATAATAATATGTGTAAATATATTATGGCTATACATACAGTACAGACCAAAAGTTTGGACACACCTTCTCATTCAAAGAGTTTTCTTTATATTCATGTCTATGAAAATTGTAGATTCACACTATGAATTAACACATGTGGAATTATATACATAACAAAAAAGTGTGAAACAACTGAAAATATGTCATATTCTAGGTTCTTAAAAGTAGCCACCTTTTGCTTTGATTACTGCTTTGCACACTCTTGGCATTCTCTTGATAAACTTCAAGAGGTAGTCACCAAAAATGGTTTTCTCTTCACAGGTGTGCCCTGTCAGGTTCAATAAGTGGGATTTCTTGCCTTATAAATGGGGTTGGGACCATCAGTTGCGTTGTGGAGAAGTCAGGTGGATACACAGCTGATAGTCTTACTGAATAGACTGTTAGAATTTGTATTATGGCAAGAGAAAAGCAGCTAAGTAAACAAAATGAGTGGCCATCATTATTTTAAGAAATGAAGGTCAGTCAGTCCGAAAAATTGGGAAAACTTTGAAAGTGTCCCCAAGTGCAGTCACAAAAACCATCAAGTGCTACAAAGAAACTGGCTCACATGCGGACCACCCCAGGAAAGGAAGACCAAGAGTCACCTCTGCTGCGGAGGATAAGTTCATCCGAGTCTCCAGCCTCAGAAATCGCAGGTTAACAGCAGCTCAGATTAGAGACCAGGTCAATGCCACACAGAGTTCTAGCAGCAGACACATCTCTAGAACAACTGTTATGAGGAGACTGTGTGAATCCGGCCTTCATGGTAGAATATCTGCTAGGAAACCACTCTTAAGGACAGGCAACAAGCAGAAGAGACTTGTTTGGGCTAAAGAACACAAGGAATGGACATTAGACCAGTGGACATCTGTGCTTTGGTCTGATGAGTCCAAATTTGAGGTCTTTGGTTCCAACCACTGTGTCTTTGTGTGACGCAGAAAAGGTGAAAGGATGGACTCTACATGCCTGGTTCCCACCGTGAAGCATGGAGGAGGAGGTGTGATAGTGTGGGGGTGCTTTGCTGGTGACACTGTGGGGGATTTATTCAAAATTGAAGGCATACTGAACCAGCATGGTTACCACAGCATCTTGCAGCGGCATGCTATTCCATCCGGTTTGCGTTTAGTTGGACCATCATTTATTTTTCAACAGGACAATGACCCCAAACACACCTCCAGGCTGTGTAAGAGCTATTTGACCATGAAGGAGAGTGATGGAGTGCTGCGCCAGATGACCTGGCTTCCACAGTCACCAGACCTGAACCCAATCGAGATGGTTTGGGGTGCGCTGGACCGCAGAGTGATGGCAAAAGGGCCAACAAGTGCTAAGCATCTCTGGGAACTCCTTCAAGACTGTTGGAAGACCATTTCATCAAGAGAATGCCAAGAGTGTGCAAAGCAGTAATCAAAGCAAAAGGTGGTACTTTGAAGAACCTAGAATATGACATATTTTCAGTTGTTTCACACTTTTTTGTTACGTATATAATTCCACATGTGTTAATTCATAGTTTTGATGCCTTCAGTGTGAATCTACAATTTTCATAGTCATGAAAATAAAGAAAACTCTTTGTATGAGAAGGTGTGTCCAAACTTTTGGTCTGTACTGTATATATATATATATATGTTTAAATTAAGTTTAGCCTCTATTTCTGAAAAAGTTAGTGAGGGGATTTGAACTAACAGCTTCTGCATCACAGCCCAGAACTTTAACCACTACACTATATACTATAGCTGCATAGCCAGTCTCTAAAAAAAAATATATATACTGTATATATGACTTCAACTGTATAGAAATACTTATTAGTAGTAAGTTTTCCTCTACAGTAGAAGTCTCATATTTTTTTGATTTTTATTTTTGATTGTTTTATTTTTAGTAATTGTCTATGCAGCTATTATAGCTGAGTGGTTAAGGCCTTGCTTCTAATGCAGAAGGTCATGAGTTTGAATCCCAGCAGAAACTTTTATGAAATACAGGCTAAATTAGTTTTAAATACACTAGGTGTCCCCAAGCACTGACTCCATATCTGGACATAACTTTATATGGATTCAGAGCAGGGACTACTAAGCCGCGGACTCACACTGAGGGATTCCTTCACTTCATCGATCTTCTGCATATAAATAGAGACTAAATTAGATTTAAATACACTGGGGTGTCCGCAAGCGCTGACTCCATATATGTACATAGCTATATATGGAATAAGAGCAGGGAATCCTAAGCCAAATTAGAGTCCCGACACCCTCCCCTCTTCAGAGCAGGGGTTGCCTGGTTTAATGCTCTTGTTCTCCCATTGACTTTCATCACAAAGTGTTCTACTCGAGTACCTGAGCACACGAGCACTTTGGTGCTTGATCAATTCAACACTATTAATTAGACGTAACATTTGATACCTTTCTGCCATTGAGCTTCTAATTTCCACTTTTCACTCTTCTCACACATGACAGTTTATTTAACCATTTTCCATCTTAATAAAAATCAATTTAAATTCGGTTCCTAATCACTGCATATGGTTAATTATTCTTTACTTCTTTAGTGTGGGACTGTAATAATGCTGTGAATTTGAAATGGAATTTATGTAAACATCTTATTTATAGTCTGGAAAACCTGACCTTTAAGTCTGTTTTGTCTGGTAGTCATCTGATTAGCCATTGTCTGTTTTAAAATGGAAATATCTCATTAAGGTTCTTAGCAGATGAAGAAAACAATAATTGCAGTGTTCAGAGGAAACAATGTTGAAGAGATTTTAATGTGCAATTGCAGTTCTCCTAAAATGCATCACTAACTTCTAATATTATTGACAATGCAAATTTTCATTCTTTTTTCAGTATTCCTACATCTTTCATTGTATGAATATGAAATTTTAGAAACTTTTTTCTGTACTTTTAATAAAAAAAGCATTCACATGAAAATGTATAACTCAAAACCATAATTACTCATGTGAGAACATACAGATCATTTTAGTCAGATATATATATTTTGGGACTACGGCCCTTTACTGTTTGTTTTCTGCTTTCCAAGCTGCTTCCTGTTTCCTATAGATGATGCATGGCTATTTATTTTTTGTCACAAGTTAGTGGAATATGAGACTTTGTAAGAAAAAAAATATATATATCAATTTCCGCTAACTTGTGCCAAAAAAAAAATAAAATCTTCTATGAACTCGCCATGCCCCTCATGGAATACCTTGTGGTGTCTACTTTCTAAAATGGGGTCACATGTGGGGTATTTATACTGTCCTGGCATTTTAGGGGTCTCTAAAGTGTGAGAAGAAGTCTGGAATCCAAATGCGTAAAAATGCCCTGTGAAATCCTAAAGGTACTCATTGGAATTCGGGCCCCTTTGCGCATCTTGGCTGCAAAAAAGTGTCACTCATGTGGTATCGCCGTACTCAGGAGAAGTAGGGCAATGTGTTTTTGGGTGTATTTTTACATATACCCATACTGTGTGTGAGAAATATCTCTGTAAATGACAACTTTTAAAAAAATTTTATACAAAGTTGTCAATTTACAGAGATATTTCTCTCACCCAGCATGGGTATATCTAAAAATACACTACAAAACACATTGCCCTACTTCTCCTGAGTACGGCGATACCACATGTGTGCCACTTTTTTGCAGCTTAAGTGCGCAAATGGGCCCAAATTCCAATGAGTACCTTTTAGGAGGGCATTTTTATGCATTTGGATTCCAGACTTCTTCTCACGCTTTAGGTCCCCTAAAATGCCAGGGCAGTATAAATACCCCACATGTGACACCATTTTGGAAAGAAGACACCCCAAAGTATTCCGTGAGGGGCATGGCGAGTTCATAGAAGATTTGTTTTTTTTTTTGCACAAGTTAGCGGAAATTTACTTTTTTTTTTTTCTCTTACAAAGTCTCATATTCCACTAACTTGTGACAAAAAATAAAATTTTACATGAACTCACCATACCCCTCACAGAATACCTTGGGGTGTCTTCTTTCTAAAAGGGGGTCACATGTGGGGTATTTATACTGCCCTGGTATTTTAGGGGCCCTAAAGCGTGAGAAGTAGTTTGGAATCCAAATGCGTAAAAATGCCCTTCTTCTCACGCTTTAGGGCCCCTAAAATGCCAGGGCAGTATAAATACCCCACATGTGACCCCATTTTGTAAAGAAGACACCCCAAGGTATTCCGTGAGGGGCATGGCGAGTTCATATAAAAAAAAATTTTTGGCACAAGTTAGCGGAAATTAACTTTTTTTTTTTTTCTCACAAAATCACCCTTTCCGCTAACTTGTGACAAAAAGTTCAATCTTTCATGGACTCAATATTCCCCTCAGCGAATACCTTGGGGTGTCTTCTTTCCAAAATGGGGTCATTTGTAGGGTGTTTGTACTGCCCTGGCATGTGAGAGTCTCCGCAATCATTACATGTATGGCCAGCATTAGGAGTTTATGCTGTTCTCTTTATAGTGAGCATACAGGTAATGAGATTTTTTTTTCCGTTCAGCCTCTGGGCTGAAAGAAAAAATGAACGGCACAGATTTCTTCATTCGCATCGATCAATGTGGATGAAAAAATCTCTGCCAAAAAATGCGCAAAAAAAGAAAAAGAGGGGAAAGGACATAGGAGTGCTTGCGAAGTAAGGTCCCATTCACACGTCCGAAAAAATGTCTGCATCTTTTCCGCAATTCTGTGTGCTCTCCGCATCAGCATTTGCGGAGCTGCGGCCGCGAACTTCCGGGTTTCGGCCCCGAAACATCCGGCCGCAGCTCCGCAAAAGATAGAGCATGTCCTATTCTCGTCTGCAATTGCGGAGAAGAAAAGGCATTTTCTATATAGTTCTGGCAATGCGTGGATCAGCAAAACACATACGGACGTCTGAATGAGCCTTACAGGGTGGTGATTTGTGACAGGGGGGTGACAGGGGGTGACCAGGGGGGTGACATGGGGTGATCAGAGGTTAATCAGTGATGGGGGGACGGGGGGGTGTTGGTGTTTGGTGATTGTTGCACTCACAGTGTCCTCTGGTAGTCCCAAGCAAAAGGGACCACTAGAGGAGCAGGCAGCAGGCATATCAGACGCTGTTTACAAAACAGCGTCTGATATGCAATTCAGATGCCATTTTTTTCGCGTTTACAGGAAATCTCGTTCCTCGTGAGATGACGCGCTGATGCATCAAGGAGAAACATCCCGGCCGCCCAGAGGACGTATCTCTGCGTTAGGCGGTCGGGAGGTGGTCAAAAATTCCATTTGTCTTAGGTCAAATTCCCCCCCCCCCCCTTAAGCTCCTTAATGCAATGACTGCAATAGACATTGACATTGGTTGATCGTTTGAAAATTATCCAATATTGAGGGCTGGTGGTGTTTAAACACACTCTGTGTTATAGGGGAAAAAAATGTGGATTGTTGGGACCAAATACCATAAATTATGCTTTAATGGGGGAAGATCCTTTCCCTTTTTTATACATGCACATATTAATGTCAGAAGAAACAATGGCTTATTCAGCACAAGCATCCTAAAATTATGCATTATCTGGGGCAGAATGCCTGCCCGTATTTATACACCCAAGTG
Organism: Bufotes viridis; assembly: GCA_033119425.1. NCBI lineage: Eukaryota > Metazoa > Chordata > Amphibia > Anura > Bufonidae > Bufotes > Bufotes viridis. Next base: position 548,265,955 of record CM065589.1, on the reverse strand, counting down.
GAAGCAAAAAGAGTGGCCTGAAGCTGAATAAACCTTGAAAAATTATCCTTTTTATTTGGGAGCAGCAGCAGTACAGTGTGGACATAGGGGTAATATCTCAGGGGGTAAGGACGAGTTCACACTTCAGTTATTTGGTCAGTTATTTCTATCAGTTATTGTGAGCCAAAACCAGGTGTGGGTCAAAAATCGTTACATTATTCCTTTCCATTATAATATATACTGGAGAGAGAATCTGGATCGCACATCCTCAACACTATGCTTTTGATGTAATGATTGTCTCAGCATAATTACATGGCGTATCCGCCAAATATGTAATACATAGTATGCTGTGCATAAGAGGCATTAGTACACAGTTTGATCAAAGAGCATAGGCCCACTATCCACGACAAGGAAGCCTCTGCAAGTGGGAAACTACTCCTGGGTCCCGCTGTCTTCTGCTGGTGCGGTGCTGGGGCGCCGGTGGTCGCCGTGCACGGCTGCGCCATTTATAGGTTAGAGTAGTTTCCCACTTGCAGAGGCTTCCTTGTCGTGGATAGTGGGCCTATGCTCTTTGATCAAACTGTGTACTAATGCCTCTTATGCACAGCATACTATGTATTACATATTTGGCGGATACGCCATGTAATTATGCTGAGACAGTCATTACATCAAAAGCATAGTGTTGAGGATGTGCGATCCAGATTCTCTCTCCAGTATATATTATAATGGAAAGGAATAATGTAACGATTTTTGACCCACACCTGGTTTTGGCTCACAATAACTGATAGAAATAACTGACCAAATAACTGAAGTGTGAACTCGTCCTTACCCCCTGAGATATTACCCCTATGTCCACACTGTACTGCTGCTGCTCCCAGATTCTCTCTCCAGTATATATTCCTTTCCATTATACCCTTTCTCTGTGTAAGTTTCACTATTGGTTTTGGCTCACAATAACTGATGCAAATAACTGACTAAATTACTGATGTGTGAACTCAGCCTAAGGTGTATTGTAATAGTGGTAGCAATAGTAGCACCAAAAGTAGCAGCAGGGCATGGAACAGACAGGACAGCAAGCATATATGTGCGTGGCTGTATTGGTGGTGGTGGTAGTAGTGGCGACTGTGTAGGGACAATGACAGTAGCAGGGAATAGTAGCTGGGGCAAAAGCTGCATTAGCCAATACGGTATGGTAGGCATAGGCAGGAAATAACCGGGGCATCATGGAGCATTGTCAGTGTTGACAATTCTATTTATCAAGTAAAATAAAGTTAAGGGACTGTGCTCCTCTCCTGTAATCCAGAAACAAAAGTAAAGTCAGATGCCAGATCTTTCCTCCAATTCACCTTCCTTACGTCGCCAAACACTGCTACTATGTCCTGGTGTGGTGCCACTCCACCATTTTTTTTCGTCCGATTAACCTGTAATATCAGAAATCAAGAAGCAAAATAGTGCACCTTAGGCTAAAAGACAGATTTATTCTACTCACATAGTCTAATAAAACAAGGCATATCAGGTATAAAATTCTAGTTTCCCAGAGTCTGACATGCTTTTCAGGTTCAGGTTGACACCTGAACCTGAAAAGCTTGTTCTGCATCGGTTTGCTAGTGTTAGGCTACATGCACATGACCGTTGCCGGCCTCCGCGTCCGCTCCTCCTTGAAATTTTGCGTCCGTCAAAAAAAACGGATGACGGACCGTTTTTTTTGACGGATCCGATTTTTATGGCAGATCCATTGTAAAAATGCCTATCCTTGTCCGCAAACGTGAAAAAAATAGGACATGCACTATTTTTTTGACGGAATGAAAACACGGATCACGGATGCGGAACAAAAACGGTTGACCATCCGCATTTTTTGACGGACCCATTGAAATGAATGGGGAAGCATCCTATCCGTGAAAAAAAACGGAACGGATGCGGAAACAAACAACGGTCGTGTGCATGGGGCCTTAGACACTGGTGAAAACTGAAGGCGGCAATGCATATGGCATCAATCTACCTGGGCGTCCCATGTGTGGATTTCAGTGTCCGAGGCCCCACCCCACAGATTCCACTTTACACAAGAGTGTGACGTTTCAGACCCTTGGAGCCGTGCGAGTGTGCAGGTAACCAGCCAGTACAGTAATGTTCAAGCAGTACTGGAGCTGGGGGGCGGGATCAGGGAACCTCCCTGGAAAGTGTAGGCTTCGGCACGCCCAGGGGATTCCCTGAAGCGGTGAGTAACAGCACTCCGCTTCTTACCGAATGTAGCACTACATAGAAGTCTCTATGACATTAGTCTGCTTACTCATCAGTATTAGTGATGAGCGGCAGGGGCAATATATTCGAATTCGCGATATTTCGCGAATATTTGGGCGAATCTCCAGACAATATTTTCTTGTTTGCGAAAATTCGCATAAAAAATTCGCATAAATTAGCATAAAAATTCGCATAAACTGGCATTAAAAATAATAATTTATGCTAATTTTTATGCGAATTTTCGCAAACAAGAAAATGATGACATTATTTTCTTGCTTGCGAAAATTTGCATATAAAAAATTTGCATAAAACGATTATTCGCAATTGCGAATATACTTTGCGATATTCTAAATATTCGCGAATTCTCGAAGTGCTGATATTCGAGATTAAAATTCGCAATTCGAAAATTCGTGATCAACACTAATCAGTATGGCACATTTGGGGCATACTAATGGCTGGCTAATGTCACACAGGAAAGAAACAAAAAATACCAATACCGAAATGAAATAGCTAATCCCCTGTTTTAGAAAAAAGTCTATCAGGTATAAAGGATTGAAAGATAAGGCAAAACTAGAGATGAGCGAACGCCTAGAAGTTCGGGTTCGGGAAGTTCGGCCGAACTTCCCAAAAATGTTCAGGTTCGGGATCCGAGCTCGACCCGAACTTTATCCCGAACCCGAACCCCATTGAAGTCAATGGGACCCGAACTTTTAGGCACTAAAAAGGCAGTAAAATAGTCCACGAACGGGCTAGAGGACTGCCAAAGGCAGCAAAATGTAGGTAAATCCCCTGCAAACAAATGTGGACAGGGAAATGAATTAAAATAAAATAAAATAAATAAAATTTAACCAATATCAATTGGAGAGAGGTCCCACTGCAAGGAATCATGCGTCATATCACTCAACACTGGAGAAGGCCACTTTCAGTTATTTTGGCCCCAGCACCCAGACAGAGGAGAGAGGTCCTACAGCAAGGAATCATGCGTCATATCACCCACCACTGGAGAAGGCCACTTTCAGTTATTTCAGCCCAGCACCCAGACCGAGGATACAGGTCCCACATCAAGGAATCATGCGTCATATCACCCACCACTGGAGAAGGCCACTCAGTTATTTCGGACCCAGCACCCAGACAGAGGAGAGATGTCCCACGGGAAGGAATCATGCGTCATATCACCCACCACTGGAGAAGGCCACTAAGTTATTTCGGCCCCAGCACCCAGACAGAGGAGAGGGGTCCCACAGCAAGGAATCATGCGTCATATCACCCAGCACTGGAGAAGGCCACTTTCAGTTACTTCAGCTCAGCACCCAGACCGAGGATACAGGTCCCACATCAAGGAATCATGCGTCAAATCACCCACCACTGGAGAAGGCCACTTTCAGTTATTTCAGCCCAGCACCCAGACCGAGGATACAGGCCCCACATCAAGGAATCATGCGTCATATCACCCACCACTGGAGAAGGCCACTCAGTTATTTCGGCCCCAGCACCCAGACAGAGGAGAGAGGTCCCACAGCAAGGAATCATGTGTCATATCACCCACCACTGGAGAAGGCCACTTTCAGTTATTTCAGCCCAGCACCCAGATCGAGGATACAGGTCCCACATCAAGGAATCATGCGTCTTATCACCCACCACTGGAGAAGGCCACTTTCAGTTATTTCAGCCCAGCACCCAGACCGAGGATACAGGTCCCACATCAAGGAATCATGCGTCATATCAACCACCACTGGAGAAGGCCACTCAGTAATTTCGGCCCAGCAACCAGACAGAGGAGAGAGGTCCCACAGCAAGGAAATAATGCGTCATATCAACCACCACCGGAGAAGGCCACTCTCAGTTATTTCGGCCCAGCACCCAGACAGAGGAGAGAGGTCCCACAGCAAGGAAATATTGCGTCATATCAACCACCACTGGAGAAGGCCACTTTCAGTTATTTCAGCCCAGCATCCAGACCGAGGATACAGGTCCCACATCAAGGAATCATGCGTCATATCACCCACCACTGGAGAAGGCCAGTCAGTTATTTCGGCCCCAGCACCCAGACAGAGGAGAGATGTCCCACAGGAAGGAATCATGCGTCATATCACCCACCACTGGAGAAGGCCACTCAGTTATTTCAGCCCCAGCACGCAGACAGCAGAGAGAGGTCCCACAGCAAGGAATCATGCGTCATATCACCCACCACTGGAGAAGGCCACTTTCAGTTATTTCAGCCCAGCACCCAGACCGAGGATACAGGTCCCACATCAAGGAATCATGCGTCATATCACCCACCACTGGAGAAAGCCACTCAGTTATTTCGGCCCCAGCACCCAGACAGAGGAGAGAGGTCCTACAGCAAGGAATCATGCGTCATATCAACCACCACCGGAGAAGGCCACTTTCAGTTATTTCGGCCCAGCACCCAGACGAGAGAGGTCCCACAGCAAGGAATCATGCGTCATATCAACCACCACCGGAGAAGGCCACTCTCACTTATTTCAGCCCAGCACCCAGACAGAGGAGAGAGGTCCCACAGCAAGGAATCATGCGCCATATCAATCACCACCGGAGAAGGCCACTCTCAGTTATTTCGGCCCAGCACCCAGACAGAGGAGAGAGGTCCCACAGCAAGGAATCATGCGTCATATCAACCTCCACCGGAGAAGGCCACTTTCAGTTATTTCGGCCCCAGCACCCAGACAGAGGAGAGGTTCATTCAACTTTGGGTTGCACCGCAAGATCATGGCAAAGTTAAAAAAATGAGGATTCAATAAAGAAGTGCCCCGGAGTACAAGAATACATGGTTGAGGGGGAGGCAGTTATAAATGTTTATTCTGCACAAGGGAGGCACAGGTCCTGTGGGATCTATGCCTGGTTCATTTTTATGAACGTCAGCTTGTCCACGTTGGCTGTGGACAGGCGGGTGCATTTGTCAGTAATGACGCCCCCTGCCGTGCTGAATTCAAGTTCAGACAAAACGCTGGCCGCCGGCAGGACAATTTGGAGACCCAGAAGTTGAATGGCGCCGAACCATCAGTCAGTACGTGGAGGGGTGTGCAGACGTACTGTTCAACCATGTTAGTGAAATGCTGCCTCCTGCTAACACGTTCCGTATCAGGTGGTGGTGCAGTTAGCTGTGGCGTGGAGACAAAACTTTTCCACATTTCTGCCATGCTAACCCTGCGCTCAGAGGAGCTGGCCGTGACACAGCTGTGTTGGCGATCTCTTGCTCCTCCTCTGCCTTCGCCTTGGGCTTCTACCTGTTCCGCTGTGACATTTGGGAATGCTCTCAGGAGCGCGTCTACCAGCGAGCGCTTGTACTCGCGCATCTTCCTATCACGCTCCAGTGCAGGAAGTAAGGTGGACACATTGTCTTTGTACCGGGGATCCAGCATGGTGGCAACCCAGTAGTCCGCACACGTTAAAATGTGGGCAACTCTGCTGTCGTTGCGCAGGCACTGCAGCATGTAGTTGCACATGTGTGCCAGGCTCCCCAGAGGTAAGGACAAGCTGTCCTCTGTGGGAGGCGTATCGTCATCGTCCTCCGTATCCCCCCAGCCACGCACCAGTGATGGGCCTGAGCTGTGTCGGGTGCCACCCCGCTGTGAACCTGCTTCATCCTCATCCTCCTCAACCTCCTCCTCATCCTCCTCGTCCTCCAGTAGTGGGCCCCGGCTGGCCACATTTGTACCTGGCCTCTGCTGTTGCAAAAAACCTCCCTCTGAGCCACTTCTAACAGACTGGCCTGAAAGTGCTAAAAATAACCCCTCATCCTCCTCCTCCTCCTCCTCCTGGGCCACCTCCTCTTCCATCATCGCCCTAAGCGTTTTCTCAAGGAGACATAGAAGTGGTATTGTAACGCTGATACCGGTGTCATCGCCACTGGCCATGTTGGTGGAGTATTTGAAACAGCGCAGCAGGGCACACAGGTCTCGCATGGAGGCCCAATCATTGGTGGTGAAGTGGTGATGTTCCGCAGTGCGACTGACGCGTGCGTGCTGCAGCTGAAACTCCACTATGGCCTGCAGCTGCTCGCACAGTCTCTCCAGCATGTGCAAGGTGGAGTTCCACCTGGTGGGCACGTCGCATATGAGGCGGTGAGCGGGAAGGCCGAAGTTCCGCTGTAGCGCAGACAGACGAGCAGCGGCAAGATGTGAACGCCGGAAGCGCGCACAGACAGCCTGCACTTTATGCAGCAGCTCAGACAGGTTGGGGTAGTTGTGAATGAACTTCTGCACCACCAAATTCAGCACATGCGCCAGGCAAGGGATGTGCGTCAAACCGGCTAGTCCCAGAGCTGCGACGAGATTTCGCCCATTATCGCACAAAACCAGGCCGGGCTTGAGGCCCACTGGCAGAAACCACTCGTTGGTCTGTTGTTCAATACCCCGCCACAACTCCTGCGTGGTGTGGGGCCTGTCCCCCAAACATATGAGTTTCAGAATGGCCTGCTGAAGTTTACCCCGGGCCGTGCTGAAGTTGGTGGTGAAGGTGTGTGGCTGACTGGATGAGCTGATGGAAGCAGAGGAGGAGGAAGCCAAGTAGGAGGAGGAGGCTACAGGAGACAAAGAATGATGCCCTGCGATCCTCTGCGGCGGAAGGACGTGCGCCAAGGAACTCTCCGCCTGGGGCCCAGCCGCCACTACATTTACCCAGTGTGCAGTTAGGGGAATATAGCGTCCCTGGCCGTGCTTACTGGTCCACGTATCTGTGGTTAGGTGGACCTTGCCACAGATGGCGTTGCGCAGTGCACACTTGATTTTATCGGATACTTGGTTGTGCAGGGAAAGCACGGCTGTCTTGGAGAAGTAGTGGCGGCTGGGAACAACATACTGTGGGACAGCCATGGACATCAGCTGTTTGAAGCTGTCTGTGTCCACCAGCCTGAATGACAGCATTTCAAAGGCCAGTAGTTTAGAAATGCTGGCATTCAGGCCCAGGGCTCGAGGGTGGCTAGGTGTGAATTTACGCTTTCTCTCCAAGGTTTGTGAGATGGAGAGCTGAACGCTGCCATGTGACATGGTGAAGATGCTTGGTGACGCAGGTGGTGTTGTTGGTGGCACATCCTCTGTTTGGTGGGCGGCAGGAGCCAACATTCCTCCCGAGACGGAGGAAGAGGCCGAGGCAGCAGCAGAAAAGGGAGCAGGGGGAGCCAGAGTGAGTTCCTTGCTTTTAAGGTGTTTACTCCACTGCAGTTCATGCTTTGCATGTAGATTCCTGGTCATGCAGGTTGTGCTTAGGTTCAGAACGTTAATGCCTCGCATCAGGATCTGATGGCACAGCGTGCAAACCACTCGGGTCTTGTCGACAGCACATTGTTTAAAGAAGTGCCATGCCAGGGAACTCCTTGAAGCTGCCTTTGGGGTGCTCGGTCCCTGGTGGCCGTGGCCAGTAGCAGGCGAACTCTCTTGGAGGCGGCTGTTCTGCTTTTGCCTCCTGCTCTCTCTTTTGCTACGCTGTTGGCTCGGTCTCACCACTGCCTCTTCCTCTGAACTATGAAAGTCAGTGGCACGACCTTCATTCCATGTGGGGTCTAGGACCTCATCGTCCCTTGCATCGTCTTCCACACAGTCTTCCTCCCTGACCTCCTGTTCGGTCTGCACACTGCAGAAAGACGCAGCAGTTGGCACCTGTGTTTCGTCATCATCAGAGACGTGCGGACTCCGATGAGGTGGTATTCCCATGTCCTCATCATCAGGAAACATCAGTGGTTGTGCATCAGTGCATTCTATGTCTTCCACCACTGGGGAAGGGCTAAGTGGATTCCCTTGGGAAACCCTGCCAGCAGAGTCTTCAAACAGCATAAGAGACTGCTGCATAACTTGAGGCTCAGACAGTTTCCCTGATATGCATGGGGGTGATGTGACAGACTGATGGGCTTGGTTTTCAGGTGCCACCTGTGCGCTTTCTGCAGAAGACTGGGTGGGAGATAATGTTGTGAATGTGCTGGATCCACTGTCGGCCACCCAATTGACTAGCGCCTGTACCTGCTCAGGCCTTACCGTCCTTAAAACAGCATTGGGCCCCACCAAATATCGCTGTAAATTCTGGCGGGTACTGGAACCTGAGGTAGTTGGTTCACTAGGACGTGTGGCTGTGGCAGAATGGCCACGTCCTCTCCCAGCACCAGAGGGTACAGTAACACCACCACGACCGTGTCCGCGTCCCTTACTAGATGTTTTCCTCATTTTTACCGTTCACCAAGCACCACAATAAGAAAAAAAATATTTGGCCCAATGTATTGATTTCAAATTGAGGCCTTTTTTACAGGCACTTAACTCTATCTGCCTATTTATTTATGTAGCGTATTACACTAATCCAGGCACAGCAGTAACCACTGATTTAGGGGAATATCTTTTTTAGGGCTAGTATTTAGGCCCTGGATGAAAGGTATCCTTTTATGGACAGATTTACAATTGGCCTGCAACAGCTCGTACAACAGATTCAGGGTTTTGCTATTTTGGCAATTGAATTTAACCCCACAAAAATTTTTTTAACTAACATTTGATTATTGGACCTAACAGTATGTAAGACAGAGAGTGGCCACAGAGTAAGGGGGCATGGCAGCAGGGGTCGCAGCAAGAGGTCTTAGATCCCTGTGTCATCTAGCGGTCGTTTCTTGACAAGCAACCCAGCGGTTCTTCAATGGTTGACTCGGTCATCCACTTCGTCCCGAGTGACATCAGACACTCCCAGCAAAGAGACGGTGGGTTCCTTTGACTAGACTCTTAGTTGGCCTGGCCTGGGAGGCCTTGTGCCCCCACCTGTCCTGAACCTTCCTCTGTCATGTTCAGTTCCCTTAGCGCAAGAAGTATTATTTTCCTTTAGCTCGGCTCCACTTTTCAGTGAGGACGAGCTACTAGAGGACAGTCAGCAGCTACTGCCCAGCCAAGATCTGGAGGAGACATATGCCGCTTCCTTCACTAGGCGGGCAAGTATTGATGATTAGAGTGGCGTGTGAGGTGGTGTTTTGCACGTTCAGCTACTGACCCAGAATCGGTTGAGGAGGACATCAGTGGTGTGCAGACAGTACTTGATGATGATGTAGTTGATCGCATTTGGGAGCCAGGTGATGAAGGGGCTTCATCATCATTGGAAGAAGAGGGCGGAAGCTTGCCCGTGAGTCAGCGGCGGAGCCAGCAAGTCAGCAAGTCACTAGCGTGGCGGGAGTCAGCAGGGGGGCAGTAGTGGGAGCTCGGGAGCCAAAGGTGCCCGAGGTGGACCATCCGCTTAACAGGAGCCTACCTGCCCAGGAAGTAGCACGAGTTCATGCAGCCAGCGGTGGTAGCAGTCAGTAGGTGCATAGTGTTAGGGGTAAAATCACCTACTCAGCCGTGTGGCAGTTTTCTGTAAAGCCGCCCGAGGAGTTAAACATAGCCATATGTAGAATATGTAGGCAGAAGGTGAAGCGTGGCCAGGGTGCCAATGTTGGCAACATGGCCCTGCGTCAACATATGCAGCGTCACCATAGAGTCGCCTGGGACAACCGTGGCTCCGATATGGTGGTCCAGCCTGCCGCAACAACCACTGCATCACCCAATGGCACGCACCCGATTTCAGGCAGTCAAGGCCTCACCAGCCGAAGGGAGCTGTCTGTCCTTCCCATCATTTACTGGTCCTAATGCTCCTGCTCCACCTACTCCTTGTCAGTAATTCTGTCAACAATTGATCACTGAAGCGATTGCCAAGAGATAACAATATGCGTGCACTCATCCAACGGTGCAGAAGCTGAACGTGCTCCTGTTCAAGTTGCTGGTGCTGCAGTCCATCCCTTTCCAAGTGGTGGACTCTGTATCTTTAAGAGAACTGATAGCTTGTGCTGAGCCGAGGTGGAGAGTCCCAAGCCGTCATTTCTTTGCCAAAAAGACAGTACCAGCCCTGCACACACATGTAAAACAAAAGGTGGACCAGTCCTTGAGCCTGTCGGTTTCTGCCAAAGTGTACGGCAGCGCCGACGTGTGGAGCTGTAACTACGGTCAGGGACAATACATGTCCTTTATGACCCACTGGGTAAATGTGGTTCCTGCACAGCCGCACCGGCAACTTAGCCAGGTGACGCCGCTTCCCCCTCCACGTTCTCATGACGTTGGTCCTGCGACAATGTCTGCCTCTAGCTCCTCATCCTCCACTGTGTCCTCAGCATCACTGAAATTGGTGCACTACAATGGTAAATGTAATTGACAATATATGGCTAAACACTCACCCTGATATTAAATTGAGACTTTCGCCAATATATTCTTATTGCACAATAAGACACGGTACCTAACGCTATCCTACCTATTCCGTATGGACAATTTATGATAGGTGCATAAAGTCCGATACACAGCCATCAGCTCTCAGTTATCTCTAGCGTGAAATCACACATAGAATGGGAGGAGGGAGGAGGCTGTGAGTCCCACCTATAACTGGCTTATGTGATGTAGGCTACCCAGGTGCACCTGAATGTTGCCCAAAGATCAAAATCAAAACACGTTTAAACCTGAGGTTGCCCCACCTCCAGGTATACATATACAAACAAAATCACAGAATAAAGTGGTCTAAATGTCAAAAGATGCTCAAATGATGTTGCGCATTTCTACCCCGGAGAGAAAATCATGCCCATGTGATCCGTTGCTAACAGCAATCCCCAGCAAAAATGCATACAATCGAGGATGCCGACAGCGGACCAGATTTACCACAAAAACCTCCTACACAAATCCTAAAAGCAGAAAATGCTCTATACCCCATGTGCTGTAGCGCATAGGTCCTGCATCATATTGAGAGACCTTGACGAGGTGCGCAGGCTCCAGTATGTTCTTGATATAAGAATATATTGGTGAAATTCTCATTTTAATATCAGTTTGAAGGTTTAACCATATGTTGTCAATTGCATTTGCGATTGTAGTGCACCATTTTCAGATTTTATAGCCCCATCTACACATTTGTCTTACGTGTGGTCTGTTGCAGGCATCCTTTATTGAATGTATTTTTTGCTGGGGATTGCTGTTAGCAATGGATCACATGTGCAGGATTTTCTCCCTGGTAGAAATGCGCTAAAGCATACAGGGTTTTGAGCATTTTCTGCTTTAAAGACCTATGCAGGATGTTTTTGTGGTGCATGCCGGCATCCTCCAGTGCATGCATTTTTGCTGGAGATTGCTGTTAACAATGGATCATATGGGCAGGATTTGCTCCCCCGGGTAAAAATGCGCAACAGCATTTAGGGTCTTGAGCATCTTTTGTCATTTAAAGAACTTTATTCTGTGATTTTCACAATTAACAGTGCTCCTCCAGCATACCACATGTACAGGGCACGGCGGTGTCACACTGTTCTGCACCTCATTTGCCTGGGCAAATGGTGTCACGCAGGGGAGGAAAAGCAGGAGGCAGATGACCCAGACACACCATGGCAGTATGCAGTGGAGAGGGCTCCTTCTTTCACCAACCATCTCCACACTCTGTCATTATGCCACTCTGTGGCCTCCTAATGCTGCTGCCACCTCCACACTATGTCACCTTGCCACTCTATGGTCCTCTCTTGCTGCTGCCACCTCCACACTATGTGGCCTGCCAGTCTGTGGTCTCCTTATGCTGCTGCCATCTCCCCACTCTGTCACGGGTCACTCTGTGGTCTCCTCATTCTGCTGCCACCTCCATACTATGTCACCTTGAAACTCTGTGGACTCCTTATGCTGCTGCCACCTCCCCACTCTGTCACTGGGTAACTCTGTGGTCTCCTCGTGCTGCTTCCACCTCCACCCTTTGTCATTGTTCCACTCTGTGGTTTCCTGATGCTGCTGCCACTTCGACACTATGTCACCTTGCCACTCTGTGGTCTCATGATGCTGCCGCCACCTGCACACTGACATTGTGCCACTTTGTGGCCTCCTCCTTATGCTGCTGATGCCGTCACCTCAACACTCTGTCATTGTGCCACTCTGTCGTCTCCTAATGTGGCTTCCACCTCCAAACTATGTCACCTTGCCACTCTGTGACCTCCTGATGCTGCCGCCACCTCCACCTCCAGAGCACAATTAATGGACTGATAATAGTTTTTAAGGAGGATCTGTAATATTGAATACACATAATTAACCCTTAATTGCCATACTGAGCTGTAAGGGTCTTTAAACATGGTGCCCGCTCGCATGTGCAGTGGGCTCCATAGTCGGCGGGTCTCTCATGTTTCATACAGCAGAGGCCAATGGCTCATGTCTGTGACTGGTAATAATAATAAGTTAAACCGTTAGATGCCATGCGCGACCATGGCATCTAAATAGTGAAAAACTTGGAAGCAGGCACTGTAGTGATCGAGGAAGCTGGTCATTGATTATAATACACTGAGTCTCTCTAAAGAAACCCAGCGGATTAGAGCTGAAGTTCCTATGTTGGCTTGTGAAACCTCCTGTACTAATAAAATATAAAAATATTTATCCCATACAGTGAATGGCATAATGGAAAAAAAAATTCATGATGGCCAATTCGGCATTTTTTTATTGCTTCTCTTACAGAATTATTTTTAATGAAATGTGATCAAAAAGTCACACACACTCCATAATCGTATCAATAAAAACTACAGATCATACTGCAAAAAATGAGCCCCCCCCACAGCTCAGTAGACATAACTATAATAAAGTTATGGGGGTCAAGTTTTTTGTCAGACAGTACTAAAACACACAAAAAAAATACTAATATTGGTATTGTTGTAACCATACTAGACTAGACTCTGGGAAGACAGGGAAGAAAAATGAAAATGTAAAACCGAAAATAACCCCCGGTATCCAAAGGTTTAACTCAAGAGCTTTAAGCCATTCAGTATGTATGTATAATAATGATAAACACCTATAAGCATTGTTCACATCTATCTTCATCATTGATATGAGCCATAACTTTTTTTCTTTGGTTCAATAGTTCCTATCAGTTGAAGAAAGAGTTCTGTATGTACTAAAATATGTAGAAATGTAATAATAGTATGTTTAAACTTTTATGCATTTCTGTAAGCAGAATTGGCAGGGAACATTGTTATGCAAAGCAAGGGGAAAATGTTTATAGTTCTTTGCTTGCAGTCACAATGAAATAAAGCCATTGTTTGATGCTATCTTTTTATGTAGCTTGGCTTGTAGAATAAAACATAGTGAAATTTGTATCATTTTAAGCACAGATGACAGACAAACAAGATAGATGGAATTTTTGCAGATTATCCGTTCATGTAAACAAAAACTATGCAAATGCTAAAGAATTTTTCCTATCTTTTCTTTAAGTAAATTGGAAATGTACAATGCATAGATAAGAAACCAAACTAAGCAGTTTTAGAGGTCAATCATTAGTCTCTCTATAAATATTTAATACTCTTTCAGCTCCACTGGATATATACACAGTTCTTCGGAGATGAGAATATTGTAATAAGATATTAAAATTTTATACAATGCCACAGCTGAGGTGATTGTCAGAATGAATGTGTGATTTTTTATTTTTTTCCCAAGAACTTTAAAAGTTTGCTGGATTAAAAAAAATCACCTATTGTAGTGTGTGGATAGAAGAGTAAAATTGAGAGGAGACAAGTGTCAATGGAATCCACCATACAGATGTGTCCTTCTTTATCTTTCTTCTTGCACCAGCACATCCTGAGATGTGTCGTGAAAGCTTTTATTTTTTATTTGGCTATACGTTGCCACCAGATGTCTATCTTATTTGTGTTGAGCTATGAATTGGAGCCTGTCAAGGATTTTGCAATTGTCATGCTATAATGTTGAGTTGTTTTTATGAGTAAAGATGTCCCGAAATATTCGCTGGCGAACACCGCATGGTCGCGTTCACCACGGCGTGCGAACATATGCAATGTTCGATTCGGCCCCTATACTTTATCATTGAGCAAACTTTGACTCTGTACCTCACAGTCAGCAGACGCATTCCAGCCAATTAGCATACCATCCCTTCCAGAACCTCCCACCTCCTATCAAACAGCAAGGACAGCATCCATCTTAGATTCATTCTGAAGCTTCAGTGTTAGTTAGAGCAGGGAGAGTGCTGCTGCTGTTGAATTAATAGGGAAAGCGTTAGCTAAGCCAGTGTTCTGTATCCACTTCAGTCCTCAAAGACTCATCAGCCTCTTTCACACGAGCGTGTCCAGATTAGGCCCCATTCACACGTCCGTAGCGTGTTGCGAATCCGCAACACACCATGCCAGCACTTCCCATAGAGATGCCTATTCTTGTCCGCAGGCTGCAGACAAGAATAGGACATGTTCTATCTTTTGTGGGCCGGATGTTTCGGGGCCGAAACCTGGAAGTTTGGGGCCGTGGCTCTGCAAATGTGGAAGCGGAGAGTACATAGTGTGCTCTCCGTATCACGTCCGTCCCCATTCACAATGACTGGGTCCGCATCCATTCCGCAGAATTGCGGAATGGATGCGGACAAAAATTGCGGATGTGTGAATGGGGCCTTAGGTCCGCATGCGTTGCGGATGCGTTCAGTGAAAACTGTGCGATTTCACAGGCAAAGCCATTCAGTTTTGCCTGCAATTGCATTCAGTTGTTCAGTTTTTTCCGCGCGGGTGAAATGTGTTTTGATGCGTTTTTAACGCTCATGATAAAATACTGAAGGTTTACAAACAACATCTCCTAGCAACCATCAGTGAAAAACGCACCCGCACTTTCTTGCGGATCCAATGCGTTTTTCACGCTAGGGCTGCGTGAAAAATGCTGAATATAGAACATGCTACGATTTTCACGCAACGTACAAGTGATGCGTGAAAAAAAATGCTCATGTACACAGATCCATTGAAATTAATGGATCAGGAATTAGTGCGGATGCTATGCATTCACGTCACGCATTGCACCCACGCGGAAAATTTGCTTGTGTGAAAGGGGGCCATCTGCTGTAAGGACAGCGTCCTGACAGCACCCCAAAAAGCCCTTTTTAGGGCTGGTACATCAGTCTGCTTTTAAATATTTTTTCTATATATATATATATATATATATATATATATATTGCAGTTGCCTGCCCGTGTGTAAGAGGCCGCAGTCCTACAGACTGTACCATGTGCACACCACACACATATAGGGTGGCACAGTCATTCAATTTTTTTCCTTCAATATAATTGCAGTTGCCTGTCAGTGTGTGTCAGGCCCACAGACTGTACTGTGCCCACGACTCATATAGGGTGGCACAGTACATTGCACAGCGCATGCGCAGTGACATAAAATTCAAACGAAGCAGACCGAGCATGGGTCTTTTTCCATCTCCTGGTTCCAAAAATCTATTCACTAGACCGGCCCTGGCCTTGATAAGGGACAAAACAGAGATTAAACTGATTGAAATAGTACATAGTTAACACTAGTTGCATTGGTGGCAAATTCCATTGCAAGTGCCCAAAATTAGAAGGAAGCGGACAGAGCAAGCTTTTTTCTCTATTTCCCCATGCAAGGATTCAATTCAATACAGGTCCCCTGATAGGGGACTTAAAAAGTATTAAAATGGTAAGAATAGTAGTTTACACTATTTGTATTGGTGGCACAGTACATTGCGCGGCGCACACGCAGTGCCCCAAATTGGAAGTAAGAGGACCGACCAATCATCTTTTTCCATTTCCCGGTTCCTAAAATCTATTCGATACATGTCCCCTAATAGGCGACATAACAGGGATTAAACTGATAGGAATAGTACTACTTAACACACCACTCATATAGGGTGGCACAGTACACTGCACGGCACACGCGCAGTGCCCCAAATTGGAAGGAAGAGGACCGACCAACTATCTTTTTCTATCTCCCAGTTCCTAAAATCTATTCCATACACCGGCCCCTGATAGGGGACAAAACAGAGATTAAACTGGTAAGAACAGATTTTTTTAACTTTATAAAAAGAGGACAGCCTCTGCGGAGCTGGATATTTTTTGGTCACGTTACTGAACGCTCATGCACAATGGCTGTAGGCTCATGCGTCCTTTTGCGGAGGTGACAAACCTGGAGGAGGAAGGTGGCTTTAAGGAGGTGGAAGACGAACCACAGCAGGCGTCCCAGGGGGCCTGTTTTCACCTTTCGGGGACCCTTGGTGTTGTACGTCGCTGGGTGGAGTAAGAGACCTTCAATGACTTCAGTAAGCACAAGGAACGGGACATGGTTAGCTTGGTATCCAACCTTGTGCAAATGGGGAGTTTGCGGTTGTGCAAATGGACTGTTTGTGGTTGTTTGCGGTGCGTTAAACGGGGAGTTTGGTCTGTCAGAGTTTGGTCTTTCACTGTGAAGCGGCATAACCCACACACTACCTGATCAATACAACATCATAACTGATCGTATACACACACTGGATGTTTTAAAGAACGTTATTCCAAACAATTTAGGAATGTTAGGTGATTTATGCCCTTTATGGATTAAAACCCGACTCTGCGTCAACTACGCAATTTTCCATGGGTGTTTTGCCATGGATCCCCCTCCGGCATGTCACAATCCAGGTGTTAGTCCCCTAGAAAAAAAATTTCCATCACTATTGTGGCCAGAAAGAGTCCCTGTGGGTTTTTAAAATTCACCTGCCAATTGAAGTCTATGGCGGTTCGCCGGGTTCGCCAGGATCGAGAACATTTGCGGAAGTTCGCCGTTCGTGAACGGCATATTTTATGTTCGCGACATCTCTATTTATGAGAAATTAGAGTCCTTAAAAGATGTGCAGGGGTTTTATATTGATGATATTTCTAGAGATGAGCAAACATCTGGGGGTTCGGGATCCGAACTCGACCCAAACTTTATCCCGAACCCGAACCCCATTGAAATCAATGGGGACCGGAACTTTTAGGCACTAAAAAGGCTGTAAAATAGTCCAGGAAAGGGCTAGAGGGTGCAAAAAGCAGCAAAATGTAGGTAAATCCCCTGCAAACAAATGTGGATAGGGAAATGAATTAAAATAAAATAAATAAAAATTAACCGATATCAATTGGAGCGAGTTCCCACAGCAAGGAATCATGTGTCATATCCCCCACCACTGGAAAAGGCCACTTTCAGTTATTTAGGCCAGGCACCCAAACAGAGGAGAGAGGTCCCACAGCAAGGAATCATGAGTCAAATCACCCACCACTAAAGAAGGCCAATTTTAGTTATTTCGGACCCAGCACCCAGACAGAGGAGAGAGGTCCCACAGCAAGGAATCATGCGTCATATCACCCACCACTGGAGAAGGCCACTTTCAGTTATTTCGGCCCAGCACCCAGACACAGGAGAGAGGTCCCACACCAAGGAATCATGCGTCATATCAACCACCACTAGAGAAGGCCACTTTCAGTTATTTCGGACCCAGCACCCAGATAGAGGAGAGAGGTCCCACAGCAAGGAATCATGCGTCATATCAACCACCACTGGAGAAGGCCACTTTCAGTTATTTCGGCCCAGCATCTAGATAGAGGAGAGAGGTCCCACAGCAAGGAATACGTCGTCATATCACCCACCACCGGAGAAGGCCACTTTCAGTTATTTCGGCCCCAGCACCCAGACAGAGGAGAGGTTCATTCAACTTTGGGTTGCACCGCAAGATCATGGTAAAGTTAAAAAAATGAGGATTCAATAAAGAAGTGCCCCAGAGTACAAGAATACATGGTTGAGGGGGAGGCAGTTATATATGTCTATTCTGCACAAGGGAGGCACCGGTCCTGTGGGATCCATGCCTGGTTCATTTTTATGAAAGTCAGCTTGTCCACGTTGGCTGTGGACAGGCGGCTCCGTTTGTCAGTAATGACGCCCCCTGCTGTGCTGAATACACGTTCAGACAAAACGCTGGCCGCCGGGCAGGCCAGCACCTCCAAGGCATAAAATGCTAACTCTGGCCACGTGGACAATTTGGAGACCCAGAAGTTGAATGGGGCGAAACCATCAGTCAGTACATGGAGGGGTGTGCAGACGTACTGTTCAACCATGTTATTGAAATGCTGCCTCCTGCTAACACGTTACGTATCAGGTTGTAGTGCAGTTAGCTGTGGCGTGGAGACAAAACTTTTCCACATTTCTGCCATGCTAACCCTTCCCTAAGAGGAGCTGGCCGTGACACAGCTGCGTTGGCGACCTCTTGCTCCTCCTCTGCCTTCGCCTTGGGATTCCACCTGTTCCCCTGTGACATTTGGGAATGCTCTCAGGAGCGCGTCTACCAGCGTGCGCTTGTACTCCTGGTGGGCACGTCGCATATGAGGCGGTGAGCGGGAAGGCCGAAGTTACGCTGTAGCGCATACAGGCGAGCAGCGGCAGGATGTGAACGCCAGAAGGGAGTACAGAAGGCCCACACTTTATGCAGCAGCTCAGACATTTTGGGGTAGTTGTGAATGAACTTCTGCACCAACAAATTCAGGATATGCGCCAGGCAAGGGATGTGCGTCAAGCCGGCTAGTTCCAGAGTTGCGACGAGATTTCGCCCATTATCGCACACCACCAGGCCAGGCTTGAGGCCCACCGGCAGAAACCACTCGTGGGTCTGTTGTTCAATACCCCGCCACAACTCCTGCGTGGTGTGGGGCCTGTCCCCCAAACATATGAGTTTCAGAATGGCCTGCTGACGTTTACCCCGGGCTGTGCTGAAGTTGGTGGTGAAGGTGTGTGGCTGACTGGATGAGCTGGTGGAAGCAGAGGAGGAGGAAGCCGAGTAGGAGGAGGAGGCTACAGGAGGCAAAGAATGATGCCCTGCGATCCTTGGCGGCAGAAGGACGTGAGCGAAGGAACTCTCCGCCTGGGGCCCAGCCGCCACTACATTTACCCAGTATGCAGTTAGGGAGATATAGCGTCCCTGGCCATGCTTACTGGTCCACGTATCTATGGTTAGGTGGACCTTGTCACAGATGGCGTTGCGCAGTGCACACTTGATTATATCGGATACTTGGTTGTGCAGGGAAGGCACGGCTGTCTTGGAGAAGTAGTGGCGGCTGGGAACAACATACTATTGGACAGCCTTGGACATCAGCTGTTTGAAGCTGTCTGTGTCCACCAGCCTGAATGACAGCATTTCAAAGGCCAGTAGTTTAGAAATGCTGGCATTCAGGCCCAAGGCTCGAGGGTGGCTAGGTGGGAATTTATGCTTTCTCTCCAAGGTTTGTGAGATGGAGAGATGAACGCTACCGTGTGACATGGTGGAGATGCTTGGTGACGCAGGTGGTGGTGTCGGTGGCACATCCTCTGTTTGGTGGGCGGCAGGTGCCAACGTCCCTCCCGAGGAGGAGGAACAGGCCGAGGCAGCAGCTGAAGAGGGAGCAGGGGGAGCCTGAGTGAGTTCCTTGTTATTAAGGTGTTTACTCCACTGCAGTTCATGCTTTGCATGTAGATGCCTGGTCATGCAGGTTGTGCTAAGGTTCAGAACGTTAATGCCTCGCTTTAGGATGTGATGGCACAGCGTGCAAACCACTCGGGTCTTGTCGTCAGCACATTTAAAAAAGTCAGCAATATGGGGTTCGGAAACCGCGCTAATCTTAAGTGGTATAGGTCTATGTGCAAACCTCCAAAAACAGGGATCCTTCTCAGATTCCAACTCACACGATTATTAGAAAAATATCTCCTTTGGGTAAAGATGTTACATATCCCAAGCAAAACTTCCGCTCTCAGTTTAAAATGCTGACCGGAGATGTTCAGTGCTCGCTATAAGCAGAAATGTTACGTGTCTCGAGTTGATCTGTGAATCCCAGTGTGAAACGCCAACCGAAGGTATCAAATGTTCGTTGTTATCTCCTCAGAAGAGAAAGGAAAAAGAACAATGGTGCGGTACCCTCAATATATTAGATTGCACACTTTTATTATACTTACAAATTCCAAATAAAAACATCACATATAGATAAGCCCGACCCGGGTTTCGCAGTAAGCTTCCTCAGGGCTGCGGAACACAGATGTCCTCGTGCATACAGGTAGATAAAGGCTACCCGGAACTAAAACGGACTTCCGTTGTTCGTGGTAATGTCAATCTAACTCATGGCGAGTAAATACATCCATAAAATACACGTCCACAAAATCGAAATAAAATCAATACATATATACAATCAAATGCAAAAATGCATATAAGATCTCATCAATGGAAAATTGTCTATAAGACACAAATATCGAATACAACTAAAATCGAATGAGAGACACGATTATATATATAAAATCGAATAAGAACGAATAAGAAAATATATACATGAAATCTGAATAAAAATCAAGATAATGCAAATTAATTACAATACACTGAATACTATCGCATAAAATATTGATCAAATGACTCAAATAATTACTTTCTATATACCAAATCATGTCATGCAAACCGCTTTTATATCCCATTCAATGTTGTGTCCCAATGGCTGCAATGTGCCCAGTTCGAAGATCCATTGCGCCTCTTTTTTATTGATCTGTTTAACCGGGTTGCCACCTCGCCAATGAGGTTTCACTGTTTCGATACCCCAGAACCTCAAACCAGTGGGGTCCTTATGGTGGAATTTTTTGAAATGGGAAGAGACGCTGTGGGTCTCAAGTCCCTTCCTAATATTTCTAATATGTTCTGCCACCTGTATCTTTAATTTTCTCAATGTCCTCCCGACATATTGCAGTCCACATGGGCATTCCAAGAGATATATTACTCCCGTGGATTCGCATGTTATATTGCCCTTTATTTTCTTAGATACACCCTTTCAGGGCAATATAACATGCGAATCCACGGGAGTAATATATCTCTTGGAATGCCCATGTGGACTGCAATATGTCGGGAGGACATTGAGAAAATTAAAGATACGGGTGGCAGAACATATTAGAAATATTAGGAAGGGACTTGAGACCCACAGCATCTCTTCCCATTTCAAAAAATTCCACCATAAGGACCCCACTGGTTTGAGGTTCTGAGGTATCGAAACAGTGAAACCTCATTGGCGAGGTGGCAACCCGGTTAAACAGATCAATAAAAAAGAGGCGCAATGGATCTTCGAACTGGGCACATTGCAGCCATTGGGACACAACATTGAATGGGATATAAAAGCGGTTTGCATGACATGATTTGGTATATAGAAAGTAATTATTTGAGTCATTTGATCAATATTTTATGCGATAGTATTCAGTGTATTGTAATTAATTTGCATTATCTTGATTTTTATTCAGATTTCAT
This sequence comes from Bufotes viridis, assembly GCA_033119425.1. Taxonomy (NCBI): domain Eukaryota; kingdom Metazoa; phylum Chordata; class Amphibia; order Anura; family Bufonidae; genus Bufotes; species Bufotes viridis. The sequence goes on along the minus strand of CM065589.1, from coordinate 548,244,688 downwards.
GTATATATTTTCTTATTCGTTCTTATTCGATTTTATATATATAATCGTGTCTCTCATTCGATTTTAGTTGTATTCGATATTTGTGTCATATAGACAATTTTCCATTGATGAGATTTTATATTCATTTTTGCATTTGATTGTATATATGTATTGATTTTATTTCGATTTTGTGGACGTGTATTTTATGGATGTATTTACTCGCCATGAGTTAGATTGACATTACCACGAACAACGGAAGTCCGTTTTAGTTCCAGGGTAGCCTTTATCTACCTGTATGCACGAGGACATCTGTGTTCCGCAGCCCCTGAGGAAGCTTACTGCGAAACCCGGGTCGGGCTTATCTATATGTGATGTTTTTATTTGGAATTTGTAAGTATAATAAAAAGTGTGCAATTTAATATATTGAGGGTACCGCACCATTGTTCTTTTTCCTTTCTCTTCTGAGGAGATAACAACGAACATTTGATACCTTCGGTTGGCGTTTCACACTGGGATTCACAGATCAACTCGAGACACGTAACATTTCTGCTTATAGCGAGCACTGAACATCTCCGGTCAGCATTTTAAACTGAGAGCGGAAGTTTTGCTTGGGATATGTAACATCTTTACCCAAAGGTGACATTTTTCTAATAATCGTGTGAGTTGGAATCTGAGAAGGATCCCTGTTTTTGGAGGTTTGCACATAGACCTATACCACTTAAGATTAGCGCGGTTTCCGAACCCCATATTGCTGACTCTTTTTCGTGGAGTTTGAACCTACTCCCTCAAGGAAAACCGCTGCTTGTCACACTCACGCATCAACACTTTATTGTTATTCCTCACATTTAAAAAAGTGCCATGCCAGGGAACCTATTGAAGCTGCCTTTGGGGTGCTCGGTCCCTGGTGACATTGGCCAGTAGCAGGCGAACTCTCTTGGCGGCAGCTGGACTGCTTTTTCCCCCTGCTCCCTCTTTTGCTACGCTGTTGGCTCGGTTTCACCACTGCCTCTTCCTCTGAACTATGAAAGTCAGTGGCACGACCTTCATTCCATGTGGGGTCTAGGACCTCATCGTCCCCTGCATCATCTTCCACACAGTCTTCCTCCCTGACCTCCTGTTCGGTCTGCACACTGCAGAAAGATGCAGCAGTTGGCACCTGTGTTTCGTCATCATCAGAGACATGCGGACTCCGATGAGGTGGTATTCCCATGTCCTCATCATCAGGAAACATCAGTGGTTGTGCATCAGTGCATTCTATGTCTTCCACCATTGGGGAAGGGCTAGTTGGATTCCCTTGGGAAACCATGCCAGTAGAGTCTTCAAACAGCATAAGAGACTGCTGCATAACTTGAGGCTCAGACAGTTTCCCTGATATGCATCGGGGTGATGTGACAGACTGATGGGCTTGGTTTTCAGGCGCCACTTGTGAGCTTTCTGCAGAAGACTGGGTGGGAGATAATGTTGTGAACATGCTGGATCCACTATCGGCCACCCAATTGACTAGTGCCTGTACCTGCTCAGGCCTTACCATCCTTAGAACGGCATTGGGCCCCACCAAATATCGCTGTAAATTCTTGCGGGTACTGGAACCTGAGGTAGTCGGTTCACTAGGACGTGTGGCTGTGGCAGAATAGCCACGTCCTCTCCCAGCACCAGAGGGTACACTAACACCACCACGACCGCGTCCGCGTCCCTTACTAGATGTTTTCCTCATTGTTACCTTTCACCAAGCACCACAATAGGAAAAAAAATATTTGGCCCAATGTATTGATTTCAAATTCAGGCCGTTTTTTACAGGCACCTAACACTATCTGCCTATTTATTTATGTAGCGTATTACACTAATCCAGGCACAGCAGTAACCACTGATTTAGGGGAATATCTCTTTTGGGCTAGTATTTAGGCCCTGGATGAAAGGTATCCTTTTATGGACAGATTTACACTTGGCCTGCAACAGCAGTAACACCAGATTCAGGGTATTGCTATTTTGGCAATTGAATTTCACCCCAGAACAAAATATACCCTGTTACAGATAGATTTAAACTAGGCCTGCAACAGCTGGTATACCAGATTCAGGGTATTGCTAATTTGGCAATTGAATTTCACCCCAGAACAAAATATACCTTTTGCAGGACACTATGAAACTTGGCCAGCCACAGCTGAAACCACTGATTTATGGTATTGCTATTTTGGCAATTGAATTTCACCCCAGAACAAAATATATGTTTTTGCCGACACTATGAAACTTGGCCAGCCACAGCTGAAACCACTGATTTATGGTATTGCTATTTTGGCAATTGAATTTCACCCCAGAACAAAATATATAATTTGCAGGACACTATGAAACTTGGCCAGCCACAGCTGAAACCACTGATTTATGGTATTGCTATTTTGGCAATTGAATTTCACCCCAGAACAAAATATATGTTTTTGCGGACACTATTATAGTTTGCCAGCCACAGCTGTGACACCAGATTTTTGCCATTGCTATTTTGGCAATTGAATTTCACCACAGAAAATAATCTATCCTTTGCCAGAAAGCAGACAGTATTATACTTGGCTAGCCAAAGCTGGAACACCAGATTTAGGGGATTGGTATTTGGGCTATTGTATTTAACCCCTTAATAAAATATAGAAATTGCTATCCTGAGTTTCTAGGGGTGACAATTAGCACAGCCAAGCCCCTTATGTAGGATATAGCAACAAAAAAAAACTAGTATTGATGGATTGATGTACTTGGTGGCAGCTTGTTCTGGTGCACCACAAGTCACAAAATGGCTGCCGATCACCCCAGAAAATAAGTGACAGAAAAACGCTCTGTGCAGCCTAAAAACCAGTGAGCAAGTAACTAGCAGAAGTTCAATCATTCACAGCTGTAGATCGATCACTTCATTAGGTGCTTTTGCTGACCTTTTCCTGCCTAATCTCGCCCTCACAGCAGTTGCGTCCTCTCCCTACACTAATCAGAGCAGTGTGACGTGCTGCGCTACGTGACTCCAGCTTAAATAGAGGCTGGGTCACATGCTGCACTTGGCCAATCACAGCCATGACATTTTTGAAAATGTTCGGGTTCGGGTCCGTGTCTCGAACACCCCAAAATTCGGTACGAACCCTAACTATTCTCGAACTGTTCGCTCAACACTAGATATTTCCTAAGGATAGGTCATCAATATTTGATCAGTGAGGGTCTGATACCCTGGACCCCTGCCGATCAGCTTTTTGAAGAGGAGGTGGCGTTTGTGAGTAATGTAAAGTTACAATTTAATTTCTGCCATTTTCTCCAGGAGTGGGCAGAGAAAATAAAACTCCACAGGGGGCCCTGCTTCAAAGGGGGACCACATGTTTATCTTTCACACCCCAATCAGCTACACTGGCAACTCAACTTCTCTGGCAGGATGAATGCTGGTTGGGAAGACTGAGTTGGTCAACAGAATAAAATAATCTATCAGGCATCATGGAACTGGGAGTTCAAAAGGGATTATGAATTGTCTGTCCATCACAGAAATAAACAGGTTACATATCTGTGACCCTGGGACCAAGGCAGACATGCCCCTGGTCGTTGTTTGTGGGTCAGGTGCCAGGAAGGGGAGATACAGAGATCTCCCAGTAGGAACCTAATAACAGTGCCATGTTTGGTCACTACTTATAGCTGGAACCCAGCCAGATTTATTGCTGTCAGAAACAACTTCCTGTGATCTGCTGAGAGGAGCTATGGTCCATAATGGGATTTTGGATTCTGAGCTGCCTCACCAGACAAAAGGGAAATGGGGACCTCCCAGCAGACCATTGTATATACAGTATCTGTGTGTGTAAATAGTGTTATGTCTAGTGTGCCCTTAAGGCAATTAAATATATTATTTAATCTTGCGCTTCTCTTGTATGTCGATCCATGAATCCCCACGTCTGTGTTTCGGCATAAAGTTTATGCTACCTGGGGTTGGTTCCTGACCAGGTACTGTATAGTCCCGTTAATGGACCGGGCTTATATCTAACGAGGAAATGGTGGCATTTACTGGGCTGGCAGGGCTCTTTTTCACTGGGGCAGTAAAAGGACCCTCTCAGCTTGTCAGGGTTGTGACTGAGTGTTGGGCCACGAAGTTAGAGTGGACAACCCTCTCTCACTCCCTGTGCCTCCCTATGCCCGTGTGGACACATGAGATGTCTGTGTAAACTGTGCCAAGCAGACCTTACTCACTCCCAGGGAGCACATAACGTCACACCTTGGTAACAAGTGATGAAACCTTATCGCGTGAGCCCAACGTAGTAACATCAGGTCTGCGAGGTGCAGTATTCGTCACAGCGCTCTATGCAAGCGCTGCTTCCTCTTCATTAGACTATGTGTCATTTCCCTGGCAGCAGCACCGTTGTGTAATTATAAGTACTCACTGCATTTAAGTGAATGAGACTTCCAAGACAACGGGCAGTGTAACGAAGAGGAAGAATTGCTCACATGGAGCGCTGCCTTCTCTTCAAACATCTGATCGGATCAGCAGAGGTTCCGAGTTTCAGACCCTCACTGATGAGATATTGATGATCTAGCCTGAAGCCTTAAAATTTAGTTAGTAAAGGTCTCTTTACACAGGCCAATGACTGGGAAGGAGTGTTCATAGGTATGCTCCTTTATATAATTGCTCTGTGTAAATGTGCTACCAGTCACCTAATGAATGAGCAAGCACTTATTCATCGGGTTAAAGTATAATTGATGCAGATTCCCAAACACTTCTGTGCTGCAGAGCTTTCTATATAAATAGTGATCTGCTGCCCAGAAATAATTATTCTCTATGGGGACTAGTGATTGCCGTAGTGATCACTCATCCCCCATATAGAGTAGATGATTGCTGCATGTAAAAGCAGCTCTTACTTCCACTGACGAGCAGGCTTCCTCTGACTTCATCTTTCTCAGATCATTTATGAACACTAGTGATGAGCGAGCATGCTCGACCGAATATCTGTTCGACTCGAGCATTGCTATGCTCGGCACATGGCGGTACTCGACCAAGTACCGCATGTGCTTGAGTCCCCGCCCTGCATGTTTTGTGGGTTTTAAGCAGCCAATAAAGGTGCAGGTAAGTACTGCCATCATTGTAATGACAGTAGCCATCTTGGCTGCTGGCATTACAGTGATTGGCTGGCCGGAACACGTCATCGGGTGCTATATAGCACCCGATGATTCATGTTCGGCTCAGACATAGAGAGGGAAAGCTGAGCATAGGAAAGGAAAGACAGAGTAGGGAGCGAATTTCCCAATTTTTATTCTGAGAAAGCTCTTTGAAGACCCAAAAGTCCTTTTAAGGACTACTGTGTGTGTTTTAGAGCAGCAATCTATTTACCTCCTGCAGTCTTAGGGAGAGTGCTTCAGAAGTGACAGGAAGGGAGATAATTTAGCTATTTTTACTACCAAAAGCTTCTCAAAGACCCCAAAGTCCTTTTAAGGACTACTGTGTGTTTGACAGCAGGAAAATATTTTTATTTTATACCTATTAGTGGCATATACTGTACATCATCCGCAGACTGTGTCTGTAATAATCTGGGCCACATCTAGAGTCCATAGTGTGTGGCTTTGTGTAAAAAATACTGAACTACATCTGCAAACAGTGTCTGTATTGCAAATTCCAATAATCTGGGCCTGATATAGTGTCCATATTCTGTGGGTTTCTGTGACATATACTGTCCTGCATCCAAAAACAGAGTCTCTATTGCAAATTCCAATAATCTGGGCCTAATATTGTGTCCATAGTCTGTGGTTTTCTGTAACCAATACAGTACTATCTCTGCAAACAGTGTCTGTATTGCAAATTTCAATAATCTGGGCCTAATATAGTGTCCATATTCTGTGGGTTTCTGTGACATATACTGTACTGCATCCGAAAAAAGTGTCTCTATTGTGAATTCCAATAATCGGGAGCCTAATATAGTGTCCAAATTCTGTGGGTTTCTGTGACATATATAGAGTTGAGCAGACACCTGGAAGTTGGGGCTCGCCGAGAACTTTGGGGCACTAAAATGGCTCTAAAAGAGTCATGGAAGGGGCTAGAGGGCTGCAAAAGGCAGCAAAATGTGGGTAAGAGCATGACAAGTGCCCTGCAAACAAATGTGGATAGGGAAATTATTTAAAATAAAATAAATAAAAATAAAAAATAGTAATCGTGAAATAGGAGGAGGAGGTCCATATGGAGTAGGAGGTTGACAAGGCGGTGGACGTGGCGGTGTAGGTGGAAGCGGCGGTGGAAGAGGAGGTAGCCAACACTTTTTTTTTTAAATTAAATTTGGGAAGACCACAAAACATTGTGGAATATATAAAATAAAACAAAGAGAAAGTGCGCTGGAGTATAACAATGGCTGTGTGAGGCCTGAATACATGTCTATTTTGCACAAGGTAAGGACAAGTCCTTTGGGATCTATGCCTGGTTTATTTTGTCTGTGATATCGCCCCCTGCCATGCTAAATACACGTTCATACAATACACTGGTTGCAGGGTAGGCCAAAACCTCCAAGGCATAAAGGGCAAGTGCAGGCCATGTGCCCAATTTGGAGACCCAGAAGTTGAATGGGGCAGACCTATCAGTCAGTATGTGTAGGCGTGTACACCATACTGTTCCACCATGTGGGTGAAATGCTGCCTCCTGCTAAGACGTTCCATATCAGCTGGTGATGCTGGTTCTTGTAGTGTGCTCACAAAACATTTTCACATTTCAGCCATGCTAACCCTTTCTTCTGAGGTGCTGGCTGTGCCCCAGCTGCGTTGGCCACTTCTTCCTCCTCCTGTGCCTTCGCCTTGTGCTTCCACTGAAGTCCCGATGTTAGGTGGGAATGCCATCAGCAGCGTGTCTACCAGGGTGCGCTTGTAACGGGTATAGATCACCCAACAATCTAAACGCTGCCGAATTTGCAGAATATATATCCCTGTCAGGTATGCAGGGCAGGGGTAGTTTGAAAGAAAAAATGGGAATAGATCACCCAACAATCTAAAGGCCGACAAATTTACAGAATATATTTCCCAGTCAGGTATTGCACTCTCAGAGATGCAGTGCAGGCCTTAAATGTACTTTATGGAAAAAATAAGTGATTTTTTTCCGTCAACAATGTCACAGTAGTATTTACTGATTATATTGCACTCTCAGAAATGCAGTGCAGGCCTCAAATGTACTTTATGGCAAAAAATAATTGTTTTTTCTTTTTACCAACAATGCCACAGTTGTATTTACTGGTTATATTTCACTGTCAGAAATACAGTGCAGGCCGCAAAAGTACTTTATGGCAAAAAGTAAGTGATTTTTTTCACCAACAACATCACAGTAGTATTTACTTGTTATATTGCACTCTCAGAAATGCAGCGCAGGCTGTGAATGTACTATCTAGCACAAAAAGTTTTTTTTTTTTCAAACAACAATATAACAGCAGTATTTAACTGTTTAATTCGACTGTCAGAAATGCAGCGCAGGCCACAAATGTACTATCTAGCACAAATAATGTTTTTTGTTTGTTTTTTTTACCGAAAAAGTAACAGCAGTATTTACTGGTTTTATTGGACTGTCAGGAATGCAGCGCAGGTTGCAAATGTACTATTTAGCACAAAAAGTGTGCTTTTTTCAAACAACAATGTAAATGCAGTATTTAACAGTTTAATTGGACTGTCAGAAATGCGACGCAGGCCGCAAATGTACTATCTAGCACAAAAAGTGTTCTTTTTTCTACCAACAATGTAAATGCAGTATTTAACGGTTCTATTGGACTGTCAGAAATGCATCACAGGCTGCAAATGTACTATCTAGCACACAAAGTGTGCTAATTTTAAACAACAATATAACAGCAGTATTTAATGGTTTAATTTGACTGTCAGCAATGCAGCTAGGCCAAAAAATGTACTTTCTAGCACAGAAAATGGGAATTTGTCAACCGACAATGTAACAGCAGTATTTACTGGTTTTATTTGACTGTCAGATATGCAGTGTCGGTGTCAGAAAGAGAAAAGATCGCTTTAGGTCACACAAATATGTGACAGTCTAATGAAATTGAATTTTTTTCACTGCCAGGTATGCATTGCAGACCGCAGGGGTACTTGACCGCCCAAAAAAAGGGAATTTGTCTATCTAGAATCTAACTGATGGATTTAATAGATTTTCCCTGTCAGATATTCAGCACAGGGGTAGTTCACAGAAAAAAAGTAGGAATATGTCCCCCCCTGGGGCCCTGAAGTCACAGACGGATTACCTATATTATTTTCCCTTCCCCTGGCACATATGCAGTGCAGGTGTCTTTAAAAAATGGCTAGATGTCGCCCAATATGCTACCAGAACAAGATTAGGCTATATGCACACAACAGTGTTTTTTCTCGGCTTCCGTTCCGTTTTTTTTGCGGATCCCATTCATTTCTATGGATCCGCAAAAAAAACTGATGCCTCTTCCGTTTCCTGTCCGCATCCGCATTCCGCATTTCACGTCCGCAAAAAAAATATGGCATGTCCTATTCTTGTCTGCAAAAAAACGTTTTTTGTGGATGGTTGCTTGGTAACCAGTGAACTTGGCCAGGAAGTTTAAAAACTAGTTTGGACCAGACAGGAGTGTGTGCCAAGCTGTGAGGTGAGGTGTGTCTGGAAAAATGCCCCGCTGGGATACTGAAAAGCTGATAACTTTGGTCCAGGACCACCCTGAGTTGTGGGACACTCGGACGAATCAGTATCATGATAAGGTCAAGAAAGATGCTGCGTGGGAAAAAGTGGCCCGAAGGCTGAAGCCACCAAACAATCAGAGCAGCAGGATATCGAGATGGATCCAGGGGATATGTAAATTTTACTTTGGCCATCCTTCCGTTTTTTTCACGGAACACGGACCGCAAAAAAAAACCGGAAGCCACGCGGAAACCACACAGAAAGAAATGCAGACACACGGCACAGATGCGGATGAGAAAAAAAACGGAACACGGTAGCCAGTTTTGCGGACCGCAAAAAAACACTGTAGTGTGCATATAGCCTTAAAGTAATGTCCCTGGCACACATGCAGTTGCAAGTTCACTGCACTTACAAAAATGGTCGCTGACGCCCACCTAACAAACAGACTGATTAAAGCTTATTTCTCTGTGGCACTGGGCTCATGGGTACAAAAATGTAGCATAGCACCCACAAAAATAATCGCTGTAGTTTGCAGATTTAACAACACCAAGTACACCAGAGATATTTCCAAATCTCTCTCACAGCTGCAGCATCCTATTCCTACACTAGTAAGAGCTGAGGTGACGTGCGGCGCTACGTGACTCCAGCTTATATAGAGGCTGGGTCACATGCTGCACTGGCCAATCACAGCCATGCCATTAGTAGGCATGGCTGTGATGGCTTCTAGGGGCACACTACTTAAACAGTACACTTGTTGATTGGCTGCCCTGCAGCCTTTCAATAAGCGCCATTAAATTGCTGAACACCCAACTCAATCCCAAACTTTTTTCGGAAATGTTCGGGTACCGGTACCAAAAACCCTAAAGTTCGGTACAAACTCGAAATTTACAGTTCGTGTTTGCTCAACCCTAGACATATAATGTCCTGCATCCTAAAACAGTGTCTGTATTGCAAATTCCAATAATCTGGGCCTGATATAGTGTCCATATTCTGTGGGTTTCTGTGACATATATTGTCCTGCATCCGAAAACAGTGTCTATAGCACAAATTTAAATAATCTGGGCCTAATGTAGTGTTCATACTGTGTGTCTTTCTGTGACAAATTCTGTACTACATCAGAAAACACTGTCTGTAGCACAAATTTTAATCATTTGTGCCACATTTACTGTGTGTACATTTAATACATGTCACTGACATATACTGTACTTTATCCGTAGATGGTGTATGCTGGTCTGTGACATTATCAGGTCTAAATCTCCTGTGTAATGTAGGCGCTTCCCAAATACCTTTTTTAATTTATTGGCGCATACACTTACAAGTCCTACGCTACTGTGCGTGTGACATACTTTTAAGCATATATAACATTTAATATTAAAGGGGTATTACCATCTCAGACAATGGGGGCATATCACTAGGATATGTCCCCATTGTCTGATAGGGGCGGGTCCCACTACTGGGAGCTGCACCTATATCGAGAACGGAGCGGGGAGAGCTGTGGCTGGAGGACCCCAGATTTCCCGGGGACCATCCACCACCAAGCTCTGCTCCCATAGAAGAGAATGGGAGCGTACTGAGCATGCGCGGCCCATGCTTCCGTTCATTTCTATGGGGCCGACGGAAATAGCCTAGCCAGCGCTCGGCAATATTCGCCGGCCCCATAGAAAATAAATGGAGGGCGGCTGCGCATGCGCAGTGCACCCTCCTTTAGTTTCGGGGCTCTGTTCTCGATATAGATGCGGGCCAGTGGTGGGACCCGCACCTATCAGACAATGGGTGCATATCCTAGCGATATGCCCCCATTGTCTGAGATGGGACAACCCCTTTAAGAACGCAGCCAGTAAGGGCCGTAGAAATGGCCATGGCCCTGGGTGCGATGAAGATGAGTAAAAGAATGTAACTGAGGGCCTCTAGGTGCGCTAACCCTCAAAAACATTATTTGGAAGTGCCTACCGGTCAGCTGACCCTTTGAAACATCATTTGCGAGTGCCTTCAGGGCAGCTGACCCTGTAAAACATTATTTTTCAGGGCCTGCAGGTGAGCGGACCCTAAAAAACATGATTTGCAAGGACCTGCAGTTAAACTGACCCTGTTAAACATTATATGTGAGGGCCTGCAGGTGATCTGAACCTAAAAATCATGAATTGCGAGGGCCTGCAGGTGAGCTTTCCCTGTTAATCATTATATGTGAGGGTCTGCAGGTGAGCTGACCCTCTAAAACATTATGAGCAAGGGCAGCCTAAAAAGCATGTTGATATGATGGAGGAGGAGTAGAGAAGTCAGGGGCAATTGTTCATTTTTATAAGAGTCGACCTGTCAGCATTTTCATTTGACAGACGGATGTGCTTATCAGTTATTATGCCGCCAGCAACACTAAATACCCGCTCTGACAAAACTCTCACGGCAGGGCAGGCCAGCACCCCTGAGGCGTAGAGTGGCAGTTTGTGCAACGTGTCCAATAGTTGTAAGGCACAGAGGGATCACTGAAGACGCTGACACGGTCTGCTATGTACTCCTTCACCATCTTCCACCATCTACCCGGGGGGTAGTGTGCAGTGATTTTAATACAGTGACCGCTACACCTGTCTTCACTAAATCAGTGTAGGGGAGATAGTACGCGCGACTCTTCCCCTCAATGGCAGCGGAGTACAACTCCGCAATACTTAGCAATAGTGAAAATTAGCCAGGTGGGCGGCCAGAAATTTTAATCGAGTCAGTGTTAATAGTTAGTAGAGAAATAAAAGTTAAGTTTTAGAGCGATTTAATCCAGGAGCCAAGAGTAGGCATAAATTGACAATTTTTGGAAATATTATAATGGCCTCTGCTCTCTGGTGGGAATGGTGATGCTATATGATAGGGGAGAAGGCGCCAGAGCATTGCTCCGCTGTTTTCGGTTATATGGACTCGATCGGCGAAGCCTATAGGGTTTATGGCGGGGGCGGCGTGGCTTAGATATGATGAGCAGTTCCGGCAGCGTAGGGCCATTCGACCCAGTGTAAGGTGGGATCACAAGGACATCGGGCTGTGGATGCACCTTATGGCCACTCCTAAGGGTGGGGGGCAGTCCTTTCGTGGGCCAGCGGGGGGGCCCACTGCTGAGTCCTCCTCTGGAAGCCAGAAGGGTTGCTGTTGGTTGTTTACTGAAGGGCACTGTAAGTTCCAGTCCGACTGCCGTTTTAAACATGAATGCTCTGGATGCGGGGGTTCCCATAGTTTCAGTAGGTGTTTCAAGCGGGGAAAAGGGAAGGGACCCGAGGCTTCTCAGAAGAGGTCTGACACCGGTGAGAGTGGACGAGATGCTTCCATTCTTAAGTAGGTATCCCAGGCGGGTTGCGGCGGAGTTGTTGTTGTTCGTTGAGGGTTTTCGGATCCCGTGTACGTCGCTTGGGGCTGGGGGCAGTGCTTGTAATTTAAGTTCTGCATTGGCTCGGCCGGGCATTGTGCGGGAGAAGATTGGGAGAGAGGTTAGTGCGGGGAGGGTAGCCGGACCTTTTCCTGAGCCTCTGTTGCCGGGGCTGCGCATATCGCCCCTGGGTTTGGTTCCCAAAAAGAGCCGAATAAGTTTCGGCTCATCCATCATTTGTCTTACCCCGCTGGGAGTTCAGTGAATGATGGGATTGATCGGGAGCTTTGCTCGGTGTCTTATACATCTTTTGATGAAGCGATCGTGTGGGTGCGGCGTTTTGGGCAGGGTGCGCTTTTGGCTAAGACGGATATTGAGGCTGCGTTTCGTTGGCTGCACATACATCCGGAGAGTTTTCATTTGTTGGGTTTTAAATGGGAGAAGCATTTTTATGTTGATTGTTGTTTGCCTATGGGTTGCGCTATTTCTTGTTCGTTGTTTGAAACTTTTAGTTCGTTTCTGGAATGGGTGGTGAAGCAGGAGTCCGGTTGTCAGTCAGTGCTGCACTATCTGGACGATTTTTTGTTTTTGGGGCCGGCAGGCAGTCAGATGTGTTCAGTGCTGCTGCACACGATGGAGCGAGTGGCGGCGGCGTTCGGGGTTCCACTGGCTCCTGAGAAGACGGAAGGCCCTGCAACATCTGTTAAGTTCTTGGGCATTGTTATTGATACGGTTCTGATGGAATGTCGCTTGCCGGGGGATAAATTGGTTGATTTGGTGGTGGAAGTTAGGGGTTTGCGGAGGGCTAAGAAGGCGCGGTTGCGTACGGTACAGTCGGTATTGGGTAAGTTGAACTTTGCTTGCCGGATTTTGCCCATGGGCAGGGTTTTTTGTCGGTGTCTGGCAATGGCTACGGCAGGGGTGGTATCTCCGTCTCATTACGTGAGACTGTCGGCTGAGGTGAGGGCGGATTTGGCGATCTGGAAGCGGTTTTTGGACCAATACAATGGTAGGTCGGTGTGGATGGAGGGCCAGATTTCTGCGGTCGATTTGGATCTTTTTACCGATGCATCGGGATCTTGTGGGTTCGGTGCTTATTGTCAAGGGGAATGGAGTGCTGGGGCCTGGCCTGAGGAATGGCGGCAGGCGGGCTTCCTTTCAAACTTGGCATTACTGGAGCTGTTTCCGATTGTGTTGGCGGTAGAACTGTGGGGTGATTTGCTGCGTAATAAAAGGGTGCGTTTCTTCTGTGACAACATGGGAGTGGTTCAGGCTGTCAATTCACAATCGGCTAGTTTGCCGCCGGTTATCCGGTTGCTAAGGCATTTGGTATTGCAGGGTTTGTTATTAAATGCGTGTTTTGTACCTGTTCATGTTCCGGGGGTGGCTAATGCGGTTGCTGACGCTCTCGTTTTTAGTAGAATCGTTTTCGTCAGTTGGTTCCGGAGGCGACGAAAATGGGGCGTCCTTGTCCTCAGTGGCTCTGGAGCATGGCCTTGGGGTCTCTGTCGTATTGATTCGCCAATCTGTGAGTACTGGTACGTGGTCAAGTTATTCCTCGGTTTGGTCTTTGTGGAAACGGTTGATAAACCAGGTTGGGGGGTGCAGCTCGGCGGAGGATTTCAGGGTCCTGTTGATTTATTTTGTGGGTTTGGCTTTTAGTGAAGGATTATCTTATTCCGTGGTGGCTAAGAGGGTGTCGGCGGTTGCATTTTGGTTGCGCATGCGGGGTTTGAGGGATGTATCGCAGTGTTTTCAGGTGCGTCAGGCGTTAAAGGGATTTCGGCGGCATACGGTTTCCAGGGACCGACGGCGTCCTGTGTCCTATGATTTGTTGTTACGTTTGTGGAAGCAGGTAGACCTGCTTTGTGTTGCAGGTTATGAGGTGTGCTTGTTTGGGGCGGCCTTCTCCTTGGCGTTTTTTGGAGCTTTTAGAGTGTCTGAGTTGGTTGCACGTAGTAAGTGGGTGGAAGGCTGTTTGCAACGTGGGGATGTTGTGCAATGTGCAGAGGGCTTGCAGTGTTGTTTAAGGAAATCAAAAACTGATCCGGAGGGCAAGGATGCTCACTTTGTTTTGCGGTCTTTGGGGGAGTCTGTGGTGTGCCCCGTTCATTGTGTAGGGGAGTTTTTGGCGGTGAGGCCGGATATTGCGGGCCCGTTTTTGGTGCACCTCAATGGGATGACACTGTCTTGTTTTTCAGTTTGTGGCGGTATTCCGTAAGTGTTTCGTGGCGGAGGGGTTAGCTGCTCATGAGTTTGCGTCCCACTCTTTTAGTATAGGCGCTGCCATGGAGGCTGCTAGATGGGGCTTGGGGGAAGCTGTGATTAGGCGGATTGGTAGATGGGAGTCCGCTAGCTATCGTTCCTACAACCGTCCGCATTTGCTGTCCCCTGTGGGCTGATGGGGGAGCAGGTGTTTGTGTTGCTGGGGTACATGTCAGGTGGTGTGTGGTTGATCGGTTTTCTATTTTGTGTTTCATTGCAGGGCCCGTTCCTTGTCTGGCTTGGATTTTTGGTCATTCATAGGTGTACTGGGGGGCCCACAGAGCGGACATGCGTCAAAACGGACGGCAACTGGGTTTTGATGTTAGAGATATGCAAGTTCGTTGGATAGGTATACGCGGGTTGTTGTGGGGACGTGTACTACCTGAATTTTGTCATTATGCCGCGCTGGATCGTCCCCCAGATATAGTAATTCTACATGCGGGAGGTAATGATCTATTCGGCAGACCAGGGATGTTATAAGGAACATCAAGTTGGATTTGTTGCGTTTGTTGGCTGATTTTCCACGATTGTTGGTAGTATGGTCGGACATTGCTGCGCGGCAAGTTTGGAGGCTGGCGAGGTCCGTTGATAAGGTTAACCGGGTGAGGGCGAAAGTTAACCGGGAGGTGGGCCGTTTTGTGAGGAGGAACAGTGGTCTTTTGGTACGACCTAAGGAGCTAGAGGGGGCATCCGCTATGTTTTTGAGGCGAGATGGAGTGTGCTTGAATGAGATCGGAACTGACATGTGGACCTTGGGCTTACAGAATGGATTGAAAGTGGCCTTTAGGGTGTGAAGGGACGAACATAGGTGAGGGGACTCCTATGTTCGTCTGGTGGCAGGTTAAGGAGGGATCCTGGGAGGCAAAAATTGGAATAGGTGCATGGCTATATCTCTTGCGGCGTGCACTGAGGTGAATGACAAGATGAGGGATCCTGTTTGGGCTAATAGCCTGGCAGGGGTTTAATTCCAAGAGTTGGTGCCCTTGGGTCGGAGAGTGCGGCACAGGGTAAAAGTTGGATTAAATCGGGATCATGTGAGGAGGTTCGCAAGGGGCGAATCTGGTTACTTGGATTGCCTTCTAGGATCCCTTCATGTTCAAAAGTTACTTGTGGTTTGATGGTGAATCAAGGTTGGGATTGTTGTGGGAATAATGTTTTGATTATTCTGTTATGACACGTGTTAATTTATTTGGTAAATAAATTAAGCTACGGCCTTTTTACACCAAAGCAGGTTGTTGCGTCTTTATTGGTGATATGGGGTTGAGGGCATCCATGAGCCAGCAAATCTTCCGTCCCAGGAGTCATGTAAAATATGTTATGGTTATTTGGTTATTTATGAGTTAATTAACAGATCATGCCATTGGTTTACCTTAACTCTCGTGTGTTATGTTTGTCAGAGTAATCTTTTTAGTCAGGTAGAAATTAATGAAATTAATCGGCCGAATAAATCACAGACATAAAACACCAGATTATGCCTGGAGAGATGTGAGGTCTCCCTCCCAAAGTATTTTATTATATACCCCCGTCTTAGCCTTGGGAGCTCAAGGAGCATAAGGATGTACAGGACATTTTCAAGGAATACAATTGGATTACTATTGTGTACAGATTACACAATCCCTTATATTAATGTATAAGTTTGGGATGTTTGTTGTGCATGGGACATATATGCTGTATGATTGCCTTGTCTGTTAGCTTGCCAAGCTCCAAAGCTGCCAACAAGTTATGGCCATTATCAGACACAACAACCAACCATGCCTGGTTGTAGGTTGAGTGGTGAGAGCCATAGCTCAGTTTGGTCTGGTCCCACAGCTCTGCGGTGGTGTGCTGTCTGTCACCTAAGCAAATGAGTTTCAGGGGGTTTGATGCAACTAATGTAGGTGGTGGTGAAAATCCTGATGGAAAGGGGGCCCACAATCCTTGGCGTTGGTAGTAATTATGCCATCCCAGGGTACGACTAGCTACCGGCCTCCACAAGGTTTACCCAGTGTGCCGTCACGGAAATGTAGCGTCCCTGGCCAAAAGCACTTGTCCGTGTGTCAGTTGTTAAGTAGACCTTCCAAATAACTGCGTTGGTCATGGCACGGGTGATGTTACGCGACACAATTGCTGGTCTAATGCAGGGACAGCACACCGAGAAAAATAGTGGCGGCTGAAGACTGAGTAACGAGGAATGTCCGCTGCCATGAGGCTGAGGAAAGCCTCAGTCTCCACAGGCCTAAATGGCAACATTTCCAGGGCCAGCAATTTTTGTTTAGTGCTATGGCCTGTGGGTGGGTTGTTGGGTATTTGCGCTTACGTTCAAAGGCCTGGGTTAAGGACATCTGTACACGGGCCGATTTAGTGTGGCCCACCTTCTCCTTTTTGCCATCCCACAGCCTCTTCCAGCCTGTTACAGTGCTGTGGATTCCTCCCCCTTTGCACTGCTGTCCTCGCTTGGCTTGCCACCTTCCCAGGTTGGGTCAGTGATGTCATCGTCCACCACCCCCTCTTCGACTTCCTCACTCGGGTCATCCTCCTAACTTGTGTTGCTGACCTAACAAGACTCTCACTTATTGGCAACTGTGTCTCATCCACAATCATCCACCTCATGAAACACTTATTGCCATTCTCCACCGTCATCTTCCTCTGACTGTGGATGCTGAAGAGTTTGGGAATCAGTGCACAAGATCTCCTCATGTCCCTCTTCAGGGAGGGTCAGCTCACCTGCAGGTCCTCACCTACAATATTTTAGAGGGTCAGCTCACCTGCAGGCCCTCACCTACAATATTTGAGAGGGTCTGCTCACCTGCAGGCCCTCACCTACAATATTTGAGAGGGTCAGCTCACCTGCAGGTCCTCACCTACAATATTTGAGAGGGTCAGCTCACCTGCAGGCCCTCACCTACAATATTTGAGAGGGTCAGCTCACCTGCATGCCCTCGCCTACAATATTATAGAAGGTCAGCTCACCTGCAGGCCCTCACCTACAATATTTTAGAAGGTAAGTTCAACTGTAGGCCCTCAACTACAATATTTTACAGGGTCAGCTCAGCTGCAGGCCCTAACCTACAATATTTGAGAGGGTCAGCTCACCTGTAGGCCCTCACCTACAGTATTTTACATGGTCAGCTCACCTGCAGGCCCTCAACTACAACATTTTATAGGGTCAGGTCAGCAGCAGGCCCTCACGTAGAGTATTTTACAGGGTCAGCTCAGCAGCAGTCACTCACCCATAATTTTTTTCAATGGTCAGCTAAGCAGCAGGCACTTGCCCATCATTTTTTGCAATGCTCGGAAGCAGGCCCTCGCCCCTAATGTTTTAGAGGGTCAACAGCAGGACCGTGTATTTTTTGGTCAGCACTTGCATTTTATGTACAATTGAATATACAGGAAAGAATGTTTCCTAACAATCTTTCCTGTGAAATAGATTTTTTTTTTTTTTGGGGGGGTTTGTGCGTATGTTTGTCAGTCTGTAAAAGTGATGTACAACTCGGACAACATGCTTCACAGCAACGATCTGGGAGTCCAAGATGCATCCATGCTGTTCCCGATCCATTTCAGTGGTGTTTCTGTAACTTTCTGACCTTTTCCAATAGACCAGGCACCCACCCCTCTTCAGAGCAGGGGGTGCCTGGTTGTCTCCCAATGACTTCCATTATACTCGGGGGCTCGGCCGAGCACACGAATATAGCAATGTGTTCAGGCCGAACACCCAAATACTTTGGTGCTCGCTCATCACTAATGAACACTTTTCGCAATGCTACAAAGGTCATCCTGCTGAAAGAGCACAACCGTTAAGGAATTCAGTTGTCATTAAGGATGTGTTTAGTCTGCAACAATTTTAAGTTAGGTGGTACATAATAAAGTAGCAGCCGCATAAATGCCAGGACCTAAGATTTGAATTTGTGCTACAGGAGCTCTTCAATGGGATTTGACCAGATGAGCTAGGCTTTACTCCCCATATGCATCAATCATCCATGAGGGCTTATGCGCCTGTCACTGGTTCCTATGTTGTCCTTGACTGGACCGCTTTTGGTAGGTACTAATCAATCACTGCATACCGAAAACACTTTCTCTACAAGACTTGTCATTTTGTAGATGCCTCAACCTTGTCCTGTAATTACAATCACAAGTTCATGAACTGATTGTTCATTCATTAGCTGATGAACACATCCTACCACTTGGAAAGATTCATTGTCATGATAAAATAAAATTTATTTGCTTGAACTATTGGTGATTTTACTGTTATGTCTCACATATTTTTTATTACAAATATTCTTCCAGGCAATTCTTACTTAGTCAGAAAGTTTTGTAAATGTACATTTTGTATCACTATGCTTGCTGAGTAAATGGGCATTCCCTGGTGTGATAGAAGATATGTGTTTTAAGATAACCATATGTCTCTCCTCTGCTGTTTTCCTATTTCTTTCCCCCACTGGCTGCATCCCTCTCTTTCCACTCCTCCTTGTCTTCTGTTTAGTATGTTACACTAGATATATATTTGGGGTCTTACAAGGTTTCAGTAATTTTCATAATGTGCACTGTACCAAATCATAGGCCTGTTACATGTAACTCCTCCCTGTAGTATTAGTATGTCAATACACAAGTTGACCTTTTACCTGCATCATGGCACTAGAAAATTGCCATGCACAGTACAGCCATCCATCGCCCAAACACCACTACTATACAATGCCTACACAATAACTCTATACAGTATCCCTGTGTTTATAATTATGTAATCCTACTATACATTTCCCAAAGTATACTAATTTTTATATTCTAAATGAGCATTTTGTCTACTGAGTATGACATTGGATCATTATGTTTTTACAATTCCTAAGGGTCCACTATCTCTGAATACAGTGGTTCTGGGCAATTGCCCAGTTTACCACTCCCCAAACCTAGTTGTGGACAGACATGGACAAGCACATTTTCCCATGTGTGTAGGTTTGCACTATCTATTTAGCTATTTAGCAAGATTGTTTATTCTCCAGTGTAAGCCTTTATGTATAATGTAGTAATGTCAAGTAATGAGAATTAGAGACGTCAACGTTAATAGATTGGAATGCTAACACTGCATCTTATTAAAAGCAGAGTATACCCTACCCTACAGAAACCCTTTTGGCTTTTGTTCCAAGCTAGCCATAAAAGAGTAAGCTTTATATTAAACTATTTTAATCAAGTGCCTACATAGACTCATTTTGTTTTCCTATCATTGCATTCTACTGAATCATCGAGAACAGTTCTCTTTATTTGCAATGTGCACTCTTAATCTCTTCTAGTTCTGGCAGGCTAAACTTGAGAATCTTTAAAACAGTGCATAGAATTGTTATCTAATGTGCTGCTCAGAAATTCCTCCTCCTTTATTGATCATATGACATCGAAAGGTCTATAAATTAGGCTGTTCTCCTGGGGAAGACTGTAACACATTTTACATGATAAAGGAGCTTTGTGCCTGGTGAGCGCTATGCCTTACAGGAAATACTATTTAATACTGGCTTAGCTATAGAGTGGCAATGAAAGTGAATTTTCTTATTCTAATTAGAGCAGTTTTAATTAGTCTTAACAATGAAAATTGGGACAATTAATTATTAAATGAAAAAATACTATTTAAGTAGACTGTTTAAGACTGTACAAGTGAAAAAATATTGTGAACTAAGAGCCTATGAAATGTAGAAACTCAACTATTTATTACTCATTTGCCAAACTATAATAAGTTATTTACTGCAAGCAGCATAAAGTTTTGTAGCTGTGACAACTACCCAAATAGAGGTCACATTTTCTGATATCCTATTATATAAGCTAATGTTTGCTAGTGTCTATTAAGTTCCCAACAGAGACCTCTCCATGGAAAAAATGAATTTAGCAACCTATCCTAGAATGTGACCACGATTAGTTGCCTCTACTTGTAGAGCTGCTTAGATGTGAAGGAAGGTACTGGGGCATCAATATACTAAACTCTGGTGCCAGTACCTGGCTTCACTTTACATTATGACGATTTGCTGTCAGGCTGCTCTGCCTGGAAGCAAATCTTAGGCAGGATCTCTCCCTTACTATCTACTGTAGTAGAGGACCTCCGCTCTACAATACATAGTGATGATGCGATCCTGTATACAATAAGCTGTTAGTAGCTGAGCAGTCTGATAGAAACAGGAAGGCAGATCAGCCATAACAGCATATCACACACAGGGTCACATCATCATATTGTAGAGTTCCTATTGTATAATAGATAGTAATGGAGCAATCATACAAAAGATATCCCATCAGACTGAACAGCCTCACACCAAATATCAGTAATTTAAATTAAAGCCAGGTGCCAGGGCACAGAGTAGAGGCCTGATCATCCTTCACCCTCATAAGAAGCTCTTCTATTGTAGGCAATCTGTCCTACTCACATTCTAGAATTGATTAATGAAGGATATTTTTATATAATTCCAGGAGAACCCCATTAACAGTCCATTCACCTTGAATTCACTTATAAAATAAATCTCTAGAGAACATATGGTTGCTAAACTTCACTTTGAGATCAGGTTACAGATGCCCATAGAACTCTATGCGGTTGGGGGGCAGGAGCATGAGACTAGCAGCTATAATGTCTCCCACAGAAGACACATAAAGAATAGGATAATCCAGCTCCATTATCTCTCTCTGGCACAAGTTCAGAAGCAGCTGGGCATGATGGACACAGTGCAGCAATACTGACTGAGCAGTGTAGCTGTGAATCCAGCATTGTGTTAATTTAAGATATAACACTCGCTATAGCCTTTAGCAGTTTCTCTGGGTGTCTCTCTGTTTTTCTTTCACTATAAATCTGATTCCTGTTTTATATTCTCATAGTGAATTCAGAGTGAATGAACAGCTATGGAGGTGTGGGGAGATTGGGCCTGATAAGTGTAGAAAGAGGTAATATTGATTTGATTTAGATCTCTCTTTTGTTCATTCACTTATCATTTTGTTAAATTATTTTTGTCAATTAACACTTCTATTTTTGAAAGCATTCTTACTTTAGATCATTTTTCCACAGCTAAAACTTCCTAAAACATTTGCACAATACTGTATAAGGTATATATTGTCATATCCAAGTCAAGAAAATATTTTTACATTGATACATTCCAATATTTTACCATCTCTACTTTTATTAGGCAAATTACACAAATATCATATCATACTGTTTGTGACTTCTCTTCATTTTTATTTATGTTTTATTAATATTTTCATCTCCCTAAATTGCTACTATGATCCATAATTAACCCTTAACATGTTACCAATACAATCTACATAAAATATCTGCAATGGGAAATGCATATAATTTTGTTAGTCACATTAAATATGCAAAGACTTTATTATAATTTCAAGACATTTCACACATGTTTTAACAATGCAGATTTTAAAAATGACTTACTCAACTGATTCACATAATGAATCTGGTACAGCATGGGATTTGTATATTATCATTTATTAATGTTACATTTGTAAAAAATGTATTATTTTTAAAAGATGTTTTGAAGTATCAGTGTCTATAAGGCTTCTACATAAGACATATTCTTTTTTTCTCTTTGAATTTTTTTTAATTCTGACTCCTGTATAACTTACCAGTATGATAATCTATTATGTATAGTTTTATCATAATTAATGGAAAAATTCATTGCATAGGAAAAGTCAATACCTGAATTGAAAAAAATTAAAAATTAAATCCAGGCATTGACAGTGACAGTAGTGGCCCCATGATAGAGTGGGGACGATGGCAGCAGCAGTAGTGGCCCCATGACAAAAGGGGATGGTGGAAGCAGCAGCAGTAACAGTAGTGCCCCCATGACAGATTGGAGATGGTGGTGGCAGCAGCAACAGTGGCAATAGTGGCCCAATAACAGAGTGGGGAAGGTGGCAGTGACATTGACCGTAGTGGCCCCACGACAAAGTGGGGAGGGGAAGGGGGGAGTGACAGTAATGTTGTGTTAACATCACTGTTTATTTTTCTGTTCTTGTGATCCATCAGAAGAACAGAAAACTAAAAACAAAAAAAACAATCCTGTATTTTGAGCATCCATAAAGCCTCCTGTATAACTTGCCAGTATGATAATCTATTATGTATACTTTTATCATAATTTATGGAAAAACTCATTGCCTAGGAAAGTCATTACCTAAATTGAAAAAAATATAAAAAATCCAGGTTCACATTTCTTAGAGCTTTGTCCGTTCCACAAAATACGTAAAGCACACGGTATCCATCCATATTTTCTGCTGATCCGTTTTTGAAGGACCGCAAAATACATATGGTCCTGTGCACGGACCCTTACAGAAGTTGTGATTTATCTCCATCTACATCACTGAGCAGGGCACTAAGATTTGTAGCTAATCCATTCTGTTAGCGGTCAAATTACTGTGTAACAGTGTTAAAGGGGGAATATTAATTATTAATATTTATGAAAATATCAATAATTAATATTCATAAATAAGTGAGGCTGTCTGTATATGACTCCGCCCATTTATACCTTAAATAAAGATGTTAAGGGGGAATATTAATTATTAATATTAATGCAAATATCAATAATTAATATTCATAAATAGGCGGACCATCTGTATATGACTCCGCCTATTTATACCTTACAAAACGATCTAATTTCCTCCTTTTGCCTTGCCATTTTCACTGAACTCAATTATGTACGACTTACACTGCTACTATATACTGTGGCGCCTACGATAACAAAAGACTACACGCTGTGCTTAGATAATAAAAGGTATTTATTAACACAATACACGTCTATAGTCTATAATTATATATATCCAAATAAAAGGGAATATAAATATATATATTTATAGCCACACATTAATACAGTCAGTCAATTACAACACTACAACACTACTACACATACAATATTCCTAACTATTCTACATACAATCCCAATTCCACCCCACAAACTAGCTATACAATTACACTAACATACATTACAGCAGTAACCCACCCACCTGGCTATTCACACTGTCCCTACTGCAATAAAGGGTTAATACAAA
Organism: Bufotes viridis; assembly: GCA_033119425.1. NCBI lineage: Eukaryota > Metazoa > Chordata > Amphibia > Anura > Bufonidae > Bufotes > Bufotes viridis. Next base: position 548,221,505 of record CM065589.1, on the reverse strand, counting down.
TCACAATGCAGTCCAGGGGTAATGGCACTGCAAAGGTTAACACAAAATGGGCTGCAGGGGGCCAATCTGCACACAGAAACCTTGAAGGGGTTCAGGGTTACAGGGCTGCTAGGCACTGCAAGGGTCCTGGGCTGGGGTACTGCGGGGCTGGATAAGGGTTGCAGCTTAAGGGGTACACAGCAGCAGGAGTTGATACTGCTGGGCGGGGAAGGGGTACATGGGAATGTAGGGATCTGGGAAATCAGGGCAGGGGTTGGGGGTACTCAGCCATCTTCAGGTCCCATCTGTGTGTGTCCTTCTCAGTAAGGAGCCGAGTTCAGAAGCCCTCCCCTCTGTAGTCCCATGCCTTTACCAGAGGTTTTTGCATATGACCTCACTCCACTGAAGACGAATCTACCTTCTGAGTCCTCCCCCCAGGTAGTTTGGCCATGGGCAAAGATGGGGGAGAAGGAAACAGGTTTAGCATGTAAGCCATGTGCTGATCAAAAGGTGCCATAAAGTCTGCAATCTCCTGTCCTGGACCCACATCCTAGTTAGCATCTCTATGCTAACTAACCCCCAGGAACAGTTGGGCGATTTAACAGATAACAATGCAAGCCATGGCCTACAGGCTAAACACTGGCCTGTATCAAGTTGATAAGATAAAAGGGGCCATGGAAAGAGGGGGCATATATGGGATATATATATGAAAGGGGACATATTCTATAAGGGGACACACATATATATATATATATATATATATATATATATATATTTCAACCCTTCCTCAACAAACAGTATTACCAGTCGAGAAAAGTGTCAGGTCTACTTTATCGCTGTGGACTTAACTGTGCAGGGCACCAATATTTAAGTCGTCAGCAGCAGCGGCAGTAACAGATTCATAGCTAATCCATTCTGTTAAATAAAGAGAAAAGCATACAACACTCTTCACTAAAGCAAAAAAAATGTGCACACTCCTGAAGAAGTTGTGTCCAAATGGCTCCTTAGTAGTGTTGATCACGAATATTTGAATTGCGAATTTTAATTGTGAATATCGGCACTTCGAGAATTTGCGAATATTTAGAATATCTCTAAATATATTCGTAATCGCGAATATTCATTTTTTTTAAATAACAGTCTTTGCGAATTTCATGCAAATTTTTTTATGCGACTTTTCGAAATCCAGAAAATAATGCCTAAAGATCAGGAATTCGTGAATTCGTCTAATATATGGCAAATATTCACCCAAATATTCGCGAAATATCGCGAATTCTAATATTGCCCCTGCCGCTCATCACTACTCCTTAGTGGAACAAAATAAAGAAATGGAGGCAGCACCAATAGAATAGTGGAGAAAAAAAACGCGTGTTCTGGCAGTCCAAACATATGCTTTTTAATCCCTTCTGTTAGCTGTAGATTTACTGTGCGACAGTATTACAGGTCAATGTTAGCGTCCGGTCTAATTTATCGCCCTGTGCAGTGCCCCAAGATTCAAGTAGTGGTCCCAAGACAGAGTAAGGATGGTGGCAGCAGAACCAGTGGCAGTAACCGTGACAGTAGTGACCCCATGACAGAGCGGGGACAGTGTCAGCAGTAGCAGTAGTGGTTCCATGACAGAGTGTGGATGGTCATGACACAATGGGGATAGTGGCAAGAGCAGTAGTGGCTCCATGACAGAGTAAAGACAGTGGCAGCAGCAGCAGTAGTGACCCGTGACAGAGTTGGAAGATCTCATTGACAGTGACAGTAGTGGCCCCATGACAGAGTGGGGACGATGGCAGCAGCAGTAGTTTTCCCATGACAGAGTGGGGACCGTGGAAGCAGCAGCAGTAACAGTAGTGCCCCCATGACAGATCGAGGATGGTGGTGGCAGTAGCAACAGTGGCAGTAGTGGCCCAATAACAGAGTGGGGAAGGTGGCAGTGACAGTGACCGTAGTGGCCACATGACAAAGTGGGGAGGGGGTGGAAGTGGCAGTAATGTTATGTTAACATCACTGTTTATTTTTCTGTTCTTGTGATCCATCAGAAGAACAGAAAACTAAAAACAAAAATAACTAACCCTGTATTTTGAGCATCCGTAAAGCCTCTTTCAGTCGGTCAGTGTTTTGCATCAGTAGTTGTAAGTAAAAAACAGAAGTGGGTCCAAAACAGAGATAAAATGCAATCAAATGATTTGCATCTCATCTGTGTTTTGGACCCACTCCTGTTTTTGGCTTACAAATTCTGATCAAATTCTGGTCGAATACTGACCATGGGAAAGAGGTAATATGGATGCTCAAAATACAGTTCCTGAAGTATTCCACTGAACTCCAAGAGCTGTTAATATATATTTTTTTCCTGTTCTTTTGATGGCTTAGAATTGAAAAATAACCTAATATGTCAACACGGACAAACAGGGACAATAGTGCCCTCATAGCATAGTGGGTATGGGGGATAAGAGCACTGGATGTAACAAAGACAATAGTGGCCCCATGACAAAGTGGGAAGGAGAAACAACAGCAGTGGCATACATCACAAGATGGCAGATGACAGTAGAAGCAGAACCCAACAACAGAAGTGTAATAGCAAGGCCCAGTGGCATGCATATCCTTGTTAAAACAACACCAAGTAACATATACATATCAGAAGGTCCAGAAGCCCCTTCGTAGGAATGGCAGTAGAGGCAGCAGGTGGGTATCACCAGGCGGGTGGCAGCATTAGAATAGTGGCAGCAGCACATGGTCAGAAGTAACACCCCATTCTGCATAATATTCCAGAGTGCCAGCACACTATAGTATGATAATTATTTGCAGAATGATCTATTCTGTTGCATCAGGCACAGGTGTCTGGAAATCCTGGTTGATTTACTCCAGATTTATTTTTATGACATTTAGTCTCTCAACATTTTGGAAGTAAAGATGAGTTTTCTTAGGGGTAACTTTACCCCCTGCAGCACTCAACACCCACTCTGATGCCACACTACTGGCTGGGCAAGAAAACATGCCAACAGCAAACTCAGCCAGTTGCGGCCACACTTCAAGATTGCAAGCCCAGTACTACAGGGGATCATGGCTCATGGGTAACATTGTGCAGTCCAAGTATGCCTCCACCTGCTGGTTGAAATTCTGCTGTATGTCGTGCTGCTTGGTGGTTTCTTCAGTAGGTGGCTAAAAAAAAAACGCTTATCATAGACTCCAGACTGAAGTTGCTGCACATGGAGCTGGTGCTGCTCCTGCCATCCAACCCCCTTCCGACCGCCCCCCCCCACACACACACACACACACCAGTAATGGTAGTGGAAAGTGAGCACAGAGGGTCCCCCTGGTCAGACCTCAGTGAGGTTGGGCCATGGTGCTAGTAGGCAATACACAGAGAGTCTCTATATTAGTTCATTTTTGCATCCCTCTAAGAAGGTCTAAAAGATGTCCCAATTTTTGACCACAAGTGAAGGCCTAACAATGTGGATAGCCGGTAGTCATCTTTCTGCCAAATCCTGACAATGCAGCTGTCAGTAAGCATACAAGAAAGCATGCATCTGGCCATTTGCGCAAGCCACTTAGAGGGCCTCCCTGCCTCCATCTCCACTGCATACTGTTACAGTCTGTTGGGGTCATCTGAGACATCTTTGTCATCGCCTTCTAGCTTATTATGCTCCTCCTGCTTCTCTCCTGTCACTTGGGCAGATAAACCATTTAGTTGTGTATAGGATTCCTGGGTGTTCATGTCCTCTTCCTCCTCATCCTCCTCAGGGATCAGGTGGCCATGAAAAGTTGGTGCTACGTCTTTTTTCCTTTCACCAATCAGATTTCTCTGCATCCCCACCAGGACATGAAGGAGTGCAATGACATAATTAATCCCGTAGTTCTGCCTACTAACAAATAAAGTGGCCTCCTCAAAGGGCCTAAGTAAACAGTACGTGTAATTAATGAGCAGGCACTGGATAATGTGGAAGTTATTTTGGGGAGTAGACCTGCCCATCTGCAGCATTAAGAAATCATTGACCGCCTTCCTCTGTTCGCACAGGCGGTCTATCATAAGGAGTGTGGAGTTCTAATGGGTAAAGAAAACGTCACATATCAGGCATTGTTGGGTAAGAGAATTTTGCCTTTGCAGCTCAAGGAGGTCGTATTTTGCACAGTAAGAGTGGCTGAAGTGCATGCACTGTTTTCTGGACATTTTTAACAGCTATTGCAGTTCTTTGGATTATTTCAAGAACTGGGTGACAATGAGATTAAAGACGTGCATCATGCAGACTGTGTGAGAACGCCTAGCTTTGCATAAGTGATATGCTGGAGGGCCATGGTGAAGTGTTTATACATTGGCGGGTGTGAACAAGGTGGAGAATGAAGAAGCAGAGGAGGACATTGGCACAGAAACCTCAGCATTTGCAATGTGGAAGCAGCATTGCCATCACCTGGCCAAGTTGTTGGTGTGCTTGGCCTGCTTGGGCTCTCTCTGCCTAATCTTATAGATTTGCCTGTCATCCTCGTTTTGGGCGTTTATATACTTACTAAATGCCATCTTTTTGTATTTAATGATTTTGGCCACTTCTGCTGAGTACCACAGTGGTCTCTTCCTTTTTTTTGCTTTTACTGACAAGCCTAATGCACTTTTCTGTTGCCTTCAATAGTGCCACTTTTAAGTAGTCCCATTTCTCTTGGACTCCATTGAAATTGTTCCAGTCTGATAGGGGTTTGTATACCACTGATCTAATTTTAGAAAAGTCTGTTTTTCGAAAATCTAAAACTTTTGTTTTTGTGTGGAGTGATTCAGTCACTGTACTTATAGTAAACCACACTGACTGCTGACTGGTGATCACTAGATCCTAAGCTTTCCCCTACAGTAATATCAGATACCAAATTGCCATTTGTGAATACTAAAAGTAAAATGACCTCCTTACGGGTTGGCTCCTCAACTACTTGCTGTAGAGATAATCCCAGTAGGGAATTTAGAATGTCTGTACTCCTGGCAGAACAAGCTATTTTGGTTTTCCAGTTTATAACAGGAAGATTAAAGTCTCCCATAATGACAACTTCCCCTTTCAATGTCATTTTAGCCATTTCCTCAACTAGTAGATCATCTAATTCTTTGACTTGGCTAGGTGGTCTATATATGACAACTACACGAGTTACCTTATGATTACCAAGTTGCAACGTAGGGGTGGGGCAATATGGCGATATAGACGATATGCGATATGAATTTGTGCCCACGATATAGATTTCGTCTATATCGCCATATCGCGGTAGATCAGGGTATGCGCCACTCTCGGCGCACACCATGTTCTCCTGAGCCGGCACAGTGGAGAAGGGGGGAGTCCCTCCCTCCCCACTGAGAGCCACCAATGAGAGTGGAGGAAGGGAGGGACTGTGGCCACTGCCACCAATGAGAGCGGGGCAGTGCAGAACGTCACAGGCAGGGAGAAGGAACGCCAAGGGAGAGAAGCTGATGTCTCCTCCCTGGTGTTCCCACCATGTGACGGGGGCCAGAGCGGGCGAACGGAGCCCCGCACAGATATAATAGTAAGTGCCCCCTATGTGCTGCTACCTAATGAAAGGTCCTATAGGCCTGTATGTGCCGGCCATATCCCATACCCGGCTTCTATGACTGCATGCTGCGATCCGCCGCAATTAACCCCTCATAACCTGAGGGGTTAATTGCGGTGGAACGCAGAGTGCAGTCATAGAGGCCCAGTAAGGTGTATGGCCGGCACATGCAGGCTACGTTTCTATTTATTCATTGGTGGCACAGTGGCCACAGGGTCATCTCCCCCCCGATCATTGGTGGCAGTGGCAGTTGTGATTGGAGCCCCAGCAGTGTAATGCTGGGGCTCCGATCGGTTACCATGGCAGCCAGGACGCTACTTATGTCCTGGCTGCTATGGTCAGCTCCCTGCTGCTGTGTGCACAGGGCAGCAGGGACAGTGTCAAGTCCTATTTACCCTGATAGAGATCTATCAGGGTGAATAGGACAAGGATTCTAGCCCCTAAGGAGGCTAAATAGTTATTAAATAAAAAGTTGAAGGAAAAAAAGTTTAACAACCCCCCCTCCAATATAATATAGAAAATATATATTGCGATATATATCGCATATCGCGCATGCTTCATATTATATCGCAATATAAATTTCAGGCCATATCGCCGACCCCCTACTGCAACGTAACCCAAACTGACTCTAAATTGGTCTTGCTGAATTTTATTAGATTAGATTTTATGCTATTTTTCACATATAGGGCCACTCCACCCCCCTTTCTTGCCTTCTCTGTCTTTCCTACATAGAGTAAACCCAGATATTGTTATATCCCAGTCATTACTCTCATTGGACCATATCTCAGTAACAGCCACTACATCTATATTCTCAGATGCCATTATAGACTCAAGTTCGTTGATCTTATTCCCTAAATAATTTGTAGACAAGACTCTCAGCTAGTCATTTCTTATCCTATCAGCTCCTGGCATCTTCTGGCATTGTTTTTTCGGGGGGCAGCCGAACTGATAGATTATCTCTCTTGTGCCCCCCTTTCCTAGTTTAAATGCTCCTTTGCAAAAACTTTGAACTGTTCACTGAGGACATCCGTCCCCTTGAGAGAAAGATAGAAACATACATAGAAACATAGAATGTGTCGGCAGATAAGAACCATTTGGCCCATCTAGTCTGCCCAATATACTGAATACTATGAATGGCCCCAGGCCCTATCTTATATGAAGGATGGCCTTATGCCTATCCCATGCATGCTTAAACTCCTTCACTGTATTTGCAGCTACCACTTCTGCAGGAAGGCTATTCCATGCGTCCACTACTCTCTCAGTAAAGTAATTCTTCCTGATATTACTTTCAAACCTTTGCCCCTCTAATTTAAAACGATGTCCTCTTGTAGCAGTTTTTCTTCTTTTAAATATTCTCTCCTCTTTTACCGTGATGATTCCCTTTATGTATTTAAAAGTTTCTATTATATCCCCTCTGTCTCTTCTTACTTCCAAGCTATACATGTTAAGGTCCTTTAACCTTTCCTGGTAAGTTTTGTCCTGCAATCCATGTACTAGTTTAGTAGCAATATCCTTCTGCAGATATGGTCTCCAGTACTGCACACAATACTCCAAATGAGGTCTCACTAGTGCTCTGTAGAGCGGCACGAGCACCTCCCTCTTTCTACTGTTAATGCCTCTCCCTATACACCCAAGCATTCTGCTGGCATTACCTGCTGCTCTATGACATTGTCTGCCCACCTTTAGGTCGTCTGATATAATGACCCCTAAATCCCTTTCCTCAGATACTGAGGTTAGTACTGTATCACTGATTTTATATTCTGCTCTTGGGTTTTTACACCCCAGGTGCATTATCTTGCACTTATCGACATTAAATTTTAGTTGCCAGATTTTTGACCATTCCTCCAGTTTTCCTAAATCCTTTTCCATTTGGTGTATCCCTCCAGGAAAATCAACCCTGTTACAAATCTTTGTGTCATCAGCAAAAAGACACACCTTACCATTGAGGCCTTCTGCAATTTTGCTGATAAAGATATTAAACAATATGGGTCCCAGAACAGATCCCTGAGGTACCCCACTGGTAACAATACCATGCAAACCATCTTTCTTGAACATTGAAACAACACTGGAGAATGTCGCGCTCGTCCACAGGAAACCAGAAGCCCGGACCTCGCCCTGAACCTTGGCGCACAACAAGTCCCAGAATGAAGAGAAAAACGGTCCAGCTTCACATCATGACTAAGGATCCGCACCTATAGTGATCTGAAACCGGTCGATTTCTTGCATTCATGTACGTTGGTTTTCATCTGCACGGGATTCAATAAAGCCTCAAGTTTTCCAGTGAAGCTGGACCGTTTTTCTCTTCATTCTGGGATCTTTCTTAAACAGTTCTTTTCCATTCCAGCTAGAGCCAACATGAGACACAAAGCCAAATCCCTGGTTCAAACACCATTCACCAAGCAATACATTGAATTCCTTAATATGCAACTACTTGTCATGCTGACGGTTACGCACAGGCAGAACTGCAGAGAATCAGACAGTTGATGCAATCTCCCGTATATCATTACCATACAATTGAAAGTCTACATTAATTCACTACCCAGCTGCGGGGCCCGGTGTATTAGAGGAGAGTCACTGCACCTGGTCCTGCCATGAGTGTCCCCGCCTCCTCCTTCCACACTGATACATTTAAGGCCAGCGATGTATCTGTGTAACAGTTTTGGGGGATATCTGTTGCTGACACTTATGGGTGAACTCTGTAGCTGACTCTTATGGGGGAACTCTGTGGCTGACACTTATGGGGGATCTCTGTGGCTGACACTTATGGGGGATCTCTGTGCATGACACTTATGGGGGATCTCTGTGGATGACACTTATGGGGGATCTCTGTGGATGACACTTATGTGGGATATCTGTGGATGACACATATATAGCATCTTATGCTATATATGTGTCATCCACAGATATCCCCCATAAGTGTCATCTACAAAGATCCCCCATAAGTGTCATCCACAGAGATCTCCCATAATAGTGTCATCCAGAGAGATCCCCCATAATAGTGTCACCCACATAATAGATCACCCATAATAGTGTCATCCACAGATCCACCATTAGTTCAAACCCACCAAAAGCACACCTTTTGGTATAAAAAAATGAATTTCTCATTTTCCTCTTCAAAAACCTAGGGGCCTCTTATCATCAGGTGCGTTTTATAAAGCGAAAAATACGGTATATTTGTTTCAGATAACAAGTTGAAAAAAAACATAAAACTGTAAACCAGGAAAAATAGTTCTATAACTGAAGGGCAGGTCTCTTATATGAATTTTAACACTAGGGTACATATATTTGCTATCCATTCAACTGTTCCATCTATATTGAAAATTAGGTGTTCTATTTCGAATATGTGCAACCACTCTCTCATATAAGCATGTTGCATTCACCGAGCTCAAGAATTCTTGTATATGTGGTGTGTCCTTTGATTTCCAGTGTCTAGTTATAATATGTGATCTAATATTGATCTGTGTTCTGGGGGATAATCATCTAGACCTAGTAGGAGTAATGTTAGTTGAGGGGACATTTGTATCTGGTATCCCAATGTAGATTCTAGTATTATTTTAGTTGCTCTCCGTAAGGGTCTAACATATTCACATTCCCACAATGTATGCGTTTCCCACATTGTCTCCAGCGTTTATCTGAGCAATTTGTGTACAGGATTGGTTTTTTGCTTGGTGTATAGTACCATCTCAAATATGTTTTCAGTATTGCTTCTCTATGAGTAACACTACAATTTTTTTTTGTGTATATTTAAGAACAGGCTTTGCCATTCTGATATCGTAACCTCTTTCTGTAAATCTTCGCTCCATTTTTTCATGTACCGTATGTGTTTGGGATAACCTCTTGTTTGTTTGCTATTGAATTATAGAACATTGATATTCCTCTAGATCTACATAATAGTTTAGAGGTCAATAGAGATGCATTTTAAGAAGGATCCCCAGGCAGGAAATAACTTAGATATTTCACAATGTGGCGTCTGAATAAATTAGTTGAAAAGACAACCTGTACAAAAGAACATAAAACACAGATAAGACAATGGTTTCCCTTATTTGAACATTTGTATTATATATCCTGTGACATACAGTACACACTGTAGGGTGAGGTTTATCATGGGGGAATTTTTTTGCTTCAATTTTGCTGCAGTCTGTGTTTCTGTAGTTTTCATGTTTTGATCAAAGGTCACATCGTGTTTGATAAATTTGGTACATTTTGAAGTCTGAGGGTATGACCACACAGTCAGGTCTATGCATGCAGTTTTGAAGCCAAAATCTGGAGAGGATCAGAAAAGTAGAGAAATAATACACAACAGATATAACTTATCTTTTTTTCAACTGGCTTCTGGTTTTGGCTTTGAAAACTACATGCAGAAACCTGACTGTGTGGTCATACCCTTACACTTATTTCTTGAGATGTTACTCCACTTTCTACACCACCCCTTTACTGAATAAAGATTGCAACCATTTTTGTAATAATTTAAGTTGCAGTTGATGAATCAGTCTTAAATGGGCTCAACAGGCAAAATATGCTCACTTTCCCACCCACTTTTCAAAGTAGGTACACCCGGTCAAAAATGCAAAATATCACAAAATATAGAAAAGCTTTATTTTGTGACTTTTTGAAGTTAGAAATATGGAATTCACGGCTTGATAAATTTGCCAGTGTTTTATTTTTGCGTGTGTCTACTTTAGTGTTTTTATATTTGTATTTTTGCAAGTGTACATCTGTTCTAAAAATTTTCAATCTCTAATTTCCAGCTTTATCCTAATGGGTGTAAGCTAATTTTGCACTGAATGCAATTTCAAGCAATTTTGTTTAGTTTACTGCTTTATTTGACGTGTTTAGAACTACTAGTGGCAAAGGAAGCTTCCTAAAATTCCATAAATTATAGTTGTGTATGTGCTGTAAAACATGCAAAATGCACCCATGATAAGAATTAGCAAGATTTATTCTTCCGAATTCTGCTTGCGTTATTCAATTAGAATAATTTGCACGTTATTATGTTGCAAATAAAGCGTTCTTTTCGAAAGTTTCATTTAAATAGTCACTATAGACTCATCAACACATTACTTCAACCATCCTTGAAAAAATGAAGTGCTCTTCTAAAACAATAGATCATCATAATGTTGTGTCACAGGATATCACTAATATTAAGTAATAATCTTGCCATAGTGTGTCAAGATAGCAGTAGAACTTTCAGAGGGAATCATTGTTACAAATGATATACACTTACATTTGGAATGTGCACAAAAGTGTGTTTTTGGTGCGCATCTGATTTGCATTTTTGCGAATCTGATGCAGGCCAATTTATTTCAATGAGGATGCAAAAAAAGCGGACAGCACACCATGTGCTGTCTGCATCCTTATGTCCATCCCGCCGTCCTGTAAAAAAAAAAGTCTTATTCTTGCGGACAAGAACATGCATTTTTTACATTAGATAAGGACATGCGGAACAGGAAAGTGCAGATAAACTAGGCTGGTAACAGCGAAAACAGATACAGTCATATGCATGAGGCCCTAAAGAGAATATGAAATTACCTGACAAAAGTTAACATGTGAGGCCAGGCTTTTTCTTTTCTTTTAGGATACTGAAAAAACCATTGCATATTTCAAAATGAGGTTATTTCTGCAGCATGACATTGGACTTTTGCATGTCCCATTCATAAGAACAGGATTATTACAGAAATGTTTGCAACAAATCTGCCACGTATGAGTGTACCCTTACTCATTCAACAAAGACCCAACATATAAACACTTAAAATGATTATCAAGTAATAAATATTGATGGCCTATCATCTGCATTGACCTTTCATATAGGAGGATCACACAGCTCATTTATGACAATAGGACTACAATGTAACACCAGTCACAATTTAAGCATAATCGATGTGCTGTGTTAGAAAATAAGCTTCCTACAAATTCCCACAAAATGCTCACTCCACTCCATGAATAACTTGAGGGGTGTAGTTTGCTAAATTGGGTCACTTATTGGGGGTATCCATTGTATGGGTGCCTCAGGGTCTCTGCAAATGTGATGTAGTGCCCAAAAAACAAAACATTCCAGTAAAATATGTGTTCCAAATGCCACTCCTTCTCAATTGAGCCCTGCCATATCCTCATACAGCAGCTTACATTCACATTTATGGCATTTCCGCACCTAGTATTACCTGCCTATAAGTTGAAGTTGTGTCTCTCAGATGGAATGAGCTGGGCACAAAATATTGTGCACTGAAATTTTATATCTGTGGAAAAGGTGCACAATACTCTACTTGTGGCATCAAAATCCTCAATCCACTCCTTGAGGTTGAAGTTTCCAAAATGGGGTCACTGATCGGGTGTTCCATTTATTAGTTCACCCCCGAGGGATTAGTTTTCACACTGGCATATGCTGGGCACAAACTATCAGGCAATGAAATGACGTTTCTGTGAAAAATTGCAATTACTGTACCATCTTCTATTATTTTTTACAAAACATCTGTGGGGTCAAAGTGCTCTTGGTAAATTTTTTGATGGGTGTGGTTTTTGAAATGTGTTAATTTTGCTGGGGTCCCTTTTATATTTAACCTAAAAGCCTCTGCAGTTGTCAGTATAACTCACCAAAATAAGCCTCAAATGCACATTTTGCTCTTGTTATATGAACCCTGTAGTGTGCCCAAACAGCAGTTTAAGACCACATAGGTGGCATTGTTGTTACTAATGTAACAAAATATACTGTAGGATACTCTTTCATTTCTCCTGTTACTCCTTGTGAAAATCTAGGAGTAAAGCAACATTTAATTGGAAAAAAAAAACATTTTTAATTTTTATAGCCAAATGTATCTAAATTCTATGAAACACATATGAGGTCAAAGCAATAACTACACCCCACAAAAAATTCTGTGAGGGGTGTTGTTTCCAAAACGGAATAACTTTTTGGGAATTTTTACTGTAGGAGTACCTCTTGAAATGTAACATGGCACCCAAAAAACATTCTAGCAAAATCTGTCCTCCATAAGCAAGGTGGAATTAACCATACAGCAGTTTACGACCACATGGAGTGTTCTTGTAAACTGGTGACTCGGGCTAATCAATATTGAGATGTGTTTTGCTGTTAACCCTTGCTGTGCTAAGAAAAAAAATGTATTACAATAGAAAATCTTAAAAAAAAAAAAGGTGAATCGTTTAAATTTCACCACAGTTTTTCTTTGATTCCTGTGAAACACCTAAAGGGTTACCAACGTTTCTAAAATCAGTTTTAAATAATTTAATACTTTAGTTTATAAACTGGGGTAATGTATGGGTGGTTTCTGTTATATAAGCACCTCAAATTCATTTCAGAACATCATTGATGCTTTACAAAGTCTGTTGCAGGAATTTTCTTGAAAATGTGAAAATTGGCTTCTAAAATTCTAAGCCTACTAATATCCTAAAAAAGTAAAATGAAAATTAGAAAATGATTGCAAACAAAGGGAGACAGTCAGCACATCCCAATGTGCAGGTGCCATAGCTAAAAAAAAACAAAGAAAAAAAGGACAATGCAGCAGCACTCTGCAGACACAAATAAAGTACAACAATGCATAATTATAGAAAACATTTTGGTGCTTATGCTACACTTATACATTAGAGATAAAAATACATTTTGTACAAAATTATCTGGGCCCGTCTGCCAAACGTCAAGGCGATCTCTATCAGACGGGAACCTAACACTAAATACTACCTGTAATGTGCCAAAATGGCCACCATAAAATTCAGGGAGTGTAGGTTCCACATGCATGCTGGGTCCACTCTGCTTTTTACCATTTTTGGTGCCATAATTGCCTCCATTAAATCCAGGGATACAGGTAACAATATGCATGCTGAGCACACTCCATACTTCTCCTGGTGCCAAATGGCTTCCAATGAATACAATGGAAGCACGCTACAGCTTTATACTTACTTTAATTAAAATCAGCCTTTGGGGCAGACAGGCTAGTCAGGGGTTCAAGGCCAACTGGAGTCAGCCACACCTCCAGCTCTAGTACAACTGCAAAAAAGGGGGTCAGTCAGCACATCCCAATGTGTAGGTGCAAGCTGCCATGGCTAAAAACACAAATAAAAAAAAAAGAAAATGCAACAGCACTCTGCAGACACAAATAAAGTACAACAATGCCATCATTATAGAAAGGGAAGTGGCAATTCAAAAACATTTTTTCTTAAAAAAAGGGATTTTATTGCAAAAAAGTAGTAAAACATAAAAAGAACTATATGTACAGTTGCTAGAAAAAGTATGTGAACCCTTTGGAATGATATGGATTTCTGCAAAAATTGGTCATAAAATGTGATCTGATCTTCATATAAGTCACAAAAAAGACAATCACAGTCTGCTTAAACTAATAACAAACAAAGAATTACATGTTACCATGTTGTTATTGAACACACCATGTAAACATTCACAGTGTAGGTGGAAAAAGAATGTGAACCCCTAGACTAATGACATCGCCAAGAGCTAATTGGAGTGAGGTGTCAGCCAACTGGAGTCCAATAAATGAGATGAGAGTGGAGGAGTTGGTTATAGCTGCCCTATAAAAAACAAACACTAGTTCTGGGTTTGCTTTTCCTAAGAAGCATTGCCTGATGTGAATGATGCCTCGCACAAAAGAGCTCTCAGAAGACCTACCATTAAGAATTGTTGACTTGCATAAAGCTGGAAAGGGTTAAAAAAAGTATCTCCAAAAGCCTTAGGCCTCTTTCACACGAGCGTGTCCGGATTAGGTCCGGATGCGTTGCGGATGCGTTCAGTGAAAACTGTGCGATTTCACAGGCAAAGCCATTCAGTTTTGCCTGCGATTGCGTTCAGTTGTTCAGTTTTCAGTTTTTTCCGCGCGGATGCAATGCGTTTTGATGCGTTTTTCACGCGCGTGATAAAAACTGAAGGTTTACAAACAATATCTCCTAGCACCCATCAGTGAAAAACGCAACGCACCCGCACTTGCTTGCGGATACAATGCATTTTTCACGCAGCCCCATTCACTTCTATGGGGCTAGGGCTGCGTGAAAAACGCAGAATATAGAACATGCTGCGATTTTCACGCAATGCACAAGTGATGCGTTAAAAAAAACGCTCATGTACACAGACCCATTGAAATGAATGGGTCAGGATTCAGTGCGGATGCTATGCGTTCACGTTACGCACTGCACTCGCGCGGAAAACTCGCTCGTGTGAAAGGGGCCTTACTGTTCATCAGTCCACAGTAAGACAAATTGTCTATAAATGGAAAAAGTTCAGCACTGCTGCTACTCTCCCTAGGAGTGGCGGTCCTGTAAAGATGACTGCAAGAGCACAGCGCAGACTGCTCAATAAGGTGAAGAAGAGTGTCAGCTAAAGACTTACAAAAGTCTCTGGCATATGCTAACACCCCCGTTAGTGAATCTACGATATGTAAAACACTAAACAAGAATGGATTTCATGGGAGGATACCACAGAGGAAACCACTGTTGTAAAAAAAAAAAAAAAACATTGTTGCACGTTTACAGTTTGCACAAGAGCACCTGGATGTTCCACAGCAGTACTGGCAAAATATTCTGAGGACAGATAAAACCAAAGTTGAGTTGTTTGGAAGAAACACACAACACTATGTGTGGGGAAAAGAGGCACAGCACACCAACATCAAAACCTCATCCCAACTGTGAAGTATGGTGGTGGGGGACGGATTGCTATCATCGAAGGAAAAATGAATTCCCAAGTTTATCAAGACATTTTGCAGGAGAACTTAAGGCCATAAGGCCATCTGTCTACCAGCTGAAGCTCAACAGAAGATGGGTGTTGCAACAGGACAATGACCCAAAGCATCAAAGTAAATCAACAACAGAATGGTTTAAACAGAAGAAAATACACCTTCTGGAGTGACAAAGTCAGAGTCCGGACCTCAACCAAATTGAGATGCTGTGGCAGGACCTCAAGAAAGCGATTTACACCAGACATCCCAAGACTATTGCTGAACTGAAACAGTTCTGTAAAGAGGAATGGTCAAGAATTACTCCTGACCGTTGTGCACGTCTGATCTACAACTACAGGAAACGTTTGGTTGAAGTTATTACTGCCAAAGGAGGTTCAACCGGTTATTAAATCCAAGGGTTCACATACTTTTTCCACCTGCACTGTGAATGTTTACATGGTGTGTTCAATAAAAACATGGTAACATTTAATTCCTTGTGTGTTATTAGTTTAAGCAGACTGTGATTGTCTATTGTTGTGACTTAGATGAATATCAGATCACATTTTATGACCAATTTGTGCAGAAATCCATATCATTCCAAACGGTTCCCATACTTTTTCTTACAACTGTATATGGTATCACTGTAATTGTACTGACCCAGAGAATAAAGATATTATGTTATTTATACCGAAAAATGAACGCCGTAAAATTTATAATGTAAAAACGCAGTGGCAGTATTGCTGTTTTTCCCATCTCCCTCCCAAAAAGAGTTAATATAAGTTAATCAGAAAGTTATGTGTACCCCAAAATGGTGCCATTAAATATTACAACTTGCCCCGCAAAAAACAAGCCCTCATAATGCTATATAGATGGCAAAATAAAAATGTTATAGCTCTTGGAACGTGACGATGAAAAAAGGAAGAAAAACCCTTGGTCAGTAAGGCCCAAAGTAGGCTGGTCACTAAGGGGTTAATGAAGCTGCAGATGTCCCTGGGCTCCCCCAGTAGCTACGACCTGTGAGCACTGTGGTCTCCTCAGTTTGGTAGGCACAGTGTCATACATTGTATATTTGCTATTCTTATAACTACGGCTCAGGCCATTTACTTGAATGGAACTGACCTGCAAATACAGTAAGCCATGTGACCAATGAATGTGAAATTACTAGCATTTAAACAGCTAATAAGTCAAACTGCTTGGAGTTTGACCCTCACCAATCAGATATTACAGACCTAAGGGTAGGTCAACAATATTAGACTTCCATTTGCATTTGAAAATTGTATCAGAAACTTTTTCTGTCCCTCCTGCCAGATGATCACTAATTTGTTTCTGTCCCTCCCGGTCAACTCTGGCCACTTTTTCCCCCACTTTTCAAAGCAACAAATTATACAATCTTAGTTAAAATATGGCATGTGCAATACTGATGATATACCGTATCCTTGTTTTTCTGTTTTTAGATAATGACCTACAGTATAACTATTTACCTATATGCCATTAGCTACAATTTAAATATGTTTGACAGCTTGATAATTAAATGTTTTTGCCAAAATCTGCAAAATTATGTTTGAAAATAAACATTCAATATATGGTGTTCTTAAAAGAACATTAAAAATAGCAAAAAGTAAAGAGCTAGAAAATTTGAACACAGTGTTTGTCTTCATGATTTTCTGAAATAAGGTTGCAGAAAACTGGTATTAATTCAGTCCTTATCCTTGCAATTTCCGCTTGGCAGGCGGAGATGACAGGGCTTAACATAAAGGTGAGGGCTTCATGTGCCTGGTCTACTATTAAAGACAGTACAGTTGAGGAGGCCTTCTTCTGCAGCCAGTTGCCTTACAGACAGAAACAGTATTATGAGGGTGAAGTGGCTGCTATGGGACCTATAAAGAATAAATATTGAAATGTTGCAATTTTCATTGCAACATTAAAAAATTGGAATAAACAGTGAGAAGACGTTTAAGGAGATTTATTTTTTTTTTTTTACTTTTTGTGGAATTTACACATTTAATATATGTATAATATCAAAATAATAATATGATAAACAATAAAACATGATAAATAATTCATTCTTTTACAGCGAAAGTGTGCTAATTATTTAATATATATTTGTCCTTTTAAAAAGTCAAGCACACTCAAAAGATAGCTTTAGACTCTTTTGGTTCAGTAACCTAGTAACATAGTATATAAGACCGAAAAAAGACATCTGTCCATCCAGTTTGGCCTGTTTCCTACAAGTTGATCCAGAGGAAGGCAAAAAAAAAACTGTGAGGCAGAAGCCAATTTTCCCCACTTAAGGGGATAAAATTCCTTCCCGACTCCAATCAGGCAATCAGAATAACTCCCTGGATCAACGACCCATCTCTAGTAGCTATATCCTGTAATACTATTACTCTCCAGAAATACATCCAGGCCCCTCATGAATTCCTTTATTGTACTCACCATCACCACCTCCTCAGTTGCCTTACAGACAGAAACAGTATTATGAGGGTGAAGTGGCTGCTATGGGACCTATAAAGAATAAATATTGAAATGAAATATCCGGCTCAAATTTTCATTGCAACATTAAAAAATTGGAATAAACAGAGAGGAAACATTTAAGGAGAATTTTTTATTTTTTTTTAACTTTTTGTGGAATTTACACATTTAACCACCTCAGCCCCCTTAGCTTAAACACCCTTAATAACCAGGCCACTTTTTACAATTCTGCACTACGCTACTTTCACTGTTTATTGCTCCGTCATGCAACTTACCACCCAAATGAATTTTACCTCCTTTTCTTCTCACTAATAGATCTTTCATTTGGTGGTATTTAATTGTTGCTGACATTTTTACTTTTTTTGCTATTCATAAAAATTTAATGACATTTTTGCAAAAAAATGACATTTTTCACTTTCTGTTGTAAAATTTAAAAAAAAATGCATTTCTATATAAATTTATCTCTAAATTTATTGTTCTACATTTCTTTGATAAAAAAAAATCCAATAAGTATATATTTATTGGTTTGTGTAAAAGTTATAGCATTTACAAACTATGGTGCAAAAAAGTGAATTTCCGCATTTTGAAGCAGCTCTGACTTTCTGAGCACCTGTCATGTTTCTTCAGGTGCTCGAATGCCAGGATAGTATAAATACCCCCCAAATGACACCATTTTAGAAAGTAGACACCCCAAAGTATTCGCGGAGGGGCATGGTGAGTTCATGTATAATTTCATTTTTTTTCACAAGTTAGCAGAAAATGACACTTTCTGAGGAAAAAAAAATAATAATAAAGTTTCCATTTCTGCTAACTTCTGGCAAAAAAAAAATTAAATCTCAGACGGACTCACTATGCCCCTCAGTGAATACCTTGGGGTGTCTAATTTCCGAAATGGGGTCATTTGTGGGGTGTGTTTACTGTTCTGGAATTTTGGGCGGGGCTAAATTGTGAGCAGCCATGTAAAACCGAAAGTTACTCGTTGGAATTTGGGCCCCTTTGCGCACCCACGATGCAAAAAAGTGTTACTCATGTGGTATCGCCTTACTCAGCAGAAGTAGGGCAATGTGTTTTGGTGTGTATTTTTACATATACCAATGTTGGGTGAGAGAAATATCTCTGTAAATTGTCAACTTTGTATAAAATTTTTTAAAAAGTTGTCGTTTACAGAGATATTTCTCACACAGAGTATGGGTATATATAAATAGACACCCCAAAACACATTGCCCTACTTCTCCTGAATACGGCGATACCACACGAGTGACACTTTTTTGCAGCCTGGGTGCGCAAGAGAGCCTTCATTCCAATGAATACCTTTAGGATTTCACAGGGCATTTTTACGCATTTGGATTCCAGACTTCTTCTCAAGCTTTAGGGGCCCTTAAAATGCTAGGACAGTATAAATACTCCACATGTGACCCCATTTTAGAAAGAAGACACCCCAATGTATTCCGTGAGGGTTATGGTGAGTTCATGTAAAATTTTATTTTTTGTCACGTTAGTGGAATATGAGACTTTGTAAAAAACAAAAATAAAAAAAATAAAAATATCTATTTCCGCTAACTTGTGCAAAAAAAAATAAAATTCTGTGAACTCGACATGCCCCTCACAGAATACCTTGCGGTGTCTTCTTTCCAAAATGGGGTCACTTGTGGGGTATTTATACTGCCCTGGAATTTTAGGGGCCCTAAAGCGTGAGAATCCAAATGCGTAAAAATGCCCTGTGAAATCCTAAAGGTACTCTTGGAATTTGGTCCTTTGCGCATCTTGGCTGCAAAAGTGTCACTCATGTGTATCGCCGTACTCAGAGAGTAGGGCAATGTGTTTGGGTGTATTTTTACATATACCCATACTGTGTGTGAGAAATATCTCTGTAAATGACAACTTTTTTAATTTTTTTATACAAAGTTGTCAATTTACAGAGATATTTCTCTCACCCAGCATGGGTATATGTAAAAATACACCCCAAAAACATTGCCCTACTTCTCCTGAGTACGACGATACCACATGTGTGACACTTTTTTGCAGCCAAGATGCGCAAAGGGGCCCTATTTCCAATGAGTACCTTTTAGGAGGGCATTTTTACGCATTTTTCTTCTCACGCTTTAGGGCCCCTAAAATGCCAGGGCAGTATAAATACCCCACATGTGACCCCATTTTGGAAAGAAGACACCCCAAGGTATTCCGTGAGGGACATGGCGAGTTCATAGAAGATTATTTTTTTGGCACAAGTTAGCGGAAATTGATTTTTTATTTTTTTTTTCTCAAAAAGTATCCCTTTCCGCTAACTTTTGACAAAATTAAATTTTTCATGGACTGAATATGCCCCTCAGAGAATACCTTGGGGTGTCTTCTTTCCAAAATGGGGTCATTTTTTGGGTGTTTGTACTGTTCTGGCATTTTGGGTGGGGCTAAATTGTGAGCAGCCATGTAAAACCTAAATGTACTCGTTGGAATTTGGGCCCCTTTGCGCACCCAGGCTGTAAAAAAGTGTCACTCATGTGATATCGCCATACTCAGGAGAAGTAGGGCAATGTGTTTTGGGGTGTATTTTTACATATACCCATGTTGGGTGAGAGAAATATCTCTGCAAATTGACAACTTTGTATAAAAAAATTTAAAAAGTTGTAGTTTACAGCGATATTTCTCACACAAAGTATGGGTATATATAAAAATACACACCAAAACTCATTGCCCTACTTCTCTTGAGTACGGCGATACCACATGCGTGCCACTTTTTTGCAGCCAAGATGCGCAAAGGGGCCCTAATTCCCATGAGTACCTTTAGGATTTCACAGGGCATTTTTACGCATTTGGATTCTCACGCTTTAGGACCCCTAAAATGCCAGTGCAGTATAAATACCACACAAGTGACCCCATTTTGGAAAGAAAACACCCCAAGGTATTTTTGTGAGGGACATGGCGAGAATTTTGGCGCAAGTTAGCGGAAATTGATATATATATATATATATATATATATATATATATTTTTTTTTTTTTTTACAAAGTCTGATATTCCACTAACTTGTGACAAAAAATAAAATTTTACATGAACTCACCATACCCCTCAGGGAATACCTTGGGGTGTCTTCTTTCTAAAATGGGGTCACATGTGAGGTGTTTGTACTGCTCTGGCATTTGAGGGTCTCCGCAATCATTACCCGTATGGCCAGCATTAGGAGTTTCTGCTATTCTCCTTATATTGAGCATGCTGGTAATGAGATTTTTTTTTTTTCCATTCAGCCTCTGGGCTGAAAAAAAAAATAATTAACGGCACAGATTTCTTCATTCGCATCGATCAATGTGGATGAAAAAATCTCTTCCAAAATCAATGACTGCGGTGCGGTGGGCTGGGCGCTAGCTACCTAACAAGTAGCTAACTAACTGGCGGTGATAAGGGACCCTTATGCCCCATTCACACGTCCGCAATTCTGTTTGCGGAACGGAATTGCGGACCCATTCATTTCTATGGGGACAGACTTTGTCCTGCTCAGATATGGAATTACGGATCCGCGCTTCCGGGTCTGCACTTCCGTTCCGCAAAAATATAGAACATGTCCTATTCTTGCTCTGGCAATGTGCGGATCTGCAAAATGCGGAAAGCACATTGCCGGTGTCCGTGTTTTGAGGATCTGCTGATCCACGGATCCGCAAAACACATATGGACATCTGAATGGAGACTTACAAGGGGTGTGATCAATGACAGGGGGGTGATCAGTGACAGGGGGGTGATCAGGGAATCTAGATGGGGTGATCAAGGGGTTAACAAGGGGTTAATAAGTGAGGGGGAAGAGGGGGGGGTTAGTGTAGTGTTTGGTGCAACTTTACATAGCTACCTGGTCCTCTGGTGGTCGATCCCAGCAAATGGGACCACCAGAGGTCCAGGTAGCAGGTATATCAGACGCTGTTAACCAAACAGCGTCTGATATACATCTTTGATGCGATTTATTTCGCATCTACAGCCTGCCAGCGATTGATCATCGCTGGCAGCCTGTAGTACAACTCCTGAGACGCTCGGCAATGTGAATGCGCGCGCGTGCGCACGCGTTCACAGGAAGTCTCGTGTCTCGCGAGATGACGCGACGATGCGTCCACTCAGAACTACAGGACCACCCGCCGGACGCATCCGTGCTTTAGGCGGTCCTGTAGTGGTTAAAATATGTATAATATCAAACTATTAATTTGATAAGCAATAAAACATGATATATAATTCATTCTTTTACAGCGAAAGTGTGCTATTTATTTAATATACATTTGTCCTTTTGATAAGTCAAGCACACTCAAAAGATAGCTTTAGACTCTTTTGGTTCAGTGTCTGCAAACCATTTATTTTCATTATGTGATTTGCTATATGACTTCCAGACTTTTATGTATTTTACAGCTCCATAAACAACTTGGTAGATATCCCTCTTTCACCACGCTGTGTTTAGGACATTTATTTTCTTGTTTGTTCCTTTGAGATGTTGATAGGGTCTATCAAAATCTGTACTGGTTCAGTAAAAAATTGCCTTTTCTCCTGTTTCTCTGGGTAAAAGGGAATATTAATTATTAATATTTGGAGTTAATATTAATAATTAATATTAATACATAGAAATTAGTCATCTATTGTTGACTCTGCCTATTTTTTTTATCCTACCCGTTGCTCTACCTTTTCCTGAACTGCGTGCTCTGAATTATGGCGGCGACAAAAGTCCATAAACTGTGCTTGAACAATAAAGTATTTATTTACCAAATATGAGTCTACGGTCAATTATTTCGGCTATTTCTATGTATATTTATATCGATGGTTATATAAATATAGGAAATTACGACTTAAAGAACGGTGGCTCACTCTGGGTGAAGTATGGCTTTGGTGCTACAAACCCAAAAGAGAGGGACACCCATCCTCTGATTATAAATATCGTAGGAAAAAACAGTGTAATGGGTGAGCAGCACTCTACACTTGGTCTTGATATTGATAAAAACAGTTTATTTGGACATCATTAAAACTAGATATTTATACATCATGAACAAAAAACAAAATGAGAGTTACATATATTTATATATGAGGATCACAGATATGTGTATTTCACAAATCAGGCAGCCGATTGGTGCCTAGCATCCACATCAATCAAATTTCACATCAATTAATGGGGTTTATCGGCTTAAAGTCCCAAATGAAGTCACATAAGACTCATAAAAAGTTCATGTAATTTCTATAGTCTCTTGTGTCTGACAATGGATTGGCTGTAGGGAGTTCTGTACTCCAATAAAGCAATAAAGCAAAGATACCGGTATTTTGTGGTATTTACAGCTGTATTATATGTGCATATGCAGTCTAATCACTGGTTTGTTAGAGGCCGCCAAGAGGTAGATTTCTACTGATGTAGTATTACTTGTATTTACACATGTGCTTAAAGTCTCTTATTTGAGGCCTTATGTCCCAATATGGTAGCTATCAGAGTTTTAGTAGATGTTATGGCAGATCATACATTAATGATGCCGTATGCTTTGTTTTCCTTTCCACGACAGTCACTGTATATTATCACATACCAGTTATTGCAGTCCTCATATATAATTATATGTGAATCTCATTTAGTTTTTTGTTTTCATGATGTAGAAATATCTTGTTTTTATGACTTCCAAATAAACTGTTTTTATCAATATCAAGACCAAGTGTAGAGTGCTCACCCATTACCCTGTTTTTTCCTACAATATTTATAATCAGAGGGTGGGTGTTCCTCTCTTTTGGGTTTGTAGCACCACAACCATACTTCGCCCAGAGTGAGCCACCGTTCTTTAAGTCGTAATTTCCAATATCTTATTCACCCTCTTCGAGTGTGCTCCTCTCGACGATATTATGGACATTTGGCACCATCTAGAAAACAAAAAATTAGGAGCAGAAACTTACAAATTTAATGATATAGACAATGGACAAACAACAGGAGATAGAGACATGACTGACACTTTCTGGGAATTGGAGGGATTATTACAAAAACAATTAAAACAATACTGAGAAATCAGGTCTCTACAACAATATTTAGAATATGATAAAACACCCAAAGGACTTTTACTAAACAAAACCCCAGCACAAGATTTAATCAACGATACATTTGAAGAAGAGTGGAAAACACTACATTTTGCCCACTCAGTGTAGTTGATTAAGCTTATTATTAAAAGGAGAACAGAGATGCTAGTGGAACTTAATGGGAAAAGAACAAAATTAAAAGAACAAATAGATAAATTCCCTAAAAACAAGGAATTTGAAAATTGGCAGGAGAGACTATGCCAAGGACTGGACAGAACTGAAAGTGAAATAATAAATAAAAAAACAAAAAAATATGTAAACACACAAAAAAACATCAGATAGAAGAAACCCAAGAAAATACAAACGTACCTAAAGGAAATCTTTCTAAAAATAAAGATATAAGAAAAGAGGATACACAAAACAATTACACAGTATTAGTGAACAACAAATATGAACAGTTGTCTAACCAACATTTTTTAGATCACACCCCAGCACATCATAGGACACGGACGAGACACAAAGAACACACACCCCCTACCTGCAATCGGGAATTACCGACACATCAGTACAATTTGAGGCAGAAAAATTATCACCCACAACAAACCACAGAAAATCACTGATACCACACTTCACATGGAAGAGAACACTACACGTATCCCCCAAGGAATTACAGGGAACCCCAAAACCACCATCACCAAGACAACATAGAATAACAAAAATGACAAGAAGGAGCAAAAGGAAGAGAAAAACAACACAGAAGACACTGACAAAGAATGACACAAGATCAGTAATGAATCTCAGTTCAGTCACTCTCACAAACTCACAACTTTAATTATTAGATAAGGGTCTAAAATTTGCACCCACGGGTAAATTAGACAAGTTTTCTACATATATAGGAATACACAGCACCACCAAACCTATAAACCACCTCACAAAAAACCCCGGATGTCGCATAGTACATATATAGGATATAGTGGATATATAGGAATACAGAAATACATAAGAAATTTATGTCTAAAGAAACATTTCCCAAAGAAAATTCACTGGTGAGGACTGAAGAAAAAGGTCAGTCAAGGAATCCCGTACTTAAAAATAAATCCACAATGTTTCCTAAAAATGAAATTAGTAAGGACATTGCCAATTTCCACCAAAATGTGGAAGCAGACATAATTAAGATGAAAATAAGGTCTTCAAGTCGAGACAATTTGACTAAACAAGAGTGTCATGATATAAAACAACTACAAAAGATTGAAGCCATCACTATAAGCCCTGCAGACTAAGGGGGCGCAGTAGTTATTTTAGATACAGCCAATTATAACAAGGAGTGTCTACGACAGTTAACAGATAATGACACCTATGTGAAATTAAATAGTGATCCACTGGAAAGATTTGACCAAGAATTAAAATTGTATTGTAAGAAAGGCCTAGAATAATTAATAATCTCTAAACAATAACATGATTTTATTTTGGGTACACAGAGAAGACTGCCTGTCTTCTACTGTCTACCTAAAATCCATAAATGCCTTGAAAAACCGCCCGGCTGACCGATCGTCTCAGGCATAGGGTCAATCACATTGAATCTATCCAAATACATAGATTCACAATTACAACCAGTTGTGAAAAGAACTAGTTCCTACATCAAAGACACAACCCACATTATTCAGGTACTGGAATATCTAGAAGTTGAACTGGGGTGGATTATGGGGACGCTTGACATACAATCTTTATATACGGCAATTAATCACCAACAGAGCATGTCAGCAGTCAAGGAACAACTAATTAAAGATGGAACACTGGACGAATCACATATTGAATTTATCATAGAAGGTATAAATTACATTCTTAACCATATCTATTTCTATTTTGAAGGAGATCACTATTTACAAAAACGTGGGACCGCCATGGGGACCAGATTCTCCCCAAGCTATTCAAACCTATTTCTGGCGGAATTGGAGCATAGAAATATTGGAAAGGAAGAACGCTAAAAAGAAAACAATTCATCTTTATTATAGCTACGGTTTAAAAATAATGGGGTGATACCCTATGTGTCTGATATGTTGAACCAGAGTAGTAATATATTGTCTGGATTAATGAATCAATCTAGTCCAGAGCCTCTGATTAATCAGCATACCAGAAAAGGAAGGAAATTGGGCAGAAAACAGTCAGATGGAGTCTGACTAATTACAGAAAGCATGACCCAGGTGCACTTTCCTGGTCATGCCCCAGAAATGGTGCTTAATGCCTGCTGGGGTGCACAGTGTCAACGATATTATACAGGTACACCTCAGCATAGAAAGATATTTAAACTGGCTCAACGCATTTCTATATAGCGTGTAGCATGCTATATTTCATCAGGAGCCGTAACACCAAAAAATCCAAAATAAACGCAGGCACCGCATTAGGGGATAGTGAAACCCTATGCAACTGTAGTGAATGCGATCTGCCACACTCCCTAATGAATGGGGAGATTAAAAAGGTATTTCCTAGCAGGTACCCTGCCTAATGCCAAAACCCTAGTATGGGAAAAGGCACTTGTGTTAATTGTTCAGGTCCTGCCTAAGCCGACCACCTCATAACTCAGAGGGGCAGCGTGCTGGTGTGCAATCTCATTCGGCACTGTGACGGCCGCCTATGGGAGCCGGAATGGGAGCATAGCCACATTGCACCCAGGCTTGGGACGGATCTGGCCCTATGGCGACGATTTATTGATGACGTGATTTTTATTTGGAAAGGAGGTAAGGAAGATCTAGATCTTATCCTCAGGGAAATTAAGCAGAACCAGTTGAACCTAGTATTCACCTCGAATATTGCAGAAGAAACTGAGTTTCTAGACTTAAAAATAAAAAAAACATGAAGAAAGATATATATGTAACACATTGTTTAAGCCGACAACGAGTAATAGCTTTATACAATTCTCAAGCTGTCATCTACCAAACTGGCTGATTAATATTCCAGCCGGCTAATTTCGTAGAATAAGAAGAAACTGCACACAAGATCATGATTTCGAGGTAGAAGCAGTTAAAATGAAGAGTCAGTTACTAGAAAGGGAATACCCCAAAACATTGTAGAAGCAGCATTAGAAAGGACTAGAAAACTGGATAGACAAGTTACTTTACGAACAAGGAACCAATAACGGAGAGTAAACAAGAAGGTGACAATATAAATACCAGAATCATCCTTCCGTTCAATGATAATTATAAGAGAATTCAAAAAATTATAGGAATTCATTGGCATCACATCTTAAGTGATAAAAAGATAGGCCATCTTTTACCAGTAACCCCATCAATAACATTTACAAAAGCACCAAACCTGGGCATAAGGATAGCCTTATATATTAGAAAACCTAAAGCAATAACCAAAAGAAAGACCCTTCTGGGTACCTGGATGAACCTGATGGGCTTTTTTAGATGCGGAAAATGTATGGCCTGTAAGATCAATACTGTACCTCGAAAAACTACATCAATAGTCTCTACCCAGAATACCCACACATGGGAAATTAAGGACTGCCTCACCTGTAATACCGCCGGAGTCATCTACCTGGTCCAATGTCCATGTAAGAGACAATATATAGGCAGAACCAAACGTCCATTGAAA
The DNA here is from genome assembly GCA_033119425.1 of Bufotes viridis. Lineage (NCBI taxonomy): Eukaryota > Metazoa > Chordata > Amphibia > Anura > Bufonidae > Bufotes > Bufotes viridis. The sequence continues at coordinate 548,194,268 of CM065589.1, read as the reverse complement.
ACAAGATTGGCTGAACATATAGCCAACATAAGAAAAGAATATGAAAAACACCGTCTATCCAAACATTATAGAGAGGTCCACAATAAAGACCCATCCAATTTGATCTTCATGGCATTGGAAAAGGTGGACAGACACTGGCGAGGAGGGAACTATATAAAACAGATGTCTAAAATAGAATCCCGTCGTATCTATGAATTTGGGACATTGTTACCAGCAGGAATAAACAAGAGTTGGAGCTCTTTGGATTTTTGTAAGCTGGGTGCCTCCGGTTCGACTCAAACATCACAGTCTGGCCGTTTAACGGCACTGTGACGTGGACTCGACATGAGGCCTCCACCCCACTTCAACTAGACCAAAGGGCTCCATAAGAAAGATAATCACCTAATAGAAGATGGCGTGGCACTCATCTATTGTCCCGACCTGAACCCTGTGTTTTAAAAAGAAAAAGTATATATAGCTACATTTCTGGCTGGAATCTTCCAGCGAAATATCTGATTTTAACTAAAACAACTTATTTTTCTAGTATTGTAACTAATAATCATGTGGAACAAATATCCACAAACAGACTCATTCATATAATTTTGGATACCAAAATATGTAGACTATCCCCCACCGTACTTACATTGATGCTCTTATTATCATTTTACACATTTTGTTCTTTTATATTTTTACCTTTCATATTTTATATTCTATACTTCTATATGCTCTTTTATATTGATATTTTTTACATATATATAACTTTTGATCTTCACTTTCTCTATATTTTCTATAACATTATCTCAAAAACATATTCTGGACACCATAGTAGAACTCCACTGGCGTATCGAATATCATCACTAGATTTTACTCAAGATTAGAGTTGAGCGAACACCTGGATGTTCGGGTTCGAGAAGTTCGGCCAAACTTCCCGAAAATGTTCGGGTTCGGGACACGACCCGAACTTCACCCCGAACCCCATTGAAGTCAATGGGGACCCGAACTTTTGGGCACTAAAAAGGCTGTAAAACAGTCCAGGAAAGGGCTAGAGGGCTGCAAAAGGCAGCAAAGTGTAGGTAAATGCCCTGCAAACAAATTTGGATAGGGAAATTAATTAAAATAAAATAAAATAAATAAAAATTAACCAATATCAATTGGAGAGAGGTCACATAACAGAGAATCAGGCTTCAAGTCACCCACCAATGGAAAAGGTTACTTTCTGTTATTTCGGCCCCAGCACCCAGGCAGAGGAGAGAGGTCCCATAGCATAAAATCAGGCTTCATATCATCCACCACTGGAGAAGGCCACTTTCAGTTATTTAGGCACACTTGATTTTATCGAATAATTGGTTGTGCAGGGAAGGCACGGCTGTCTTGGAGAAGTAGTGGCGGCTGGGAACAACATACTGTGGGACAGCCATTGCCATCAGCTGTTTGAAGCTGTCTGTGTCCACCAGCCTGAATGACAGCATTTCAAAGGCCAGTAGTTTAGAAATGCTGGCATTGAGGCCCAGGGCTCAAGGGTGGCTAAGTGGGAATTTACGCTTTCTCTCAATGGTTTGTGAGATGGAGAGGTGAACGCTGCCGTGTGACATGGTGGAGATGCTTGGTGAAGCAGGTGGTGGTGTCGGTGGCACATCCTCTGTTTGGTGGGCGGCAGGTGCCAACATTCCTCCCGAGGCGGAAGAGGCGGAAGAGGCGGAGGTAGCAGCAGAAGAGTGAGCAGAGGGAGCCTGAGTGAGTTCCTTGTTTTTAAGGTGTTTACTCCACTGCCCAGGTTCTGCTAAGGTTCAGAACGTTAATGCCTCGCCTCAGGCTCTGATGGCACAACGTGCAAACCACTCGGGTCTTGTCGTCAGCACATTGTTTAAAGAAGTGCCATGCCAGGGAACTCCTTGAAGCTGCCTTTGGGGTGTTCGGTCCCTGGTGGTGGTGGCCAGTAGCAGGCGAACTCTCTTGGCAGCTGTTCTGCTTTTGCCCCCTGCTCCCTCTTTTGCTATGCTGTTGGCTCGGTCTCACCACTGCCTCTTCCTCTGAACTATGAAAGTCAGTGGCACGACCTTCATTCCATGTGGGGTCTAGGACCTCATCGTACCCTGCATTGTCTTCCACACAGTCTTCCTCCCTGACCTCCTCCTGTTCAGTCTGCACACTGCAGTAAGACGCGGCAGTGGGCACCTGTGTTTCGTCATCATCAGACACTCGGTCACTCTGCTGTGGTGGTATTCCCATGTCCTCATCATCTGGATACATAAGTGGTTGTGCGTCAGTGCATGGAATGTCTTCCACCGCTGGGGAAGGGATAGATGGACGCCCCTGGAAAACCGTGGGAGCAGAGTCTTCAAACAAAAAAAGAGACTGCTGCATAACTTGAGGCTCAGCCAGTTTCCCTGATATGCATGGGGGTGATGTGACAGACTGATGGGCTTGGTTTTCAGGTGCCACCTGTGCGCTTTCCGCAGAAGACTGGGCGGAAGACAATGTGGTGAACGTGCTGGAAACACTGTCGGCCACCCAATCGACTAATGCCTGTACCTGCTCAGGCCTTACCATCCTCATAACGGCATTGGGCCCCACCAAATATCGCTGTAAATTCTGGCGGGTACTGGAACCTGAGGTAGTTGGTTCACTAGGACGTGTGGCTGTGGCAGAATGGCCACGTCCTCTCCCAGCACCAGAGGGTCCACTAACACCACCACGACTGCGTCCGCATCCCTTACTAGATATTTTTCTTATTGTTACCGTTCACCAAGCACCACAATAAGAAAAAAAAATATTTGGCCCAATGTATTGATTTCAAATTGAGGCCTTTTTTTACAGGCACCTAAACTGCCTGTTTATTTATGTACCGTATTACACTAATCCAGGCACAACAGTAACCACTGATTTAGGGGAATACCAATTGTAGGCCTAGTATTTAGGCCCTGGATGAAAGGTATCCTTTTATGGACAGATTTACACTTGGAAATGCACAGTAGTGTGTGAAAAAATTTGTAGGATTATGCCTTCAGCAATTGTATTTTAACACTTTGTGTAATATACTAAGAAAGGTTATATAACGCGGTATACGTCCTCTAATACAAACAATAGAATTATAAAGTGGAGGGACGTTAAAACAAAACAAAAAAGCTTTATTGGTAATTCAGATAGAAGCACGAAGGGTGATGTCCCACATAGGCTTACTTTGGCCCACAAACACAAATACTAGTGTGAGAACCACTATGGCTTATTTTATTGTTATTGCCACTAGTGGTTGCTTCTCCCACATGTGTGCAACTAACATATAGGTACTGGTAATCGTGATGTACCATCCAGTATCTATGTATACTTGCAGAAGCTGGTCGCGCACATGACCACCCCTGCAGTGGTGGATGAGAGGATGCTGGGCTGGAAAATTGTCAGTGACCACAGGTGATCAAGGGCACTGACCTATAGCAATGGTCCAGCTCCAATAATTGCTCAACGCGTTTCTGTGTACCCTGAAGGAAACACTTCATCAGGAGCACGTTAACACCATTAATGACGGATATGGGCTGAGTAAAGCTCCGTAGCCATGATACTTGCTCAAATGGCAGTAATGCCATGTAAGCGCGTCTAAGACTGGAGGGCAGTAGTTAAATGGCCAGCTCTAGTATAGTAGTGGCCAGGGATAAGGTTAGATAGGAATTATGTCCTGCCTAATGTCGAATCTCTAGTGTGAGAAACGGCATATAAAATAGGGAGCCAGAGCCCTGTCTGAGCCGTCTCCTATTAGTCAAAGGAATGGCTTGCTGATGTGTTATGAGCTCGGCACTTTGATGGCCACGAAGCGGCTCACAGAACCCCGAGCTTTAACAGACATAACCCCACCCCGCTGGACAAGCCTCCGGTGCCAGCAACCAATTACGCCACTGAGGCAAAAATCATGTGACAGGTCAGCTGACTAGCTGGGGATTAAGGATGGGTCCCGGGGAAAGCTCAGAGCACCGAGATATACATGGGGGAATATATACAGTGGCTTATAGAATTAGAGATACATAGTCACTCGATGGTGACAAACATAGAATCAGAGAATAACCAGTGAAGAAATCAACATAATGAGAGCTCATTCTGGTGTCTATGCATCGCTTGACCACTGCATGAGCAGCAGTGAATGACGTCAGTGAATAGACAATCACTGCTAGCAGTCAACGAAGGGAGTTGGCGCACCGGCAGCGCTCGGTCCATATTGAATAGAGGAGTGGTCCTGACAAAGGGTAGCCATATCATGAGTGCCATATCCAATAAATGGCACATAGGAAATAACGTCATTTAAACCAAAGGGCCTGATGGTATTTAAGTTGAAAATCCAACGTGCCTCTTTTTGCATCAGTAGTCGGTCGCCATCACCCCCTCTCGGTGACATTTTTATACAGTCGATGCCTTGGAATTTGACAGAGGACATCCTCCCATTGTGGCAGTCAGACACATGACGTGCCACAGATGTGTCTTTCGCCTTGGCAATGTCCGCGAAATGTTCGCCAATGTGACGCTTGATTTATGGTATTGCTATTTTGGCAATTGAATTTCACCCCAGAAAAAAATATATCCTTTGCCGGACACTATTAAACTTGGCCAGCCACAGCTGAAACCACTGATTTATGGTATTGCTATTTGGGCAAATGAATTTCACCCCAGAACAAAATCTATTCATTGCCGGACACTATTAAACTTGTTCAGTCACAGCTGGAACACCAGATTTACTGTATTTCTATTTTGGCAACTGAATTTCACACCAGAAAATAATAAATCCTTTGCTAGACACTATTAAACTTGGCCAGCCACAGCTGTAACACCAGATTTACTATATTTCTATTTTTGCAACTGTATTTCACCACAGAAAATAATACATCCTTTGACGGACACTAGGGAAATTGTCCAGTCACAGCTGGAACACCAGATTCAGGGTATTGCTATTTTGGGAATTAAATTTCACCCCTGAAAATAATATATCCTGTGACGGATACTATTAAACCTAGCCAGTCACAGCTGAAACCGCTGATTTATGGTATTGCTATTTTGCAATTGAATTTCACCCCAGAAAAAAATATATCCTTTGCCGGACACTATTAAACTTGGCCAGCCACAGCTGAAACCTCTGATTTATGGTATTGCTATTTTGGCAAATGAATTTCAACCCAGAAAAAAATATATCCTTTGCATGACACTATTAAACTTGTCCAGCCCCAGCTGTAACACCAGATTTACTGTATTTCTATTTTTGCAACTGTATTTCACCCCAGAAAATAATACATCCTTTGACGGACACTAGGGAAATTGTCCAGTCACAGTTGGAACACCAGATTCAGGGTATTGCTATTTTGGGAATTAAATTTCACCCCTGAAAATAATATATCCTGTGACGGATACTATTAAACCTAGCCAGTCACAGCTGAAACCACTGATTTATGGTATTGCTATTTTGGCAATTGAATTTCACCCCAGAAAAAAATATATCCTTTGCCGGACAATATTAAACTAGGCCAGCCACAGCTGAAACCACTGATTTATGGTATTGCTATTTGGGAAAATGAATTTCCCCCCAGAACAAATTCTATCCTTTGCCGGACACTATTAAACTTGTTCAGTCACAGCTGGAACACCAGATTTGCTGAATTTCTATTTTGGCAACTGAATTTCACCCCAGAAAATAATAAATCCTTTGCCGGACACTATTAAACTTGTCCAGTCACGGGGGCGGAGCCTGGCAGCGGAGAGCACAGGACATGCTTCTGTGAGCTCTGCAGACGATCACCGTCAAAAGAGCATCTCGAGCTATCAAATCAAGCCCATAATGGGGAAAACATTGAGGGAGAGATCCAAGGAGACTGCTGGAGCCCCAACACCCGGCTCCACAAGAGGTGACATGGACAAATTTGTCCGCAAACGGTTGATTACACCGGCCAAGCATGGGCCCAAGATGGCGCCGCGGCATGATCCGGCCGCTCCCTCTGAATGCTCGGCAGAGTCAGAAGGAGAGAGCGACACTGAACACAACAAAGAAGAGGACCTCCCTGTATCCAGGCGGTTCATGAAAGACCTTATTGTTGAGGCCCTGGCACCACTTAGAAACGATCTGGCAGACATCAGACGGGACATGCGACAGATGGCAGACCGAGTGGCTGAGCTGGAGACACAGCATGATACGGTAACGCAACACTCCATTGCCATTGCACAGGCTCATATAAATCAGTTATATAATCTAGCTGAAGATCAAGATAACCGGGGCAGGAGAAACAATTTGCGTTTTAAAGGCTTACCGGAAACAGTCACAATAGAGGAGCTTCGGGGCGCCATATCTGAAATATGTGACATGCTTCTGGGACCAGATCACGGCCTGGATCTTACAATGGACAGAGTCCACCGGGCACTTCGGCCGCCCCCCAAACAAGGGGAGCCACCTAGAGACGTCATTTGCCGCTTGCTTCATTTTCAATTGAAGGAAAAAATTCTGCGAGCTGCCAGAAACAAGAAATCAATAATTTTCGGAGATGCGGAACTATTCCTTTTCCAGGACCTATCACCTATAACCCTGCAAAAACGCAGAGTATTGAAACCTCTCCTGACAAACTCAGGGACTTAAACATCTCGTACAGGTGGCTTCACCCATTCGGCCTCTTTATTAACGCCCCGGGCAGAAAACTAGTAGTACGCTCCCCTGCTGACCTACCGCTAGTCTACGATACCCTAGATTTCGCTGACCTGGACATACCGGACTGGAATGCCGCCACAGACCTCACAGACCTACCGGAGCTCCCAGTACCGGCTACCTGGACCCAAGCAGGCAGACCTACAGATGTAGCAGGGTTAGCACTCCCGCTGTTAACTAAAATTTCTTAACTCATTTCATTATCTTGAGAAAAAAGCCATTGAAAAGCAATTGAAGGTGTTTGCTTAGATTAGATAACCAAACTCAGAAATCTCAGAAAAAAGGAGTGCTAACCATGCTACATCTGTATGGACGGTTGAGGCAAAAGAAAATCGGGGAGAAATACACCCAGAAAACCCATTCCGCCCGGAAATGATACGTGAACTCCCTCATTATATCAGTAGCATTGAACTCTGAACACACTGATGCACCACTTTGCACCCGTTTCTAGCTAAGTATCATTTTGCTTTTTCTGCATAGCAAGTGATTCTATAACTATCCACATAGGGATAATAGCTATGGGTAGACGATTTCACATTGCTTCCTGTTATGTTCTACTTGCTCTTTTGCCTTTATATGGTCGTTATGTTCTATTACCACCTTCACCCCCCAAAATTGGCTTGAGATGTACTTACTATTACATTATCGCCTTCATTACTATTGGCAACTAGCTGATAATTTGTTTTGTCCCCCTTTTCCCTCTGACTTCCCTCCCCCCTCTATCCTCTGTGACCTAGGTCCGCCCTTCTACTTACATTCATGTGCTATGCGGCTCTATGTCCCATAACCCGATATGGCGGATGTTAGGATTTGTTCTTTTAATGTTAAGGGTATGAACATCCCTGCCAAGCGATCACAAATATGTACAGCTTTGAAAAAGCAGAAGGTAAACGTTGCACTTTTGCAGGAGACACACTTCAGGAGAGGACATGTCCCAAATTTGTCCAAAATGACATTTAATCAATGGTTCCATGCTCCCTCCAGCAGTGGCTCCTCCAGAGGCGTCTCAATCGCTATATGCAAAAATACACCTATGGTAGTAAGCTCGATGTTGGCAGATGGAGATGGTCGATACTTATTCATAAAAGGTACCATAGGCACACATACCATCACACTGGGCTCTATATATGCCCCTAATGTGGGCCAGGTGGACTGGCTTTGCCGGACCCTCTCCTCTTTTCATGATTTTGTAATAGGGATCATTATTTTGGGCGGCGACACAAACGTGGCCCTAGACCCCACAATTGATACGTCTGGGGGCTCTTTGTCCTTGTCATACAGAGCATTAAGAAAAATCAAAACGTGTCTGGCCTCGGTGGGACTCGTGGACTCGTGGAGGACGCTGAATCCCTTGGTAAGGGACTTCTCGTTTTATTCTGGGGTCCACGGGTCATATCAGAGATTAGACTATTTGTTTATCCCCCCCAAATTACTAACGGCATGTAGGAAAGCTTCCATTGGGAGCATTTTGCTTTCAGATCATGCTCCAGTATCGCTTGACTCCCAAACCCCAGTACACCTGGAGACTGGATGGGACAATCCTAAGCCATCAGGACTCTGTCAAAGACATCCGTAAGTGCCTGTCAGAATATTTTTCGCTCAACGAGACAGGTGAGGTTCAACTGGGTACTATTTGGGAGGCCCATAAGGGGGTGGTCAGGGGGCACATTATCTCCCTATGCGCTCACCTTAAGAAAAAGAGGGAATCCACAATTATCTCCCTCCAAAAGAGAATCCAATCTTTGGAGTTAATTCATAAAAAGCATATTACTCAAGATATCCTTGACCAGTTGTCTCGTCTGCGCTCGGAATTGAAAAATATTCTTAACTCTCGAACCGCAAAGCTTTATCTCTCTGCGAAGTACAAACATTATGCGCATGGAGATAAAGCTTCAAAGTTCATGATGGCATCTTTGAAAAAGCGGAAAACCCGCTCATACATTTACTCGATAAAAGATGCTGACTCCAAACCGTTAATGTCCACTGATAAAATAGCAAATAGATTCTGGTACTTCTATCATTCTTTATATAACATTAGGAAACCCGAAGATACTTCACAGACTCATCATAGAAAGGAAGACATTGATAGCTGGTTATCAGATTTGTGTCTCCCCTCTCTTACCAGCGAACAAGCGTAGAATCTTATAAGACCGTTTTCCTTGCAGGAAATAACAGCAATGCTTAAAGGAATGCCCCTACATAAAAGCCCTGGCCCTGATGGCCTGCCCACCTCATATTACAGGACTTTCCAGGACCTCTTGTTGCCCCGGTTGCTGGACCTATGTAATGCCACCTTAAACTCTTCCCCTCTCCCCCCACATATGCTCTCTGCCATGATTACTATTATCCCTAAAGAGGGGAAGGACCCCTCCTCCTGTGCCAGCTACCGGACCATCTCTCTATTAAATATTGATTTGAAAATATTTGCTAAACTCTTGGCAGTTAGGCTGCAAAGGTTGTTGCCTCTTCTGATAAATTCGGAACAGGTGGGTTTTGTGGCTGGCCGGGAGGGCAGAATGAACACGACCAGATTAATCAATATTATCCACTATTGCACTCCTCCTGAGGAAGCGGATCACGCGAAACGCGCGTCGAGGAGCGTCTGTACCTAACTTCATCACCCTGCCATTATTAGGTAAAAATTGTTCTATTGCCGTTTATGTCACTTGGCGGTCTGAGGACCCTGATTCTCAAGTAATTGGTTTGTTTATTTATTGCATGTTTTTGCACGCCACTATGACCCATGATTGATAGTTAGCAGCTTGTCTGCGACTATGCTTATCACATTGGCAGTATATGGCATATGCTGCAACTACATATATGCACTTATTATAAATTTTTCTAACTAGGCATTAGGCATCCCTTTAAGTATGCATTTAGGGTGAAGGTACTATACCTGCTGTGTCCTGTATTTTTATATATATTGGTTTTATATTCTTTGATCAATGTTTAATAAAAATTTATTTTTTATGTATTATCAGTTGCTTTTCTGTTTTCATTTATATTAGTGTGTTAAAAAAATATTATCCACTATGCCAGGAAACGTAATATCCCACTGGTCTTGCTGGGGACGGACGCCGAGAAGGCCTTCGACCGAGTGGATTGGTTATTTATGCAAAGAGCTTTGCTTAAATTTGGTATCCCTGCACAATACATCTCAACTGTCATGTCCATGTATGCCAACCCCACAGCACAAGTGTGGGTAAATGGTACCCTATCTCCCCCCTTCAGGATAAGCAACGGCACCAGGCAAGGGTGCCCCTTGTCACCCCTTTTGTTTATCCGGACTGTAGAATGCCTTTTTCAGGCATTACGACAAGATGAAAAAATTAAGGGCCTGACAATACAAGGGGTGCACCACCAACTAGCGGCTTTTGCCGACGACTTGTTAATCATAATGACCAATCCAGAGGAGGCCTTCTCGGCCATCAGCTCCCAGTTTGACAGATTTGGACAAATGTCCAACTTTCTGATTAATCCGACCAAGTCCCAGGTGTTAAATGTTAACCTAAGTAAACAACGGCAGGCGTTTCTTCAGTTACAAACTCCTTATCTTTGGTCAGATACTTCAATAAATTTTTGGGGGTTAATATCACAGCTGACCCACACAGTCTCTATAAAGACAACTTCAAATCCCTGCCGACGGTTCAACAGACGACTATTAACGCTTGGGACTTGCCATTCACCTCTTGGTTTGGCAGGAGAACCTTACTTAAGTCAGTCCTACTACCAAAAATGTTATATTACTTGCAAGTCCTACCTATTCCATTGCCTAATGTCTTCTTTACCTCTATTAAAAAACTGTTTAACTGTGGAATAAACACAGGTCTAGACTCCCATATCACCTATTAATTCAGCATAGGCTTAAAGGGGGTCTGGGACTACCTGACGTTTCACTATATTATAAAGCGATACAAGCCCAAAGGTGTCTCGAGTGGCTACGATCTCCCCCAGATCGGTTGGACATTCAAATGGAGAATGGTATGGCGGAAGCCCCGATTAGGGCCTTACTTTTCCAGTCAATCCCATCTTTTACTAAAGAATTCCCATTCTTAAGCCCCATGACATCTGCAACTATATCACTATGGCACACAGGCCTAGCACAGCAGTTCTTATCAACAACCCTGCTATCTCCAGTATTTCAGATCAGAGATTTACTATGGTCCTCTCCTAAGACATTTAGAGACTCACTTTCAAAAGACAGTAGCCTACTGTCTTTGCCGTTAGTGGATTTACTGGACCCTAAAATTAGACTAACTAACAAGGACCAAATGTCCCATCCTCAACTGCGGAATTTATCCTTTTTGCAGAAACAAGTTATTAAATATGCCCTGCACAAAAGACAAGCTGTACCTCCATCAACACACTCACAATTTGAATCCTTAGCCTTAGCTAGGGCTGATCCCAAGAAAAAAATCTCTAAGCTATACGCGATACTGATATCCCGTAAGAACCCTGGAAAACTCACCTTTCTGGATAAGTGGGAAGTTGATCTGAAACAACAATTATCCCCTAGGGACAAATCAATCCTGCTGGCCTCCTCCCCCAAAGTCTCTAGATGTGTACGGTTGCAAGAAAATGTATATAAAATGCTGACTAGATGGTATTACACTCCTGAACACCTTCATTCAATTTACCCCAATGTGGATCCACACTGCTGGAGGTGTAAAGCCAATATAGGTACTTTTTTCCACATATGGTGGGAATGTCCAAAAATCCTGCCGTTCTGGAGAGCAATATGTTCCACGATTTCCACGGTCTGTAAGATCCAACTCAACCCTACAGCAAAGTTGTGTTTGCTGGGTTTGTTCTCGGATTTGAAAATTAATAGAAACATAAAAACCCTCATTTCCACTCTATTAGTCGCGTCTAGAGTATTGATTGCATATAATTGGAAATCAGAAGACACCCCGGCGATCCCTCACTGGTTATCCAAATGTGACAGCATCTATAGACTGGAACAGATAGCCAGCTGGGAGTCGAGGTCTCCAGCTTCATTTCAATCAACGTGGTCCTCTTGGCGATCATACCGCTCTGCACAATTAATGCTGACTGACAATGATATACTGTAATCAATATCCACTACTGAAACTCTGTGTTTTTCGGACCTATCCTCACTCCCCCTTCCCCTTATCTAGTCCTATCCTCCCCCAACTACCCTCATTCTCCCCTCCCCTGTTTGTTTATTTGTTCCATCTGTTTTATATGTTTGTTCAACACTGAGGATTTACTGATTTAGTCTTAGGGACAATAGTCCTAGGAGGCACATCTTGGCTATCATTCGCTCACCTGGTTACACAGGACCTTATCGCACATGATTCAATAGATTTATTGAGCCTTCGATAATAATATTGAGCTTTTATTTCCATAAGACATGTATGCTTGCTAATACGTGGGTCTGCGTACCCTCTACTCTACCTTAATATGTCACCATGATGTGTACCTATTTACTGTATTTTCTCTTTCTCTCTCAATAAAACAAAAAAAAAAAACTTGTCCAGTCACAGCTGGAACACCAGATTTACGGTATTTATATTTTTGCAACTGAATTTAACCGCAGAAAATAATATATCCTATGACGGACACTATGAAACTTGTCCGGTCACAGCTGGAACACCAGATTAACTGTATTTCTATTTTGGCAATTGAATTTCACCCCTGAAAGTAATATATCCTTTGACGGACACTAGGGAAATTGTCCAGTCACAGCTGGAACACCAGATTCAGGGTATTGCTATTTTGGCAATTGAATTTCACCCCAGAACAAATATATCCTTTCCCGGACACTATTAAACTTGGCCAGCCACAGCTGAAACCACTGATTTATGGCATTTCTATTTGGTCAATTGAATTTCACCCCAGAACAAATTCTATCCTTTGCCGGACACTATTAAACTTTGCCAGCCAAAGCTGGGACACCAGATTTACGGTATTGCTATTCTGGCAATTGAATTTCACCCCATAAAAAAATATATCCTTTGCCGGACACTATTAAACTTGTTCAGTCACAGCTGGAACACCAGATTTACGGTATTTCTATTTTTGAAACTGAATTTCACCGCAGAAAATAATTTATCCTATGACGGACACTATTAAACTTGTTCAGTCACAGCTGGAACACCAGATTTACGGTATTGCTATTTTGGCAATTGAATTTCACCCCAGAAAATTATCTATCCTTTGCCGGACACTATTAAACTTGGCCAGCCACTGCTGGGACACCAGATTTAGGGGATTGCTATTTTGGCAACTGAATTTAACAATTTATAGAAATTTCTATCCTGAGTTTCTAAGGGTGACAATAAGCACAGTCAAGTCCCTGATGTAGGATATAGCAAAAAAAAAAAAACTAGTATTGATGGATTGATGGACTTGGTGGCAGCTTGTGCTGGTGCACCACAAGACACAAAATGGCTGCCGATCAAAGTGACAGAAAAACGCTCTGTGCAGCCTAAAAAACAATGAGAAATTAACTAGCAGAAGTTGAATGATTCACAGCTGTAGATCGATCACTTCATTAGGTGTTTTTGCTGACTTTTCCCTGCCTAATCTCGCCCTCACAGAAGCTGCGTCCTCTCCCTACACTAATCAGAGCAAAGTGACGGGCGGCGCTACGTGACTCCAGCTTAAATAGAGGCTGGGTCACATGCTGCACTTCGCCAATCACAGCCATGCCATTAGTAGGCATGGCTGTGATGGCTTCTTAGGGCAAGAAGTAAAACGCAAGCTGATAGGCTGCTGTGCAGCTCTTCAGAAATCGGGAAGAAATCGCCGAAAAACGGACCCGAACCCTAACTTTATTGAAAATGTTCGGGTCCGGGTCCCGAAACCCCAAAATTCGTTACTGGATAGTTCGGGTTCGCTCATCCCTATTCAACAGATTCCCAAAACCTACCTTAATTTGCCTGAGCTACTGGTGAACGTGTGATCATTTCCTCCAGTCACCGACATCTTCTGCCGGTCTGGCAATGCTGCAGCAGCGCTTGCAATTGCCAGCTCACCGACTGTTGTGCAACATGAGCATGCACTGGAACTCAACGTTCCACATGTTGGCCAGGCTTTGTGAGCGGAAGAGGGCAGTAGTGAAATACCAGCTGCAAAATGGTCATCGCCTTTCCAGTCAGCTTCCGCTCTTCACAAGCAACGAGTGGGCATTGATGTCTGACCTCTGTGAGGTTTTACGCAACTTTGATAAATCAACACATATGGTAAGCTGCGATAACGATAATATCAACGTAACCATCCCAGTTCTGTGTCTACTCAAATGCTTGGTGCTCACAATTACGGAGGATGCTAAAATGATGAAGAGGTGGAAATGGGGAAAGTGCACAGGGTGATAGCCTGACCACCCTCATTTCATCTTCTTAGTCAGAATTGGATGATGAGGAGGAGGAGGAGGAGGAGCAGGAGACGGTTGCCTTTGCTACAGATGGTATTACCGATGGAAGTTTTATTCCATCTGTTCAGCATGGATGTGAAGGAGAGTAGGAAGAGGATTAGGAGATTGAGAGTCAACCTCCTGATGAGGACAGCGAAGTCTTGTCTGTTGGGACTCTGGCACACTTGGCTGATTTTATGTTAGGCTGCCTTTCCCGTGACCCTCGCGTTGAAGGTATTTTGGCCAACGCCAATTAGAAGTTGTTCACCCGTATCGACCCTCGCTACAAAGAGAACTTCTCATCTCTCATTCCTGTGGTGGAGAGGCCGAGCAAAATGATGCAATAACAGACGGTCCTTGTGGAAAAATTCCTCCAAAAATTTCCAGCTGACAACACTGGCTGCAGAATACGTAGTTCCTTGGCCAACCGAGGAACGGAGAAGAGAGGAACACACAGCAGTTCCAACAGAGGCAGGACAACCCTCTCCAAGGCCTGAGACAGTTTTATGACACCCCTCCAGCACCTTCAACCTGATGCTCGGCCTAGTGTCACAAGGAGGGAAAAATCTTGGAAGACGGTGAAGGAGTACGTAGCAGACAGTGTCAGCATCCTCAGTGATCCCTCTGTGCCTTTCAACTATTGGGTGTCCAAGCTGAACAAGTGTCACGAACTGTCACTCTACAATTTGGAGGTGCTGGCCTGCCCCGCCACCAGCGTTTTGTCAGAGCGTGTATTTAGTGCTGCTGGGGGCATAAAAACTGATAAGCGCATCTGCCTGTCAACTGAAAATGCTGACCATTTGACTCTTATAAAAATGAACAAGGCCTGGATTGTGCCTGACTTCTCTACTCCACCAGAGGAAAGCGGCTGAACATAAAGCACTCTAAATGTGGCTTTTATGGTATATTGAATACACTGTTAGAAGAAAAAAAATTATATATATATATATATATTTTTTTTTTTTTTTTTCACCAGACCTCAGATCAGACTCCTACATTGGATCCACAATTCGGATCTGACCTAAAATAAGATCCCCAAACCTCATCAGACCTCCAAATCAGACGCCCAATACTCGTATCAGACAACATAAGTCAGACTCCCAGTGTCAGACCCTCAGTGCTCAGATCCCCCCCATTCTCAGATCTGCCCCCCCCCCATGCTCAGACCTGACCAACCTATGCTCACACAAGACTCCCCCATGCACAGATGTGACTCCAATGCCCAGATCAGACCCCCATTGCTCAAATCAGGACCCCCCATGCTCAGATCAGACCTCCATTGCCCAGATCAGGACCCCTCCCCCTTGCTCAGATCAGAACCTCCCGTGCCTAGATCAGACCCCCATGCTCAGTTCAATAATTAAAAAAAAATCTATTCCCTCTCCTGATCAGGCACTGGTCTCCTGTTCAGGCAGCTGCTACTTTGCAGGTTCAACACGCTCTCCACTATAACCTGATGAGTAGATTTGAGCGAACACCTGGAAGTTCGGGTTCGAGAGGTTCGGCCGAATTTCCGGAAAATGTCCGGGTTCGTGATCCGAACTCAACCCGAACTTCATCCCGAACCCGAACCCCATAGAAGTCAATGGGGACCCGAACTTTTGGGCACTAAAAAGGCTGTAAAAGACTCCCGGAAAGGGCTAGAGGGCTGCAAAAGGCAGCAAAATGTAGGTAAATCCCCTGCAAACAAATGTAGATAGGGAAATGATGACATAACATAAAATAAATAAAAATTAACCAATATTAATTGGAGTTAGGTCCCATAGCACAGAATCAGGCTTCAAATCACCCACCAATGGAGAAGGTCGCTTACTATTATTTCGACCCTAGCATCCAGACAAAGGAGAGAGGTCCCACAGCAGAGAATCTGGCATCATATCAACCACCACAGGAGAAGGCCACTTTCAGTGACTTAGGCCTTAGCACCCAGACAGAGGAGACATGTCAGATAGCACAAGCATTACATTTATACCATCCAGCACAGGAGAAGGCCACTTTTAGTTACTTTGACCCCTGCACTCAGAAAGAGGAGAGAGGTCCCACAGCACATATTCAGGCATCATATCACCCACCACAGGTGTAGGCCACCATTTAGTTAATTTGACCCCTGCACCCATGTCAGATGGTACAAGCATCAGTTTTACATCACACAGCACAAGAGAAGGCCACTTTGAGAGACTTTGACCCCTGCACCCAGACGGAGGAGAGAGGTTTTCACAGCAGAGAATCAGGCATTTAGATCACCCACCACAGGAGTAGGCCACCATTTAATGGGACCCCGGCAACCATGTCAGATGGCACAAGTATAACATTTATATCACCCAGCACAGGAGAAGGTGACTTTGAGAGACTTTGACCCCTGCACCCAGACGGAGGAGAGAGGTTTCACAGCAGAGAATCAGGCATTTAGATCACCCACCACAGGAGTAGGCCATCATTTAATGGGACCCCGGCAACCATGTCAGATGGTACAAGCATCAGTTTTACATCACCCAGCACAAGAGAAGGCCACTTTTAGAGACTTTGACCCCTGCACCCAGACGGAGGAGAGAGGTTTTCACAGCAGAAAATCAGGCATTTAGATCACCCACCACAGGAGTAGGCCACCATTTAATGGGACCCCGGCAACCATGTCAGATGGCACAAGTATAACATTTATATCACCCAGCAGAGGAGAAGGCGACTTTGAGAGACTTTGACCCCTGCACCCAGACGGAGGAGAGAGGTTTCACAGCAGAGAATCAGGCATTTAGATCACCCACCACAGGAGTAGGCCACCATTTAATGGGACCCCGGCAACCATGTCAGATGGCACAAGTATAACATTTATATCACCCAGCACAGGAGAAGGCGACTTTGAGAGACTTTGACCCCTGCACCCAGACGGAGGAGAGAGGTTTCACAGCAGAGAATCAGGCATTTAGATCACCCACCACAGGAGTAGGCCACCATTTAATGGGACCCCGGCAACCATGTCAGATGGCACAAGTATAACATTTATATCACCCAGCACAGGAGAAGGCGACTTTGAGAGACTTTGACCCCTGCACCCAGACGGAGTAGAGAGGTTTCACAGCAGAGAATCAGGTATTTAGATCACCCACCACAGGAGAAGGCCATCATTTAATGGGACCCCGGCAACAATGTCAGATGGTACAAGCATCAGTTTTACATCACCCAGCACAAGAGAAGGCCACTTTTAGAGACTTTGACCCCTGCACCCAGACGGAGGAGAGAGGTTTCACAGCAGAGAATCAGGCATTTAGATAACCCACCACAGGAGTAGGCCACCATTTAATGGGACCCCGGCAACCATGTCAGATGGTACAAGCATCAGTTTTACATCACCCAGCACAAGAGAAGGCCACTTTTAGAGACTTTGACCCCTGCACCCAGACGGAGGAGAGAGGTTTCACAGCACCCAGATGGAGGAGAGAGGTTTCACAGCAGAGAATCAGGCATTTAGATCATCCACCACAGGAGTAGGCTACCATTTAATGGGACCCCGGCAACCATGTCAGATGGCACAAGTATAACATTTATATCACCCAGCACAGGAGAAGGCGACTTTGAGAGACTTTGACCCCTGCACCCAGATGGAGGAGAGAGGTTTTCACAGCAGAGAATCAGGCATTTAGATCACCCACCACAGGAGTAGGCCACCATTTAATGGGACCCCGGCAACCATGTCAGATGACACAAGTATAACATTTATATCACCCAGCACAGGAGAAGGCGACTTTGAGAGACTTTGACCCCTGCACCCAGACGGAGGAGAGAGGTCCCACAGCAGAAAATCAGGCATTTAGATCACCCACCACAGGAGAAGGCCGTTTTCAGTGACTTTGGCCCCCTGCACCCACACAAAGGAGACATGTCAGACAGCACAAGTATAACATTCATATCACCCAGCACAGGAGAAGGACACTTTCATGTACTTTGGCCCCAGACAGAGGGAAGGTTCATTCAACTCTGGGTTGCACCCCAAGATCCTACTTAATTTCAAAAATTCATTTTTCAATGAAGAAGTGGCCAGGAGTACAAGACAACATGGTTTAAGGCAGTTATTAATAAGGACTACTCTGCACAAGGGAGGGTCAGGTCTTGTGGGATCCATGCCTGGTTCATTTTTATAAACGTCAGCTTGTCCACGTTGGCTGCGGACAGGCGGCTGCGTTTGTCAGTAATGACGCCCCCTGCCGTGCTGAATACACGTTCAGATAAAACGCTGGCCGCCGGGCAGGACAGCACCTCCAAGGCATAACATGATAATGCTGGCCACGTGGACAATTTGGAAACCCAGAAGTTGAATGGGGCCGAACCATCCGTCAGTACGTGGAGTTGTGTGCAGACGTACTGTTCAACCATGTTAGTGAAATGTTGCCTCCTGCTAACACGTTCCGTATCAGGTGGTGGGGCAGTTAGCTGTGGCGTGGAGACAAAACTTTTCCACATTTCTGCCATGCTAACCCTGCCCTCAGAGGAGCTGGCCGTGGCACTGCTGCGTGGGCGACCTCTAGCTCCTCCTCTGCCTTGGCCTTGGCCTTCCACCTGTTCCCCTGTGGCAGTTGGGAATGTTCTCAGGAGCGCATCTACCAGAGTGCGCTTGTACTCGCGCATCTTCCTATCACTCTCCGGTGCAGGAAGTAAAGTAAGCACATTGTCTTTGTACCGTGGATCCAGCAGAGTGGCCACCCAGTAGTCAGCACACGTTAAAATGTGGGCAACTCTGCTGTCGTTGCGCAGGCACTCCAGCATGTAATCGCTCATGTGTGCCAGGCTCCCCAGAGGTAAGGACAAGCTGTCCTCTGTGGGAGGCGTATCGTCATCATCCTCTGTATCCCCCCAGCCACGAACCAGGGATGTGCCTGCGCTGTACTGGGTGCCACCCCGCTGTGAACCTGCTTCATCCTCATCCTCCTCCACCTCCTCCTCATCCTCCTCGTCCTCCAGTAGTGGTCCCTGGCTGGCCACATTTGTACCTGCCCTCTGCTGTTGCAAAAAACCTCCCTCTGAGCCACTTCTAACAGACTGGCCTGAAAGTGCTAAAAACGACCCGTCATCCTCCTCCTCCTCCTCCTCGCCCTGGCCCACCTCCTCTTCCATCATCGCCCTAAGCGTTTTCTCTAGGAGACATAGAATTGGTATTGTCACGCTGATAACATTGGCATCGCCACTGGCCATGTTGGTGGCGTACTCGAAACAGCGCAACAGGGCACACAGGTCTCGCATGGAGGCCCAATCATTGGTGGTGAAGTGGTGCTGTTCCGCAGTGCGACTGACCCGTGCGTGCTGCAGCTGAAACTCCACTATGGCCTGCTGCTGCTCGCACAGTCTCTCCAGCATGTGCAAGGTGGAGTTCTACTGGGTGGGCACGTCGCATATTAGGCGGTGAGCAGGAAGGCCGAAGTTCCGCTGTAGCGCTGACAGGTGAGCAGCGGCAGGATGTGAACGCCGGAAGCGCGCACAGACGGCCCGCACTGCAGCAGCTCTGACATGTCT
Source organism: Bufotes viridis (assembly GCA_033119425.1). Classification (NCBI taxonomy): domain Eukaryota; kingdom Metazoa; phylum Chordata; class Amphibia; order Anura; family Bufonidae; genus Bufotes; species Bufotes viridis. The sequence continues at coordinate 548,174,745 of CM065589.1, read as the reverse complement.
GGGTAGTTGTGAATGAACTTTTGCACCACCAAATTCAGCACATGCGCCAGGCAAGGGATGTGCGTCAAACCGGCTAGTCCCAGAGCTACCACGAGATTTCGCCCAATATCGCACACCACCAGGCCGGGCTTGAGGCCCACCGGCAACAACCACTGGTCGGTCTGTTGTTCAATACCCCGCCACAACTCCTGCGCGGTGTGGGGCCTGTCCCCCAAACATATGAGTTTCAGAATGGCCTGCTGACGTTTACCCCGGGCTGTGCTGAAGTTGGTGGTGAAGGTGTGTGGCTGACTGGATGAGCTGGTGGAAGCAGAGGAGGAGGAAGCCGAGTAGGAGGAGGAGGCTACAGGAGGCAAACAATGATGCCTTGTGATCCTTGGCGGCGGAAGGACGTGCGCCAAGGAACTCTCCGCCTGGGGCCCAGCCACCACTACATTTACCCAGTGTGCAGTTAGGGAGATATAGCGTCCCTGGCCATGCTTACTGGTCCACGTATCTGTGGTTAGGTGAACCTTGCCAAAAATGGCGTTGCGCAGTGCACACTTGATTTTATCGGACACTTGCTTGTGCAGGGAAGGCACGGCTGTCTTGGAGAAGTAGTGGCGGCTGGGAACCACATACTGGGGGACAGCCATGGCCATCAGCTGTTTGAAGCTGTCTGTGTCCACCAGCCGGAATGACAGCATTTCAAAGGCCAGTAGTTTAGAAATGCTGGCATTCAGGCCAAGGGCTCGAGGGTGACTAGGTGGGAATTTGCGCTTCCTCTCAAAGGTTTGAGAGATGGAGAGCTGAACGCTGCTGTGTGAAATAGTGGAGACGCTAGGTGACGGTGGTGGTGGTGGTGGTGGTGTCGGTGGCACATCCTCTGTTTGCTGCTCGGCAGGTGGCAACATTCCTCTCGAGGCGGAAGCCAAGGCAGCAGCGGTAGAGGGAGCAGGGGGAGCCTGAGCGGGTTCCTTGTTTTTAAGGTGTGTACTCCACTGCAGTTCATGCTTTGCATGTAGATGCCTGATCATGCAGGTGGTGCTCAGGTTAAGAACGTTAATGCCTCGCCTCAGGGTCTGATGGCACAGCGTGCAAATCACTCTGGTCTTGTCGTCAGCACATTGTTTGAAGAAGTGCCATGCCAGGGAACTCCTTGAAGATGCCTTTGGGGTGCTGGGTCCCTGTTGGCGCTGGCCAATAGCAGGCGAACTCTCTGGACGGCGGCTGTTCTGCTTTTGCCCCCTGCTCCCTCTTTGGCTTCGCTGTTGTCTCGGTCTCACCACTGCCTCTTCCTCTGAACTATTTAAGTCAGCGGCACGACCTTCAGTCCATGTGGGGTCTAAGACCTCATCGTCCTCTGCATCGTCTTCCACCCAATCTTCCTCCCTGACCTCCTCCTGTTCAGTCTGCACACTGCAATAAGACGCGGCAGTAGGAACCAGTGTTTCGTCATCATCAGAGACTCGGTCACTCTGCTTTGGTGGTATTCCCATGTCCTCATCATCTGGATACATAAGTAGTTGTGCGTCAGTGCATGGAATGTCTTCCACCGCTGGGGAAGGGCTAGGTGGACGCCCCTGGGAAACCGTGCGAGCAGAGTCTTCAAACAGAATAAGAGACTGCTGCATAACTTGAGGCTCAGACAGTTTCCCTGATATGCATGGGGGTGATGTTACAGACTGATGGGCTTGGTTTTCAGGTGCCACCTGTGCGCTTTCTGCAGAAGACTGGGTGGGAGATAATGTTGTGAACATGCTGGATCCACTGTCGGCAACCCAATTGACTAGTGCCTGTATCTGCTCAGGCCTTACCATCCTTAGAACGGCATTGGGCCCCACCAAATATCGCTGTAAATTCTGCCGGCTACTTGAGGGAGTTGGTTCACTACTTTGTGCGCCTGAGGCCGAACGGCCACGTCCTCTGCCAGCAACAGAGGCTCCACGGACACCACCACGACCGCGTCCTCGTCCCTTAATAGAATGTTTTCTCATTGTTGCGATTCTACTCGCACCACAATAAAATATATTATTTTTTAGCCCCAAAATTCCCACACTGGAAGATATAATTCCTTTTTCCGGTATTAATTACAAGAAAACTGCTGCAAATTGGACACCAGAATTTTTAAAATGCTAGTTTTGGTACATAGATTCCCACACGGGGAGATATAATTCCTTTTTACAGGAGTAAAAACATGCGGTCTACTGTTTCTGGTGTAACTAACACCAGATTGATTAAATTGGCCTTTTTTTCACCAAAATTACAACACTGGACAATGTAATGCCTTTTTCAGGTATTAATTACAAGAAGACTGCTGCTAATTGGACACCAGAATTTTTAAAATGCTAGTTTGTGTACATAAATTCCCACACTGGAAGATATAATTCCTTTTTCCGGTATTAATTACAAGAAAACTGCTGCAAATTGGACACCAGAATTTTTAATATGCTAGTTTTGGTACATAGATTCCCACACGGGGAGATATAATTCCTTTTTACAGGAGTAAAAACGTGCGGCCTACTGTTTCTGGTCTAACTAACACCAGATTGATTAAATTGGCCTTTTTTTCACCAGAATTACACACTGGACGATATAATGCCTTTTTGCAGTATTAATTACAAGAGGACTGCTGATATTTCAGAACACCGGAATTTTTAAAATGCTAGTTTTGCTAGATAAATTTCCCACACTGGGAGAAATATTGCCTAAGCCTTTTTACAGTATTAATTACAACAGGAGTGCTTCTTCTGGTCTAACACCAGAATAATTTTATTATTATGGTGAAAGCTTTTTTTAATTTATATTTCTGGCACATAAAAAAAATATATTTCTGGCTGACAGTATTGGACTTGGCTGTAGTGACACTGGCTAGCCTAGCTGGAACAGCACATTCATGAGATTTGCTATCCAAGTGGGTTACTTTCAGTTTCACCACTGATATATTAAATATCTTTGCAGTTAGTAGGGGTGACACAAGCACAGCCAAACCCCTGATGTAGTATATCTATGAAAAAATAGACTATTACATGAGATTAATGGATGTTGTGGCAGCTTTTGCTGTAGCACCACAAGTCCCAAAATGGCCGCCGCCTATCAGCCCAGTAACATGTGCCAGAAAACGGTCTGCCCAGCCAGAAAAAAAATTGACTTTGACTGAGCAGCTGAATCGCTGTTGTTCTGATTCACAGGTGTAGATTTTTCACTTCTTTGGAGCTTTGGTTTAGACTCTGTGGCAGCTTGTCTGGCGCACCACAAGTCCCAAAATGGCCACCGCCGGTCAGCCCAGTTACATGTGCCAGTAAAAATCGCTCTGGCCAGTCTAAACAAAATAGTGACTTTCAGTGAACAGCTCAGCTGAGTTGTTCTGATGCACAGGTGTAGAAAGGTAGATCATTCACTTCTTTATCCCTGCCTATCTCGCCCTCACAGAAGCTGCGTCCTCTCCCTACACTAATCAGAGCAGTGTGACGTGCGGCGCTACGTGACTCCAGCTTCAATAGTGGCTGGGTCACATGCTGCACTTGGCCAATCACAGCCTTGCCAATAGTAGGCATGGCTGCAATGGCATCTTAGGGCAAGTAGCATGATGCATGTTGATTGGCTGCTTTGCAGCCTTTCAAAATGCGCCATAAAACATGACGAACTACGAACCCGAACCCGGACTTTTATGAAAATGTCCGGGTTCGGGTCTGTGTCACGGACACCCCAAAATTCGGTACGGACCCGAACGATTCTCGAACTGTTCGCTCAACACTACTGATGAGCACAGCATCAGGTCATAGTGCATGTCTTCATGTACTACGTTCTGACACTGTGTGCATCAGGACGTAGTGGAGAGTGAGCTAGAGCTACAAAGTAGCAACGGTGCCCGATCAGGAAAAAAAATCTGAGCATGGGGTGGAGAGTAAACCAGCCTGATTGCTTCCCAGCTCCACAGCAAGAGCCGCACTTGATGAAGCAAAGAGCCACATGTGGCTCAAGAGCCACAGGTTGGCCACCCCTGTTTTAGAGGGTCAGCTAAGCAGCAGGCCCTCACCCATAATGTTTTTGAGGGTCACCAACAGGCCTTCAACCATAATGTTTTTTTTTAGGGTCACCATCAGGCCCTCGGCCCATAATGTTTTTGAGGTTCACCAGCAGTCCCTCACCCATAATGTTTTAGAGGGTCACCAGCAGGCCCTTGTTCTTAATGTTTTAGATGGTCACCAGCAGGCCCTTGCTCCTAATGATTTTGAGGATCAGCAGCAGGCCCTCGTCCATATTGTTTTAGAGGGTCACCAGCAGGCCCTCGCTCATAACAATTTTTCATCTAAAATCGATTTAATCTTCGGTTTTGTACGTTTTGTACAGTCTGTAAAAGTGGCATACTGCTCGAACAAAATCATTCCCAGTAGCGACCTGGGAGTCCAAGATGCATCCAGACATCTTTCCCATGCTGTTCCCGAACCATTTCAATGGTGTTTACATCAATTTCTGACCTTTTACTAGAAATATTTGTAAAAAATGGGATGTGCAGCACTCCTTAGTCCTTTTGTCTTGTAGTTGGGTGCACGTCTCCAGGGGCGGTAAATAACCCCTAAGGTGTAGATATCCAAAGTAATTTCAATAAAACAAAAAAGCGGAGACAGCACGTCCAATGCCAGTGAAATTTTAATCCGGATGCGACGTTTCGACTCTCACATGAGTCTTCTTCAAGCATACACATACAGATTATGTGAGGGTATAAATAACTGTCAACCAAACACCCTCCCCTCTTCAGAGCAAGGGGTGCCTGGTTTAATGCTCGGGTTCCCCCATTGACTTGAATCGTGTTTGGGTGCTCGGTAGAGCACCCGAGCATCCCGATGTGTTCTAAGAGTACTGCAACGCAGAACGTCAATTCAGCTCAAGTTTTGTTCTACTTTTACACAACAGGCTTTTCAAGAGATATATGCAATGTGAATATATTTTTATTTCGCCACTAATACACGGTAAACTGGGCTTCAGAATATTTCACTGCAGAACGTAAATTAGGCCCAAATTTTGTTGTACTTTTACACAATAGGCTTTTCAACAGACACGTACAACGGTGGACAGTGAATATATTTATATTTCAGAAATAATAAAAGGACTGCGGCTCTCCAGCGATTCAAAATCTTCTTAATTTATTGTCACCGAAAAGGAGCAACGTTGCATGGCAAGACCACTTACTGTTATCTCACAAATACAGTATATTCTTTTGTAGCCAAATTTACCACCCTAACTCCGCACACAGTTTTTACACTACATATACAGTAATATACCAATTGGATATACAATCGTGGATTGTTCCCGATTGGTGTGCTATTACTTTGTGGAACATTTCGCTGAATGGTTCACAAAATATCTGCGTTTTTGTGGCCAAGTTGGTCCCATAGGAATGAATGGGGGAATCTTCAAAACTAGAGTGGGAGATGAAAAAATCTAGAGTGTGAGCGGAAAAAATCAGGACATGATTTCTAAACTGCCACCACTCCCTCATTTTCAAGCCCACCTACACAAATCTTATACTAAAACGTTCAGCTATCCCTTCTGCCACTAAAAATGTCAACGGCTAAGCCATAGTCCTGATAGTTTTCACAATATGATCATTTGTTTTCAACTCACGCCGCCCATTGACATTCATTGAAACTCCACTAGAGCAACTTCAAATTTAAAGGGCAATTCCTAAACTGCGACTGTGCCTTCATTTTTAATATTTCAGAGACATACTATGCATCAAAATATAGTACTGGGTCTTGTGATTTTTACATTATAAAGCTCTTCACTGTAGGATTTATAATTTTTAAACTAGAATCGTTTGAAGATGGGAACCGCCATTGAAGTGACCTCCCTTTACTGCTGGGACTGGGGTGTGCTTTCTATTGCTGTGTCTGTACAGAAGTCTGAGGGGCTCTTGTCTCTATAGGAACAGAGGTGGATGTCATGTGACTACTCCTCTGAAGATGCTTGCTGCAATGCATGCTGGAATATTTACTTTCACTTTACAGGTGCTCCTGTCTGAGGAAGCTCCTCAGTTACTCTGCCCACTCCATAAAGTTACTCTGCCCAGTCCAGCCTTCCCACAGTTACTCCAGCCACTCCAACCACACAACAGTTACTCAAGCCACTCCACCAAGTTACTCCGCCCACTCCAGTTGTAGACTACTGGTGGAGCCAAGAACACTTCACACAATTTCCCCATAAATTGTAGCTTTTCTAGTTTTCTCTGCTGTTACGTTGAGGACCGGGAGCCCAGGACCTGACATTGCGGGCACCACCACTAAACGGACTTCTGAAGGGTTCTAGTAAGTAGTGCTGTCCCAATACTATAAACTTTTATATTGTTATTTTGCCACAGGGCTTCCGAATGAGCGGCAAAGATATTTTTTCTTTTTCCACTAATGCTTGGAAAAAAGGGCTTTAGAACAGATAACTGCACCGCTGAGCGGCAAATACTTTTTTCATTTTCCACTAATACACGCCAAAAAGGGCTTTAAAACAGATAAATGCACTGCTGTGCGGCAAATATTTTTTCTCTTTTTCCACTAATACACGGAAAAAAGGGCTTTAAAACAGATAACTGCACTGAAGAGCGGCAAATATATTTTACTTTTGCCACTAATACAGGACAAATTGTAATTTCCGCCCTTCACCACACAACGGCTAATAAGCCCTTTTTTCTCACTAATACAAGCCAAAAAATGCTTTACAACATATAACTGCACCGCACAAGAGCAAATAAAACATAGAAATATTTCCTTGTAATAAACCCTGTTAATGCCTGTATGAAACAGCAATATCACCCTAATAATACAGGTTTGCTGGAATTACAGAGCTGTATAATGGCAATTTGGATCCCCAGTCAGTGCAGCAAGGTGTAATCAGATTGGTCCTATTACCCAGGTTGTCATCTCCCCGACTGAACCCTGTTCAACACAAATGCTGGTGGAATGATTCCTTCCTATCCTTTCCCTACACCTGGAGTAATCTTTCCCTGCACTTGTAAATAGTTTTTTTTTTTCACCACAATCAAGTCTTTCCTATCACTGTCCCTAGTGCCTGCAGACACGTCTCTCCCTGTACTAAGTACACTGATGAATGGTAGAATCTAAAATGGCCGCCGTATTTATAGGGCTGTGACATCACAGGGCTGGCTGGCTGGCTGCATGCATGGAATTATGGGTGATCAACCTTCCCAAAGTTCCTTTCTCCATGTCCTTACATGTTCAGCAGCCATTTTAGGAAAAAATGTGATTCATTACCATGAAGCGCGAGGAAATTCGCATACTGTGCGAATCAAATTTCCCCCGAAATTCGGAACAAATTCCACTTCGTCAGCTTAGATTCACTCATTTCTAGCCCTGTCCTTCAAACTGCACATTGGACATCCTCCTATGCGGCCTTCCATCTAGAACCCTCGCACTCCTCCAAACTATCCTCAACTCTGCTGCCTGACTAATCCACCTTTCACCCCGTTACTCTTCTGGCTCTCACCTATGTCAATCCCTTTACTGGCTCCCCATTGCCCAGCGAATTCAGTTTCAAATACTAACAAATACATATAAGGCCGTTCATAACCTATCCCCACCATACACTTCTGAGCTACTTTCCTGATACATCCCAACACATAATCTCTGTTTACTCTCCACTTATCACCGCTTCCCACAGTCACCTCCAAGATTTCTCTTGTGTATCCTCTATGCTCTGGAACTCCCTACCCAACATACAACATCAGACTCTCACCTACAGTGGAAAACTTCAAAAGAAACTTGAAACCCCACCTCTTCAGACAAGCCTACAACCTACAGTGACCCTGCTGCTGCTATACCCAATGAACAGCTTTACGATCACCTACTGTGTCATTCTCCCATACTTGATTTGTAAGCACTCACAGGCAGGGTTCTCTCTCCTTCCATACCAGTTTGTAACTTGTCTTGTTCATGCTTATTGTATTTATTTTGTATTATGCATGTATACCCCTTTTTCATATGTACATTGCCATGGAATGAATGGCTCTTTAATAAATAATAATAATAGTAATAATAATAGTGTGCTCAGCGTCACTTGAATCGGACTGAGCTGCACCTAAGCCGTGTGACCGATATTCGGCGATGTCACTGGCATAGGAAGAGACCTTAGCACTCACAGATTATTGTGGCCTCTAGGTAAAGCTAATAGGCGGAGGTACCAAATATCTGTATACACATTACATGAAGTTTACACTTTTAGGATCCTATTTTTACTATTTATTTGCTATATATAAATATAAACTGACAATAACGAGAATAGAACACTTTCCACTTTTCCAGCTATAAAGGAGTCTTACAGCTGTGACACATCAATAAATTTGCTCTTTGAACTCATGGGGAGTGTTTGAGAACCCTCAGATCACCCATGTGGACATGTACAGTATGTAGCTGCCACCTTAGGGTACTTTCACACTAGCGTCAGTGTGATCCGGCAGGCAGTTCCATTGTCAGAGCTGCCAGCCAGATCCGCCAATCAATGTGACAACTGACAGCATTTGTAGACGGATCCGGGTTCGGATCCGTCTACAAATGCATTGCACGAACAGAACCGTCTCTCCGCTTGTCCTTCAGTTGTTTTGCAATGCCGGATCCGGCACTAATGCAAGTCAATGTAAATTAATGCCGGCATTACGGCGACTGATCAGGCATTTTGGACAGACATAATACCGCAGCATGCTGCGGTATTATGTCCGGACAAAACACCTGAGAGTGACTGAACGGAAGGCATACTGATGCAAACTGAATGGATTTCTATCCATTCAGAATGCATTGAGATATGCCTGATCATCAGTTCTTTACCGGCATAGAGCCCTTTTGACGGAACTCTATGCCGGAAAAGAATAATGTGTGAAAGTACCCTTACTCAATCTGAAAAACAGACCTGACCACATTTACTGGATCTAAGTCAAAATATGCAGCCATAACAATAAAAAAGTCACCACAATGTTTCAAAAATCGGCCTGGATTGTGCAATTCCCCTTCATTCTACCTTACAGATATTGTGATATTGTGTAAATTTATTTTGTGATTCTCTTTGTCTGTTTATGTAGAACTTAATTATTCATACAATTTTGGTAATGTATGTTCTATTGGGGTCATTTATTATGCTGGTATAAAGTAGAACTGACATAGTTTCCCATAGCAACCAATCAGATTCCATCTTTCATTTTTGACAGCTTACTCTGAAAATTAAAGGTGTAATCTGATTGGTTGCTATGGAAAACTAAGTCAGTTCTACTTCACACCAGTTTCATGCCGACTCCATAATCACACATGTATCTGAATTAGCCTGATGAAGGGCATAATATGTAAGCCCGAAACGTTTCATCTTGTAATGTCCGGCTGAATAAAACACTAATTGCATTAAAAACCTTACGTGGTGTGCTGTCTGAAACCCTGATTTGTTTGTTTCTGCATCCGTTCCGGTTTTTTTGCTGATAGGATTCATATCAATGGGTCCGCAAAAAATGCGGACAGCACACCATGTGCTGTCCGCATCAGTATGTCCATTCCGTAGCCCCGCAAAAAAACAGAGCATGTCCTATTTTTTTCTAGTTTGCGGACAGGGATAGGCATTATTACATTGGATCCGCAAAAAAAAACAGATGCCATACGGACGTCATCCGTTTTTTTTTTTTTACGGATCTGCAATTTGCGGACCGCAAAACACATACGGTCGTTTGCATAAAGCCTTAGTGGGGTGATCTGTTAGCAGCATTGGTACCATACACTGTCAACAGCAATAGAACTAGGTCACAAGTGCACATGGTCAATTACCATTGCAAAAGTGTATTTTATTTTTTTCTTGTGAATTCCCGACAGGCATAAGCCATAACTGTGTAGCCAGCAAGTGAAGAACACTGGTGCAGAATTTGCCTAAACCTTACTTTGGTATGAATGTTGCATAATATCGCTCCGCTCTCTTGGCTTTTTATACCTATGGATGGCTTGGTTCTGACAGCAAGAGGATGGGGCTTGTAATCACAGTGCTCTCCTTCCACAATCTAAAATCATAATAAATCTTTTTTCAGCTATAGCCAGGCCTATATTTGGTGTATTACCCAATGGTGCTTTGTTCTGCTGTAGTAATGGTCCATGTGTGTGTCAGATAAGACCGTTGAATGCAATGAATAACACAGGCTGCTTTTATTATGTAGCTCCTTCACTGAGGATGATGTAGCATGAGAGCAGAGTTCCCTGAAAATCCCTGAATAGTAAGTGCACAGAGGAGTGCATGTGGCTGAATAGGGGACATGGGGTTTTGCAGTACAATGAGGGGGGGAGGGGGGGAGTGATTTGATTTAGAAACAAGCTGCGTCCTGGAAATGTTCCCTGGTGTTTGAGCAGCCCATGATGGTGTAGGTGCTGTTATACATAGGAAAGGGAATGTATTGTACATTATTGAATCAGAAGGGAGTGTGTTATACTGGAGAGAGTATTATATGGGGAGGATGGACTATATTATACAATATTACATGCAGAGAAGGGAAGATATTATAAAATATAACACGTTATATGGGGAGCAAATATTCTTAAATATTATGTGCGGGAGGAATATAGTATAATATAATATGGGAAGCAGTTACATTGCCTTGAAAAAGTATTCATACCCCTTGAACTTTTCCACATTTTTCAAGTTACACAAAAAACATATATATTTTATTGGGATTTTATGTGATAGATAAACACAAAGTAGCAAGTATATGTGAAGAAGTAAAAAGAAATATATGGTTTTCAAAGAAAATTTCAAAATAAAAACGTGAAAAGTGTAGCGTGCATTTGTATTAAACTACTGTACTCTAGTACCCCTAAATAAAATGCATTGTGACCAATTTCCTTCAGAAGTCCACCGGTGTGTAATTTATTCTCAGGATAACTACAGCTGTTCTTTGAAGGCCTCAGAGAATTGTAATAGAACATTAGTGATCAAACAGCATAATTAAAACCAAGAAACACACCAGATAGGTCAGGAAAAAAGTTATTAAGAAGTTTCAAGCAGGGTTAGGTTATGAAAAAAAATATCCCAAGTTCTGAACATCTCATGGAGTACTGTTCAATGCATCATCTGAAGATGGAAGACGTTTGACACAAATGCCAACCTACCAATACATGGCTGTCTACCTAAAAGGACAGCCCAGGTAAGGAGAGCTCTAATTAGAGAAGTAGCCAGGAGGTCCATGGTCATTCTGGAGAAGCTGCAGAGATCCACAGCTCAGGTGGGAGTACCTGTCCACAGGACAACTATTCGTCATGTACTCTACAAATCTTTCCTACGTGGAAGAGTGGCAAGAAGAAAGACATTTTTGAAAACAACATAAAACATAAGAAGTCCAGTTTGCAGTTTTCCTCAAGCCATGTAGGGGACACAACAAAAATGTGGAAGATGGTGCTCTGGTCAGATGAGACTCAAGTTGAACTTTTTGGCCTAAATGCAAAACTCTATGTGTGGAGGAAAACTAACACTGCACATTATCTTGAACACATTATCCCCACTATGAAACATGGTGGTGGCAGCATAATGCTCTGGGGATGCTTTTCTTCAGCAGAGGCAGGGAAGCCGGTAAGAGTTGATGGGAAGATGGATGAAGCTAAATACAGAGCAATCCTGCAGGAAAACCTGGTAGAGGCTTCAAAAGATTTGAGACTGGGGTGGAAGTTCACCTTCTAGCAAGACGAATAGATGCAGACCCATTCATTGTGAATGGGGCTGGATGTGATGCAGAGAGCACACTATTTGCTCTCCGCTTCAGTATTTGCGGAGCCGCGGCCCCGAACTTCCGGGTTTCGGCCCCGAAACATCCGTCAGCGGCTCTGCAAAAGATAGAGCATGTCCTATTCTTGTCCGCAGCCTGCGGACAAGAATAGGCATCTCTATGGGGAGTGCCGGCATGGTGTGTTGCGGATCCACAATTTGCAGGGGGTACAAGAACTTTGAGAAACGCATCATTTTTAGGAGGTAAGCCTTTCCACACAGGGACAAGGGTAGATCTTTCCATCTATCTAATTCCTTCTCTATCTTTAAAATTAAAGGGGAGTAGTTCAATGAGTAGATTGAAGTCCTATGTGTTTGCCCTATCCTAATCCCCAAATAGGTGATGTAATCTTTTCAGGCCTTGACCGCAAATTGCAGGTCTCTCCACCGGTCATTACCTGAACCCAAGAACAGAAGCTGACTCTTGGCTACGTTAATCTTATACCCCGTGACTACCCCATAATGAATCAAGACATATTATAAAGTACTATGTGTGTGTGTGTGTGGGGGGGGGGGGGGGTGGAGTATATAGTATGTTATTACATGGACAGCATATATTGAAGTAATACAATGGGGGACATTTATCAATAATGGTGTAATTTGTGGCAAGAAATGCTAATGCTACAAATCAAAAGTGGTGATTTGTTTCCCCTCATATATCAAAAAGCGCACAATACTTTTAAAATGTGACTTTTTTAAAATATAAACTTAATTATCCACCTATTTTTCTTGATTTGCGACATTTTAACACCAATAGAACTAAATTGAAAAAACTTTTGAAACATATTTGTAACATTTCCGGTGGGAACTTGCGACTTTTGTCTCGGGACATTATTTTCAATGTTTTGTTTTTATTGAATATCCATTTACTGACAAAACCCTGTAGTTTAGCTCATTTATAGTGTTGAGCGAACAGTTCGAGAATAGTTCGGGTTCGTACCGAATTTTGGGGTGTCCGGGACCCGGACCCGAACCCGGACATTTTCAAAAAAGTTCGGGTTTGGGTTCGGTGTTCGTCGATTACTTCCCGCTTTCTGAAGGGCTGCACAGCAGCCAATCAGCTAGCGTTTTACTTCTTGCCCTAAGAGCCCATCACAGCCATGCCTACTAATGGCATGGCTGTGATTGGCCAAGTGCAGCATGTGACCCAGCCTCTATTTAAGCTGGAGTCACGTAGCGCCGCACGTCACACTGCTCTGATTAGTGTAGGGAGAGGACGCAGCTTCTGTCAGGGCGAGATTAGGCAGGTTAAAGTCAGCAACAGCACCTAATGAACGGATCAATTTACAGCTGAGAATCATTGAACTTCTGCTAGTTACTTGCTCGCTGGTTTTTAGGCTGCACAGAGCGTTTTTCTGTCACTTATTTTCTGGGTTGATCGGCGGCCATTTTGTGACTTGTGGTGTGCCAGAAGAAGCTGCCACCAAGTCCATCAATCCATCAATACTAGTTTTTTTTTTTGCTATATCCTACATCAGGGGCTTGGCTGTGCTAATTGTCACCCCTAGAAACTCAGGAAAGAAATTTCTATATTTTATTAAGGGGTTAAATACAATTGCCCAAATACCAATCCCCTAAATCTGGTGTTCCAGCTTTGGTTAGACAAGTATAATACTGTCTGCTGTCTGGCAAAGGATAGATTATTTTCTGGGGTTAAATTCAATTGCCAAAATAGCAATACCATAAATCAGTGGTTTCAGCTGTGGCTGGCAAAATAGAATAGTGTCCGAGGTAACGCACACACGTACAGACGCACGTACACGATTCTTGAATAGTTGTATTATCGCGATAATAAAACTAACAGTGTAAAGTTGACTGTATTGCTCTAAGTTATATTCGCGTACGAATGTAACTTCTATTACAGCACACCAATACTAAAACTGACTAAGAGACAGCTTTAAGTTCTATTCGAACGCGATTGCAACTTTGGAACTTAAAGTGGTGTACGATTTTAAAAGTTGAGTACTAAAAAGTTGGAATCGCAATGCGATTCTTATGTATTTGCTTAATCGCATTGCGATTACAACTTTGAGCTACCGATCACCATGGGAACGCCTCCTCCAGTAGAATGTACTGTCGGATGTGAGAATTAAGTTGAAATCGCAATGCGATTATTATATATCTGCTTAATCGCATTGCCGTTTCAACTTAGCATTGCTAAATAATTCCATCCATATTCGTTAACTTACTGACTCAGCCTTTTTAGTGCCCAAAAGTTCGGGTCCCCATTGACTTCTATGGGGTTCGGGTTCGGGTTGAGTTCGGATCACGAACCCGGACATTTTCCGGAAGTTCGGCCGAACCTCTCGAACCTGAACATCCAGGTGTTCGCTCATCTCTACTCATTTATATTGGATAAAAATAAATACATTCTGGTTTAATACTTACCGATCACTTGTTCCCATGATGAGTAGGCTTTTCTATTCATAAATGCAATGTTTTGACACATAACACCACCACATAAGTTGACTTAATTGTCCGCAAGAATTTGAGCCATTTCTGTCTATAAGAGGTTGATAAATGAAATGAGTCTATTGATGCAGTAAAATGTGGTAAAAAAAACTACACTGTATATTGATGCAATGCAGTTTATTAACTAAATCTGCACAGCATATTGATGCAATACAATGAGTTGAATAAAACTGGTACAGTATACTGTTTATACTGTATATTGAAATGTCCCATTACAAAAGGTATCTCAATTAAAATAGGTTTTCTCAGTAACTAACAGAGAAGCAAATAAATGTGCACTGCTATGGACACACTGGTGAAATGTGATGGACTGCTTAATTATACAGCAAAATTGCAGCAGTTTTTTTTTTTTTTTTTTTAATTAAAGAGGTGCAATTATATGCTCCCTTCTACAAACACACTGATGTTCACACATTAAATTGCACTGGATGCTTAAGTATAAATATTAGCAAATCTGAAACTAATATATATATATATATATATATATATATATATATATATATATTTTCTTTTTTTTAAAGGGTGATTATTCAGTGTTGGCATCAAAATGTATGCTACTGGTGCTGCAAAAAAAGCCTATAAAACACTAATGAACTGTAATTTGGCAGGGTTTTCAGCTACAGAAAAAAAAATTACGTTCGTGCAGGATTTTGGTGATTGATGAAATTGCAGTTCATACTTGAACTCTCCACTTGCTGCCAACAGCTACCCTAAGTATGTATGAAACACAAATCTCTGAAAGAGCAGATATATCAACCACGAAAAAATGAGTGCAAAATACACCAATAATAAGAGATTAAAAAGTAATGTTTATTAATGGTAAGTATTAAAAAGTGATATACACAATACAAAATTAATAACAAATAAGTGGGGAAAAAACACAGATGCACACCACCTAAATCGACAACTCATAGAAGAAATGTAACATGATATAGACCTATAGAAATAGTAATGACCGGCTCCAAATATGCAATATTAAAGCCGGGTCTATATAAAGTGCATATGAGTGCAGAAGTATGTCTTAAAGTGACCTATGCATAGCATGAGCAGTAAAGTGACAAGTAAACAAGCTCACTAGCGACAAATATTCCATAAAAATGGCGATATACCACTAAAGAGAGCGACTGTGGGGAAGGTGGTGGTGCTCCTCGATGCGCGTTTCGCGTATGATAGCTTCCTCAGGAGGAGTAATAGGTATGGGGAAAGTAACATGTTTAAAAAGGAGAAGCCTGCCAATGAGCAAATAGAACAATGAGCATGTGACCACTCACACAGATTGGAGGGAATACAGCTGATATGTTCCTGGTGACAGATGATATGTTCCTGGTGACAGCAGATGTGGAATCCCTCTACACAAGCATACGGCATGAGAATGGCCTGCATGCAACGGCCGAATTCCTGAAAAGTAATGACCAAGAGCCCTGTTTTGACAACTTATTATTACAATTATTGGAATTTATTTTACATCATAATTTTTTTGTTTTCAAGGATAAATATTATTTACAAACACAAGGTGTGGCAATGGGGGTGACTTTTGCCCCATCTTACGCCAATCTATTCTTGGGAGCTTGGGAGAGGCACATCTTTCAGGATGGAATCATTGAACACATTGATAAAGTACACAATTGGATTCGATATATCGACGACGTCCTGTTTATATTGGAGGGGACAATAGAAGATCTTAATATATTTATGTGTACGTTGAACAACAATACGCTTAACATTAAACTCTCCTTTCAAGCAGGACAGAAACTGGACTTTCTGGATTTGAAGATTAAGGCGGAGGGTGATGGAAAATTGCAGACAGATATTTATAGGAAGAAGACTGCGGTCAATTCCATATTCCTAAAGGTCAGTTCATAAGACTCAAGAGAATATGCTCCAATAGGACCAACTTTTTGACCAAATCAGAAGAATTGAAAACAAGATGTAAAGAAAGAAGATATAGTAATAGACAGATAAAAAGAGGAATTCAAATGGCCAATGCACGCAAAAGAGAAAAACTCTTGTGTCCTCATGAGAGAACACCCACAATTGAAAGACAAGATATTAGATTCATTACCAATTTTAATAACCAATGGAAGTCCCTTCAAGAGATCCTAAATAGACACTGGAGTATTTTACAAACTGATCTTAAATTGAGAGATTGTATTCCTGAAAGACCTTTAATGACCGCTAGACGGTTAAAAAATTTGAAGGACCTCCTTGTTCGCAGTCACTACGTACCTACAGCTAAAACAGAGGGTCAGAAATCCATTAAAGGGTCCTAAAGGGTCCTGTACTAATATGGACAAATCTATCCAATTCACAGACTCTGATAAAGTTAGAACGTTTGAAATCAGAGATTACATTTCCTGTACATCGACTGGGATTATATACTATGCGGTATGTCCGTGTGATAAAATCTATATTGGTTTACCACCAGAGAATTCCGCAAAAGAATACGGGAGCATGTTAGGGACATAGAGAAAGCAAAAGACGCAGAAGAATTGATGGATTTGAAGACCTTACCGAAACACTTCCAGCTCTATCACCAGACCAACCCGAATGGATTACGCTTCAGGGGCATTGATCGTGTACATCTAGGAATAAGAGGAGGTAACTATGGCAAAATTCTGGCACAAGTAGAGAGTAAGTGGATATTTAGGCTCCACACTTTGATGAAAGTCTCAGCTTTGGCTCCTTTCTTTAGACAGTGGCATGATTTTAGGGGATTACGGGTTTAGAATTGGTTCATGGTTTTTATCTTGTTTTCTCATTTTCTTTAGGTAACCCTTGCACAATGCTGTTAGTAACATATTTATTACATATTTTTATTTTTTTATCTCTGTTATATCTAGTCTGCCAATTTATTTTGAACTTATTCATCTCCAAGAATGCCTTGTCTTGGACATGAAGGTTTTGACATAAAAAAGGGGTGCATGCTTGAAGTGATGGCATATTTGGATGAAGGAGTCTAATCTTGGAAAACATCTTTCATATGTTGCCCTTTCCCCTTATGTATACACTACATGGATCCAACAGTGTCCCCTCTTGGGTCTATTAAGACACTACGTTAATTGAGTACATACTATATATTAATGCCAATATCACACCACAATATTTTGTACTGTATTCACATATGTCATTGCGCTATAAATTTTTTGTTTTTAATGTTTATACTGTTGCAGCATAGGCTACATCATTTCAGCAATTTATTGCACATTGCACTTTATTGATTTCTGTGTGATTTTAAGTTTTCTAGACACTTGTGATACGATCGTTAGCAAAACAACATCACTATTAGATTTCCCCCATTGGCCATTACTTTGCTGTGTCCCTATTGTAATGTTATCAGTGCGCATGGCTGTTCTGCCCACCGGTTGGCTTTCGCCCTTTCTCCATTTGGATAAAGTGGTGGCGACGGCAATTCACGTCATTACGCTATGATTGTCCTCTCTATCACCGGCCTCAGGGGAAGGGCGGAAGTAGTATGACACGGCGGGATGTGATAGGTCATGCGCCACTCTGGTGATGATGACATTCGTGAATGGTCACATGCTCATTGTTCTATTTGCTCATTGCCAGGCTTCTCCTTTTTAAACATGTTACTTTCCCCATACCTATTACTCCTCCTGAGGAAGCTATCATGAGCGAAACGCGCTTCGAGGAGCACCACCAACTTCCCCACAGTCGCTCTCTTTAGTGGTATGTCGCCATTTTTATGCAATATTTGTAGCTAGTGAGCTTGTTTATTTGTCACTTTACTGCTCATGCTATGCATAGGTCACTTTAAGACATACGTCTGCACTACATATGCACTTTATATAGACCCGGCTGTGATATTGCATATTTGGAGCCGGTCATTACTATTTCTATAGGTATATATCATGGTACATTTCGTCTATGAGTTGTTGATTTAGGTGGTGTGCATCTGTGTTTTTTCCCCACTCATTCATTATTAATTTTGTATTGTGTATATCTCTTTTTAATACTTATCATTAATAAACATTACTTTTTAATTGCTTATTATTGGTGTATTTTGCACTCATTTTTCGTGGTTGATATATATATCAGGAGTGTGCTGCTCATTTAAGACCGTATGGTGGTTCTGAAAGAGCAGAGTTGCTTTCCCAGGTAAAATCATGATTTTTATACCTATTCATTCAGTCTACCTAGCAAAATATGTCCCTAAAATCTCCCTACAACACCTAGATTACTGGTTTGTATCTGTAATTAGTTTCTGCCAGACACATACAAAACACAAGCTCTCATATAGAAAACTAAGCTCAGAATGGCATTTCTGACTGCTGACCAAACTCAGAAACTGCAGGACCTGCCAAAACCCTGCCTGTAATTGACCAATTGTCAGCCTCTGAACCAATCAGGAGAAGCCTCTTTCCTTCCCAGGGTCATGTGATTCTCATCTTCGTACCTATAGACTAAAGAACAATTTAAATATTGTGGCAAAAATTTTCAGAGACAGAGGTTTCCCTAATAAAATTATCTGTTCGTTTAAAAGGTCATGGATATGAAAATGGGACCAGTATTAAAGGAGTTGGGCAGCCAGTACATATTCGTGATCTATTCTCAGGATAGTTCATCAATATCTGATTGATGGGGGTCCGACTCCCAAAACACCCACTGATCATCTGTTTGAAAAGGAGGTGGTGGTCATGTGAGCTCTACTTCCTCTTCAAGATTACACTGCGCGTTGTCTCAGAAATCTCAGCACCGCAGTTTAATTACAAGTGGTTGGTCCATTTATTTGAATAGGACGAGCATTTGTAATTACACTGCACCACTGCTGTAAGCAAGATGACTCACTCTGTGTAATCTTGAAGAAGAAGCAGTACTCTTATAAGTGCTGTCTCCTTTTCGAGTGGCTGATAAACAGAGGTATGGGGAGTTGGGCTCCCACCGATCTGATAGGATGGGTCATCAATATGTTCTGCTTCACAACTCCTTTAAACAAATAGGTTAAACATAATGCCCCTCCCAGGATCTATTTAGTTATATAATCATCACTGAAATTTGGAAATGATCTGCTAGACAAAGAGAAATTGAAAAAGGGGCAACTGATGTCCTACAACTCTAAGGGGTCTTTAACATGGGCATGTCCCTTGTGTCCCGTGTGAATAACACTCTGTGTGAGAGAGGGGTCGTGCGTTCAGGACTTAGGAAACGCATGGCTTTAAGTCAGTACGATCCTGTTACAGAAAGGCACACAGAGGCACACAGCATTATCAATTAGTTAGAAAAAAAAGATATAGGTCCCAAAAGTACAGTGGAAATAGTATTTTTGGCCCCCTATACTTGTCGTATTTGAATTAAAAATCAACACTGATTCAGCACATTAGTAAGAATTATTCCTTTAAGATTAAAGGACAATGCAGTTCATTCTGCCAACATGTTTCTAACATAATGGAGCGGAGTACAAAAAATTGTTTTATTTAACATATGATTCTTAATATATCATTCATGTCCTGAGGTGCTCTGTAAGCTTCTTTATATTGGTGAGATTATGTGTAATTTTAAAACTAGATTGAATACAAATTATGTTAATGATCCTTAATCATATTCGTGCCCATATGAGAGCTGTGGATAGAGTAACAAGGTTGAAGAAATGCAAATTACATCTGATTTTCTGCTTTCACACAATGAAAACAAACAGATTGAAAATGTAGAATTTGAAATGAAAAAAGAGCAATGTCATTATTTTTATCCATGATTGCTAGTTTTTTTAGTTTTTTTATGAGATATTAGTGTTGATCGAGCACCAAATTGCTAGGATGCTCGGGCCTAACACATTGGGATGCTCAAGTGCTCTACTGAGCACCCGAGTATACTGGAAGTCAATGGGAGAACCTGAGCATTAAACTAGGCGCCCACTGCTCTGAAGAGGGGAGGGTGCCTGGTTCAAAGGAAAAGGTCAGAAATTGGTGGAAACACCACCGAAATGGTTTGGGAAAAGCATGGGGAGTATGTCTGCATGCATCTTGGACTCCCAGGTCGCTGATGGGAACGATGTTGTCCGAGTAGTCCGCTACTTTTACAGACTGACAATAATACGCACAAAACCAAAGATTATATTGATTTTCCTGTATATTTATTTGTATATAAAGTGCAAGTGCTACCAAAAATTAAAAGTGGGATGCACTCCGATACAACCTGTATATCATATAAAGGAGAGCCACATTCACATTGTGGTACAATTCTTCATGTAGTGGGACTCCTACACTGATACAGCCTATGCACTAAGTGAAAGGGCTGCCAAAAATTACAAGGAATCGGCAGTGCAATACACCCATTGTTACACATGAAGGAGGGCATCATACACACCCTTGAAAAACTATGATTGATGGCCTGCTGGTGATCCACAAAAACATTTGGAACAAAGTCCTGCTAATCTGACCATCTAAAACATTAGGGGCGAGGGCCTGCTGCTGAGCTGACCATCTAAAACATTATGGTTGAGGGCCTGCTGCTGAGCTGACCACTTAAAAAATTATGGGAGAGTGCCTGCTGCTTAGCTGACCCTATAAAACATTATATGTGAGAGCCTGCAGGTGATCTGACCCTATAAAAGATTGTAGGTGAGGGCCTGCAGGTGATCTTCCCTTCTAAAACATTATATGTGAGGGCCTGAAGGTAAGCTGACCCTGTAAAACATTATATGTGAGGGCCTGTAGGTGAGCTGACCCTGTAAAAGATTGTAGGTGAGGGCCTGTAGGTGAGCTGACCCTGTAGGTGGGCCTCCAGGGTAGATGACCGTCGAAAATATTGTGGGCAAGGGCCTGCTGCCACTTTGTTGACTCTACATAACTTCTGGTTGTTCGCACGTCCCCGTGATGTCAACGATTCATTTGGATGCCTGCCCTATTAACTTTAGCTGGGACTTTCTGCGCCTACAATGGTGACTACGGGTAACGGGGAATCAGTGTTTGCCATACTCATTATGATATGGCACAGGTTGAAAACTACTATTCTTTTGTCGTCCGCACTTTCCTCAAAAAGGCTCCATACTGCGGAGCACCTACCCCTTTGCAAGGGAGATTTCTGCAAGTGAGTGCTCTGCAGAACAGTTGTGGGCCTGTTTGGTGTGGCCTGCCTTCTCCCTTTTGCCACCCCACTGCGTCTTCCAGCCTGTGCTGCAGATCTCTCCTCCTCTTTCCTGCTGTCCTCGCTCAGATTTCCACCTTCCCAGGATGGATCAGTGACTTCATCGTCCACCACCTCCTCTTCCACTTGCTCATTCTGCTCATCCTCCTGACAGTAGTTACCATTCCCCACCGTCATCTTCTTGTGACCGTGGATGCTCAAGAGGTTAGGATTTAGGGCACAAGATCTGTTCTTCTTCAAGCGTGCTTGGAGAGAGGGCCAAATGAAGGAATGCCGATGAAAAGAGGTCCTCGGAATATCCGAGTGTGGGATCACTTGTTTGGCCAGACTCTCCATGGTGGGAGGAAGGAGGATCTGGGTGAAGATTGTGTTGACCAGTCTCCTAGCTACTGAGACTGTACTTGGTGAAAGACAGGGTGGTGCTTAACCAACTGGAGGCATTATCTGCTACAATCCAACCGACCACCTGGTCGCACTGGTCTGACTTCAAAAGTGTTGTCCTGTGCCGACCTGCAAACTGGGATATGAAGCTAGGTTTCGTGGATGATTGTTTTTCTTGTGCTCTGGCATCAGGCACAGTTTCAACACTTCCAGGATAGTGTCACTGTCAGAAGCGGACACCATATATTTAAAAAGTACACGCGTGTGGCTCGGATAATTTAACTGTCCGCTGCAGACACCATCTACGGAAAATTTACACTGCAGTGGACACCATCTATGGAAAATGTACACTGTATGTCACTGATATTTTAGGGATGCGCACACTTTACACAGGAGATGTGGCGCGGATAATTTACTGTCTGCATCGGACACCATCTAAGGGAAATGTACACTGTATATCACTGATATTTTAGGGATGCGCACACTTTACACAGGAGATGTGGCGCGGATAATTTAACTGTCTGCAGCGGACACCATCTACGGAAAAAGTACACTTGATGTCACTGATATTTTAGGGATGCGCACACTTTAAACAGGAGATGTGGCACGGATAATTTAACTGTCTGCAGTGGCCTATTAGCCACTATTTAGCACAAGATGCGCTAAAAATATATATTGCTGCTGTCACCCACAACAGTCCTTAACCACTTCAGCCCCCCTAGCTTAAACACCCTTAATGATTAGACCACTTTTTACAATTCTGCACTACACTAATTTCGCGGTTTATTGCTTGGTCATACAACTTACCACCCAAATGAATTTTACCTCCTTTTCTTCTCACTAATAGAGCTTTCATTTGGTGGTATTTTATTGTTGCTGACATTTTAACTTTTTTTGATATTAATAAAAAATTACCAAAATTTTTGCAAAAAAATGACATTTTTCGCTTTCTGTTGTACTTTTTTTTTTTATAAAAAACTACATTTCGATATATATTTTGCTTTAAATTTATTGTTCTACATATCTTTGATTAAAAAAAGTGAATTTTTGCATTTTGAAGCAGCTCTGACTTTCTGAGCATCTGTCATGTTTCTTTAGGTGCTAGAATGCCAGGATAGTATAAATACCCCCCAAATGAAACCGTTTTAGAAAGAAGACACCCAAAGTATTTGCGGGGGGGCACGGTGAGTCATTTTTTTTCACAAGTTAGCGGAAAATGACACTTTCTGAGGAAAAAAAAAATATAAAGTTTCCATTTCTGCTAACTTCTGGCAAAAAAAATAAAATGTCCCACGGACTCACTGTGCCCATCAGGGAATACCTTGGGGTGTCTACTTTCCGAAATGGGGTCATTTTTGGGGTGTGTTTACTGTTCTGGCATTTTGCGCGGGGCTAAATTGTGAGCAACCCTGTAGAGCCTAAAGGTACTTATTGGACTTTACGCCCCTTTACGCACCTAGGCTGCAGAAAAGTGGCACACATGTGGTATTGCCGTACTCAGAAGAAGTAGGGCAATGTGTTTTGGGGTGTATTTTTACATATACCCATGCTGGGTGAGAGAAATATTTCTGTAAATTGACAACTTTGTATAAAAAAATTAAAAAAGTTGTCATTTATAGAGATATTTCTCACACTCAAAATGGGGTCACTTGTGGGGTATTTATACTGCCCTGGCATTTTAGGGGCCCTAAAGCGTAAGAAGAAGTCTGTAATCCAAATGCGTAAAAATGCCCTCCTAAAAGGTACTCATTGGAATTTGGGCTTATTTGCGCATCTTGGCTGCAAAAAAGTGTCACTCATTTGGTATCACCGTACTAGGAGAAGTAGGGAAATGTGTTTTGGGGTGTATTTTTACAAATACCCATGCTGGGTGTGAGAAATATCTCTGTGAATGACAACTTTTCATTTTTTTTTATACAAAGTTGTCAATTTACGCGCACCTCTCGATGCGTCAACGAGGAACATCCCGGCTGCCCGCAGGACGCATCCCGTGCGTTTGGTGGTCGGGAGGTGGTAAAAAGGACTTTTGGGTTTATAAAAAAAAATTCTAATAAAAAATCTTCCAATAACACTCCCTACACTGTCTGTCCCTTCCTAGGCACAGCTCTCCCTAAGACTGAGCAATTTAGTGCAGGTTGCGCTACAAACATATATTGCCGCTGTCACACGCAATAATCCTTAAAAGGACTTTTGGGTCTCAGAAAAGTTTTTCTAATATAAATCTTACAATAACACTCCCTACACTGTCTGTCCCTTCCTATACTCAGCTCTCTCTGACTAATACTGAGCTGAACACGTGTCATCGAATACTATATAGCACCCGATGACGCGTTCCGGCCAGCTAATCACTGTAATGCCAGTAACCAACATGGCTACGGCATTACAGTGCCGAGTACCGCAGTGTACCAAGTATGCTCGATCAACACTATGAGATATCCATATTATAATTTTGTGCCAATTAATACATTTCTAACAGTTTTCCTTTTTTATGCCTCACAAATACAACAGCATGGGTTGATGGCCACAACAAGCCACTCCATTCTGTCAAGCGCTATACAAATTCATATAGACGAGTGGTTATTTTATGTATCTTTTTGATTACTAATCATGAGATTATAAGGCTGACCAAGGAGATATTATTTTTATACAGATGTGGATGGCAGCATTGCACTACCATTGCGCATTTCATCTTTTTGTCCTGTGAAAGTGAGGATTGTCTATCCTTTCGAACAGTCATACTGTCATCTAGTTTAATTTTATTAAGTTTTAGCTTTAATATTTACATGTACGTAATTGGTGGAAGGAAAGTTCCACATAATAGTACACATATGCCACAATATTAATTATTATTATGCTGCTAGAAGAGCTTGGTCTGAATGATCTGGATTATAGTTTTAAGAAAAAAATCCCCTATTTGTACCATAAAATATTATGTAATAAATAAAGTACTGCTAAAAAGTATGGACATAACTAGAGATAAGCGGATTTTTTAAAGTTTAATTAGACTGATTCAACGAATTTTACAAAAAATTTCGATTTGTGACGAATTACTTTGTCACGAAGTGCATTTTTTTGTAAGTAGTGGGTGCAATGACAGGAAGCTGGGATAGCGCTGCCCCACGTTGTTTTACCCCTCAGATGTTAATCCTTATCCACAGGATAGGGGATGACTATCAGATTAGTGGGGTCCTACTGCTAGGACCCCCACTGATCATGAGAATGGGGGTTCTGTACCCTAGAAAACCCCACTAGATGTAGCAGCTGGTCGAAAAGCTCTATTCATTTCCATGGAAGCGCGATTGATACCCTAGCACAATGCTCGGCTAGCTTCAGCACAGATAAAGAATAACTTGTTATACGTTTTGAATATTTGTTACTTATTACTGTTTATTTGTATATAACAGGCCATGAACAAGGTCTATGTTAGACCGAATTGTTGGCCAGTGGCTTTATATCAATTTGGATGGAATAAAAAACTTTTATCACATGCAACACAACTTTGCCGTGGTTTTGCTATACTCAATTTAATTAAGCAGCATATATATATGTCATTACTGAAGCAATACCAGGTGTAGCAGCAATCTGTGTGTATTAACGAAAAAATTGAGCGTCAAGCCTAAATCATCTGTTTCTGTTTATTCAGTTTCCACACAGTTACAACTAATATTTTTTGGTAGAGAGGTTCAATTTTATTGAGCTGCATCTATACATGATTACTGCATCAATGCCGAAATTTTCACACTCCTTTCTGATGAATAAACCTCACCTTGTTGGCAGTGCCCCATCTTTCCACTGTTGCCGTCTGTCTGCCTCAAGAAATAAAGTGACAAGCCCCAATCATCTTTTCCGTTTATTCAGTTTCCACACGGTTACAATTTTTATATTTTTGGACTTGTTGAATTTAATTAAGCCATCAGTACAGCTGGGGTGGGCAAACTGCGGCTCTCCAGATGTTGTAGTTGTAGTTTTACAACAGCTGGAGAGCCGCAGTTTGCCCATCCTTGGGCTAGGGTAACTATTTGGGAGTGTTAACATAATATTAAGGGTCCGTTTATGTATATTCTGTTTGAAGTAATAATATATTTTTTGGTTGTAAATTTCAGTTTTATTAGAATATTTTCAAAATATTTTATTTAACAGAACAAATGAAAGTAACTAGAAATAAGGGTAAATTAAAAGAATCATTGGCAATATATTTGGGACTTGTTCAACTTAATTAAGCAGCATATATATGTGATTTACTACATTAATATAGATGTTTTAGTAGTAATCTCCCCGTGAGTGATAACTGGAGATGAGCAAATTTTTCAATAATTTGATTCGGCCGATTCGCCAAATTTTTCAGAAAAATTTGCTTCAATACGAATTTATTCACAGTGAATCGCATTAAAAAGGCTATTTCTGGGCTGCAGAGAGCCTTTATAGGGGTGTAGAACACTGTGCCTTACAGTAACATGCATAGAGAGTCTGCTGTGGTAGAGAAACAAAACTGTTAAACGATTATACAAGTAGAGCCCCCTGACTGAGTGGAGAGGATGTCAGCAGAAAGTTTGTGTTGACGTCACTGATTAATTCCCCATACTCTGATCCGTCAGAACAATAACCCTGAAAAAACGGTTCCTGTCTGTGGAGCATACGCCTTCATTCAGCATTTGCTCAATAATCCATCAGTATTGCTAAATGCAAAAAAAAAACAAAGATGACACTTGAATGGAATATTTGCATGTCTTCTGTGTTTTCTATCCACTCCTGCTTTTGGCTACCAAATCATAAGACAATTCTGATAGGACTATACAGGCCTTAAAGCTGCTACACATACAGGATCTGTTGTGCGTCTCATTTTTCCTTCCAATGGCACAATGACAGAGTGTGGAGTAGACAGCAGCATGTGGAAGCCAAAGAGTGGAACAGTGACAGAGTGTGGAGGTGGCGGCAGCATGAGGAAGTCACTGATTGGCACAATCACAGATTGTGGAGGTGGCAGCAGCATGAGGAAGCTACAGAATGGCACAATGACAGAGTGACGATTGGCCAAGATACTTCTGGGAGAACCTGCATGGCATGAACAGGCATCTAGTAGCTACAGACAATGAGAAGACAAAGCGTCGAGATAGCTTTGAGCCCGAAGTCGCGAAGTTAATCAAGATATGTCACAAAAGATTTTACTGCATAGAACCGCAGCGCTGACCGCAGAATAAAGTGTTTTTCGACCGACATACTTCAATAAATATTTTACCATATATTTCTGCAGCACTGGATGCTGAATAAGAATTGCTTTTCCACTGAAATACTTCAAAAAAGATTTTACCATATATAACTGCAGTGCTGAACGCTGAATAAAATTTGTTTTTCCACCGAAATAAGTCACAAAAGATTTTACCACATATAACGGAGCACGGAGATGGAGAGGGTCTTCGGATTCCCTCCACACTATATGGATTTCTCAGAAATGAACCGCTGCTCCCGACAGCAGTTCCTGGGAAGGTCATGGAGGGTCCCGGTCATCCGGCAACTATACACTCCGCTGAAGGATTATTTTGAAAATGTGTAGAAGCCACATGTTGCCCCCACACTGCAGATTTATCATGGAGACATCGTGGAGATTTTACCGCATACAACTTCAGCGCCGAACACTGAATAAAATTTGTTTTTCCACTGAAATAAGTCACAACAGGTTTTACCACATATAACCGCAGTGAACGATTAATAAAACTAGTTTTTACACCAAAATACTTCAATAAAGATTTTACCACAGATAACGGAGCACAGAGATGTAGAGGGTCTTCGGATTCCCCCCGAACGTTACGGACGTCTCGAAATGAACCGCTGCTTCTGACAGCAGCTCCAGGGAAGGTCATGGAGTGTCCCGGTCATCCGGCATCTATTCGCCCCATTGAAGGATTATTTTGAAAGTGTGTAGAAGCCACACGGTGCCCCCATGCTGCAGATTTATCATGGAGACATCATGGAGATTTTACTGCATACAACTGCAGCACTGAACGCTGAATAAAATTTGTTTTTCGACCGAAATACATCACAAAAGATTTTACCGCATATTACTACAGCGCCGAATGCTGAATAAAATGTGTTTTTTGACCAAAATACGTCACTAAAGATTTTGTCACATATACCTTCAACAGTAAACGCTGAATATATTTTGTTTTTCTACCAAAATACGTCACTAAAGGTTTTAGCACCTTTAACTGCAGAGCTGAATAAAATTTGTTTCTCCACCAAAATACGTCAGTAAACGTTTTACCACACATGACTGCAAAAGTGAATGCTGAATATATTTTGTTTTTGTACTGAAATAATAATAACTGTGTGTGAAATCTCTTTTTATTGAGCAAGCACAAGAAACAAGATCATTGCAGAGATAATATAAAGTACATTGGTGAGTAAGCAAGATTCAGAACAGGCAATCTTACAAATCAGAAAGAGCATAGCCCGGCAATACAGGTAGGTCAACTTGATCACTCAACTAGAACACGGGCTCACAAGCGAATGATCTTACAAAAATAAAAAGGAACAACATAATATAACTAGACTTATAAGGGTGTCACCCTGGAAGTCCACATCATTATGAATCTCTTGACGACTAGTACTCTTGGAGCAGGACTTGAGAAACCTTAGTTAAACGGGAAAATCAGAAAGTTGTTTGTCACTCCAACAAGGAGAGAAAGCCACTAGATACACATACTTCTAAAAGAGTATGACCTAAGGCGAATCATTAGCAGGCAGGGTAAGTCCTTTCTTATATGCTTGCCAGGGTTGCCAGAGCTGTAAAAACCGGTCTCTACTATGATATGTCCAACCAACCAGCTCTTCCATCTGACACATCTGGTGTACTTTTTTGTGCCACATCTCGAGACTTGGTGGCTCTGTGGACCTCCATTTCAGAGGGATTAAGAGTTTCGTGGCCATTAATAGGTGGGTATGGAGGCTTTTTGAACCAGTACGAAAGCCCCCTGTAGGCAGCCAGAGTAACACCAGCTGGGCCGAGAGCCTCAGGGAGTGGAACATATCCGATTAATGGCACGCTCCAGCTGGTCCCAGAAACCTGGCAGTACTGGGCAGGGCCACCAAACATGTGACAAGGATTCTGTCGCAGTATTACACCTCCAACAGAGGGCAGAAGTGAGGAGGTTAATTTTATATAGGTATTCAGGAGTTCTATACCATCTAAATATAAGCTTCACCGAATTCTCCTGGATTTTAACGCACTTAGAAAATCCATGCGAACAGGCTTGGACCTATTTTCTACCAGCGTCATCTAGGGTGATTTGTAACTCCCTTTCCCACTCAGCAAGCCAGTACGGGGGAATAGCGTCCCTAGCAGTCAATATTTGTCTATAAATAAGCAAAGTGCACTTAGGAGGTAACTCCGGCAGAAAGGTGTAGTTTTCCAAACACGTAGGGTCGGGCAGTGGTACATATTTAGAATTTCTAAATTTATGGCACTTAGCCCTAAAGTCATTCCTATGTATAAAATCTTTCCCTGGTGTTATGTCCCCCCCAAGGGCAGTGTAAAAGTCAGAGGACGTCGGCAACTTCATTAAATCCCCAATTTTATTGTGCGCTGCTAGAAACCAATGATCTGATGGGTCACTGGGCTGCGGACTTAGAAGGTGTGGTAGGACATATATAAGTGCTAGTGGGGTCACCTTCCCTGCACATATATTAAGATCTTTAGTTTTACCGCAGGCCATAATCATTGTTCTGGTAAGTTCACTCACTACTTTAGAGCTATCCATGGATTTTGTAGGGGACCATAGTCTGTAAAGCTGATTTTTACCTAAAAGGGACAATTCCAGGTCAGCATGCAAGGGTAGGACCCCTGGTCTGGTCAAGTTCAACCACCTTTCCAAGTGTATTGCTTGTATGTAGACTGAGATATCAGTGAGGGAAATGCCACTTTGCTTTCTCCTACGAGTGAGTAGACGAAAGGATATTCTAGGGAGTTTGCCCTCCCAGAGGTATCTACTCATTGAAGCCTTGATTTTTGTCATAAAGCTAGGTATTGTGATAGGCAGGGCTCTAAATGTGTACATCAGCTGTGGGAGGACATATGTGGTCAGAACATTTTTCCTTCCAATCAAAGAGAGGTAGGGCGAGGAACCTTTTGCAAGCACAGAGGAAATTTTTGTGAGCATTGGAGGGTAATTAAACCGAAACAAAAGTTTCGGGTCATTTGGAATATTGACTCCTAAATACTTTGTCGATCGGGTTGGCCATTTAAATGGCGTGAGGGCTTTAATTCTAGCGTGCTGTGCAGGGGTCAGTGAGAAGCCTAGAGCTTCTGACTGGTCAACATTGATTTTGAAGTTCGAGATTGCACCAAAGGACTCAAAAATATGAAAAACCCCTGGCAGTGCTTCTTCCGGATTAGTTAACAACAACAAGTCGTCCGCGAAGGCTGCCATTTTGTGAGTATAACTCCCGAGCTGCAGACCTTTGATTATGGGCGACTGTCTAAATTTAAGTAGTAGAGTTTCTATTGTAAGAATGAACAAGGTGGGGGAGAGGGAACACCCCTAGCGAGTGCCATTTCTGATTTGGAAGGCGTCCGACAGGGTTCCATTGACTAAAACTCTCGCCGATGGAGCTGAGTACAAGGTAGTAATTGTGCGAACAAAGTCCCTCGGGAATCCAAAGGCGTTCAATGAGCTGCCCATGTATTGCCAACTGACCCTGTCGAACGCGTTTTCTGCGTCCGTTCCCAGCAACACCAGGGTTGAGCCCTTTCTGGTGGCATAGGTGGCCGTGTGCACAACTCTGCTGACGTTATGCCTGCCCTCTCTGCCAGCTACAAAGCCTACTTGTTCCTCACCTATCAATCCAGGGAGAAACTTCGCAATTCTATGATTGAGTAGCTTAGCCCACCACTTTAAATCGGTGTTCAACAGTGAAATCGGCCTGTAACTGCTGCCTATCCTTGCCCTCTTTGTGGATGATAGAGATGTGAGCTTCTTGTGCTTGGGGAGATAGGCAACCACCTTGTAAAAGGTAGTTAGAAGCCTCCACAAACTTGGGTACCAGGATGTCTTAAAAAAATTTTGTAATAGGAAATCGGGAACCCGTCGGGCTCAGGGCTCCTACCCGATGGAATAGACATTAGGGTCTGTTCTACTTCCTCCACCATAAAGTGTCTGAGTAATGATAGTTTGTCATCAGTAGGCAAGCTTGGGATGGAGATCGAGCTAAGAAACCATTCAATACATTCCATTTGTTGTTAAGGAGAGGAGGGTGAAGGGAGGTTATAAAGCCCTGAAAAAAAAAGAGCAGAATTCTTTAGCGATAGCTGGGGTATTTATAAGACGGTTACCCTCTTTGGATTTAATAGCCAATATAAAGGTTCTGTCCCTCTGTGCTTTCAAAAGGTTGGTGACCAATTTAGAGACCCTATTGCCATGGAGATATTGTTTGAAATGCAGTGTTTTAAGGGCTCTAGCAGTCTTAAAATTTAATAGGTCCCCAACTTGCTCCCTTAGTTGTTTAAGCGTGTCCAGCACACTCGAGGTCCAGTCTTTTTTATGAAGGTTCTCAAGAGTCGTAATTTGAAGAAGTAAAGAATTCTATTTCTTCTGTTTCTCTCTTTTTATCCTAGTGCCTAAGCTAATAAGCTCACCCTTAATAACCACTTTGTGAGTTTCACACAGAGTGGCTTTTTTTTTGTGGGATCTAAGTCATTTTGTTTGAAAAAGTTTTGAAGACATTGGGCGATAGCAAGTTTATGGGGGTCTTCCTCTAAAAGTGTCTTGTTTAGTCTCCACACCCATATTCGTGGGGGTATTTCATGAAAATTCACCTTAATACTGACCGGGCGTGATCTGAGATGACTATGTTACCCATACAAGCTTCAGAAACTGAAGGCAACATATGATTACTGAGAAATATGCAATCTAGATGCTGGTAAGAATTGTGCACGTGTGAGTGAACAGTAAAATCTCTACCCTCTGGATGGAGGATACAACAAACATCAGAAAGAAGAAACAAACTGCGGATCAACCAGGGTGTCAGGAGGGCAGCTAGGGGGAAAGGGATTGCAATGTCAACCTGAGTCTATATAGTAGCTCGTCGGCGGACGGCGAAGTGGACGGTGGCACAACTATGGATGGGTGAGATGACATCAGTCTCACGGGCAGGCGCACTGACCAGGAGAGGCCCTCAGGTAGTTTTCTTCCTAGGAGACTTCTTCCTCGATGCGGTGCGCCACTTCTCCGGCCCGGGCAACTGCGGTAGGTCCAGAGAGGCACTGCAAGGGAGCCATGGCTGTATATCCAGGGGATCCATCTCTAGAGCTTCCCAAATTTGCGGTAAGCTGCCTTACTGTGAATTGTTTGCCCCCTATCAGGGTATTTAATCCAAAAGGGAAGACCCATTCACTCAACAAGGTGGTAAGAGGCCAGAGAGCTCTGCATTTAGCCAGGGTGCTAAAAGCACTCTATGGTGAGGTCTTCTTTATCTCTTGCCACTTTCAGTACCGCAGCAGTGTCCAGAATATTCATCAGGGCACACACCACACCCCTGGGAGAGTCACCAGCTGCAGGTTTAGGCCTGAGGGCCCTATGAGCTCTTTCAATTACAATGGAGGCCGCTCTCTCGTGGCCTACAAGTAGGCCAAATACAGTAGCTGGCGCACTGTGTCCGCAAGGTCCTCGGCTGCGACAGTCTCTGGGATTTCCCTAAGCCTCACATTTTTGTGCCTTCCCCTATTCTTATGGTCTTCCAGGTTCAAGAAGGCAGTGTTAATCATCTTGGACATGGAGGTAAGTTGATTCTGGACTCCAGATCCGTGCTGAAGAAGCAAGTCGTGCCCCTCCTCCAAGGCCTTAACCCTGTGGCCAAGTTGGAGGAACTCCGTTTTGATAGCCGACAGTTCTTTGAGTACTGGGGAAAGGGCTTGTGCGAGGGAGAGTTGGAGAAACTCCCGAGTGATAGGGAGGGAGCCCGGCTCACCCCTGTTAACAGATTCTGCATCCGAGCTGCCTCCATCGGAGTCTGCTTCTTCCCGCCCTGAGTCAATGCGCGCGTCCCGCGCCATCTTGCTCTTCTCAGGCTGTAGTGAAAGTCTCTTATTCAGGAATTTACTCAGGTCCCCCTGCATCTTCTTTGGTTTCGGGGTGGACCTCACGTCTCCCTCTTTGTCTCTGTGAGTTTTTCCCATGGTCAAACAGAAAATAGCCACTGAAAAGCTGAATAATTAGGGCTGGTGGTGAGGAGCTCAGGAGGAAGCGTCCTACACCATGGTCTGCCTGCTCCGCCCCCCCTGAAATAATCATAAATGTGGAAGTGAAATGCGGATATGTTTTTCATTTTTTACTGAAATAGGCCACTTAAACTCTTTCACCACAAATAAATGCAACAGTGAAGTGCGTACATTTTTTTCTTTTTTTGGACTGAAATAGGACATGTAAGGAAATTGGACCCTTCGCTAGGTACCCCTGATACCGGACTCCAGTGGTCAGCTTGGGTTAAGTCTTACTGGTACCAGGAGAGATATTTCTCAGCAGCAAATAAATGACACACACAAAGGTATTACTGAGAAATAACAATATAGAATAAATTAACGGGCACAAATTACTAAAATCTTATATTATCATATGTCGCAACAATATGTTTCATACACATAAAAATAGATAAAAAATATATAAAAAATATATTTCATACACATAGGAGTCCACCTGATATCACGTTCAGTCTCAGTTATTCGCAATTGATATCTGAAAAGGGGCGATGGAACTGTTATTTGAGATAGCAGGTATATATTATTTGTGTCAGTTTAGTCCGAATCTTCAGAACTGAGCTATCAGTAATATGTTCCGATTGATTTTGCCAAATGTCCAGTTATATATAGTAATAATGAGGTATACTCACAAGAAGTCCAGTCTATGCTGAACACCAACTTATAGATAGATTGTTTGCCACTCGTGTTGGGTTGTGAGCTTCCAGGACCTTCCTCCTGTGTAATAGGTCACATGTGCTGAATGGCGCTCGTGTTGAATTGTGAGCTTCCAAGACCTTCCTCTTTCGTTATGGGTCACGTGTGTTCAGTGGCGTCCCACGTGATACACACATATATGGACTTTACCAGCGCGCTGATTCTTTATAATTGCAGGTCTCGATTGTAATATAGGACTACTCAATATGCCATACGCGTTTCGAGGGTTCACCCTCTTCCTCAGGGTCCTTTCTTGTAGTCCTATGTATCTTGGACATGGCATTAAATAGGTATGTTTCAACCCTCCCATTGGCTGAAAAATAAATGATGCGATTTGGAACATATGTGGCAGTAACCCGTTCTATTCTCAAAGGTTGCAATCTTCATTTGACAATATATATCAGATAGTTTTTTTCTTGCTTTATCCACAAATGGCGTATTTATGTATGTAAAATACAATTAATTACATGAACCATCACATATAAAATCATCATATAGAGAAAACATCATATAAAAATTTCATAAAAAGACACATCCATACTTGACCGAAAATACTTCACTCAAACCACGTTATATAAAAAAAGACATGGTTGATCAATATTAAACTTTTCTTCATATAAACCATCTTTATGTAGATATATTTACAATATGTCTCTATATAAATAGTATATAAAAACGCATATAAGACGTATATAAAAAACGCATGTAAGGCAACATGTATGTGAACGGTCTCTTATTATTATTGACCATTTTATGCATTAATTTTTGTGATTTACTTTTTAATTTTTAATTTTTATTTTCTACATACTTGACATGATGCTTTATAATTCTACAGTATTCACCTTTACCATATATGTACATTCTTGTTTTTGCTCTCAAATTTTGATTGTGGATTAGGGTGGGAAGCCTCTCCTGGAGACAACATGGAGGTGCTGATAAAACAGCCAGACACTCCATCTTGTGTCAAAGGGAGGCATCCCATCCAGTATTTATCATGAGAGAATGGAATTATAAAAAACCAAAAATTTCGAGTTCAGCGTTTAGTCCTTTGGGGATGAGAGAATCAAATTCATATATTCGTTGTGATTCACGTCGTGACATAGCTGAGACATGATTTCCCCCCCTCCATGATCGGGGAACTTTTTCAAGCGCCATAAATTTTAACCCAGATGGGTCTTTATTATGCTTATCTCTGAAATGTTTCGATAACGAATGATGTTCATACCCTCTTTTAATATTATTGAGGTGTTCAGATATCCTGGTTCTTAGGCTGCGTTTTGTTCTCCCTATATACTGTTTCGAGCATCCGCATTGGATCAAATAAATTACATCTGTAGTATTACAAGTTAGATGATTTTTGATGTCCATTTTAAATGAGTTTACCGTAGATTGGACCTCAAGGGTTCTCCTTGAAAATTTGGTGGCCCTACAATTACTGCAGACGCCACATCTAAAGAAACCCTTCAAGTCCAACCAGTGTGTATTTTTCTTTTTTGTTTGTATTCGACCACACGTCGGTGCAATTTTTAAACTCAAATTGGACGCCTTTGTGTAAACAATTTTCGGACGTAAATCCAAGGTGGGACCAATCACTTTATCTGTCAACAAAAAATGCCAATGTTTTTTAATAATTCCTTCTACTTTTTTATATTGACTATTGAACGGTAGAATTAAACGTATTTGTTCTTCTTTTCTTTTTTCCAATGTTTTAGGCATAAAGAAGGTTTTCCTATCTATAGCCTCAACTTTCCTTAATGCATTATTTATTAATTCTTCCGGATATTGTTTTGCTGAAAAATGTTCTTTTAATTTTACAGCTTCCTCTTTAAATTGGGCATCTTCGGTACAATTTCTTTTTAATCGTCTGAATTGGCTCAAAGGTATATTTGTCAACCAATTTGGTAAGTGACAACTTGTGAACAATATGTAACTATTCCATCTGCTCCATTTGTGTTTATATCAAGTCACTCCATCTATGTTTATATCAAGTTGCTCCACCCGTGCTCTATTGGTTTATTGTTTTAATTTAGTGATATGTGTATATGAATTTTCATATGGGATTTTATATATATAAAAACATTCTTTTTATCCTCTAAGTATAAATTTACTGACTGTATTGTATCTTTTTCTTAGCTTGTATTTATTTTGCATAACTATCTGATTAAAACTTTTTATATAGGGATAAATAAGGTTCTGTTAATATGGATCTGGGCACGTTACCAGTGTTTGAGTGACAGCAATTAGTCACATGTGCAATCAACCAATCAAGAGACTACATAAAAATGCAGACCGCCACTCACCGCCAACATCCACTGAAGAAGGGGTTAAACCCCGAAACGCGTCTGGGATACTGGCGGTGACCTTGTGATAACTGTTCCTCCCACGTCCCTCACGAAAAATCAAAGAATCTTCACCAAAAGAGTACGGACGAAGAGATTCAATTACGGACTTTAGGACCCAGCGCCAACCGACTCCATATAGGTAACCACGTGGGACGCCACGTGTGTTCAGAACGCCGAGCGGGACGCCGCGGGCGTGCAGAGCTCGCAGCAGAGACCGAGCATAGGAGCGGAGGTAAGGCAGCTGGGGACGGTGGGACGGAGAAAAAGGGGAGTGAACACAACGGCCGACGACTTACCAAGCCGGGGAGAAGTGGACGCTTGCCTGTTCACACCGGTATATTTTGGTATACAGGAGGCAAGCCAACATCTTTTCTGATATGCTAAGATCGCACTTATACTAATATTGCACTATATTGCACTTTATCGGAGACTCCTTCTCATTCAATTGGAAACCATTTGGGTCCCCTATCAAGAACGAGCAGGATATTCCATAAACTGTTTATATATAAATACATACAGTGGCGGCTTGTACACTGCTGAAGGAGACTTTCAAAAACCGGATCTCTGACTTTGTTCACACTATTTTCACGGACCCGTGTTTTGGACATTTTTTGGATACATTTTACTATTTGCACTGGTTTATGCACTGAGGTGCTCAGCTATTTGCACAATGTCACCTTAATTTTGCTTATTGTGAACTTGCACTATTTTTCTTTGCCTATTGCGTATTTGCACAATTTGTTTGCACAGCTCATTTGCACATAGACCCAGCCCTGGTTTGTTTATATGCACAGTCCAGGTGCATAGGTATTCTCCTCACGTTGCCGTTTATACTAAATAAGCAGGTGGTTTTATCCAACAAGGAACACGGTTATATACCTGATTGATGCGTATTGGTTTTTAAGAAATAATAAAATCCAGTTTTTAACATTTTTTAATATTTTCTATTGATAGTGTCACAGCCCAGATATAGCTCAGTGTTGCCCCTATCCTTTCTTATATCAAGTTTATTCTATGCCCAAGTGGGTGTGGGCACATTAGGTGAGCACCTGGGGATACCATTATATATCATACCAAGTGTAGCCACCTTTGTATTATTACAATATGTAACTATTTCTCCAAGTTTCTTTTTGGTATGTCTTACAACTTAATTTTTGTCCAAATTTTTGAATAGTAATATCTAAAAAGTCAATTTGTGTTTTACTATAATTTACAGTAAAATTTAAATTTCTATCATTATGATTGATGTTGAGGAGGAACTGTTGTAATTCCTCCTCTGACCCTTTCCATATAAACACAATATCATCAATATATCGTCGCCAGAGTACCAGGTTCGCCCCCAGTTGCGGGAAAATGACATCATCCTCCCATTGAGCCATAAATAAATTGGCATAACTGGGGGCGAACCTGGTACCCATGGCGGTTCCCCTAGTCTGTAAATAAAACTGGGCATTGTACCAAAAATAATTATGTTTAAGTATATAATCAATGCTATCTGTGATAAACTGGATTTGTTCTATTTGAAATAGATTACATTGGTTTAGTTTCTTTTTAACCGCATTTACACCTTGTGTGTGATCTATTATCGTATATAAGGAGCTAAATTCCAGTGTTCCTGTGTGTTAGGAAAAATATATACATACTGAATTAAAATTAAAATCAAAGAAATTTCCACGTCAAGAGATAAGTAATGAAATGGTAGCTTTTAAAAAAGGGGTAGAATCAGATCTTAGAAAATTAAATAATAAAATTAGAAATAACAACCTTACTAAAACAGAAATCAAAGCTCTAAAGGAATTACAAGAGATGGAGCAAATAGTAATACGACCTGCAGACAAAGGGGGTGCTATTGTGATACAAGACTTGGACAAATATAATTTGGAATGTGAGAGACAGTTAAGAGACGTTAATACTTACAGACCCCTTAAAATTGACCCAACTATGGACTATCAAGCTGAGTTGGTACAGGTCTGCCAGGGGGCTTAAAATATGGGATTTTGAGTACACAGGAATATGCGTATATCACCAATACAGAACAAAGGATACCTTTTTTCTATTGTATCCCCAAGGTCCATAAGGATAGTCAAAACCCCCCTGGCAGACCAATTATCTCAGGTATTGGATCTATATCTGCAAATTTG
Organism: Bufotes viridis; assembly: GCA_033119425.1. Taxonomy (NCBI): domain Eukaryota; kingdom Metazoa; phylum Chordata; class Amphibia; order Anura; family Bufonidae; genus Bufotes; species Bufotes viridis. Next base: position 548,136,604 of record CM065589.1, on the reverse strand, counting down.
TCACAGTATGTCGACAGGTTGTTGCAGCCATGTGTAGCAAAATGTTTTTCATATATTAAAGACACGACGGACATAGTCCTAAGTTTGGAACAATTAACTTGTGAGGATAATTACTTCTTAGGAACACTGGACGTTAGCTCCTTATATACGATAATAGATCACACACAAGGTGTAAATGCGGTTAAAAAGAAACTAAACCAATGTAATCTATTTCAAATAGAACAAATCCAGTTTATCACAGATAGCATTGATTATATACTTAAACATAATTATTTTTGGTACAATGCCCAGTTTTATTTACAGACTAGGGGAACCGCCATGGGTACCAGGTTCGCCCCCAGTTATGCCAATTTATTTATGGCTCAATGGGAGGATGATGTCATTTTCCTGCAACTGGGGGCGAACCTGGTACTCTGGCGACGATATATTGATGATATTGTGTTTATATGGAAAGGGTCAGAGGAGGAATTACAACAGTTCCTCCTCAACATCAATCATAATGATAGAAATTTAAATTTTACTGTAAATTATAGTAAAACACAAATTGACTTTTTAGATATTACTATTCAAAAATTTGGACAAAAATTAAGTTGTAAGACATACCAAAAAGAAACTTGGAGAAATAGTTACATATTGTTCACAAGTTGTCACTTACCAAATTGGTTGACAAATATACCTTTGAGCCAATTCAGACGATTAAAAAGAAATTGTACCGAAGATGCCCAATTTAAAGAGGAAGCTGTAAAATTAAAAGAACATTTTTAAGCAAAACAATATCCGGAAGAATTAATAAATAATGCATTAAGGAAAGTTGAGGCTATAGATAGGAAAACCTTCTTTATGCCTAAAACATTGGAAAAAAGAAAAGAAGAACAAATACGTTTAATTCTACCGTTCAATAGTCAATATAAAAAGTAGAAGGAATTATTAAAAACATTGGCATTTTTGTTGACAGATAAAGTGATTGGTCCCACCTTGGATCTACGTCCGAAAATTGTTTATACAAAGGCGTCCAATTTGAGTTTAAAAATTGCACCGACGTGTGGTCGAATACAAACAAAAAGAAAAATACACACTGGTTGGACCTGAAGGGTTTCTTCAGATGTGGTGTCTGCAGCAATTGTAGGGCCACCAAATTTTCAAGGAGAACCCTTGAGGTCCAATCTACAGTAAACTCATTTAAAATGGACATCAAAAATCATCTAACTTGTAATACTACAGATGTAATTTATTTGATCCAATGCGGATGCTCAAAACAGTATATAGGGAGAACAAAACGCAGCCAAAGAACCAGGATATCTGAACACCTCAATAATATTAAAAGAGGGTATGAACATCATTCGTTATCGAAACATTTCAGAGATAAGCATAATAAAGACCCATCTGGGTTAAAATTTATGGCGCTTGAAAAAGTTCCCGATCATGGAGGGGGGAAATCATGTCTCAGCTATGTCACGACGTGAATCACAACGAATATATGAATTTGATTCTCTCATCCCCAAAGGACTAAACGCTGAACTCGAAATTTTTGGTTTTTTATAATTCCATTCTCTCATGATAAATACTGGATGGGATGCCTCCCTTTGACACAAGATGGAGTGTCTGGCTGTTTTATCAGCACCTCCATGTTGTCTCCAGGAGAGGCTTCCCACCCTAATCCACAATCAAAATTTGAGAGGAAAAACAAGAATGTACATATATGGTAAAGGTGAATACTGTAGAATTATAAAGCATCATGTCAAGTATGTAGAAAATAAAAATTAAAAAAATTAAAAAGTAAATCACAAAAATTAATGCATAAAATGGTCAATAATAATAAGAGACCGTTCACATACATGTTGCCTTACATGCGTTTTTTTATATACGTCTTATATGCGTTTTTATATGCTATTTATATAGAGACATATTGTAAATATATCTACATAAAGATGGTTTATATGAAGAAAAGTTTAATATTGATCAACCATGTCTTTTTATATAACGTGGTTTGAGTGAAGTATTTTCGATCAAGTATGGATGTGTCTTTTTATGAAATTTTTATATGATGTTTTCTCTATATGATGATTTTATATGTGATGGTTCATGTAATTAATTGTATTTTACATACATAAGTACGCCATTTGTGGATAAAGCAAGAAAAAACTATCTGATATATATTGTCAAATGAAGATTGCAACCTTTGAGAATAGAACGGGTTACTGCCACATATGTTCCAAATCGCATCATTAATTTTTCAGCCAATGGGAGGGTTGAAACATACCTATTTAATGCCATGTCCAAGATACATAGGACTACAAGAAAGGCCACTGAGGAAGAGGGTGAACCCTCGAAACGCGTATGGCATATTGAGTAGTCCTATATTACAATCGAGACCTGCAATTATAAAGAATCAGCGCGCTGGTAAAGTCCATATATGTGTGTATCACGTGGGACGCCACTGAACACACGTGACCCATAACGAAAGAGGAAGGTCTTGGAAGCTCACAATTCAACACGAGCGCCATTCAGCACATGTGACCTATTACGCAGGAGGAAGGTCCTGGAAGCTCACAACCCAACACGAGTGGCAAACAATCTATCTATAAGTTGGTGTTCAGCATAGACTGGACTTCTTGTGAGTATACCTCATTATTACTATATATAACTGGACATTTGGCAAAATCAATCGGAACATATTACTGATAGCTCAGTTCTGAAGATTCAGACTAAACTGACACAAATAATATATACCTGCTATCTCAAATAACAGTTCCATCGCCCTTTTCAGATATCAATTGCGAATAACTGAGACTGAACGTGATATCAGGTGGACTCCTATGTGTATGAAATATATTTTTTATATATTTTTTATCTATTTTTATGTGTATGAAACATATTGTTGCGACATATGATAATATAAGATTTTAGTAATTTTAATTTTAATAAAATAAATTGGCAGTTACAATACCATACGGTTCTGAGTGCCCGTTAATTTATTCTATATTGTAATTCCAAACCACCAGGTAGAGGGGAATACCTAATAACGTGAGCACCAGACTCGTCAATTCCTATTCTAGAGGTTGAGCCGCCTTGTATCAATCGACTGTTATTACTGAGAAATACTCTAACTTTATTGAGGGTGGGGTAACATATATATAGCAAGGGGGACGGGGGAATCAACAACCAATAAAATGAAGACGCACGTACTATATGAAAAGTTACTGTTACAAAGAAATTGACCTTTGCTACATTTCTTAGAAATGAGGAACAAGATGAAAATAACGGGATGTAGCCAGAACATCCACAGCTCAAGGCCTCAGATGCATAGCTTACAGTGTTAACCCTTCAATCCCTCTTAGAACCATTTAATTTTCATATACTATGTTTTTTTTTTTTTTCTCTATACACCGCCAAGTATTCCCGATACCCCTCTGGGGAATGGTCATCTGAATCGGAGGGTAAAGCCTCATAAAAGGACATATTGGTCATGCCCTTAATAAGCATTTTCTTTACACAGGGTATGACACACAAAGCAATTACAGCTATCATTATAATAGCAATAAGAATCATTAGGCCTATTTGCACAATAACCCGTTTCCAGTTACTAAACCATCCAAAGTACTGGTTCCATGGATTGTTTAATCCTGAATTTTGTTTTAATTCAAGTCTTCTAATTTTTGTATGGCTACTGTCACCTTACCATTTGGACCAGTATAATTGGGGATGAAAGTGCAACATGAGGTGGGATCAACCAGCACCTTACACGCACCACCTTTTTCTGCCAGTATCATGTCTAGCAGCATCCTATTCTGGAATGTCATAATAGAATCCTCTTGCAATTGATCCGCTACCCCTTATAAAGCATCTCTTGTATAGTTAACAAACCTTTGTTGATTATAGTAGATATAATTAATCCAATCTACATTTTTATTTACGGTGATAATAGGGATGATGGATTCAAAACCAGCGGCTACTTGATCCCTGGCCTTGAATTCATCGTGGACCCGTCTTGGGATCCCTATAGTGTCTATGTACACATGTGGGTCAAAGCTCGATTTAAGAGTCTGTTTTGCCCTTAAGTTTACCTTTTCCTTGAGGAGTTCCGACTCTTCAAAGATATCCGTGTTCATGATAGCTTTGGTTTAGGCACATTCCCCTTGCTAATTTCCTTCTAATCTGGACCTTATCTTTCTATCTCCACATATCCAGTACACATCAGCAATTGAGAATACCTGATTTTGAGATAGTGATTGATTGGTAGTACTATAATTGGCACAATACCCTTTAGTAAAATTTCCCTGCTGTCTACCTGTGTTTCCACCTGTGTAACATGTGTAATTTCCTGGATATGTGTGTATACCAGCCCCAGGGTGAGAGGTCTTTGCTGCAAGAGGGTATTTGTGTTTCCATTCTTTACAAATAGATTGGTTACTGGTGATGGTAGCAAATAGCTGGAGAAAACATTCCTCTATATTAGAAGGGAGTATACGAGGGACAGTTCTTAAATGGGGTTTAGCAGCCCCACAGATGTAACAATTACTCTTATTTAGAGAGGCTGCTGTATATTTCATCCATTCAAGCCATAAATTAGTATCAGAAAACCCCTCGTATGTTGTGTCAGATATTGCCTACTGACACCCAGTATGTGCATCGATTACCCCAATAAAGATCAGTCACACAAATATAGGCTTGCCCATTCCTATAGTGGTTTCCGCATCTTGTGGCAGGACTGCACTTCATCAGGCTACATAAACAAAAGAAGTAAGTGGCAACGTGAGTATTAGAGGAATTGTACCATAACGTGGTGAATTCATCTTTCTGGGTGATAGCAGCTTGGCCATCTATCAGAAAAGTTAATAAGATCATTCGTGGCCCCATAGTCAGAATAGACCATCTGTGCCATTTCCCAGAATTGAGGGAGTGGATCCTGGTGGAGGTCAGAGCTGTCTGCTCCCGTTAGTACCTCACTGTGTCCATTTTTGAGGTCAGGGCTGTCTGCCCCCGTTATTACCTCCTTTTGGGGCGCCTCTTTTACGAACTTCACTCTGGTGGCCTGTATCCAGGTGGGTGTTTCCACTGTGAGAACTGCTGTATGGGTCACAGCAACCACGGTGGTGGGAGGTCCGTAGGTGAAGTCCCCTGGACTTAGGTTTTTCACTAGAACTATGTCTCCAACTTGAAAAGGGTGAGTTGGTTCCTATGGAAGACAAGGAGACTTACAAGCAACTTTCTTTTCAGTTTCACTTAGGACCTTTATTAGTTTGGTAACATACTCTTCTCTGATGAGATCCATATCCCCTTCCTACCAGTGGGTGCTTAGCCCAAGGGGTGGGGAATGGCCTACCCATGAGTATCTCAAATGGTGACATCCCTAGTTTCTTATTAGGTGTCATCCTTATCTCAGCTAGCACTATTGGTAATACTTCTTTCCATTTTTCAAATGTGCCACCTGTTGCTTTTCTCAATTCATCTTTGAGGTAAAGGCCGGCCCCTGGTCATATTCAATCACCAGTGGGCAGCACCATCTTGAAATGATGTTCTGTGTGAGTATCCTTGCTACTGTTTTTGCATCTTCTGATTTTGTAGGGTAGACCTCTGGCCGTCTTGAAAACATGTCAACTATGACCAAGGCGTATTCCTGTTTCCCTTTCTGCCTAGGTATTTGTGTAAAATCTACCTGCAAATGTGTGAAAGGGGTGGTGGGGTAGTCAAGATGTTGGTGTGGGACTCTGACATTGTTGTTTGCATTGTTCCTCAAACATGTAATGCATCTCCTTACATTGTCTGAAACTAACTCTTTGATACCCGTAATATAAAAGTTTTGTGTTAGCAGCATGTATGTTGTTTGAATGCTATTATGTCCTACTCCGTGGAAATGTGCAATGAACAGAGGAGCGCTGTGTTGTGGTATGCATGGTTTCCCTTCTTTGCAGATTAATCCAGTCTTAGGATTCTTCTGCAAAATTGTATAACACCAATCAGCCTTTTCATCTTCAGTGGCTGAGGAAAGTAATGCAGCTTTATTGGCCTCCGTGTCAGCTAAGTCATTCCCCTGTGAAACAGGATCCTTACCTCCAGTATGTGCTCTGCAGTGTACCATTGCGAGTTGTGAGGGTAACCTGATGGCTTCCAGAAGTTGTGTAGCAAGTTGTGAGTGTGAGATGCGCTTACCGTCAGCTGCAACAAATCCTCTTCTCTGCCAGATAACACTGTGGTCCCAGACCACGCCATGAGCTTACCTGCTGTCAGTGTAAATGGTAATTGGCTTACCTTCGTGTAATATGCATGCTCTGGTGAGTGCAATCATTTCAGCAGCTCGTGCAGACTGGTAAGTGATTGGTCTACCTTCAAGGACAATGTCAGGTAACATGACTGAGTACCCTGCGTGGTAAGAATTGTAATTTGGTCTGCTGCAAGATCCATCTACAAAAACTTCAGGTGCACCTTCAATTGGTATGGATGATAAATCAGAATGGGGCGAGGTCTTATGTTGTATGGCATGTATGCAATCATGTGTCTCTACCAGGTGGTCCTCAGGTCCCTTGAGTCCAAGAAGTGCATTGAGTACGGGTGCTGGGCCTGAGGTGTGTGCGGCATACTTGATCTGTAGGGATGGGTTGCTGAGGACCAGGATCTCATACCCAGACAACCTTTGGGTTGACATGTGCTGTATGTGTATGCCTTTAAGAAGTCTTACAATATCATGTGTTGTGTACAGGATTGTATCATGTCCCATTGTCAGTGGGGTTGCAAGTTCAACCATCATTGCACAGGCTGCAAGAGATCTAAGACATGCTGGCATTCCTTGGACAGAAGCCAGCATTACCATTGAGAAAAATGCACAAGAACGCAACTTGCCTCCGTGATACTGGGTCAGCACACCCGCCATGGTTTTACAATTTTGTCAAGCATATATGTGGAATGTGAGGTTGTAGTCAGGGAGGCCCAAACCTGGACTTGTCATTAAAGCACATTTCAAGTAATCAAATGCATTTAACATTTCCTTTGACCATTTAATTAAGTCTGGCTGTTCGCTCATCCACGTACTGCAAGAGCACAGAACCCTGGGGGGGGGGGGGGTGCCATGGTTTTAAACTGACTTGGAGGACAATGCTATACACTACAGGTGAATCAGCATATCCCTGGGGCACCAGGTGAGTTGACGACCCTCAAAGGAAAAATCTAAATGGAGCCTAGTCTGCTTGTCAACCAGGATAGAGAAGAAGGCATTCTTCAAATCTATCACGCTGAAACTGCATCTGCAGGGATGGCTGAAAGCAACTGTATCACATCCGGTATCAGTCCTACCCTGTTCTGTGTTTAATCTGTAAGTGTCAGCTATGACTTGTCCCTGAATGTTATTGATTGTGGGGACCTTTGTCCAATCCCACCCAGAGTGTGTGTGTATAAAACCATCAATTATTAATTTCATATCCTCCTTTGTATAATCTCTTCCCTTACAGGCTCTCTTGAGATATGTGATTGTGCCTAATGGTGCAGAGTTTGGCTTAGGGCAATGTTTGATAATTCTGTTAATGTCCTCTATCTCTATGGGTTTCTTCATTAACTGATCCCCTATTGTCATGAAGGGGAATGTCTCCTCACAGACATTACGTTGTGAGATGGGAGGACTTGCAAAACTAACACTCTGTGAGAAACCCGAATCTTCGCCCTGCACTGAAGTAGAAGTGGGTGACTCTGTTGGTGGGCTTGTTGCAGCTGCGACCCTAGGTGGACTATGTGGGGGTAGAATTACTGTAGGATGGAGGGGGTTTCTGACTTCTTTTCTTTGTTCCCACCTACTGTTCTATTTCATGTAGAGTCCTATCATCTTTGGGACCTTTTGGATTCTTGTTCCTTTTCTTATTGCCTGCATCATACCAATGGGGGGCTATTTCTAGCCACTGTTCACCTCCCCTGGACATGCAATCCATGTCCCAGGAAGGATCCGAATCAAAATGCGGCCAGGCTGTCCTATCATCTAGACATAGTTCTTTGACCATATCCATATGATAAATACTATTGTCACCATCCCTGGGGAATGGATCTGCAGCATCCATTGCCTCAGTCCAGCCTGCTAAATTATCTATCCATGGGTTGATCAGGTAATAGTTTGTTGGTCCGACACTAGCTACATATACCTTACACGTTTCTCCTGGTTCTGGTTTGGGGAAATCTGTCTTGGATCCCTGCCCCTCCCCCCCCCCCCCCATATTAGTCTAATGGTTCTCCACAACATAAACAATTTACACATTCGTAGTAGTGAAAACATGATGAAAACATTCCCTGAACAGTATCTTTTAGTTTTAAGTGCACTTTTATCTCTAGTGGTTCTTTCTGCTTGGACTCCCGGAGTCCGTGCAGCCACTTTATAAGGCTCCCTGAGCCATATCTCCTGTGTCCCTGACACAGCGACCTCCTCAAGTCTTTAAGCAGATGGTTCAACTTACTTGGGTCGAGACGTGGCCAGTGCCCTCGGATCAGACGGAGGACAAAATCGATGTCTTTCTCACCGGACCCGAGGATGACCCTCTCGATCCTGGACGTGAGCCCTCAAAACTGTAAGGAATTCAGACCCTTCACTAGGTACCCCTGATACCGGACTCCAGTGGTCAGCTTGGGTTAAGTCTTACTGGTACCAGGAGAGATATTTCTTAGCAGCAAATAAATGACACACACAGGTCAATAATAACTTTATTGAGGGTGGGGTAACATATATATAGCAAGGGGGACGGGGGAATCAACAACCAATAACATGAGGACGCACGTGCTATATGAAAAGTTACTGTTACAAAGAAATTGACCTTAGCTACATTTCTTAGAAGTGAGGAACAAGATGAAAATAACGGGATGTAGCCAGAACATCCACAGCTCAAGGCCTCAGACGCATAGCTTACAGTGTTAACCCTTCAGGACACTGAACGCTTTTACAACATATAACTGAAGAAGTGAACTGAGAATTTTTTTTTTTTTGTACTGAAATAGGCCAGTAAACGCTTTTTTCTACTGAAATACGCCACTGAACGCTTTCACCACATATAGCTGCAGAAGTGAACTGCGTATATATTTTTCTTTTTCTACTGAAATACGCCATTAAATGCTTTCACCACATATAGCTGCAGAAGTGAACTGTGTATATATTTTTCTTTTTGTTATGAAATACGCCACTGAATGCTTTCACCACATATAGCTGCAGAATTGAACTGCGCATATATTTTTCGTTTTCCACAGATATAAGCTACTAGGCTTTTCAACATAGCAATTGCACCCCAAGAACAAATTGCTGGAATGACAGAGCTGTATAATAGCTATTTGGATCTCCAAATTATCTTTCCCTGCCATTGTAAATCGCTTTTCTAGCACTGTCCCTAGTGCCTTCTGACATCTCTCCCTGCACTAAGATGCTGTGAAATGATTCTTCCCTATCCTTTCCCTGCACTTATAAATCGTTGTTTCAGTTTTTTTCCACAATGAGGTTTTTCCAATTGATGTCCCTAGCGCCTTCTCAAATCTGTCCCTGAACTCAGAATGCTATAAAATGTCTAATTCTAAGGTGGCCGCCGTATTTATAGGGCTGTGACATCACAGGGCTTCCTGGCTACTGTTTGGCTGCATGCATGTCAATCTGGGTGATCCCGCCTTCCCAGAATTTCTTGCACCATGTTCTTAGTTCTCACACGTGTGGCTGCCATTTTATGAAAAATTACGATTCGTTACCATGAAGTGTGAGGAAATTCACGGATTGAATTCCACTTCATCTGCTTTGATTCGCTTATCTCTAGTGATAACATTAAATTGAGTGGGAGGCCTTAGCCTTAATTATCCTTTTCAGTACTTTTTGCACAACTTGCTTTTCTCTAACAAGGAGCTTAATGACAAAATTCACAACAGATGTTTGATCCATGAATTGCCCAATACATTTCCTGATTCAATTAGAATTGGCATTAAACAGTCCTCCTCATCATGCTGTTCATATTTTTACATCATGAGACCAAGACAATACCTAACAATTGATCATCAACATTGCGAGGCTTCAAGCAGGATGTTGTCAGGCAGAAGTGGCCAATTAGCTAAGAGTGTCACAGAGTGTCATCAGAAGGATGCAACAGATACAGCGAGACTGGAAAAGTCACAGAAAGGCATAGAAGTGGACATAATTTGGCCGCATCCCACACTGATGACTGCTTCATTGTGAACAATGCCACACAACTCCAGGCACATTATAGGAAAGTGAGAGGCACCCAAGTGTCACATCAGACCATTTGAAACTGTTTAGATCAGCATGGTCTGCATGCTAGATGACCTGCTAGAGATCCCAAATATACCACAAGGCACAGGTATCATCGTTTTACATGGGCCAAGGAGCATCTACGCTGGATGGGGGACCAGTGGCCCTCAGTGCTTTTAACTGATAAAAGTCGATTCATGTTGAGCAGAAATGATGGCAATCAACAATGTTGGAGACGTCAAGGAGAGCGCTATGCATCAGCCACTTTTGTCGGTGGTGATGGTGTTACAGTGTGGGCAGGTGTGTTTACTCAATACAGAACTGCCCTACACTTTGTGAATGGTACAGTGACAAGCTCATGCTACTTGAATATCATAATTAATCCAGCCATTCGGGGCGGATTAGCCATAAACTTTACAGGGAAATTTTCTAGTGGGCCTATGCACAGGGGGCTGCCCAAGCCTTCCCCTCTGCCACTGGCAGATCGCACATGCTCTCGTGAATTAAACTGCTGTGGTCTGCATCTTACCTCCTAAGCTCCCTGCTCCATATCTTAATCAGATATTGTGCTGCACTATGGTATATGGTTCTTATGGGACATTATTTTGCCCAGCATTCTTTCAATTTGGACCCCGCTACAACATGGGGCCACTTTTAGTTTTTTTTTTTCCAGGGACACTTTAAGTTTCCGCCAGTCATTGTACCTCTACATGAACAACACAGGCCTAATTTCATCTTCGTGGATGACCATGCACCAGCTCATTGAGGTCACATCATTAGGGAATGGCCTGCACTTTTTCCAGACCTGAATCCCATTAAAAACCTATGGGATCAGCTGAGTCACCATGTAGAGGCTTGTAACTCTGTACCCCAGAACCTCATTTACCTGATGGCCACCCTTCAAGAAGAGTGGGATGCCATGCCTCAGCAGACAGTAAGTGGACTTGTGAATAGCATGAGACGTCGTTGTCAAGCTGTAATTGATAGTCACATGCCAAGTTTTTGAGACAATAACATTTTTTGTGGGGGTATACCCACCACTGTTGTTGGCGTTTGTTTCAATAAATTGTTTGAGATTAATAAATCCCCATTGCATGCTTCTACTTAAATGCTACTTTCATAATATAATATCACTTTAGTGTGAACCTTTTACGTTTTACATAAATTTCACACGAAAGCCAAATATCCCTAACGTCTTATGAGTTTACTGCACCAATACACAGTGCACAAGATCTGAGGGGCCCAAAAATGTCCATGCTGTGGACGGGTGCCAAACGAAAGACACAGAGTCAGAATGTGGGTAGTAGCAGCACCTATTATCCGGCCAGAAGTAGTAGTAATAGGCTGCAGTTGTCCCTGCTGTGTTTAGAAAGGCGCAACATTATAGTTAAATAGAAAGAGGATAAGATTGTGGATTTGATGGCTCACTCATCCTCTCTGTCCCAGCAGGAGGATGAGGTGGAGGTTACTTCAGAGTCCGATACCACGCTGTGGAGCCAGGGGTTAAAGCGTTTCTCCTTCTCCTCCTCCTTGCAGCCCCAAAGAAGGACTTCAGTAGAGTTCTCCCAGTATTTACTGCCCTTCCTAGTGGGGCATCTTCCTTTTTTCTAAGAAGTAGCAAGAAAACTCTACCATGCCCTAGAGCATGGGAGAGTACTAAATAACTCACTATGATATCCCACAGTCTCATGAATTTTGTCAGCAGGGACAATTGTGTTATGAGCAATGTCATTCTTCTCATATTTATGTTAGAACAGACGCTGATGCCCATACAACAGGGGACTATCGTGGAAGGAGAATTTCTAACGCATCTTGCTGTCTGCCCTATGGAGACACACAAATGCAATCTGCCATGTAGGAGGTGAATGGAAAACATGAGGAATATTATGGATGAGGAGCCGCCACTGTAAGAGGAGGAAGAGAAGTCAGAGGTGGAGGAGCAAAAAAGCGATGATGAGGATGGCACCCGCTACGACACCCAATCCTCTCAGTGGGAGTCATAGCCAGAAAGAAGTGGCCCCTCAGGGATGCTGGCCAAAATGGCAATCTGTATGCTTGGTTGCTTACGCAGTGGCAGGCATATCGTTGACATCAAGCAGTCTGATGATTACTGGATAGCCATGCTTTTAGACCCTGGCTACGAAGGAAAAATGGGGAAATGTTTTCCTCTTGCAGAAAGGGAGGACAAATTACGTTATTACCAGGAAACACCCTGTACACAGCCTGCCTCAGCTTAAGGTGAGCAGATGCCTGCCGCCAAGGTGTCTGCAAGGGAAACCCCTTTCTGACCCCGCAGAGTCACCCTACTCCTGCCTGTACGAGCAGCAGAAGCTGCAGCAAAATGAAGCAATTTTGTCATGTACCGTTCCAGACAGAGACCAGTCAGAAGCTCCCGCCATAAAGCCAGTTTCAGGCCTACCTGAACTATGGCCAGTCTCTGTTGCATACCCTTTTCCTTGACACCATGGATTTCCGAGCAGGCAGACTTGAACTAGCAAAGCACTATTGAGGAGCGGCAGAGACAATATTCAAATTTGAGATATTTCGTGAATATTCATTAGAATATTGTTCATATATTTGCGAATATTTGTATTCGAGATTATTCTATTGATTGCGAAAAATCGGAAATTAAATATTTGCATAATGCGAATATTCTAAAACCCAAAAATATAGCACTATGGAATATAGTGCTATATATTATTATTTTAGAATATTCGTCATTTTTTCCAATTTAATGTGAACAGTCATTGGCCCAAAAGCAACTTAAGAAGGGAAGATCATGAGTTCAGATGGAAAAAAAATGACGAATATTCTAAAAAACAAAAATATAGCACTATATTTTATAGTGCTATATATTCGGGTATTAGAATATTTGCATTACGCGAGTATTACATTGCCGATTTTTCACATAAAAAAAATTTAAATAATAAAGAATATTCTAATTCACTACAGACTACAATATTGATGCCTTCTCACATTGGCCCACAAGCAAGAAGCAGGTGGGTATACTAGGTAATCGGTTCAGATGAAAAAAAATAAAATATGAATATTAGTTTTTACGAATATATATCACTATATTCAAAACATTTGCGAATTTTTGAAGTGCCGATATTCGTGATAAAAATTTGAATATTCGCGCTCAACATTACACGGCACACTCTCTATCTTCTTTCTTGTCCGGCCTCCAGTGTCATCTTGGAGAGTGTTTTCAACACCGTTTGACACTGAAACGGACTAAAGTTGTCCCCTAGTGTCCAAAACATCACTTTTGTGAAAATGAATCAATTCTGGATTCAGGAGGATTTTCAGACTCCTCCAGCTGATTCCAATAAATAGACCTCACTTTGCTGGTGGTGCCCCTTCTTGCCAATGTTGCTGTCTGTCTGCATACTATCATGTTCTGTACGATTGCTACTGCCGCCCTCGTCATGCCACTGCTGTCTGTCTGATGGATCACTTTCCATCATGCCAATAATGCTACTTTCCAACCATCACGTTCTGTACAGCAGCTGCCGCCACCTCCACCATACCACTGCTGCCATAATGCCACTGCTACGTCCTGCTGACCATCATCTTCCGTAAGGGTTCTGCTTCCGCCATCATGCTGCTGCCTTTCTGCCGACATGTACCATATGCTGCAGCCTCCACTGGCTCCACTGCTCCCCTCTTTATGTATGCACAACTTCACATGGTTTTGAGCATTTCCTGCCTGTTTAACACCACGCCATTTTTTCAGTTGTTTTGTAGATTGAGTTGTCTGGAGGTGTATAAACTCCTAGGTTAATGTGCCTGATATCCATTCACAGGCTACATTTTGGTGCACCTGTGAAGCTTGGGCCATATCAGCCAGTCTTGGGTGGGGCTCACAGCCTTCTCACTCCTCCCATTCATCATATATTTGTGAATTCGCGAATTTGAGATTATTTTCTTGATTGCGAAAAATCGTCAATGTAATATTTGCATAATGTGCGCGAAATACAGGCGTGGGTCACTATAGCTATATTTTTTAAGCTGCTAGAAGTTTCCTGAGACTAGTGAAAATGGTTGGCATGGCAGAACATTACAATAGCTTTATATGCAGATAGAGTGCTCCAATATATTTGCGATTGCGAAATGGGCACTAATGATGTGAATATTTTGGAGCAAAACATGCAACTTGACATTTTAACAGGTCTGACTACATATTAGTGATTGGTGCACTAAGTATTGTTGTGAACTTGTGACATCACAGCACTATGTATGTATGTAGCATACATACATAGAGTACTACAGCACTATGTATGTAGCATGTATGTATAGACAGCAGAACCTACACTATATCACTATCGAACCTACACTGACTATCTCCCACTAACTATCTATAATATATATATATATATATATATATATATATATATATATATATATATATATATACACTAACTAACTACCTATCTAATGTCATGACACAGGAAAGCAGAGACACAGCAATAACACTGCTGTCTCTCTATAGAATATTCAAAATTACAAATATATATCCCTATATTCAAAATATTCGCAAATTCTCGAAGTGCCGATATTCGCGAGTAATATTCATGATTCGGATATCCGTGCCCAACACTAGTCCTAATGTTTGTCTGATGGGTGTCTCAGGATAATGGGGTCTGTTCTATGGCTGATGGGGCCTGTTCTGGGGCTAATGGGGTCTGATCTGAGGCTGAGGAGGTCTGATCTGGGGCTGAAGGTGTCTGATCTGAGGCTGATAGAGCTTGGTTGTTTTATCTGAGGTATGATGAAAAAGGTTTTTCTTATTTTCCAAATTCTAAGTGTGTCTTATAGTCCGGTGCATCTTATAGTCCGATAAATATGGTATATATCAATTTGCTTATCTTCTCCTGTTCTATAACAAATTCCCTTCAGCTCAGACACCATGTTCAGTGTAACAGGTTCCCAATAACGTATTAAAATATTATTTTTGGGGTAAATATTTATTGAACAAACTAGATATAAGTAAACTTCCTAAGATTCTCTTTGTGTCCGACTTTTCAAAAAGTTTGTTTTACACCAGAATCAATTAGTTGCAAATCTAAGTTGCTCTAATTGACCTGACAATTATACAATTATACTTTAACACAGTTTAGTCTCATAGGGGTCCAAATTTTTATGAAAATATGTTGTTGTTTTTTTTTCAAGATCGTAAAAGCAAATTTCTTTGTGAAATTTGGCGAAGAAGTCAAATCAAATTTTTGATAACATCGTTTATCTCTAATCATGATCATCAAATCATTAGCTTTCTGCTCTTCCTTTACCACCAGCGTTTTGGTGTCCATCTGACTAAACTGAGCCAAATGGATCCATCCTGACACACAATGTAAGTCAATGGGGACGGATCCATTTTTACTGACACAATATGGCAAAATAGAAAATGGATCCGTTTTGGCTATGTTACAGATAATACAAAAGGATTTGTTCTGAATGGATGCATGTTGTTGTATTATCTGAATGGATGCATTTGTGCAGATCCATGATGGATCCGAACCAAACGCGAGTGTGAAAGTAACCTAATATGGTGCTCTCTTCTAAGGGCCTGAGTACACACTGCTTGACCTCGTGCTCCCTGCTGAGATGATCTGGTGCATAATGAAATCATTCCCAGCTTTACACTGCTTGTACAGATGCTCTAGCATATGAATGTGAAATTCCAGTGAGTTGGAATGTTGCATACCAAACAGTGCAAAGGAAAACTGTTCTGTTGCTGCAAGTCCAGGGCATTCCTGGCTACATAAGTATAACTGAAATGATGAAATGGAAGGACACTCTCCCGGACATGGCCCGCATCCTTTGCAAGCCAGTGTAATTTTTCAAAAAAATGTTGGACAGCTAAATTGATCACATTTACCAAGCAGGGAGCATGTGTTATTATCTCCAAATGAAGAGCAGCATAGATGTTCTGGGTATTGTTGGGATGTTTGGTGCTTGATGCACTTTAGCAAGTGATTGGCTGTGTGTTCAGCTCTAACACCACATGGCAATGCTTCACTTCACACATGTGACAGGAGGGAGGGGTAGGGGGCAACAGTCTGTCCTGCTGCTGTTGGGGATGGAGGGATGTCCATGGAGGAGGATCAGAAGGAGGTGGATATGTGGCTGCTTTGATACCTCGTCACTTCCACACAAAAACATTAACCCAATGGGCTTTTAAAGACATGTTATTTCCATGCCTCAAACAGCTGCTCCAGGTGTCCATGATGCTGTCCACCATGAACTGCAAGGAGCCTCAATATTCTCTGCAATGTGACAGTACAAGGGAGGGATGGCTGTTTTGGAAAAATAATGCTAGGTAAGTATCGTCCAGCAAGGCTGAGTGCACACCAACAGCTCCCTAAAGGCAGCAGAGTCTACTAAGTTGTACTGCAGAAGCTGCACTGCCAGCAACCTGGCCAGGTAGAAATTTAGCTTGAGCACCAGCGGATTTTACCTGTAGCAAAACATGAGCCACAATATACCAAAATATAAAAGAATATAATAGTTAAAAAATGAAATAAGAAAGAAAAAAGGTAAGACGCCATGGGTAATTTTATTGTGTTATTATGTTAGCTTTACCCTATAATTTTTTAGGCTTGAGGTGTCTTTGATTAGGCAAGATTGGCCAACCTACGGCCCTCCATCTGTTGCAAATCTACAAGGTCCATCATGTCTGAAAAGTCTATAGATATCAGGGCCTGATGGGAGTTATAGTTTTGCAACAGCTGGAGGACCACGGGTTGGCCATCCACTGAAATAAAGGGTATGTGTTGTTGTATCTGGCTTCCTTTGCTTCTATTTTGGGGCCTTGTATAAGGGAATCCAGGGCTAATTTGTATACATTTGTGCCTGATGGCATATAAAATTTACTTTGGGAATAGGCAAATTATGTAGTTAAATGTCTTGTGTTTAATATCACTGGGTCAAGAATTATTTTTGTGTTGCAGCAAATAGTTTTTTCCACTATGCCTGGAATAACACTTGTTAAACTATGAAATTATTGGAGCCCTAGAGCATGGGAGAGTACTAAATAACTCACTATGATATCCCACAGTCTCATGAATTTTGTCAGCAGGGACAATTGTGTTATGAGCAATGTCATTCTTCTCATATTTATGTTAGAACAGACGCTGATGCCCATACAACAGGGGACTATCGTGGAAGGAGAATTTCTAACGCATCTTGCTGTCTGCCCTATGGAGACACACAAATGCAATCTGCCATGTAGGAGGTGAATGGAAAACATGAGGAATATTATGGATGAGGAGCCGCCACTGTAAGAGGAGGAAGAGAAGTCAGAGGTGGAGGAGCAAAAAGCGATGATGAGGATGGCACCCGCTACGACACCCAATCCTCTCAGTGGGAGTCATAGCCAGAAAGAAGTGGCCCCTCAGGGATGCTGGCCAAAATGGCAATCTGTATGCTTGGTTGCTTACGCAGTGACAGGCATATCGTTGACATCAAGCAGTCTGATGATTACTGGATAGCCATGCTTTTAGACCCTGGCTACGAAGGAAAAATGGGAAATGTTTTCCTCTTGCAGAAAGGGAGGACAAATTACGTTATTACCAGGAAACACCTGTACACAGCCTGCCTCAGCTTAAGGTGAGCAGATGCCTGCCGCCAAGGTGTCTGCAAGGAAACCCCTTTCTGACCCTGCAGAGTCACCCTACTCCTGCCTGTACGAGCAGCAGAAGCTGCAGCAAAATGAAGCAATTTTGTCATGTACCGTTCCAGACAGAGACCAGTCAGAAGCTCCCGCCATAAAGCCAGTTTCAGGCCTACTCTGAACTATGGCCAGTCTCTGTTGCATACCCTTTTCCTTGACACCATGGATTTCCGAGCAGGCAGACTTGAACTAGCAAAGCACTATTGAGGAGCGGCAGAGACAATATTCAAATTTGAGATATTTCGTGAATATTCATTAGAATATTGTTCATATATTTGCGAATATTTGTATTCGAGATTATTCTATTGATTACGAAAATCGGAAATTAAATATTTGCATAATGCGAATATTCTAAAACCCAAAAATATAGCACTATGGAATATAGTGCTATATATTATTATTTAGAATATTCGTCATTTTTCCAATTTAATGTGAACAGTCATTGGCCCAAAAGCAACTTAAGAAGGGAAGATCATGAGTTCAGATGGAAAAAAATGACGAATATTCTAAAAACAAAAATATAGCACTATATTTTATAGTGCTATATATTCGAGTATTAGAATATTTGCATTACTGCGAGTATTACATTGCCGATTTTTCACATAAAAAAATTTAAATAATAAAGAATATTCTAATTCACTACAGACTACAATATTGATGCCTTCTCACATTGGCCCACAAGCAAGAAGCAGGTGGGTATACTAGGTAATCGGTTCAGATGAAAAAAAATAAAATATGAATATTAGTTTTTACGAATATATATCACTATATTCAAAACATTTGCGAATTTTTGAAGTGCCGATATTCGTGATAAAAATTTGAATATTCGCGCTCAACATTACACGGCACACTCTCTATCTTCTTTCTTGTCCGGCCTCCAGTGTCATCTTGGAGAGTGTTTTCAACACCGTTTGACACTGAAACGGACTAAAGTTGTCCCCTAGTGTCCAAAACATCACTTTTGTGAAAATGAATCAATTCTGGATTCAGGAGGATTTTCAGACTCCTCCAGCTGATTCCAATAAATAGACCTCACTTTTCTGGTGGTGCCCCTTCTTGCCAATGTTGCTGTCTGTCTGCATACTATCATGTTCTGTACGATTGCTACTGCCGCCCTCGTCATGCCACTGCTGTCTGTCTGATGGATCACTTTCCATCATGCCAATAATGCTACTTTCCAACCATCACGTTCTGTACAGCAGCTGCCGCCACCTCCACCATACCACTGCTGCCATAATGCCACTGCTACGTCCTGCTGACCATCATCTTCCGTAAGGGTTCTGCTTCCGCCATCATGCTGCTGCCTTTCTGCCGACATGTACCATATGCTGCAGCCTCCACTGGCTCCACTGCTCCCCTCTTTATGTATGCACAACTTCACATGGTTTTGAGCATTTCCTGCCTGTTTAACACCACGCCATTTTTTCAGTTGTTTTGTAGATTGAGTTGTCTGGAGGTGTATAAACTCCTAGGTTAATGTGCCTGATATCCATTCACAGGCTACATTTTGGTGCACCTGTGAAGCCTGGGCCATATCAGCCAGTCTTGGGTGGGGCTCACAGCCTTCTCACTCCTCCCATTCATCATATATTTGTGAATTCGCGAATTTGAGATTATTTTCTTGATTGCGAAAAATCGTCAATGTAATATTTGCATAATGTGCGCGAAATACAGGCGTGGGTCACTATAACTATATTTTTAAGCTGCTAGAAGTTTCCTGAGACTAGTGAAAATGGTTGGCATGGCAGAACATTACAATAGCTTTATATGCAGATAGAGTGCTCCAATATATTTACGATTGCGAAATGGGCACTAATGATGTGAATATTTTGGAGCAAAACATGCAACTTGACATTTTAACAGGTCTGACTACATATTAGTGATTGGTGCACTAAGTATTGTTGTGAACTTGTGACATCACAGCACTATGTATGTATGTAGCATACATACATAGAGTACTACAGCACTATGTATGTAGCATGTATGTATAGACAGCAGAACCTACTACTATATCACTATCGAACCTACACTGACTATCTCCCACTAACTATCTATAATATATATATATATATATATATATATATATATATATATATATATATATATATACACTAACTAACTACCTATCTAATGTCATGACACAGGAAAGCAGAGACACAGCAATAACACTGCTGTCTCTCTATAGAATATTCAAAATTACAAATATATATCCCTATATTCAAAATATTCGCAAATTCTCGAAGTGCCGATATTCGCGAGTAATATTCATGATTCGGATATCCGTGCCCAACACTAGTCCTAATGTTTGTCTGATGGGTGTCTCAGGATAATGGGGTCTGTTCTATGGCTGATGGGGCCTGTTCTGGGGCTAATGGGGTCTGATCTGAGGCTGAGGAGGTCTGATCTGGGGCTGAAGGTGTCTGATCTGAGGCTGATAGAGCTTGGTTGTTTTATCTGAGGTATGATGAAAAAGGTTTTTCTTATTTTCCAAATTCTAAGTGTGTCTTATAGTCCGGTGCATCTTATAGTCCGATAAATATGGTATATAT
This sequence comes from Bufotes viridis, assembly GCA_033119425.1. Classification (NCBI taxonomy): domain Eukaryota; kingdom Metazoa; phylum Chordata; class Amphibia; order Anura; family Bufonidae; genus Bufotes; species Bufotes viridis. The sequence continues at coordinate 548,116,176 of CM065589.1, read as the reverse complement.
CAATTTGCTTATCTTCTCCTGTTCTATAACAAATTCCCTTCAGCTCAGACACCATGTTCAGTGTAACAGGTTCCCAATAACGTATTAAAATATTATTTTTGGGGTAAATATTTATTGAACAAACTAGATATAAGTAAACTTCCTAAGATTCTCTTTGTGTCCGACTTTTCAAAAAGTTTGGTTTACACCAGAATCAATTAGTTGCAAATCTAAGTTGCTCTAATTGACCTGACAATTATACAATTATACTTTAACACAGTTTAGTCTCATAGGGGTCCAAATTTTTATGAAAATATGTTGTTGTTTTTTTTTTTCAAGATCGTAAAAAAGCAAATTTCTTTGTGAAATTTGGCGAAGAAGTCAAATCAAATTTTTGATAACATCGTTTATCTCTAATCATGATCATCAAATCATTAGCTTTCTGCTCTTCCTTTACCACCAGCGTTTTGGTGTCCATCTGACGAAACTGAGCCAAATGGATCCATCCTGACACACAATGTAAGTCAATGGGGACGGATCCATTTTTACTGACACAATATGGCAAAATAGAAAATGGATCCGTTTTGGCTATGTTACAGATAATACAAAAGGATTTGTTCTGAATGGATGCATGTTGTTGTATTATCTGAATGGATGCATTTGTGCAGATCCATGATGGATCCGAACCAAACGCGAGTGTGAAAGTAACCTAATATGGTGCTCTCTTCTAAGGGCCTGAGTACACACTGCTTGACCTCGTGCTCCCTGCTGAGATGATCTGGTGCATAATGAAATCATTCCCAGCTTTACACTGCTTGTACAGATGCTCTAGCATATGAATGTGAAATTCCAGTGAGTTGGAATGTTGCATACCAAACAGTGCAAAGGAAAACTGTTCTGTTGCTGCAAGTCCAGGGCATTCCTGGCTACATAAGTATAACTGAAATGATGAAATGGAAGGACACTCTCCCGGACATGGCCCGCATCCTTTGCAAGCCAGTGTAATTTTTCAAAAAAATGTTGGACAGCTAAATTGATCACATTTACCAAGCAGGGAGCATGTGTTATTATCTCCAAATGAAGAGCAGCATAGATGTTCTGGGTATTGTTGGGATGTTTGGTGCTTGATGCACTTTAGCAAGTGATTGGCTGTGTGTTCAGCTCTAACACCACATGGCAATGCTTCACTTCACACATGTGACAGGAGGGAGGGGTAGGGGGGCAACAGTCTGTCCTGCTGCTGTTGGGGATGGAGGGATGTCCATGGAGGAGGATCAGAAGGAGGTGGATATGTGGCTGCTTTGATACCTCGTCACTTCCACACAAAACATTAACCCAATGGGCTTTTAAAGACATGTTATTTCCATGCCTCAAACAGCTGCTCCAGGTGTCCATGATGCTGTCCACCATGAACTGCAAGGAGCCTCCAATATTCTCTGCAATGTGACAGTACAAGGGAGGGATGGCTGTTTTGGAAAAATAATGCTAGGTAAGTATCGTCCAGCAAGGCTGAGTGCACACCAACAGCTCCCTAAAGGCAGCAGAGTCTACTAAGTTGTACTGCAGAAGCTGCACTGCCAGCAACCTGGCCAGGTAGAAATTTAGCTTGAGCACCAGCGGATTTTACCTGTAGCAAAACATGAGCCACAATATACCAAAATATAAAAGAATATAATAGTTAAAAATGAAATAAGAAAGAAAAAAGGTAAGACGCCATGGGTAATTTTATTGTGTTATTATGTTAGCTTTACCCTATAATTTTTTAGGCTTGAGGTGTCTTTGATTAAGGCAAGATTGGCCAACCTACGGCCCTCCATCTGTTGCAAATCTACAAGGTCCATCATGTCTGAAAAGTCTATAGATATCAGGGCCTGATGGGAGTTATAGTTTTGCAACAGCTGGAGGACCACGGGTTGGCCATCCACGAAATAAAGGGTATGTGTTGTTGTATCTGGCTTCCTTTGCTTCTATTTTGGGGCCTTGTATAAGGGAATCCAGGGCTAATTTGTATACATTTGTGCCTGATGGCATATAAAATTTACTTTGGGAATAGGCAAATTATGTAGTTAAATGTCTTGTGTTTAATATCACTGGGTCAAGAATTATTTTTGTGTTGCAGCAAATAGTTTTTTCCACTATGCCTGGAATAACACTTGTTAAACTATGAAATTATTGGACAAAAATGCATGAAAACACCATCTAATTTAGTAATGTATCTTTTAACATGGATAATACAATGCACTGTTTGCAGTGAATTATTTTTCCACTAGGTCTGAAATAACACTTGTTCAACTATAAAATTATTGGACTAAAATATATGAAAACAGTAATGTGTCCGCCAACACTGATATAAAAATGCAATGCAGTTTGTGGTGGACTAGCTGTCATTAATATTGTTGAGTGAACCCGAACTGCAAATTTCGGGTCAGTACCGACCTTTGCAAGTTCGGGTACCCGGACCCGAACCCGAAGTTTGTGGCAAAAGTTCAGGTTTGAGTTCGGTGTTCAGGCATTTAATATAGCTTGTTGAAAGGCTGCAGGGCAGCCAATTAACAAGCTCTTAAGCTGTGGGAACTTATAAGTAATTATAGGCATGCCTATTAATGGCTGTGATTGGCCGTTGCATCATGTGACCCAGCCTCTATACAAGCTGGATCACGTGTAGCACTGCCCATCAGCTCTGAGTAGTGCAGAGACAGGAAGCAGGCAGCTGAAGTGAGGGAGAGTGTTAGGAATCTCATCTGGCTATTTATTCTGTGGGTGAGCTATAGCGATCTTTTGTGGGTGCAATGCAACATGTTTGCACTACTGACACAGAAATATAATGATTAATCTGGCTGTTAATTTTGTGGCTGACCTATAGCAATTTTTTTCTTGGGTGCAATGCACCAACTTTGTATCCCTGACACAAGAATATAATAGCTTAATCTGTCTGTTAGTTCGGTGGGTGGCATATACCCATTTTTGGTGTGAGGTACACCTGCAATGCATTCGTGACTAGTGATGAGCGGCAGGTGCCATATTCGATTTCGACGAAATTCGCGAATATTCGAATGAATATTCGTTTCATATTCGTCGAAATCGAATATTCGTCATTTTTTCTAGTTATCGCGATTAACATGCGATTTAAATAATCGCATATTGCGATTTGTACTTAAGGCTACTTTCCTATTGGTTTCATATCTAGAATTAGCGAGGATGACGAATATGACGAATGTATTCGTCTATTCCTCAAAACGAAGATAACGAAGTATTCTACATCTTCGTTTTAGCTACCTATTCGTCAACCTCGCTAATTCTAGCAATCAATAGGAAGGTTGACTTACCAGACAGCTGTGTTAAATTCGCTATGCGATTTTTTTTTTTTTAATACAATAATTATATTACTTGATAAAATTATTATAAGTATTCTATTTATTTAAAAAATAATAAAAAAATCGCATAGCGAATTTAACACAGCTGTCTGGTAGTCAACCTTCCTATTTGATTGCTAGAATTAGCGAAGTTGACGAATAGGTAGCTAAAGCGAAGATGTAGAATACTTCGTTATCTTCGTTTTGAGGAATATGACGAATACATTCGTCATATTCGTCATCCTCGCTAATTCTACCAAGCCAACCATAACTTCTGTGCTCATGGAGCGTCCCCATCACCATGGGAACGTCTCCATATACTAAAATGTACTGTCGGATTTGAGGAATTACTTTGAAATCGCAATGCGATTAATTCAAGTTATATTAATCGCATTGCGATTTCAACTTAGAGCTGGGTTTATAATGGTTCAGCTTGCTAGAATTAACAAAGTTAACGAATAACTAACGAATATGGAATATAGCAGCAGTGCTAAGTTGAAATCGCAATGCGATTAATTTAACTTAAAGTATTCGCATTGCGATTCCATCTTAGAGCGGAGTTCCTAATGGTTGTATTGCTAGAATATAATGAAGATTGAGAATATAGCGCTATGTTCTCAATCTTCGTTATATTCTAGCAATACAACCATTAGGAACCCAGCTCTAAGTTCAATTCGCAATGCGATTAATATAACCTGTATTAATCGCATTGCGATATAACTTTTACGAAGACTGAATTCTCAATCTTCGTTATATTTTAGCAATACAACCATTAGGAACCCAGTTCTAAGTTGAATTCGCAATGCGAACATATACTCGCATTGCGAATTAAACAGAGCTGGGTTCCTAAATTTTTGTTAGTTCTAGATAGCCATAGCCAAACAATAGTGAAGTAAGGGCTCTTTCACACTGGCGTTTTATCTTTCTGTCCTAGAGTTCCGTCCTCGGGGCTCTAGGACGGAAAGATACTGATCAGGATAATCCCAATGCATCCTGAATGGAGAGAAATCCGTTCAGGATGCGTCTGGATGTCTTCCGTTCAGTACTGAGACTTTTTTGCCGTAGCAAAATCTGGAGCATGATGCGGATTTTCTCCGGACCCAAATCCTGAAGGCATGCCGGAAAGAAGGATCCGGAATTAATGGCCATTGAAAAGCATTTATCCAGATCCGGCTTTAAGCTAAACGTCGTTTCGGCACATCGCCGGATCCGACGTTTAGCTTTTGTGAATGGTCACCATAGCAGCCAGGACGCTAAAGTCCCGGCTGCCATGGTAAAGTGTAGTGGGGAGGCAGGGGAGAAGTATACTTACCATCTGTGCGGCTCCGAGTCCGGGGCCCTCCACAATGAATGATGTCAGAGCGCCCCATGAGCATGGATCACATGATCCATGGGCGTATGGCTCTCTGACGTCATTGTGGAGCACCCGGGAGCCGCACGGACTGTAAGTATCTGCTCCCCGGCTCCCCACTGCACTATGGCAGCCGGGACTTTAGTAGAGTCCTGGCTGCCATGATTACCTAAAAGCATATTGAAGACTGATCAGTATTCCAATGCTTTCTGTTGTCTTGCGTTGTGACGGATCCGGCGGGCATTTCTTGCGACGGAAGTGCACGCCGGATCCTCACAAGGCAAGTGTGAAAGAGGCCTAAGTTGCATATACCCCAATGCAAGAATATTACTTTGCATACTTTATTTTTTAAGTACATGTCTCTCTTAAAGGGGTGGTCACTCTTAAAGGGCAATGCCGGGTCATCATCAGCTAGGAGATGGCTAAAAAGCACCGTAAAGGGATGCAGAAAATGGAGGAGCTACTTTCCCAACTCACAATGTTCCCATAGAGGCCTTTTTATTTTGTTAATAAATAGTTTTTTCTGAGTTATAACGCGTGATTTCAGTTTTTATAATGTTATGTTATGGTGTAATTCTTACTGATAACTTTATTTATTGTAAGGCCCCACCATTAACAAAGACTGCTGCTATTATCCTCACCACTATGAGTTCTGTGTAGGCCTATACTACCTGCGGCTGCTGTATGTCATCATACTGATGAGTTTTGGATGGAAAAAAATTGCCTTAATGTAACCAGAGTTATTAAAATAAAACAGAAAACCAAAAATGATTTAAAACCAAACCAAACTTTATAAATAAAATAAAAAAAAATTGTTTAAAGAAACATAAAATAAAAATTAAATAAAACTAAGGCAGGGCTTTCAGGACATCATGCTGGTTGATCAGCTCCGTTATGGCCTTCTGATGCCACTCCTCCATGGCCTTCATATCTTGGCTGATCTTCAGCTGCAAAGCCCTCATCCGCCTGGAGTGCTCCCGCTGCAGCAGAATTATTTTATTTTTCATTTCTTTTATTACTGTACAAAAAAATAATATATTAAAAATCAGATTAAATAACTTTTATTGATTAGTGTATAAAGGAGCTGGCCATTAAAATCACAATCAGTTATATAGTTCTTTACTTAGGAATATTTCAATAGAGTATTTTATTTAAAATATTTGTGGAATCAGTTGACTGTTTGATTGGTACTATTTTGGGGTGCATACGTCTTTTTGATCGCTTGGGTTTTGGAATTTATGTCATGGAGCGTTACAAAATATGTATACTGTATAAAATATGTCTGTTTTTGACAGTTTTAAAAAAAAAATATTTGTATGGGATTTGCCAAAGGGGTAAGAACACGCTATATTGTTATAGAGCTGCTTTTTATGGATGCGGCTATACCAATTATGTGCACTATATTATTTATGTAATTTTTAGATTACATAAATGAATATATATGAGAAGACGATTTCTAATTTATTCTTCTTTAAAAAAAATTTTTAGTCTTTTTGTCTTTCAATTTTTTTATTTTGTTTTATGTATCTATTTTCTTTTTATCAAAAACCATCTGCATAGTCTATTGTAATACACTGTATAGTCAGTGCCACACTTACACTAAGGCTGATCAGACCTCAGGGTCTGATCGGCCTTAGGTAAATGGCAACTAGGACGCCATTTGTAAGGCGTCCGGGTGCCATGGAAACCATCTTGCCGTTGCGGAAGCAGCAGCGGCAAGATGGAAGAGAGAGGAGCTTTCTTCCTCTCAACCACATAGATGTCGCTAGCCTGAAACAGGCTTTTTTTAAAGTGCTGCGCTATGATTGGTTAGTCTGCAGAGACAAAACAATCGGAGTGCTTACTAGCAAGGGAACACTATGATTGGTCCCTTGCCGGCTTACCACTTGTGTCTGCTCCTGGGGAGCTGTGACTCCGGGGCTGTGACACTTTATAGTGTCACAGCCCCAGGAGCAGATTTGGGCGTGGCCGTACATCACAATGCAGCAAGTCACTTGTTATTTGGTCGTACAGTTATGTCAGAAAGCATGAAGGGGTTAAAGGATAAAGATTTAACATGTTTGTTATGGTTTTCTGGAAGAAACTGACACCAGTGACTGAGTTAAAACACCCACAACACATATTATTTACCCTCCTGGCGGGGGTGGTCACCAGCTCCTCCTCCTCCTCATTCTCCTCATGAGAACCGGGATGGTCTGAGGGTCCGGCATCCTCATGCTGTGGGGTAGGGGCAGAGGGTCCTGCCTGCTCCTGCTCCTCCTCCTCCGACACCTCCTCCTCCACCACCACTGCCTTTTTTGAAGGCCTGCGGCGGACTGAGGGGACGGGATCACCTATAATGGCAAAATTTTCTTAAGTTATAAAAACCTCGTAAAGCATAACTGTACCTATACATTACAGAGTGTTGCTGAAAGATACAAGAGTCATGTAAGCATTGTACCTGGGCAGATTTTGTTCCGTATCTCAGTGATCCGCTCCTGGTGTCTCCTCTTCAGGTCGGACCACTTTTTTATAATGGCCATCCGCTTGTGTGTGACATTGTGGTCACGGTATAGCTCATAACCGATCCTCCTAAGGATCCGCTGCTTGTCCACGCGGGACCTGGTGGTGTCGTACTTCATCTCAAGCATTCGCTGCAGGATAAAAATGCAACCATATAATCCCAAATTTGTCAAATAAAAGTATTAGAAATGAATGTCATCATCTCAACACAACAAAAAATGTTTCAGTGTTTGAAAGTAAAACATTAGATTTAACGTTACAGTTATACAATCGAATTATATTTAAATTGTATGTGTGTGTAGTATGAGCAATCGGATATTGGCCATCTGAGGAGAGATGTACCCGTCTAGTGAGGTAACGGTACAGTATGGGGTGTACAGCTGGTCCGCCTCCACATGGTGCACCCTGGGTAACGCTAAATGAACCAGCAAATAATGGCGGTCAAACATTACTTCTCCTAACCAACCAGACGCATATTAGAATCCAAAGACTATGTGTGTGTGTGGAGGGATATACACTGTGGGGTATACGGTGTGGAGTATACGATGTGGGGTATGCACTGTGAGGCAGGAAAATGGATGTGCATTGTGCATATGAGAGATGTTTCTCAGCTGTCCAATGTGTCCATACATACATGCTACCAGACATAGTGGTGTGATGTCTTAACAGTACTTAGTGCACCTATCATTAACCCCTTCACGCCCAATGACATAGCTGTACGTCATCTGGCGGTTGTGGCACTCTTTGGAGGTGCGCTACTGGAGGTCGGGTTCCCACCCCTTAGTATCAAGAAGGAAATAAACTCCAGTTTATGCGTTGAAGATAAGTTTCTTTTAATCAGAAGTGCGGTAAATCATATACATGCGTGTGACGTTTCGGCCACAGTACGGCCTTCATCAGACTGATACCGCTCTGAGGACTGTTTGGAAAATGGGCGTGTTGGTAGCAAAAGTAGACCACTGTCTATGTAGATATGCGGACGCAGGCCTTCCCTGCTATCGGGTCCCCATTACAGCAGCACGGTGACCCGATAGCCACCGCACCCGCCGCCCAATTACACGCAAAAGCCGCAAACCGCAGGTCTGAATTGACCCCCGGCACATTGTCCCAAGGTGCCTGCTGATTGATTTCAGCAGGCACCCAGTTCTGATCACTGCCCGCCGCGTAGTGGTGATCGGAACTATACATGATGTACCGTTGTGTCATGTGTCCTTAAGGGGTTACAAACCCGTAAAAATGGCGTGGCATTGCTTTTATTTTGCATTTTTGGACATTTTGCATTTTGTTTGGCTTCCCAATACATCTTATGCAATATTAAATGGCGGAGTTAGAAAGTACAACTTGTCCACAAAAACAAGCCCTCATATGGCTATGTGAACAGGCAAATAAAAAGTGATGGCTCTTTGAAGGCAGTGAGCGAAATAAGAGGCTAACAAAAAAACTCTGGCTTTGACAGGGTTAATATGCCCTGAAGCAAGAAAAATGTGAATTTGTATAAATACATTGGAATAACAAGCCTGTGATATGTAATACAGTGCTGTAATGTGGAATTACTTACAGTAATCAGGAGATCTTCCTCGACTTCTTTAAAATTGCTTGAGACCATTTTCATGCGCGTCACACACGAGTATTGCACTGCGATTCAACCTTCCTCCTGTCAACAAACTCGCAAGACAAAGCCACACCCGTATAGGCTCACACGAATATTTCAATGCGATTCTCGCGATAGAAGCACCATGTGCATATTGCGAATGCAACTTAGGCAACTTCCTATTGGTTGTCTTGATGGAATGAAGGATTATTGACAATATACCCCGCTGTAAGTTAGATGCGCAATGCGAGTAAACTTACTCAAATTACTCGCATTGCGCATCCAACTTAGTTCTGTGTATAGGCAACGTCCTAACAATGGTTGGCTTGCTAGAATAAACGAATATGACGAATACGAATATAGCGCGATATTATCTATATTCGTTAAGTCTAGCAAACAACCAATAGGAACGTTGCCTATACACAGAAATAAGTTGGATGCGCAATGCGAGTAATTTAAGTAAGTTTACTCGCATTGCGCATCCAACTTAGACAACTTTCCGATTGGCAATGGCAATAGTAAAGTTGCCTAAAGCCTATTCCACGCTCTAAGTTGGATGCGCAATGCGAGTAAACTTACTTAAATTACTCGCATTGCGCATCCAACTTAGTTGCCTTGCTTGCTAGAATTAACGAATATGACGAATACGAATATAGCGCTATATTCTGTATATTCGTTAATTCTCGCAACCCAAGTACCCCCGCCCCTACCATTAGGAACGTTGACTATACACAAAATTAAGTTGGACGCGCAATGCGAGTGATTTTAGTAAGTTTACTCGCATTGCGCATCCAACTTTTACCATGGTCTAGATAACCGTGATTCTCAAATCCGACAGTACATTCTAGCATGGAGGCGTTCCCATGGTGATGGGGACGCTCCATGCGCAGAGGAAGTTGGCACTCGGCAGACGGGCACTGACTGGAGCGGGAGGGGAGCATGGAGTCCTCGGACATGTAAGAATAAATGCTTTTGGGAAGTGGGAGGGAACAACTTTAAAAAAAAAAAAAAAAACGAATTTTCGAATTTGTGAATATATAGCATTATATTCGAAATATTCGCGAATTAGCGAAGTGCCGATATTCGCGATTTAAATTCGCTATTCGAATATTCGCGCTCAACACTATTCGTGACAGGGAAATTAATATAGTTTATCCGTCTATTAGTTCGGTGGGTGACATATACCTATTTTTTGTGTGATGTACACCTGCACTGCATCCATGACAGGGAAATTAATATAGTTAATCCGTCTGTTCGTTCGGTGGGTGACATATACCCATTTTTTTTGTGAGGCACACCTGAACTTCATCCGTGACTGGGAAATGAAAATAGTTAATCCTTCTGTTAGTTCGGTGGGTGGCATATACTAATTTTTTGTGTAAGGTACACCTGCACTGCGTCCATGACAGGGAAATGAAAATAGTTAATCCATCTGTTAGTTTGTTTGGTAACATATACCCATTGTGGGTGACATATACCCATTGTGTGAGGTACACCTGCACTGCATCCATGACAGGGAAATTAATATAGTTAATCCGTCTGTTAGATCGGTGGGTGACATATAACCATTTTTGGTGTGAGGTACAACAGCAGTGAATTCGTGACAGGGAAATTAACATAGTTAATCTGTCTGTTTTTTTTCGGTGGGTGAAATATACCCATTTTTTGGTGTGAGGTACACCTGCAATGCATCCGTGTCAGGGAGATGAATGTAGTAAATCCATCTGTTAGTTCGGTGGGTTACATATACCCATTTTTTGTGTGAGGTACACCCGCACTACATCTGTGACAGGGACATTAATATAATTCATCCGTATGTTAGAGCGGTGGGTGACATATATCCATTTGTGGTGTGAGGTACACGTGCACTGCATCCATGACAGAGAAATTAATATAGTTTATCCGTCTGTTAATTCGGTGGGTAACATATACCCATTTTTTGTGTGAGTTTCATCTGCACTGCATATGTGACAGGGAAATTCATTTAATTAATCCAGTATGGTGGGTGACATATACCCATTTTTTGTGTGAGTTACACCTGCACTGCATACGTGCCATGAAAATGAAGATAATTAATCTGTCTGTTAGTTCAGTGGGTGACCTCAAAGAATAAGGAGAGCATCAAATAATGGACGTGGCCCTGGTCATGGTGCTGCTGGTGCTGGGTAAGCTCCTGTTGCTACACGCCCAATTTATACACCTTCCTGAGGCGCACGTAGGCGACAGATCATTGAGCGTTATTTTGTAGGCCCGAATACCAGTGTAGGAAAGATTAGGCGGTAGTAGATTGAGTGGCTGACAGTGCCTTCAGTTCCTTCACATTGTCTCCCACCCGGTCTACTGCTGAAAGCGCAAAATTGGCAAGCAGTCTAAGCCCCAAGTCATGCAGCAGTCTCATGCTTTTTGATGACTATGCTGACATGGTTTCCGTGGGCCATCCTCCTAGCCCTGCCCCAGAAGTGGAAGAGATTGAGTGCACTGATGCCCATCCACTGATGTTTCAGGATGTGGACATAGGAGGACCACCACAGTACGATGATGACAAAACACAGGTGCCAACTGCTGCGGCTTTCTGCAGTGTGCAGACTGGCAAGGAGGGCAGGGGTGAAGAGTGGGTGGAAGATGATGTGGAGGATGATAAGGTCATAGACTCCACATGGAATCAAGGTCATGAGAGTGACGTGTACAGTTCAGAGGAAGAGGTGGTGGTCACACAGCGCCAGCAGTACAGCAAAAGAGGGAGCAGGGTGCAAAAGCAGAGTGGCCATCCCCTGGCAAGTATGCCTGCTACTGCCCACAGCACCCAGGGAATGAGCACACCAAAGCCAGTTCCAAGGAGATCCCTGGAGTTGCAGTTCTTAAGACAATGTGCTGAAGACAAGACTCAAGTGGTTTGCACGCTGTGCAATGGGAGCCTGAAGCGAGGCATAAATGTTCAAAACCTGAGCAACACCTGCATGACCAGGCATCTAAATGCAAAGCACTGACTGCAGTAGAGTACACACCTCAAAAACCACGAAATATATTGGGCTCCTCTTGCCCCCTCTTCTGCTGCAGTCTCAGCCTCCTCCTCCCCCTCTGGAGTGACAGTGGTACATGCCACCCTGCAAACAATGGATGTGGCAGCAACACCACCACCGTCACCAAGCATCTCCACACTGTCCCATGGAAGCATTCAGAAGTTCATACCCCAAACACTGGAGAGAAAGAAGAAGTGCCCCCCTACCCACCAGCGATCCCTGGCCCTGAAAGCCAGCATTTCAAAATTCATGTCCTTTGAAATGCTGTCATTCTGTCTGGTGTTAACGAAGACTTCTAAAACCTTCTGGTGGTCGCTGTCCCACAGTTTGTCGTTCCCAGCCGCCACAACTTTTCCAGGCGAGCCATGCCTGCCCTGCACAACCAAGTGTCGGACAAAATCAGCAACGCAATCTGTGGCAAGGTCCACATAACCACTAATATGTGGACCAGTAGGCACGGGCACGGACGTTATATCTTCCTAACTGCACTCTCGGTAAATGAAGTGGCAGCTGGGCCTGATGCGGATAGCAGTTTGGTGCATGTCTTTCCGCCACCAAGAACTGCAAGACGTTTTTTGTTGCCTCCTGTTGCCTCCTCCTCCTCCTCAGCTTCCTCCTCTACCGCCTCCTCATCCAGTTAGCATAACACCTGCACCACTAACTTAAACACAGCCAGGGGGAAACAACAGCAGGCTGTTTAGAAACTCCTCTGTTTGGGGGCACACTGCGCAGGAGCTATGGACGGGCATGGAACAACATACCAATGAGTGGTTGGTGTTACTGAGCCTCAAGCCTGGCCTAGTGGTGTGCGATAATGGGCGAAATCTCATAGCAGCTTTGGGCCCAGCCTGTTTGACACATATCCCTTGCCTGGTGAATGTGCTGAATTTAGTGGTGCAGAGGTTTCTGAAAAAATTACCCCGATATGTCAAAGCTGCTGCAGAAAGTGCGGGCCATCTATGCGTGCTTTCGGTGTTCTCACTCTGCCATCCTGCTGCTGCTTGCCTGTCTGTGCTGCAGTGTAACTTTGGCCTTCCTGCTCACCGCCTCATATGCGACGTACCCACAAGGTGGATCTCCATCTTGCACATGCTGGAGAGACTATGTGAGCAGCATCAGGCAATAGTGAGTTTGAGCTGCAGCACGCCCCGGTGAGACGCTCTGCGGAACAGCACCACTTCAACACCAATGAGTGGGCCTCCATGCAGGACGTGTGCCATGTTGCGCTGTTTCGAGTACTCCACCAACATGGCCAGTGCTGATGACGCTGTCCTCAGCTTTACAATTCCACTTCTATGTCTCCTTCAAAAAACGCTTTGGGCAATGATGGAAGAGGTTGTGGCACAGGAGGAAGAAGAGGAGGAATAGGGATTATTTCCATGGTTATCATGCCAGTCATTCACAAGTGGCTCAGAGGGTGGGTTCCTGCACTAACAGAGGCAAGGTACACAACTGTCCAGCCAGGACACAGTTGTGGAGGATGAGGATGATGAGGAGGGGAACCGTGTTCACAGCAGGGGGGCACCCAAAGCAGATCATGGGCATCACTAGAGCATGGCTGGGGGATTACAGAGGACACAGACGATACACCTCCCACAGAGGACAGCTTGTCGTTGACTATGGGCAGTCTGGAACACATAAGCTACTACATGCTGCAGTGCCTGCTCAACGACCATCGAGTTGCCCACATTCTAACCAGTGGCCACCCTGCTGGATCCCCGCTACAAAGACAACATGTAGTCCTTCATTGCGTCACTGGAGCGTGATCAGAAGATGTGCGAGTACAAGCACACGCTGGTAGACACACTTCTGATGGCATTCCCACCTGGCAGTGGGAGATCAGTGGAAGCACAAGGCGAAAGCACAGGAGGAGGAAGAAGTCGCCAATGCAGCTGGGGCACCGCCAGCACCTCAGAAGGGAGGGTTAGCATGGCCGAAATGTGTAAAAGCTTTGTAAGCACGCCACAACAACCAGCACCACTAGCTAATACGGAATATCTTAGCAGGAGGCAGCATTTCAGCAAAATGGTGGAACATTACGTGTGCACACTAGTGTTAATCGAGTCTCCTCCCCGCATGTTTTTTGTCTGCCAATAAACTTGCGCAGCCAATAAACTTGCAGGTAAGTACTGCCCTTCACTGTAATGCCGTAGCCATGTTGGTTACTGGCATTACAATGATTGGCTGGCCGGAACGCGTCATCGGGTGCTATATAGCATCCAATGACACATGTTTGGCTCAGTGAAAGATAGTGGAGGGAGTGAAATTTGCTTTTTTTTTAAGTTTAAAAACTTGTCAGAGACCCAAAAGTCCTTTTAAGGACTAAGTTGTGTGTGGCAGCACCAATATATATTTTTAGCGCAACCTAAGCTAAATTGCAAAAACTTTACAGACCCAAAAGTCCTTTTAAGGACTATTGTGTGTGGCCGCAATATCTATTTTTAGTGTATGCTGTGCTAAATAGCGTGGAATAGTTGGGCCCGTTGCAGACAGCGACATTATCTAAGCTCCTAGTGATGAGCGGCAGGGGCAATATTCAAATTTGTGATATTTCGCAAATATGTGGTAGAATATTCGTTTTTGAGATTATAATCTTGTATGCGAAAAATCGGTAAAGTTATATGTGCGTTAATCGAGTAAGAGCGGATTATAGGCAACTTTCCTATTGGGTTCGCTTGCTAGAAATCGCGAATATGTAGAATATAGTGATATCTTCGTAAAAACTAATATTTGTGTTTTTTTTTCATCTGAACCCATTAGTAAATGTAATGGTTTCAGATGAAAAAAAAAAAAAAAGACTAATATTCGTTTTTAAGAATATATATCACTTTATTCGTAATCTTCGCAAATTGCCGATATTCACGATAAAAATTCGAATATTAGTGCTCAACACTATGCGCTTTATTTCCCGTGTAACGTGTGTGCATCCCAAAAATATCTGTTGCATCCAGTGTACTTTTTCCCTAGACGGTGTCCGCCGTGAACAGTGACATTACCTGGGGTACACCTCCTGTGTAATGTTTCCACTTCCCAAATACCTGTGACATTCCCTGTAATTTTTCATTAGCTGCTGCTGACATCAGCAATATTTTCTGGGGTATTTCTCCTGTGTAACGTTTCCACATCCCAAATACCTGTGACATTCCTTGTATTTTTTTATTAGCTGCTTGTGACAAAAGCAACATTATCTAATGTATTTCTCCTGTGTAAGGTTTCCACATCCCAAAGACCTGTGACATTCCCTGTAATTTTTTATTAGCCAGTGGTGACAGCATTAACATTATCTGCTTATATATCATCCTGTAGGACGTTTCCATATCACAAACACCGGTGACATTCCCTGTAATTTTTTATTAGCCGCTGGTGACATCAGCTACATTACCTGCGGTATTTTTCCTGTGTAAAGGTTCCACATCCTAAATAGCTGTGACATTCCCTGTAATGTTTTATTAGCTGCTGCTGACATCAGCGACATTATCTGCGGTATTTCTCCTGTGTAACCTTTCCACATCCCAAATACCTGTTACATTCCCTGTAATTTTTTATTAGCTGCTGCTGACAGCAGCATTATCTGCGGTATATATCCTGTATAATGTTTCCCCATCCTAAATACCTATTTTAATTTTTTTGCGCATACACTTACAAATCCTATGCTACTGTACGTATGAAGTTGCTCCAAAAATTTCCAGCTGACAACTCTGGCTGCAGAGTACGTAGTTTCTTGGGCAACCGAGGAGGAGAGACGAGGGGAACACACAGCAGTTCCAACAGAGGCAGGGCAACACTCTCCAAAGCCTGGGAAAGTTTAATGACACCCCGTCAGCCCCCTCACCCGTATATGCGGCCTAGTGTCACAAGGTGGGAAAATTTTTGGAAGATGGTGAAGGAGTACGTAGCAGACCGTATCAGCATCCTCCTTGATACTTCTGTGCCTTACAACTACTGGTTGTCCAAGTTGGACATGTGGCACAAACTGGCGCTCTACGTCTTGGAGGTGCTGGCCTGCCCTGCCGCCAGCGTTTTGTCAGAGCGGGTATTCACTGCTGCTGGGGGCATAATAACTGATAAGCGCATCCGCCTGTCAACTGAAAATGCTGACAGGTTGACTCTTATAAAAATTAACAAGGCCTGGATTGCCCCTGACTTCTAGACTCCATCAGAGGAAAGCGGCTGAACATTGGTTAAGGTCCTTGCCTCTACTGTAGAAGGTTGTGAGTTCAAATCCTAGCAGAAACTTTTCAGAAATAGAGGCTAAATTAGATTTAAAAAAAACATTGGGTTTCCCCAAGCACTGACTCCATATATGGACATAGCTATATATGGAGTCAGAGCAGGGACTCCTAAGCCGTGGACTCACACTAGGGGATTCCCTCACTGTAAAGCGATCTTCTGCATTGACCTCAGTTAGACCTGGCACCCTCCCCTCTTCAGAGTAAGGGGTGCCTGGTTTAATGGTCGGGTTCTCCCATTGACTTACATGGTGCTCGGCTGCTCTGTAGAGCACCCAAGCATCCCAAAGTGTTCTACTGGAGCATCAGAGCAACCGAGCAATTTGGTGCTTGATCAATACTACCTCCTAGTTCAAGATTATTATTTTTTTATTTTTTTATATTCTATGTTATTTTAAGTCTTTTCTCTATCCACATTTGTTTGCAAGGCAATTGTCCAGCTCTTACCCCCATTTTGCTTCCTTTTTCAGCTCTCCAGCCCTTACTATGACTATTTTACAGCCATTTTAGTGCACCAAAGTTCGGGTCCCCATTGACTTCAATGGGGTTCGGGTTTGAGTTTGGGTCAAGTTTGGTTCCTGAACCCGAACTTTGACCCAAAGTTTGTCCGAACCCGGCAAACCCAAACATCCACGTGTCTTCTCATCTCTATTCATTAACATGGCATAAAAATGGTGTTATTACATAAAAATTATTTTGCCATAATGCAGCACGTTTAATAACACAGACTGATATAATACATTTGCCCAGCAGAAAAACGCTATTGGTCTACAATGCTGGCGAGAAACCCAGAGAACTTAAGGCATACTCCCATCTGAGACAATGGGGGCATATCGCTAGGATATGCACTCATTGTTTGATAGGTGCTTGTCCCACCGCTGGGACCCGCACCTATATCGAGAACAGATCAAGGAAGGTGTTGGCTGGAGGTCACCGAATTCCAAGCACTCTCACCAAGCACTCTCCCCATAGAAGTAAATAGGAACACATCGCGCTTGCGGGGCAACCGCTCCCATTAATTGTTTATGGGGCCAAAGGAAATAGCCAAGCCAGTGTTCTGCTATTTTCGGCAGCCTCATAACAATAAATGGAGGATGGCTGCACGTGCACCCTCCACAACTGTCAGGGCTCTGTTCTTGGTGAAGGTGGGGGTCTCAGAGGTGGTACCCGCTCCTATCAGACAGTGGGGGCATATCGTAGCAATATACCCCCATTGTCTGAGATGGGAAACCCCCTTTAAGGTTTTGTAAAAAATAAAACTGTCTCTCAATTCTCAACTGCTAGAATGAGGTTCTGCTGCAGCAGCTGTGTTAAGCAGTGTACCCAGCTCCTCAGCCCACTCACCGTTAAAGCTTTCTCTAATCAAAGCCCCAAAAATCTACAAGAATTTCTTTATTTTCTTTCCCTAGACTTTTGCTATTACACTAGAATAGTTGCTTTTGCCACTGTATACTCTAAAATATATTTATTTATTTATTTATTTATTTATTTTTGGGCAGATACTGCCAGAAACTCATCCATTCTCATTAGTAGCTCAACACAGTATGGCATTTGCTTGTTCTGCCCAAGGCAGCTCCCTGATTGGCTGATGTAGCTGTATGTCAGCCTCTGAGCCAATCAGGGAAGCCCTCTTCTTCTTCTTCCCAATGTCATGTGACTTTGCTTCTTCTTCCTCCCTCATTGTTTTTCCCCACCAATCCCCACAGAAAAATGGGATTGGGGACCATTTTTGCGCAATTCATCCAAAGAGAATCAGAAAAGCTTCAGGTTAGTTTAGTGGATAATTTTTGTATAATTCATAATGAATTTGTTTTGTTACGAATCAATTTGCTCATCCTTAAAAAAAACCTTACCACACATGAAAGCCAGATGATCATCAACGTTAAAATCCTGAAAAACTCTTTTAATTTTAGACCAACATCCATGTACAAATTATTATTTAATTTATTTTCTATATATAAATCAACATTTATGGAAAATGCTGTTATGTCTTTGTTCCTATTACTATGGTGTAAATTAGTTATTAGTAGATGAAAATACTTAAATATTCATTTTGTTAGATACATTTATGATGAAATCCCAATAAATCCAGCAACGTTACTAATTAAACGTTGCAAGAAATATTCATGTCTTACACCTTATAGAGCCGAACAGATAACCTATAAAGTACAGAGACAAATATATTTCATTGCATGCTGTAGCTGGCAGGTGTGGCATATGAGTAATTTCTTCACCTTGGAAGGTGATAGGTCAGTTATTTAAAGCCAAGTTCATAGGTTAGATATTTTAAGTCCAACTAAACAATGGTGTAAAAAGACAAGAACAAATTACGAGACCTTCAAATTCACTCTCTGACATTACTGTTCAGATAGTTAACTAATATATAGAATAAACTGAAATTAACTTGATTATGTGTATGAACTTCTGTAAGAAAAAGTATACCTTCTTTTTTAATAGTCTGACCATTCTTGGTTACTTGGTTACAGTTTTTTCTCATTTACTTTGTGACTTTTTGTATTTTATAAGGACATATAAAAATTTGCAGAGCAGACACTAAGTTCTTCAGTTGCTTAAAAGGTGCAGACCCAAATTCTATAATGTTGAATAAATACTGTACAAGACAATTACAACAACTTATCTCCTGTTCACTAAAATGGGGGCTCATATTCCCCTGCTTGTACTCAGCTATCTTTGGCAGTCCCATAAAATTGTACAGAGCAGCAGCTCGAATGCGTGTTCCAAAGTCAATTCGCATAAAATTTTGTTTCAATACTGTAGGGAGCGAGCGTATTATGGTGTTCATCAGGGGAGGAAAAAGTTATGTTTTCAAGACACATGTTAGGATGTAGCAATTATGCTTATTTTTCATGGTTATTTCTTATATAAGGGCCGGCTGATTAGATCCTGCTGCTGACAAGAGTTAATGGGCAGTTAACTTTGGCAGACCTGGGAGACATCACAAGGCGCCAGACTACACTGCAACTGATTGGCATCTCTCTGATTAAACTACATGGTGCCAATCAAAGGTCAGAGTGAGCAAATCCATCTGAATTAACCTCTCATATGCCACAGTCATGATTGAATGTGGCATATAAGGGGTTAAATGATGAATTCCAATCATTGCATGTGGTTGTAAGTAGTGTTGGGCGAATCAAAGTTCGGATCAGAGATCCAAAGTCAATTTGTTCAAACACTTAAGTTTTGATACTCACTCAATGTAAGCAAAATTAATTTTAGCTGAAGTCGCCTAAGACTTAAGTCAATTAATTCGGTAATCACTTCTGTGTTTTTAAAAACATTTTAAAAGAGCAATCTGAAGTTGGGTTTGGTACCGGCTGGCGCCTTGGTACCAAACGCGACTTCGGATTGCTATACAATAGGAATCTGAAGTCGGCTTCAGTATCAGCTGGTACCTCGGTACCAAAGCCGACTTCGGATTCCTGTTTTCAAATATTTTTAAAGTCTTAGAATTTAAGCTTTGTGTGACTGCAGACTTAACACATTTTTCATAACGTAGAGAGACAGGTCTCCATACAGCATTAAAACAAAGTTTTGGAACAAATATACTTTGAATCGTGGATTCGAAGGCTGATTCACTCACCCCTAGTAATCATTTCTGCATCTTAAAATTTTTTTAAAATAGCAATCTGAAGTCAGTTTTAGTACCGTGGTACCAGCTGGTACCAAACCCAGTGTTAGATTCCAAATTTTAAATGTTTTTAATTATGTTGAAATAAACGCAAAATTAATTTGCTGAATTATTGTGCAACTTCGGCTTAAATGAATTTTGCCTCCAATAAGGCAAAACATATTAATGCAGTATGGAGACAGGTCAATTTTCCATTTTTGGTCGCTTCTCCTCCCACAAAAAAATTAAATAAAAAGTGATGAAAAAGTCATACACGCCCCAGAATGGTATGAATGAAAAGTACAGATCGCCCCACAAAAAATGAGCCTTCAGTATACAGCTCTACACATATAACTGCAAAAAAGTTATAGGAGTAAGAAAATGGCAGCAAAAAAAAAAATTCAATTTTTAATTTTTTTTCAGCATCAAAAAGTATACATATGTGGTATCAGCAGATTTATACCTGGAGAATGAAGATCACAAGTCAGTTTTACCACATAATGCACGCCATTAAAAAAACACACAAAATTGTTGCAATTTCGAATGAAAAAAATAAAAAAGTTATGGCGGGGAGCGAAAAACGAAGACACAAAGTCAAAAAAAACTTCCGTCACTAGTCACTACCACAGGGATCAATACTGGGCCTATTCTATCTAATATTTTTGATTAATGAGGGCTTGCACAGTAGATTACACTAAACTGTGTAAAGTAATTAACAAGGAAGAGGACAGTATACTGCTACAGATGGATCTGCCTAGATTGGAGGCTTAGGCAGAAAAGAGGCAAATGAGGTTTAACACTGAAAAATGTAAGGTTATGCACATGGGAAGGAATAATGCAAGTCACCAGTACATACTAAATGGTAAAACATTGGGTAACACTGACATGGAAAAGGAATTAGGAATTTTAGTGGACAGAAAACTAAACAAGTACAAACCACTGTCAGGCAGCTGCTGCTAAGGCCAATAAGATAATGGGTTGCATCAAAAGGGGCATAGATACCTGCGATGAGAACATAGTCCAACCACTTTACAAATCACTAGTCAGACCACAAATGGAGTACTGTGTACAGTTCTGGGCTTATTGTGAAAAGGAAGACATAGCAGTACCCAGAAAGATTATCAAAATTAGGATTATTTACTTTAAAAAAAAGTCGACTGAGGGGAGATCTAATAACTATGTTTAAATATATCAGGGGACAGTACAGAGATCTCTCACATCATCTATTTATCCCCAGAACTGTGACTGTGACGAGGGGACATCCTCTATATATGGAGGAAAGAAGGTTTGTACACAAACATAGAAGTGGATTCTTTATGGTAAGAGCATTGAGACTATAGAACTCTCTGTCTGAGAAGGTGAAGATGGTGAACTCACTAAAAGAGTTCAACAGGGACCTGGTTGTATTTCTGGAGTGTAATAAGAATAAAGGTTATAGTTTTAGATTTCTGGAGAGGTAATTGATCCAGGGAGTTATTCTGAATGCCTGATTGGAGTTGGGAAGGATTTTTTTCCCTCTAAAATTAGGAAAATTGGCTTCTACCTCACATTTTTTTTTCTTTTTACTTCCTCTGGATCAACTTGCAGGATGAAAGGCTGAACTGGATGGACAGATGTTTTTTTTCAGCCTTACAAACAATATTAATATAAGAGAGACCTTCCATCCCATTTTATAATATGGTTGCTTGTCTCTGAACCCTTTCTAGCTCTCCCATATCCTTTGTAATATAAGGAGTATATTTTGTATTACTATTCTCTTTTAACTTACAAAGGGATTACTTTTTTACATCTTTAATTTAGACCTATCATTAGAGGGTGTGAGAAGGCACAAAGTGCCATAATAGATGATAGATACGTGTCAACGAGGTGCCTGGCCTCAATGAAATGAACCGACAATGTTTTGTCAGGAACCCCAGGTTACTGACATTGGCTAGGAGTAGTTTAGCTGCTAGTTGCAGCTGATCCGGGCCAGGTTTCATTGGAGTATTCAAAGAGCAGGGTGGGATAACTACTTCCACGTATCCAGGCCAGTTGTTGGCTGGCCTATTTAAGCCAGGAATCCCAGGAGAGCTGGGGGCGTGATTCATAGTCTGGAAGTGTAACAGATAAAGATGTTGCAAACATAAAATTTTCTGTTCACGAACGGCGAACGTGAACTCCCGCAAATGTTCGCGAACGGGCGAACCGGGCAAACCGCCATAGACTTCAATAGGCAGGCAAATTTTAAAACCCACAGGGACTCTTTCTGGCCACAATAGTGATATAAAAGTTGTTACAAGGTGACTAACACCTGGACTGTGGCATGCCAGAGGTAGTTGACGCAGAGTCAAGTTTTAATCCATAAAGGGCATAAATCACCTAACATTCCTAAATTGTTTGGAATAACGTGCTTTAAAACATCCAGTGTGTGTATACAATCAGGTATGATGTTGTAGCGATCAGGTAGTGTAAGGGACACGCCCGGTTCACAGTGACAGACCAAACTCTGACAGACCAAACTCCCCGTTTAACGCACCGCAAACAACCGCAAACAGTCCATTTCCACAAACGCAAACTCCCCATTTGCACAAGGTTGGATACCAAGCTAGCCATGTCCCGTTCCTCGTCCTCACTGACGTCATTGAAGGTCTCTTCCTCCACCCAGCCACGTACCACACCAAGGGTCCCCGAAAGGTGACAACAAGCACCCTGGGACGCCTGCTGTGGTTGGTCTTCCACCTCCTCAAAGCCACCTTCCTCCTCTGACTCCTCTTCTTCAGACTTCTCTCTCTGCGTTGCCGCAGGTCCAGCAATCGGCGACGACAAGGCTGCTTCTGGTGGTGATGGTGACCACAACTCTTCCTCTTCATGCTCATCTACGGCCTGATCCAGCACTCTTCGCAGGGCATGCTCCAGAAAAAACGCATATGGGATGAGGTCGATGATGTTGCCTTGGGTTTGACTGACCAGGTTTGTCACCTCCGGAAAAGGACGCATGTGCCTACTGCCATTGTACATGAGCATTCAGTAACGCGACCAAAAAATATCCAGCTCCGCAGAAGCTGCCCTCTTTTTTTTAAATAAAAAAAATCTGTTTTTACCAGTTTAATCTGTGTTTTGTCCCCTATCAGGAGCCGGTGTATGGAATAGATTTTAGGAACCGGGAGATGGAAAAAGATGGTTGGTCGGTGCTCTTCCTTCCAATTTGGGGCACTGCGCGTGCGCCGCGCAATGTACTGTGCCACCAATACAAATAGTGTGAACTATTATTCTTACCATTTTAATCTTTGTTAAGTCCCCTATCAGGGGACGTGTATTGAATTGAATACTTGCATGGGGAGATAGAGAAAAAAGCTTGCTCTGTCCAATTCCTTCTAATTTTGGGCACTTGCAATGGAATTTGCCACCAATGCAACTAGTGTTAGCTAAGTACTATTCCTATCAGTTTAATCTCTGTTTTGTCCCTTATCAGGGCCAGGGCCAGTGTAGTGAATAGATTTTTGAAACCGGGAGATTGAAAAAGACCCATGCTCGGTCCGCTTTGTTTGAATTGTAGGTCACGGCGCGTGGGCCGTACAATGTACTGTCTGTGGGCCTGACACACACTGGCAGGCAACTGCAATTATATTAAAGGGTAAAAATGTAATGACTTTTTTATCTGCAAGGTACTGTGCCACCCGATATGAGTGGTGGGCACTGGCAGTGGGCACACTACAGTCTGTGGGCTTGAAACACACTCGCAGGCAACTCCAATTATATTAATGGGTAAAAGTGAAATTACGTTTTTATCTGCAAGGTACTGTGCCACCCTATATGAGTGGTGTGCACACAGTACAGTCTGTGGAGCTGCGGCCTATCACACATGGGCAGGCAACTGCAATACATATATAGAAAAAATAAATAAAAGCAGACTGATGTACCAGCCCTAAAAAGGGCTTTTTGGGGTGCTTTCAGGACCCTGTTCTTACAGCATATGGCCCCTTTCACACGAGCAAGTTTTCCGCACGGGTGCAATGCGTGACGCAAACGCATAGCATCCGCACTGAATCCTGACCCATTCATTTCAATGAGTCTGTGTACATGAGCGATTTTTTTTTACGCATCACTTGTGCGTTGCGTGAAAATCGCAGCATGTTCTATATTCTGCATTTTTCACGCAGCCCTAGCCCCATGAGGCTGCGTGAAAAACGCATTGCATCCGCGGGTGCGTTGCGTTTTTCACTGATGGTTGCTAGGAGATGTTGTTTTTAAACCTTCAGTTTTTTATCACAGGCGTGAAAAATGCATCAAAACACATTGCACCTGCGTGGAAAAACTGAACTGAACGCAATCGCAGGCAAAACTGAATGGCTTTTCCTGTGAAATCACACAGTTTTCACTGAACGGATCCACAACAAATCCGGAAATGCTCGTGTGAAAGAGGCCAATGAGTCTTTGAAGACTGGCCTAGCTCATGCTTTCCCTATTAATTCAGCAGCAGTAGCACTCTCCCTGCTCTAACTAACACTGCAGCTTTTTGATACGAGGTGGGAGGGTCTGGGAGGTAGGGTATGCTGATTGGCTGGTATGTGTATGTTGACTGTGAGGTACAGGGTCAAAGTTTGCTCAATGATGACGAATAGGGGGCGAACCGAACATCGCATATGTTCGCCCGCCGTGGCGAACTAGAACATGCAATGTTCGCCGGGAACTATTCGCCGGCGAATAGTTTGGGACATCTCTAGTAACAGACTGGGAGTAAAGCCGTGTGGTGTGTTGCTGTGGATAAGCATGCCATTGCCTACTCTTCCCCACCCCAAAGCTGGTGGTGGAAACCTGGAACTACAGAGGACTGTGAGTTATACGATTCACATGGACTGTGTTTCTTTTGTGTTTACCCACTGAAGCGGGCATTTGTTAAATCTGTGTTGAACAAAATAAAATACTATTGTTTAAATGACACCTGAAGTCACTGTTTGAGCTGATCCCCCACAAGTGGTGTCGTATGCGGGCATAAACCCGCAGTCGAATTACATGTCCTTGGCCAGTGCTGGAACACAGAGCCAAACCACACCAGCTGCCATGGAGGAGGTGATTAAGCACCTGGTGCAGGCAAACTTGCAGCAACAGAAAGCACATACGGACGCCATGCAAGTCCAGCAGGAGACTAACAAGCTGCTCATCCAGCAGGTGGCAGTTCTGACCGACGCCATCCGCACCCGGGAGAGTTCAACTCCGCCCACTCGGAATGATGGTCATTATGTCAGGAGGATGGTGAGGGAAGCCTTACAAAAGATGACCCTGGAGGATGACGTTGAGGCTTTCCTCACGGTGTTCGAGCGGGTGGCTGACTGGGAGAAGCTACCACCGGATCAGTGGGCTGAAGTCAGGGCCCCGTTTTCAACTGGAGATCCCCAAAAGGCATATTATGATCTTGCCCTGCAGAACGCTAAAGAGTACCCCAAATTAAAAGCCGAGATCCTGGCACGGCTGGGTGTTACTTTGACAGTGCGAGCCCAAAGAGTACAGTACTGGGCCTATAGCCTGGACAAACCTCCGAGGTCCCAGCTATTTGATTTGCTACATCTGGTTCAAAAGTGGTTGCAGCCAGAGGTTTGATCCCCTGCTGAAATGGTGGAGCGTGTAGTCATGGACCGGTACATGCACTCCCTTCCTCACCCCATTCAGTGCTGGGTTGCACAGGGTGACCCCCAGACAGCAGATGACCTGGTGGGACTAGTGGAGAGATTCCAGGCCATGGAGAAGTCCCAGGGCGGTCCAGGGAACTTGAAATCAACCAATTAGGGGGCCTAGAAGGACTCAGATAGTCAGAGACTAAGAGCCACGCCCCCAGTTCTCCTGGGATTCCTGGCTTTAATAGGCCAGCCAACACCTGGCATGGATACGTGGGAGTAGTCATCCCACCCTGCTCTTTGACTACTCCAATGAAACCCGGCCTGGATCAGCTGCAACTAGCAGCTAAACTACTCCTAGCAAATGTCAGTAACCTAGGGTTCCTGACAAAACATTACCGATTCATTTCACTGAGGCCAGGCACCTATCATCTATCATCTATTATGGAACCTTGTGCCTTCTCACAAGGGATTTTACAATACTGCACAATTTTCCAATTTCAAATAACTGAATTACCAAAGCTTTAAAATGTTAAACTTTGGATTGAAATGTATGAAAAGTATTCAACAACTTAGTAAAAAAACTATTTTAAAATCTCCCTTGCATGTCACAACTCCAGCTACTTAAAACACAATCTCTGAAATTAAAAGGCGAAATTAGATTTAATAATCCTATTTGATGTGTTTTTTTTTTTTACTTGGATACACTTACAAGTTTATACATTAAGTTAAGCAATATAAAATATTTTATAATTAAATAATTCCTTTTTGAAATTTGATAAAAACAGCCAAATAAAATCAGTCCTAGGACACAGCAATCTAATTTCTTTACTGTATTTGGATTAATTGGATTTGTACTAGATTGTGCTTATGACAATTACATATTTTCAAAAGAAGACCTGTGTTTTAAACAGAAATTTTAGCACAATGTTTTAGCAAGTGTTTGCAAGTAAAATATATATATATATATATTTTATGTTAAAAATTAACAGTTAAGATTATGCTATAAAATATATAAAATATGTAAAATCATAACAAAGATTAATTGGAAATAGTTTCTAGATGGAAAGAATTAGGGATTCAACAGCTTTTCTGGGTTTTAAACAATATACAAGTGAAACTCGAAAAATTTGAATATCGTGCAAAAGTCTATTTCAGTAATGCAAATTAAAAGGAATTGCATTAATATAGCTTAAAATTATAATTTTGTTAAAAGGTTCAATATTCTAGGCTCAAAGTTTCACACTCTAGTCAGCTAATTAATCCATACCCCCTAATCAAAGGGTACCTCAGAATTTTGACTTTGGGGTTTCATGAGCTGTAAGCCATAATCATCCAAATTATAACAAATAAAGGCTTGAAATGTCTCGTTTTGCATGTAATGAATCTTTCTCATATATTACTTTCACCTTTTATGTTGCATTACTGAAATAAATGAACTTTGCACAATATTCAAATTTTTCGAGCTTCACCTGTAGAAATTAGTTAATTTGTACTGAAAGGGTGAAGCTACAAACTGACTTTTTGTAGTGATAGTTTAATAGTTTTTATTATTGAGATACAGTCGTTGTCCAAAGGAACACTTTAACCCCTTCAGGACCCTGACATATTTCACCTTAAGGACCAGGCCATTTTTTGCAAATCTTACATGTGCCACTTCGAATGGTGATAACTTTAAAACGCTCTTACTTATCCAAGCCACTCTAAGAATGTTTTCTAGTCACATATTGTACTTCATGATAGTGGTAAATTTAAATCAAAATATTTATTTTTTATTTATAAAAAAATACCACATTTTCCAAAAGTTTTTAAAAATTAGTAGTGATGAGCGAGCATGCTTGGTCGTAGTACATCGCTATGCTCGGCACGTGGCGGTACCACGTGTGCTTGAGCGAAATGCTCGAGTCTCCTCCCTGCACATTTGGCGCCTACTCAGCAGCCAATCTATGTGCAGGTAAGTAATGACCTTCAATGTAATGCCGTAGCCATGTTAGCTACTGGCATTACACTGATTGGCTGGCCGGAACGCGTCATCGGGTGCTATATAGCATCCGATGACACGTGTTTGGCTCAGTCAGCATCAGGGAGAGCAGATCTTCGGCAGGGAAAGATAGTGTGTGACGCAAAAATTAACAGATTTTATTGGAAACAAAATTTGCAAAGACACAAAAGTCCTTTTAAGGACTACAGTGTGTATGTTTTTGAGAGCAGTAACATATTTTTAGTACCTGCGCTCAATTGATCAGTCTCAGGGATAACCATGCTGAGGAAGAGACACGGTGCAGGGAGAAAAATCGCTGTTTTAACAACTACCTAAAGTTTTCATGCAACCAATAATCTTTTAGGGCTAGAGTGTGTGTGTTTGACAGCAGAAATATATTTTTCTTTAATACCTATTTGTGACATATACTGTACATCATCCGCAAACTATGTATTCTTGCCTAAATTCAACTACTAAGCGCCACATTAATTGTCAGTAGTGTGTGCGTTTAATCCACATCTGTAACATATACAGTCCTCGATCCGCAAACTCAGTTTTTTGGGGAAATTGAAATAATTTGTGCCACATCTGTGTGTGTGTTTAATCCGCATCCATGGCATATACTGTACTCCATCCGCAAACTATGTTTTGGGGGGAAATGTAACTAATTTTCGCCACATCTCTGTGTGCTTTTAATCCAGGGCTGTGGAGTCGGTAGATAAATTGTCCGACTCCGACTCCGACTCCTCAGATTTTGAAACTTCCGACTCCGACTCCGACTCCTCGACTCCGACTCCTCTGTATTTAATATGCAAATACGAAGCTGTTCCACCAAGTTCTTCTAATCTTCTCTAGCGCAGAGAGGTAGTTGAGCAGAAGCTGCTGCCTTCTCCTTTGTGTGCTGATCTTCTGCTGAAGATAGAGCAGTGGGAGGATCCAGGAAGGGGCAGGGGAAGGGGCATTTATTTTAAAACATGATTTTCCTAGTAGAATCCCATAGTCATGTTTAAAATTTAAGCTGACAAACTGAGTTTACATGTTTTATAGCCTTAGCTGAATGATGGCAGTTTTTCAAATGGTTTACAGCTTCAATCTTGAACTATTGACTATCCGTTCCCTTCACTTATACAAGTGTCTCCAGTCCTTAATCAGTTATCAGTGAGAGGCTAGGATAACCATGGGGTCCCTGTAACAGCAGACCACAAGACAATGGAAAGTGTAAGTATTGCCGCTCCTTAAAGGGACACTGACAGGCTGATTTTCCAGCTAAAGATATATATATACTGGTATTCATCAGAGAATTAGGAATAAAACTATACTAATGTTACCCCCAGTTAAGCTGTACTTGTGTTTAAAAAACATTTTAATCTGTATGCAAATTCACTATCTTTGTGCCCAATGGGGCAGCGTCTCCTGCGGCTTTGTGCCCAGCCGCGCCCGAAGTACAGCTTCCCAGCGCTGTTCCCCTCGTTATTATTTACTGCACTGGCCTTTTTTTCAGGCTAGCCGAACGCTGAATTCCTGCGCAGGCGCACGTGTAGAGTGCTGGCAGCAGCCTCGTCTGGCTATGCTGAGGCTGTGCCAGCTTTCTCTCTTCCTCCTCGCTACCTAGTCCTGTCTAGTGCTGCCAGTACTCTACATGTGCGCCTGCCCCTTGGGCACAAAGGTAGAGAATTTGCATATTGATTAAAACGTTTTTAAACACAAGTAAACCTCAACTGGGGGTAACAGTCGTCTAGTTGTATTCCTGATCCTCTGATGAATACCAGCAGATATATCAGCCTGTCAGTGTCCCTTTAACTGCACAGTAAAGCATATGAAAAGCGTGCTTCTTCACGGTCACTTAACGTCTTTGTTTAGCGGTAACATGACGCACTGCATGCATTGGCCTTTATTCTTATAGTAGAGAAGTAATTAATTATAACTTTATCTGAATTGGGACATTTAAACTTGCTTTTTTTTTATTCCAATTTTTTTTTATTCCAATTTAAATCTAGTAGGAGTCGGAGTCGGAGTCGGTCCATTTTTTGCCGACTCCGACTCCAGGTACCCAAAATTGCCTCCGACTCCGACTCCTCGACTCCGACTCCGACTCCGACTCCACAGCCCTGTTTTAATCCACATCTGTGACATATAAAGTACTCCATCCGCCAACTCTGTTTTTTGGGGGGAATTTTAACTAATTTGTGCCACATCTGTGTGTGCAACATCCGTGACAAATACTGTACTCCATCCACAAACTCTGTTTTTTAGGGGAAATTGAACTAATTTGTGCAACATCTGTGTGTGTGTTTAATCCACATCCGTGTCATGTACTGTACTCCATCCGCAAACTCTGGTTTTTGGGGGAATTTTAACTAATTTGTGCCACATCTGTGTGTGCGTTTAATCCACATCCGTGACAAATACTGTACTCCATCCACAAACTCTGTTTTTTAAGGGAAATTGAACTAATTTGTGCCACATCTGTGTGTGTGTTTAATCCACATCCGTGACATGTACTGTACTCCATCTGCAAACTCTGTTTTTTGGGGGAAATTGAACTAATTTGTTCCACATCTGTCTGTGCGTTTAATCCACATCCGTGACATATACAGTACTCCATCCGAAAACTGTTTCTTTAGCTCAAATTTACATTATCTGGGCCTAATCCATTGTCCATAGTGTGTGGCTTTCTGTGACACATGCAGTACTCCATCCACAAACTCTAGTTTTTGGGGGAAAACAAACTAATTTGTGTCACGTCTCTGTGTGTGTTTAATCCACATCGGGGACATATACTGTACTCCATCCACAAACTCTGTTTTTTGGGGGAAATTGAACTAACTTTTGCCACATCTGTGTGTGCATTTAATTCACATCCATGTCATATACTGTACTAAATCAGCAAATTCAGTTTTTTTGGTGAAATTTAACTAATTTGTTGGACATCTTTGTGTGCGTTTAATCCACATCCGTGACATATACTGTACTCCATCAGCAAACTCAGTTTTTTGGGGAAATTGAGAAAATTTTTGCCATATCTGTGTGTGCGTTTAATCCACATCAGGGACATATACTGTACTCCATCCACAAACTCTGGTTTTTGGGGGAAATTGAACAAATTTTTGCCACATCTGTGTGTGTGTTTAATTCACATCCGTGTCATATACTGTATTAAATCTGCAAACTCTGTTTTTTGGGGAAATTGAAATACCGTATTTTTCGCCCTATAAGACGCACCTAGGTTTTTGGGGAGGAAAATAAGAAAAAAAAATATTTTTAACCAAAAGTTGTGCTTTTGGTGGGTTTTGAACTAATGGTGGTCTATGGATGCCACTATTATGGGGGATCTGTGGATGAGGCACTGTTATGGGGATCTGTGGATGGCACACTGTTATGGGGGATCTGTGGCTGACACTGTTATGGGGGATCTGTGGATGACACACTGTTATGGGGGATCTGTGGATGGCATCCACAGATCCCCCATCCTTTAAGTAGGGTGGTGCAGGCACGTGTCATCAGTGAGTCACGCTGCTGCCTGCCCGGCCTGCTTGCGTTCTACAAAAAGCTGTTGTGAGTAGATATACAAGTGATATACAAGTGAGGGGGCAGCTTTAATGAACTTGATTTGAATGAGACATTTTATATGTCTTTAGTGCAGCACTGGAGTGGCGGGGCCGGAGTACAGTGAATGCACCTGCCCCGCCGTAATTGCCAGCCCCCATCTCCGCCTCCCAGTCCCTCCCCGCTCATACATCACAGTCTGCAATGTCGGAGCATCGCAGACTGCGATGTAAAAATTTCAGCATTCACCCCATAAGACGCAGGGGAATTTTCCCCCATTTTTTTGGTGGAAAAGTGCGTCTTATAGGACGAAAAATACGGTAATTTTTGCCACATCTGTGTGTACATTTAATCCACATCCGTGGCATATACTGTACTCCATCCGCAAACTCTGGTTTTTGTGGAAATTGAAATAATTTGTGCAACATCTGTGTGTGTGTTTAATCAGCATCTGTGACATATACTGTACTCCATCCGAAAACTATATTTTTGTGGGAAATTTAACAAATTTTTGCCACATCTGTGTGTGATTTTAATCGACATCCGTGACATATGCTGTACTCCATCCGCAAACTCTGTTTTTTGGGGAAATTGAAATAATTTTTGCTACATCTGTGTGTGCGTTTAATCCACATCCATGAC
The DNA here is from genome assembly GCA_033119425.1 of Bufotes viridis. Classification (NCBI taxonomy): domain Eukaryota; kingdom Metazoa; phylum Chordata; class Amphibia; order Anura; family Bufonidae; genus Bufotes; species Bufotes viridis. The sequence goes on along the minus strand of CM065589.1, from coordinate 548,084,763 downwards.
ATATACTCTACTCTATCCGCAAACTCTGTCTTTTTGGAGAAATTTAACTAATTTGTGCTACATCTGTGTGTGCGTTTAATCCACATCTGTGACATATACAGTACTCCATACAAAAACTGTTTCTTTAGCGTAAATTAAAATAATCAGGGGCCAGACCTCATCTACTTTATTTGTAGTGTGTGCGTCTAATACACATCCGTAACGTATACAGTCCTGCATCCAAAAACTATTTCCTTAGCGTAACTTTAAATAATCAGCCTAACCTAGTGTCCATAGTGTATTGTTTTCTGTGACTGTTCTGTTTCATTATCTTGCATTGTGTATTGGTATGCTCCTCTCTTCCTCCCCCCTCTGTTTCAGCTTCTACTTGGTTCAGTCTAGCCACTTCCTGTTTTCCCTGTCATGCATTGTTGTTTGTGTGTGCTGTAATTCTGAGGAGAATCTGAGGAAAATCTGAGGAGAATCTGTGTAGTATCTCATCAAGGAGATTATTAGAGGCATAATTATTTTACCATCTGGATTCCCTGCATATCTTGTAATTCAATCTCCGGATTAAAAGACTACTTGATCAACTCCTGGGTGTCTGATGCGTAAACTGTAAGTGGAGGATGTCTGATTCAACAAGTCACCTCACAGATGTGTGATTTGTATAAGGCTGACATTTCAAAACGCCACAGTAAAAGAATTGTCTTAGTACTCTCCTTCTCCCACTAAGAAAATAATATTCTCCTCCTCCAAGTAATAAGCCATCATCATTTGTCTCCGTTATGCTACAGTAATAAGAGTAATATCTTATACTGCTCAGTACTGCATTCACTAGGATCGCAGAAGCTTCTAGCAATTTAAATTTCATACAGACTAGGAACTGTATTCAGCCTGTTTTCTGAGGTAAATATTGTCTGCCTGCTGTGGGCTCTTAAAAGGCTAAACCACCTCTAGAGGTCGCTGTTGTGTTACAGATGGAAATGCAGGACACAGCTAGAAGGATTTCTAAACCCTCATTAAAAATGAAAGAGGACCTCTTACCCGACAAAATTGAGATATACAAGAATTTATCTATTTTGTGGGAAAAGACTGAACAATGTATGGATGCAGCACATGGATCAGGCTATAATGAAGATCAATTAAAGGCCATGTGTACCAAATTGAATAAAACCTATGATAGTTTTAAGAGACTCTGAAAAATATTTTTCTCTGTTATCAAGTCTCAACTCAGAGGAATTCATCCTAGAATTAAAGACCCACACTGCACTTAATGATGAAATATATAGCAGATTTATGGCGGTCAAGCCAATGCTAGAGGACAAGATATCACAACAATATGAAACTGCGTCCCGCCATTCAAACCTTTCAAGGCACTCCAAGGCTTCATCCGTTTCTCGAAATCTATTGCTCAGTCCTCATCGCTAAGGTCTCGCTCACAGCACTCTTCGCTGAGTACCTCATTGGTGTTGGCACGCGCAAAAGCGAAAGCAGCAAAGGTACAAGCTCACTGCATTAGAAAGGAAGCAGCCATTAACCACTTCAGCCCCCCTAGCTTAAATACCCTTAATGACCAGGCCACTTTTTACAATTCTGCAATACACTACTTTCACCGTTTATTGCTCCGTCATGCAACTTACCACCCAAATTAATTTTACATCCTTTTCTTCTCACTAATAGAGCTTTCATTTGGTGGTATTTCATTGTTGCTGACATTTTAACTTTTTTTGCTATTAATAAAAATTGAACGACATTTTTGCCAAAAAATGACATTTTTCACTTTCTGTTTTAATTTTTTTTTAAAAAACTACATTTCTATATAAAATTTATTGTTCTACATGTCTTTGATAAAAAAAAAATCCAATAAGTGTATATTTATTGGTTTGGGTAAACGTTATAGCGTTTACTAACTATGGTGCAAAAAAGTGAATTTCCGCATTTTAAAGCAGCTCTGACTTTCTGAGCACCTGTCATGTTTCTTCAGGTGCTAGAATGTCAGGATAGTATAAATACCCCCTAAATTACACCATTTTAGAAAGAATACACCCCAAAGTATTCGTGGAGGGTTAGCGGAAAATGACACTTTCTGAGAAAAAAATAAATAAAGTTTCCATTTCTGTTAACTTCTGGCAAAAACATGTGGTATCGCCGTACTCAGGACAAGTAGGGCAATGTGGTTTGGGGTGTATTTTTACATATACCCATGCTGGGTGAGAGAAATATCTCTGTAAATTAACAACTTTGTATAAAAAATTTAAAAAGTTGGCGTTTACAGCAATATTTCTCACACACAGTATAGGTATATGTAAAAATACCCCCCCAAAACACATTGCCCTACTTCTCATGAGTACGGCGATACCACATGTTTGACACTTTTTTGCAGCCAAGATCTGCAAAGGGGCCCTAATACCAATGAGTACCTTTAGGATTTCACAGGGCATTTTTACGCATTTGGATTCTCACGCTTTAGGGCCCCTAAAATGCCAGGGCAGTATAAATACCCCACATGTGACCCCATTTTGGAAAGAAGACACCCCAAGGTATTCCGTGAGGGGCATGGCGAGTTCACAGAAATTTTTTTTTTTGCCACAAGTTAGCGGAAATTGATATATTTTTTTTTTAATTTTTGTTTTTAACAAAGTCTCATATTCCACTAACTTGTGACAAAAAATTCCGGGTCTGCACTTCCGTTACGCAAAAATATAGAACATGTCCTATTCTTGTCCGCAATTGCGGACAAAAAAAAGCATTTTCTATATAGTTCTGGCAATGTGCGGATCTGCAAAATGCGGAAAGCACATTGCCGGTGTCCGTGTTTTGAGGATCTGCGAATCCGCGGATCCGTGGATCAGATCCGCGGATGCGTGAATCCACGGATCCGCAAAACACATATGGACATCTGAATGGAGCCTTACAATGGGTGTGATCAATGACAGGGGGGTGATCAGTGACAGGGGGGTGATCAGGGAATCTAGATGGGGTGATCAAGGGGTTAACAAGGGTTAATAAGTGAGGGGGGGTGGGGGGTTTAGTGTAGTGTTTGGTGCAACTTTACATAGCTACCTGGTCCTCTGGTGGTCGATCCCAGCAAATGGGACCACCAGAGGACCAGGTAGCAGGTATATCAGACGCTGTTAACAAAACAGCGTCTGATATACCTGTTTGATGCGAATTATTTCTCATCTACAGCCTGCCAGCGATTGATCATCGCTGGCAGGCTGTATTTAAACTCCTGAGATGTGCGGCACTGTGAACGCACGCGCGTTCACAGGAAATCTCGCGTCTCGCGAGATGACGTGCCTATGCGTCCACTCAGAGCTACAGGACTGCCCGCCGGACGCATCCGTGCGTTAGGCGGTCCTGTAGTGGTTAAGGTACAAGTCGCAGAGACACAAGCGCTATCGCAAGCTAATCAAGCAGCTATACAGGCTCAGTCTCAAGCGACCAAAGCCAAGGCTGAAGCTGAGTTGGAGGTTCTACAGAAAGAAAGGGAAGAAGCAGCAGCCATGGCTGAACTCAGAGTTCAAGAAGAAGCAGCTGAAGAAGAAGAAGCTTATCATCCTATGTCCAAGATATCTAATAACTCAGAAGGGCGTACCCTGCAATTTGTCCTAAACCAAAGCAATGTCAATGCATTTGCACCAGATTGCACCAGAAGATTTGGCCTCTGCACGCCAGCCTGCTGAACTTATGCGAGTAGGAAAAGAGGCAGCTGATAACTATACAGTTGAGCATAGTCCAGTGGACATTTCATTTCCTTTCAAACTTATGGCACCGTACACAATATTTCAGTTGCCATTAGAGACCAATCATCAAATCACTTTAAAACCTCCTGAGACTAGTTACATAGCAACCAATACGCTGGCGCCAACATTACCAGATGTGAAGCCTTCATTTACGCTCAACCCAGCTGCCACTCCATTCCATCTTCCAACCCCCAAACATAGGGTATCAGATGGTGCCAACAACACCAGCGAGGGAGAAGTTCCCATCGCCATGATGCAGGAAAGAAATAACGCATCAGAAATCGCTAAGTACCTCATTCTCAGGGACCTCATCAGTACTAGCCTTATGAACTTTGATGATCGCCCAGAGAACTATAGAAGTTGGAAGGCCACCTTCAAGACAACAGTTCAAACCCTTGGTGTACCGCCTATGCAAGAACTTGATTTACTAATTAGATGGCTAGGTCCATGGTCATCAAACTGTGTTAAGAACTCAAAACCGTTCATATCTACGAACCAGTCAAAGGCCTTCGTCTCGCATGGAAAAGATTAGAGCAGACATACGGCAGCTCGGAAGTAGTTGAACGTGTCTTATTTAAACGACTATACGACTTTCCTGGATTATCCAATACAGACCGCCAAAGGTTCCAGGAACTAAGCGACCTTCTTCTTGAGTTTGAAATCGTCAAGGGAGACCCGCAGCTACCAGGTCTCAGCTTTCTTGATACCTCCCATGGTGTGGGCCTGATCGTGGAGAAATTACCCCTCAATATTCAAGACCAATGGGCAACAACAGGTTCAAAATACAAGGAGCAACATCGTGTTCCCTTTTCACCATTTTCATTCTTCTGTAAGTTCATCAAGGACTTAGCTAGAGCTAAAAATGATCCGAGCTTCAACACCTTGGGAACCAACATCTTTGGCTCTACTAAACAGAGACACGAGACTTTCAGTCCCAGACAGAGAAACCCTAAAGGTCTAATTTCAGTAAAAAAGACAGGGGTTGTGCCTACTACTAACAATGGAAATGAAAGCCCCAAGGAAGCCGATCATCATTGCCCTATCCATGATAAACCACATCCTTTAAGGAAATGCCGTGTCTTCATAGCAAAGCCCTTTGAGGAACGTAAGGAGTTCCTAAGGAGTCATGATATCTGCTTCAGATGCTGTGCATCCACTGAGCACTTCGCTAGAGACTGTAAGGTTCCAGTCAAGTGTTCTGAATGTAATAGTGATCTACACATGTCCGCTGTTCACCTGGGACCAATCAGGCGGAACCTAGAACCAGTTAACTGGCACAAGCCCCATTCCAATCAAGGCAGGGAGAGTCATGGCGGGGAGAGTGCCGACTGACCAACCAGAACCATCACGCCCAGATGCACAAAGGTATGTGGAGAAGGACTTGTGTGTGGTAAGTCTTGTTCTAAGATTTGCCTCGTGGATGTGTTTCCTACTGCACAACCAGAGAAGACCATAAGAATGTATGCTATTCTAGATGACCAAAGTAATCATTCCCTAGCTAGCCCTAAGTTCTTTGATCTGTTCAGGATAGAGGGGGAGACTACACCCTATACCCTAGGAACATGCTCTGGTCTTATGACAACCTTAGGAAGAAGAGCTAATGGTTTCACCTTAAAGCCCATCAAAGGACATAAGAAACTCTCTCTTCCAACCCTTATTGAGTG